>OU426988.1:47373844-48114631 GCA_911387755.1 Chrysotoxum bicinctum | reverse complement strand
TGTATTTGTATTGTATTTGTATTGTATTTGTATTGTATTTGTATTGTATTTGTATTGTATTTGTATTGTATTTGTATTGTATTTGTATTGTATTTGTATTGTATTTGTATTGTATTTGTATTGTATTTGTATTGTATTTGTATTGTATTTGTATTGTATTTGTATTGTATTTGTATTGTATTTGTATTGTATTTGTATTGTATTTGTATTGTATTTGTATTGTATTTGTATTGTATTTGTATTGTATTTGTATTGTATTTGTATTGTATTTGTATTGTATTTGTATTGTATTTGTATTGTATTTGTATTGTATTTGTATTGTATTTGTATTGTATTTGTATTGTATTTGTATTGTATTTGTATTGTATTTGTATTGTATTTGTATTGTATTTGTATTGTATTTGTATTGTATTTGTATTGTATTTCTATTGTATTTGTATTGTATTTGTATTGTATTTGTATTGTATTTGTATTGTATTTGTATTGTATTTGTATTGTATTTGTATTGTATTTGTATTGTATTTGTATTGTATTTGTATTGTATTTGTATTGTATTTGTATTGTATTTGTATTGTATTTGTATTGTATTTGTATTGTATTTGTATTGTATTTGTATTGTATTTGTATTGTATTTGTATTGTATTTGTATTGTATTTGTATTGTATTTGTATTGTATTTGTATTGTATTTGTATTGTATTTGTATTGTATTTGTATTCTATTTGTATTCGATGGTTAGTTGATCTTTGCAGCCCATTGTTTGTTTACTACATCCCTTTACGTCGTTTTGCTAGAGCGGATAATTTTTGAGCCTTCCTATCAATTATTTCTATAATCCCATCCCTAGATATGTTTGAGGGACTGAGTGGTGTAATCAGGCGCCTTATATTTTTGCAGAACCGACTTGAATTTGAACCATCTCTAAAAGAGGTTAACCTTCCAATATCCCGTCTCAGCTTTTCTATTTTGTTACTGAGCCTTTTATTCCACTTTGGCAGAAAACTGTCGATATTTCTTGATGCTGTTTGTCTGGGATTTTCCAAAGTTTTGGTATTGGTTTTTTTCAATGAGCTCGTAGAGATTTTGCGCTAACGAACAAGAGGTCGTTAATACGTTCCATCCTTGGTTCATCAGTTAGATACTGTGTCAATATTTTGGAATTTATTATATTTAAAACAGCATCAAGTTTCTTGGGTTCGTGTACTTTTGGGATTTTTGGTCTAAGATCAATACCTTCAAACTCCATCAGAGAAAGTCGGAAAATGTCACGGATTCTTTGTATTTCTGTGTCTGTTGTCGTTTGCACAGTAATAGGCGATGGCGTTGTGTAAGTAAGTAAGTTAATTTCTCTACGTTCCCGTAATGAGTTGAGGTTTAACAATTGGTGGTGGTCACGATAAGGGTGTAAGATCAAAGAATTATCCCAGGGAAGGTATTGAAGTGCAAATCGAAGGAATCGTCGTTGGATGCCTATACTATTCTTGATATACTCGTAAGTATGTATATCTTGATAGAGAGACCAAAGTTGAGAGGCATAGTCAAGAAGAGGTCGGACAAACGATATGTAAGGCTTGGAAAATTCTTTAGACCACTTTTTTACAAAACCTAATGCTGAATTAGCCTTAATGATTATTTCATCAATATGAATTCACATACTCGTAAAAGGTCAAGATCCCTTATCTTTTCTACTATTTGTATGGGCTGATTACGTGTAAAGGTCATTGTCTGGCATTTGCTAATGTTGAGCTATAAGCAGTTGTTGTTACGTCAAGTTGAGAAACTGTCGAGATCTGTTGGAGGAGATATGTCCTCAGGTGCTGCGATGAGTTTGGAAAATTTCGTATCGTCAGCGTAAAGGGATATTTGACGATATTAAAGTACCTTGACGGTTATTTTAAAGATAAAGTGTAGAGGGCCTAAATGACTGAAAGTATTTGAAAGTGCGTTTCTGAATCGGACACAATATTCACGATTCTCTAGGTAAGAAGTAATCCATTACAGGAAAAGGGGTTCAAAACCTAAAGAGGAAAGCTTAAAGAACATGAGACTGTGAGAAATTTTGACGAAAGCTTTGCTGAAGTCAGTGGAGACTATATCAACTTCATTCCCGTTTACTGACAAAAGATACAACGCCTAAGCCGCTAGAGATAAATACATGAAATTCATCCGGGCAACGCTGGGAGCGAACAGCTTTAAAATTACTTAAAAAAATTATTAATTTGTACTTTGTTTATTTTTTTTTTTTTAATTCTTAAATTTTACTCTCCATTTCCTCTTACACTCGAACAGGAATAGTTGGGATTTCGAAAACACTAGGTTCAGGGTCTTACGATCCGTTGGCCTCTAATTTATTTTTGTGTTAATTGTATTTTCATTCCCAAATTTACTATAGATACCAAATAGCAAATTATTAATTTAACCAAAACCGCAAATAGATTTAACCCAAACGTTAATTAATTTAAACTATTAGGACGCGAATTTAAACTATTATCAATCGTTCTAATCAAATTTCGTTCGCATTGAATATATTCGTGCTTGGGTTAAATTTATTTGCGTTAAGGTTAAGCTGATATGATATTTGGTAAAATAATTTACGAATGCTATATAATCAATATATTGTGATAAAACACATACTTCAGCGTCCGTCCCCAGGGTGGCGGTAAAAATGTGTAAAGAAACATTATTCCTTCTGTTGCCGGGAGTGCCTTGCAACAGTAACATTTTGTTAAGTTCTACACTGAAAAAATAACCGTTGTCATATCAACAATCATTGATAGTAAACTGAAAATTGTCAAAATGGTGAAAAAATAGTCAATATGACGTAAATTTTCAAAAATTCAAGTTGAAACTTACAACTGGATAGTAAATATGAAAATTTTGGATTTTGAATCTTAATTTTGAAATTGAGAATCGAAGCTATCTTATCAACAACTGCAGTATTTAAATAGAATATTTTCAAAATCGATATGATGACTCGTCATCAGATTGAAAACTAAAATCATGTAATTAGTAATAATGATAGTCATTACGACGACGGCCTTTTTCCCCATCACTTTGAAAACCACGGTCAAAACCACTTGACAATTGATATGATCAAATTATTCCTGTAATTACATTAAAAACTACGATAGTCAAATATGTAGACAGATGCAGTTCACAAACTGACTATAACGATTATCAATATGTTAGTTTAAAATGCGTAGATACAGTATGCCTAATTTTTATTAATAATATTAATATTAATAATAATAATATTAAATATAATTAATTAATATTTTTTGGTCTAACCACCGCCAAAAGAAAGGTATTTAATCATACTTAAACCTAATGTAATTTGGATGACATTGAATTACATTGACTATATTAAAATTAAGAAATAGTCGATTTTGTAATCTCCGTGGCCTGTAATCTCAGTGGCCATTTTCGTATTTGTTTTTCGATATGTTCTTTTAGTTTATAATGGCTCATATTATTATTAATTTTTTTATATTCTAGATAAATATACTGAATTTCATCATTCCTTACAGTATTGGTACCGTAAAAGTTCCAAGATGCTTTTAAACAAAATTTATTTAATTTGTATTTTTTATAAATTATCCTATTAAATTTATTTGCTTTCCACAAAATTTTAACTATTTATTGTTACTATTTATTTTGTGGATTATTGTTATTTTATGCAAGAAAAGAAAATTTTTAATACATTCGAAATTTTCAATTTTAATTTTTATCGAAAAATACTCGTAAAATGAAAAATATTTGAAATTATTTTTGCGCAACTCGGAGAACTCCTTTTCTACTTGTTTACAATAGATTTAGAAACTAAAACCCAAGAAAAACTGAAAAAAAAATTTTTGAAACGATCAATAAAAAATGTCAATTTTTAAAAAATGACCCATATACTATATATGAAACGTATGAACGTTTCACATTCCGTTCATTCATAGTGTCTGGGCATTTTTCAAAATAAATAAAAATAAATTTGGTGGTGCAACAGCTCGGAGTGACCTAGTGCCTAACAACTCTCAACCATTCCTGTGTGCGTGTTACCAGGAACAAAGGGAACCCACAATTTTATGCCGATTCCGAACGGCTTATGAGCAGCACTTTCCATAACAAGAGATACTCTTGGAGAATTTGTCAATTCCTCGCAAGAGGCAGTACACCCCTGAAAAAAACTTTCTTGCAGCGGCTGAGAATCGAACTCGAGACCTTCCGCATGACAGTACAACGCACTAACCATTATGCCAAGGGGTACCTTGGTGTTATAAAATAGAACATAATATTTGAATAATCAATTTAAGGTCATTTAACAACAATATTCAAGTATGTTCAAAATTTATATACAATTGAAAACGATGATAATGTGGCCGCAAACCATAACCGCCTAACTTGAGTTATGACGAAATTGAGTTTTTTTTCATAATCGTGCTGAGAATATACAAATCTATGCCCACTCAATTTTTTACGTCTGTATCTTTTTTTAAACAAAAGTTATAAACAAAAAACCTAACAACCTAACTCGCTTTTCAAAAATTATAATTTGCCATAACAACTTAACTCAATAAAAATACAACGGCGCACTGTGGTCCAAAATGACTTTTTTCGTTGCAAAAATCATAACTTTTTTTTTTCCCTTAAAGGTAATTTCGAAGGCTATATAAATTGTGAATTTTAAGAAAATTACTTTACAGGGTGTTTCAGAATAATTGGTTGATGTAAGATTTTCTTAGAAAAAGGAGTTAACAGAATAAAGTCTGAAAGTAAACCTTTTAAAAACAGTCCTAAATTTTTAAAACTTTGTAAAAAAAAAGTTTTTGACTATTCAAGTGAATTCATAACAACAGTGGATGCTTAAAGTTAACGCACCAATTTCAGAAATATTTTTTAAAGAGTATTATAAAACAGTATTTTTTCATGTTGTGGGGCATCAGTTTATTCTATAAACTGTTTGACTGATATATTTTATATGAAACAGTGTAGGAAAAAAGTAAACGGACGAAAAAAAAAAATAAAATAGGCTATAAAATTTATATTAACAAAATAAAATAGAATACATTATCTAACGTGTCTTAAAGATGAAACAAGTGGATCTGATGATATAGCTAGCATATTAAATAAATCTTCGTTTTGTCGTTTCCGTGAGACTTTGAATGTATTTGAGTATCGATATCGCTTGTAGTCTTTATTCCTTGATTCCTGTGCTTCTTCTGAAAGCTCCCCGATTGGCAAAATTTGATGTCTTATAAGTTCCCCTCCATGGTCCAAAATTTTGTGCAGAGTTGGTGTCAGGAGTTTGTAGCTGTGTTTGGCTTTTAAAAGATCCGAAGTGGTTTTGGTATACTCGTTGAATTTATCTACATTAATAGATTCTTTAGATGACATTTAGACGCATTTAAAATAACTTGCAGTTTCTTTATAAGATCCTTGTCTATTCGGGTTATAGCTGACGTAACTTCTGGATTTTCAAAAAATCTTCGTGAAATGTTTCCATCATTTGTGTTACCGAATCCTTGTTTTGGCGTATCAATGATTAACCCGAGTTGTTCCCTAAATTCCTTTTGAATATCCGCTTTTCTTCTTCTTTCGGCATCCTTCTTGTCGGTTGTCTCATCTTCTTGGTATAGTCCATAAGCTAGTTTAAGAACGAACTCCATACATCTTATTCTAGCGTGATCTTGATTGACTAGGCTATTTTAAACCCTCTTTGCTGTATGGTCCACCAAATCTTGGAGATTCACTTCAACAGAAGTTTCTGTTAGTATCAAATTTAATGGAGTTGCTTGTATTTATGCTTCCATTAAAAAATTGTAGCTCGGAAACACATCAACGTTATGGCTTCTTAATGATTTTCTCATCAAATTATATTTTTCTTTAGAAAGCCCCATATCCAAGAACAAGGCTAGCGCAGTGGGACCATCGTATTTTATTTGATCCCTTTGAGGTGTGGGAATACTCTCTTTTATCCGTTGCACTCGCAATGGGCTTGCATTAAAAACTGCTTTTATCCGCTTTTATCTTTTCATGTTCCTTTTTATATTTTATACTCAGAGCTGTGGAAACATTTTCAGTCGAAATATGGCCCATAGTTTCCAATAGTTTCCTCCTTTTGGTATATACTGATTATGTATCTAAGGATTTCGAAGGCCTTCCTCTTGATGTACTTGGCACGTCACTGTCTTCAATTTCATTACATTGGATTGTAAATGTTCCATTCAAAAATTCTTCATATTTTGAGAGGAATCTTGTTTTAACTCTAAAACAGTCAATCCATTTTTTTTAAATGATGCGTATAATATTTGGAGTTTCTTTTTCGTTTCATCGTTGTCACTTATATCTTCGTATTGGTTTTGGATCAGAATTACAAATTCTTCAGAATTCGAAACATGATAAAATGTTCAAAAATTGTTCTGTTTGAAATATTCATATTGGTATTTAATTTGCAAACTCCACTCGTCAGTAAAGCCTCTTGAAAACTAAGAACATAATATCCATTGTCATAGTTTATATATACCTCCATAATGTACATATATGCACAAGGATTATTTTACCTGTGAAATTTAAGCTTAACGATATGGGGTATCGGAAGAAAATTATTATTCCTACCTGTTTTATTAGATCATAAAATAATAATCCAAAATTAAATAATTCTTTCAACTTTGTATATGGAGTAGGCAATAAAGCTATTAATCCTTTTCTTTTGGCAAGTTAATCTATGTTTAGGTACTATTAGAAAAAGATCAATAAATATTTACAATAATTTAAGTCAAAGAGGGTCGTTAAAGTGGGCGGATTAAAAAAATTTAATGTTCAATAAAGTAATCAATAGTTTGTGTACAATATTTTATATTTTTTTTTAATAATAATTGGCATTTGTATAAAAAGGGGCGTAGAAGTGGGCGGTTTTTTTCTGTCAGAATCAAGATAGTAATAAAACGATTTTTAATTAAAAAGAAAATTTCACGTTCTTAACTATTTTAATTAATAAAATAATTGAAGTTTTCCATAAGGGAATTTGCTTTTAAGACCAAAAGGTCAGCACTGGGAACACGACTTTTTTTAAACAAATTACAATATCTCTGAAGGTTGCAAATAGTTGCAGCTACAATTTTGCATATGGTTTAAGAAATAGTTAGGGTAAACTATCATGGTTAATTTTCCGCGCGAACTCGCGAGTATTTTTTTGTAGCTCTATTCAAACCAAAAAAATCTGCTAAAAAAGGGTGTTTTTTGTTCTATTTATTAAAAATATTAAATATTTTTTTATTTTTTTTTTAATTAAAATTTTGATTTACGCACAAATAATACAACTGGAATAAACTATAGAAAATTATTATTTTACATTTAATATGCCAAAATTTCAAATACGAAAACAAAGAAGTTAGTTTTTTCTGTTTTTTTTTTTAACTCTAGAACGAAATTGACCAACTTTGAAAAGCTCTATAAGTCAAACTAGTTAGCGGAAAATTTTTTTGTTTGCTGTTTTTGAAGCTCCGTTTATATTTCTATTAGAAATAAAAAACAAAACTTTAAAAATAAAACATCGAAATTAGTATTTTTGCCACGAATTTTTCCTTTTTGGACCACAGTGCGGCGGTTTCATAACTTAAGTTAAGTTTTTATTATTCTGCATTGAAAAAAAAAAATAATGAGGAATAACAACATAAGTCAAGTTATCAATTTAAAATCTGCCCAGAATTAAAAACGCTTATTTTTCATTTTTCTTATGTCAACATAGGCTCTTATTCCCTAAAGTAGAAAAAATATTTACTTTTCTTAACTTGAGTTAGGTTGTTATGGCAAATCACATTTCTATTTCTTGACAAACTTAACTGGACTTAAGTTCTTTTGGCTAACCAGACTATGATTGCATGAAAATCTTAAATCGAGTTAGGCCGTTATTCCGTGTTTCAATTTAAAAAATCACAAATCTAAGTTGACTTAGGTTCTTTTGCCTTAATCAGTTTACTGTAAAAATGAGTCATAAGTGAAGATAGGTTATTAAGAACAGTCGCATCTGTAGTGTAAGTGATGTTTTGTTGAAAGGTTTAATTAAAGAAGTGCGTAAGATACTGAAAATGTGCTCTGCAAATAATGGAATTAGCAAGGATGCTTACAAATTACAAGATAATAATTATCTATTACCATTCTGATTACACGATATAGTTATGTGATGTATTAAGGAGCTGATATCACATTGTGCCCTATACAAACAAAATTAGTATAGCTATTACTTAATAAGAGCAAGTACTCGTTACAACATATTTACTTTTCATTTGTTCTAAAATAAATGTTGGGTGTCAAATTAAAGCAAAATTCAAAAAGAAATATCAAAATAAGGAGTGTTAAGAATTGATCTTCCTTTGAGTAATATTTTTCCACTACGCTTATGCAAACTTTAGAAATTTTTAGAAATGCATTTATGCTTTAAATCAAAATATAATATTATGAGTTTTGTTACAATTAAACCAAACAAAAATGTTTCCATATTTTAAACCGAATATAACGTAGCACAGTGATCAATGAACGGCCAAACTTTTGATGTTGACTTGATCCAATTACTCTTCTTTTTAAGTCATCACTTTAGCAAGAAAACGTTTAATATTTAATACAATTCTAAAGTTTATGTTAAGATAAAGATATGCATATAATTTCTTGTTGTTCAGGTGAACTATTCAACTATGTACAATGTACATGAAACTGAGAACGTTGAAAATGATCTCGATTTGATGATTTGATGGTAATTTTTTTAATAAACCGGAAAAGATACACTCAGATGATTCAGTGAAATATCCAAATTTTAATTTATTTCAGCAGAAAGCCCAAGCCGTTCCAGCTGATATAAATTATTATTCTGTACATTTATTGTTGGATTAATAAATAATAATAATAATAATAATTTATTAAGAAAGTCTAGTAATTCAATTTCTGAGAGCTCAAATATGTAGAAGAAACGTTTGCAAGACCTAAATGCAAAACTAAGTAAAAGCTTCGTATTAAACTTCCAATCAGCAGAAAGACTGTTAAGGCTAGGGCCTTTTTATATTTTTAGAAGTAAATGCAGCGAGAGAATTAAATTTTAAAAACTTGAACTGTAGGTCAACAGCTACTGGTCATTAGGAATATATAACCAAAGAATTTTATATATTGGTTCCCTCAAACACATTGAAGATACAAAATTTGACACCTTGGTGTACGCAGTTAACTGGAAGCCAAAACGCGACCGTAGTATGAAGAATACGAAAATATTTGTAATGTTTTGTGTAAAACATATTTTCATCAGTTCTTTGACGAAACTGAGAGCTTCTTTAAATCCGTCATCAAAACAAAAATCTTCACTATCGTTAGTGTCGTTCGATTCCATTTAAGGATATCAGAAAAAAACGTGCTCCTAACAATAAAACGACATATTTCGAGGTTTACTGCACATGAAAGCCACTTCATTTGAAGGGACTCGTGTACAAAATATTTAAACGCTAGCTTTAATCTTACATCGATACACGGCCATTATAAATCATAATCTTTAAATCTGGCAAGCTTATCAAAATACTTAAAAATGTTTGGATTTATCGGCCAAGAGTTTAATGCCCCAAAAGTAGACAAGTGTTCTTTTGCTTCGAAGAGAAAGGTTAAGGAATCCGAGAATGAAAAATTCGCATTGCAAGTGAAGCAAAAGGCAACGAAAAAAAGAGGCAATAAAAACCAAACACTTTTAAATTAAAGCTTGAACCTTCATCGATCCTTGAACCAGGGCTTACAAATGTGATTGCGCCCATCACGAGCTCAATTAGCTTAGTGAGAAAAAAAACGAAGGTCCAAATTGAAATCCCAAGATATTGGTTTTATTTCGTTAATAAGACTGATTTAATTGACACGAAGAACAACGACAATGATTTTTCTGATTTTTCCAAATTTTATAGATCTAAAGTTTCTTGGAAACGAATAGATGAAGATGGTAACAAAATAACTTGGAACTCTATTCGGTAGCTGCGTTACTATAAAAACTGCATCAAATGTCCTACACAAATTTCTTGCACAAAGATGAGGTTTCTAAAATTATAAAAAGTAAAAAAAAGACGAAAGCTTCTTTAAATCTAAACAACTTCTTTCCCGAAAGAAAAGAAGATTTCATGGACTTAAAACATCAAGTCTTGATTTTCAGACTTTTTATGACAATCTTCCATCCAATATGGACGAGCTAAATACTTATCCTCATTTAACAGGCCTTGACAACTCAGAAGATACTTAAATATCAATTTTGCTCAAAATTTAATCAATAATGTACAATACATAATTTAAACTTATGCATATTAAAAACTTGAATAGATAAAATATTCTTATTACAAAATGTTCCTTTACTTGTATGATACTTTCACGACCAAAAGAAAACAAACATGGAAAATTAACTTAAGTTAATAAATACCCTGGTTTATTGGTAAGGAAAAAGAACTTAAGTCAACATATGAAATTTTTTCCCACAATCTCACACATGGAATAACGACCTAAGTCGACAAAAGAAATTTTAATCATTCTTTCTTAATATGCCATAACAACCTAACTCGACCTAAGCTTTTTATTTTTTTAAAGTTCAATAAGCCATAACAGCTTAAGTGCTTTTTTCCTTAATTACTCATTAAATATAAGACATACATTTTATTACTTCTAGTATATGAGAAATGTGTATTCTTTCTTCATTTCTGCATTTAAGAAATTTAAAAATTCATAATTCCTGATTCATAGAGAGATAATGAAACTTAAAACTGCTCTCCTGAAAAATATGAAAAATCGACTTAAGCGGTTATGCCCTGTGACCACTGATATTTGAACTGGTACATCTGGTTGTCAATACGAAAATTTTGCAGTTGCCGTCATCACTTTAACAATTGTGGTTGTAAATACTATGATCATTTCCTTAAAATGTTCAGACTGACAACCACAGTCATCAACTTGATTATCTGATTGTCAATTTGAATACCCGGAGTTGCATATTTAGATTTCAATTCATGTAAAGTTCTTTTGGCGTTAGGTTTAGGTCATTAATCTGTCTGTCGTAGTCGAAGTCGGTCGAAAAAGTTTGTCTGTTCCAATTTAATTTTTACTAAAAGTCATAAGGATACTAATATCAAGATAATTGCCTTTTCTTTGAACATTGGTATAAGTGCATATACAAAAAACAAGTGATTATTTATTTTAAAATATATCTATAGATCCTTTAATTTTTCACATAGCCAAGTATTCACAATTGATGGGACAAATACTGCCAATTTCATATTGAAAACCATGATATTCAAACTGACAAATCTGGTTGTCAATACGCAGTGAAAAAACCTTTTGAGAAGCATTTATACTCAGTCTTAAAAGGTATAATTTTATAATTATTATTTATCATTTGTTGCAATTAATCATACACTTTTACCCAAAATCCTAGTTTTCGAGTGATATGTCACTGATTCCAAACCCATTTCTGCGGATTAATTCTTGATTTCAGGGAGCCTAAGTCTACTATATATTTAGTATCAAAATGTAATGTAAAATTGATTATACATTAAAACTAATCCGAAAATTAAAGTGAGACATTTTTTCTTAAAACTTTTTTAAAAGCTTGTATTTAGGAATGGTAGTAAGTATAGCTTCAGCGATGTTGTTATCAAATAACAGCAGAAGTTGTTAGTTTCACAACTTCTGTAATCAAATATACAATGAAAGTGTTAAATTTAAAAACTGTTTACGGGTAGAATTTTCGACTCGATAATGCCAAGGCCCCAGCTAGTTTTTCTTAGTTTCAGTCATGGCCCTACCGAGCAGTATCTAGCTTGTCCCTCGCTAATTTGTTAATGCTCTGTATATAATGGGCCTTGCTAGATGTTCCTATATGGGCCCTAGATGGGTCTTCACAAGTAGCACAAGAGCTACGGCAATTCTTAAAAAAATTATTAGAAACAATAAAAATAAAGTTTTTTATTTTTTATTATTGTTGATTATTTTCATTTTTTCTTTGCCTCCCTATATTCGACTCTTTATGTGATTTTTTGCTGGAATGAAAGAATTTTTTTTTTTTTTTTTTAATTTACCTCCACTGAGATTCGAACCCGAGTCCTCTCGCTTGCCGTGCTTGTGCGCTACCTATTGCGCCACTGTGATATAAAAAATATCGTGTCTCAAAGTGCTACAACTCTCTTTTAATTATACTGTTTAAAAAGACTTAAATATACGTACGTATTAAAGAATCTGAAAAATACCGATTTAGGACCAAAACAAAAAAGTTATGTTTTTAGAAGGATAATGGATAGCTTTTTATAGAGACATATGTATAGGCACATCTAGGATACATCAAGTAAAAACTATCTACCCCCAGTATAAGTAAAATCTGAGAACGCCTATAAAGAGGCGACACTAGCTAAGGCCAATATAACGCCCAGATACAATTCCTTATCCAGGCTACATCAAGTAAAAACTATCCAGGTCCCTTGCAGTTTATATGTTACAATGCCAATAAAGAGGCGATACTATCTACAGCCAAGATATCGCCAAGAAAAAGTTTCATATCTAGGCTAAATCAATTTAAAAATATCTAGGCCCAGTCTAAGATACTCCTCGAAAAGCAAATAAATAGGCAGTTCTAGCCAGGTTCAATAAAAAGCCAGGATAAGCATAAAGTAGTCAAGATCCGCCAGGCTTGCATCTGTCTAGGCCCAGCATAGGATTTACTATATAATGGCCAATCTAGCTAGGGCCACGCTATTCGATAGTGTTTCCTAGATAATTTTCTACTTTTCAGTTTGACAAATGCTGCCTTCAAGTTGCCAATATAATTTGAAAATTTGACAACTGCAGTGATCAAATTAATAATTGCAGTTTTTAGGTTGGCAATGCTGAGATCAAATTGGCAATTTCTGTTTTCAAGTTGACAAAAGTCGTCTTCAGTTTGAGAACTTCTGTGATAAAATTTACAATCAAAGTGTTCAGTTTGCGAACTTCCGTAATCAAATTAACAACCATTGTTTTCAAATTTAATTGAAAATAAAATCTAGGTATATATGATAAGAATGTAGGTTGATTTGACAAAAATTTTGTCAATATACGTCCAACAAAAAGTTCTATCAAATTGACAAAAATTATAGAATTTTGTTGAGGTAACAAAAAATATTTTGTTGTATCCACAAAATTATTTTGTTATGCTAACAGATTAATTTGTTGAAATGACAAAAATATTTTGTCAATATGACAAAATTTCGTACAATTTACAAAATTAATTTGTCATTATTAACAATTCTTTTGTTGTACTAACAAATTTTTTTGTTAATGTTAAAAATTTGTTTTTTTTTATTATTATCGGATTAACAAAATCTTTTTGTTAAATTAACAAAATTGTTTTGTTAAATTAACAAAGCTTTTTTGTTATATTTTGTTAAATTAACAAAATATTTTGTCAATTCAACAAAATATTTTGTCAATTCAACCAAATATTTTGTCAATTCAACAAAATATTTTTTCAATTTTACACATTTCTTTTGTTGAATCCACAAAATTAATTTTGTCAAAATAATTTTTTTTGTGATTTAGTAAGTCCACAAAAATTGGCGTTTCGTCCCTACGATCTCACATGCAACCATCTGTGAGGGCGTATGGACAATACGCAATTTTTGTTAAGTTCAGTTAATCTTACATCGATTTTTTGACAAAAACCAAATGTGAACTATATCATACACAAAAGAAATGTCATGATCAAGAAAATATACGCGCATAATTTTTTGGTTTCCTTACAAAATAGTTTTATTTATTTGATAATATTCTTTTATCAATATTACAAAATAACTCAACCCCAAAACAAAATATTTGTCATTTTAACAAAAACGTTTTCATTTTTTGTTAAATTGACAAAAAAAAACTAACAAAAACTTTGTGATATTGACAAACATTTACAAAACAGATTTTTTGTAGATACAACAAACATTTTGTTAACATCACAAAAAAGTTTGTCGATGTGACAAAAATCTTTGTTTTATTTTGTTATATTAATAAAACTTAGTTTGTTAAACTGACAATATTATTTATAGTGCATATTTTGTTAAACTGACAAAAAATCATGCAGAATTATAAAAATTTTGTGAAATCAACAAAATAATTCTTTCGTATTGACAAAAATTTAATCAAAACGATAAAATTGTTTTGTTGAATGTCGTTAAAACTTTTTTATCAATATTACTTAGGAATTTATTTTCAGTGTAGCAACTGCAGTAATCAAATTGCAAATAGTAATTGTCAATTTGACAACTGCTTTGGTTGAAATTGATAATTTAGTTTTCAATACCACAATCGTGATTTTCCATATAAAAGTCGTATAGTTGCTAATATGAGTAAACAATCTATAATTTATGAAATTGACAATCTGAAATTATCGTATTTACTACACCGGTAATTGGCCCAAAATTGACAATTTTACTGTCAATTCAACTCACAAAATTATCAATATAACTGCACTTTTTGGTTCAGTGTAACAATAGAATCTTCGCCATTCTTATTATTGTTAACTTTTAGAGCTAAAAATCCCATTTTTTTAGCTACAAGATTAACATACGACAACATTCATTTCAGGGATAGCACTTTTGTAATTGGGGTGAATGTTTCAATAATTTCTTACTTTCAAGCCTTATAAACATCAATATAAAAATTTTCTAAGCCTAGGGATTCATGTTCTGTTGTCAACACGACACTTAAAATATGAAACATATCTCAGAGTTTCACCTTCAAAAGTTTTCGAACATCCAGGGAATTTCAAAGTAAATATTTAGTACTAAATACACTAAATGTTGCTAACGAAAATTCGGAAAAGAAAAATGACCATGCGTGCGCATTCAAAAACAAGCATAAATAAATTTTCATTCGGAATCGAACTTAGGATACAAAATGTTTAGTTGCAGTTTAACTGTGCTGTTACGTGGTAGCATTTTAATTACGTGCGCTTATTTGGAACTCAAACAAATTGAAAGCAACTTTAGGTTGCCTGTTAGATTTGCCGGTATCGGGAACTCTTGTGAGCTGTCCTCAAACAGTGTTAACATAAGCAACGTGGAATGTTAATCTTTAAAAAACGTCAAACTAAAATCATACCTAACGCATCGTACATAAAAAAAATATCAACAAGCTCTGCAATCATTCTCGCAATCGTATCACAATAATGATTCCTCCAAATGAGCACTCTTAAACTTGCCTTCCTTACGGTTTAGATAATTTAAAAGCTTCAAAATTACATCTGTTTTATTTTTTTGCCCTTGATCTAGAGCGCAGCCATACTTCCTTCACGCTGTTTTCGTTCAAACTTTTTTTTTATTAACTCAAGCTGAAAAAAAAACCGGGCTAACCGCTGGTTCGACGGGATGCGCGCCTGGGAATAAGTGTTTTTCAAGTGATATGCACATAGAAGATGAAATAAAAGGAAAATGTTTTCATTTGTATCTATGATGGTGGCGAATCACTCTTATCGTTGCATAGGACGATGAGGATGTCGATGACGGTGATTACAAGTGCTTTGTTCCAATTCCCAAGTGTCAGGATGATCATAGTGTTGATGATGGTTATGATGATAGAGCACTTCAAAACGAAATAATTTTATAATTGAAATTTTACAAAAGGAAATTTATTACACAAGTGTAGCTAATTACAACAACTGGGCCAATTGAAACACAGATTAAAGCATGAAGAAAAAAGAATATGCTTTCTGGGATTGTGTTGTGTGATGCATTCGTACAATAGATGAGTGCTTAAATATTTCCCTTCATTAGTAGAGTGAAAATGAAACCACAGTTCATTAAACGTTGAATAAAGCCTGTGACATAGATTTCTGATCAAGTTGATTTTCGTTTGCTTTATTCTGAACTGAGTGAAATTTTGTGAGTGTGAGGATTCTGATGAAAAGTGTAATGAAATGTTGCTGGAATACTTAATATTGTTCACTTGTGGATTACTAATCGACAGATCTACAACAAGTAGTAAGTTTAACAAAGATATTCTGAATTAAAGAAAAAAAGAATTACTTTTCATAAAACCACTGAAAAAATCTTTCCTTTTTAAGAATTTTTTATAGATTTTAAATGAAGATTGTATGATTTCTAGATCAATCAATTTAAGTTTGAATTTTGTATCTGAATAGCTGTGTTCGTAGAGTGGTAGTGAGTTTTTTCTCCATTTGCAGAACTATGAAGTTTCAACTCGTATTGAACTCAAATATAATAAGCACAGACTTTCAGTTCAAATAAATTCAACAAATTTTGATTCGACAAAAAAATTTCTGCTCAAAGGCAAAGCCAGGCGACATTAACACCCAAATTAATTCACCGAGCTTGCTCTTCTGAGATTTTTATTTTAGTAAGAAAAATTTTCTTATAGTAACAGTGTTAATATTGCAGCTTTATACATGCGATATAGAGAAAAAAAATCGAACTCGAGATTTTGATCAAAGTTGACTTTACGATGATACGAGTAGCAAAGACGAATCAATTCAAAGTGGGTCCGACAATTCCATCTGTATGTCTGTATGTCTGTATGTATATATGTCTGTATTGCTGTACGTCTGTATGTCTGTATGTTTGTATGTGTGTACCTCGATCTAGAGCCTAAGCCACTGAACCTATTTTCGTCAAACTCTGTACTTAAGGGTCTTCGGTGATTCCCTAGAGGAGAAATTGAAATTTTCTTTTTAAAACGTATCAACGATTATTTTTTTAAATTATTTCCTGAAATCTATACTATTTAATACTTAAAATTGGCATCCCAGAAAATTTTTAAAGAAATTTGTTATATAAAAAATTACCTTAATAATAAACGATTATTAAACTTTGTTTGCCTAAATTCATACTTGCCGGAAATCAGACACCAATTCTATGCATTTGAACAGTCTTATCTCATAAAATCTATGTTTTATATTTATAAAATGTATTTTAAATTCCAAACTACTTTTATACATACATAAGTGCAAGTTCGTGCGATCCAGTCGTGCATTTCATTTTTATATTATAGGCGCACTCAAGGGGTTACGATTACCTTTAGCTAGCAATTAGGAAAGTAGGACAGGATAAGAAATAAAATACACGACTGGGTCGCACGAACTTGCTCCTATGTAATCGACTAATAATTTCAAAAATGAATATTATTAGAGAAAAACTGTTCATAAGCATATAATTAATTTTTTAAATGACTAAAACAACTTCTTTAGTAGTTGGAGGTAAAAATAGGATGCCATGTGATTCAAGCAAATAAAGGTTTATGCAAGAACACAAATTATAAGTCTTTGTAGTGGTTTGGTACGCCAATTTAATTTTTTTATTATTGTTTGAAAAAAAAAATAAAATTTAAAAAAAAAAATATGGCCTCGTTTTCGAAATATTGAATTTTCCAAGAAAAAACATAGATTTTGTTTTCAAAATTCATAAAAAATATTTTTCTTAAAGTTTTGAAATGCAATGTTTTTTAAACTTTTTGGAAGCTTCTCTCAAAAAATTTCATTGAAATCCTTTATGCCGATAATGAGAAAGTCAAAATTTTAAAAAATCCTTCTATGGTAGGTACAGTCAGTAATATCTTGTTTTCAATTTTTTTTTATTATATTATAGATCTTAAAAATTAATTGAAGGAAAAAAAAATTAAGCGAAATTCTCGAAACCATTTTCGAGAAAAATACGATTTTCGAAAACCATTTTTAACATTTGTATGGAGGGTACCGTTGTTTTTAGGTAAAATAAACTTTTTTCTCATGGCTTGTAGATTATTGTAACAAACTTTTATTTATAAAGTTTTAAAAAAAAATCGAGTTTTCCAAATTATGAGTTTTTAAAAAAAAAAAGCTTTGACATTTTTTTTAAAAATCAAAAAAAAAAAAAATTGAAAATTTGAAAATTTGAATACAGAATAATATTAAAACTGATGGGGAGCCTTAACATAAAAAAATGATCAAAATGCGAGACCCACTTTTTTAGTCTTCGCTATCATCGTAATGTCAACTTTGATCAAAATCTCTAGTTCGATCTATTTTCCGAATAAGTACATAACTTGCCTTATAGTAGCTTTAAGTCGCAAGTAAAAATAATCTTAATCTCTTTTTAACTTCGATTAAACTATTTTTTATTTGTTGTAACTGCTATTCAATAGAGCTATATTATGTCAATAATCAGGTTGCTGATTTTATTTATTTTGTGCCGTGGGCCTTCCCACCTATTGATTGAATGTCATGCGATGAGAACACGATTAATACAAATTTTGCCAATTGCATTTGGAGCCTTTCAAAATCGAACCGCATTTTTTTTCGAAATTTAATAAAATAATTTCTTTTTTTTACAAAAACTGTTCCAGATTTTTTTTTTTTACAAAAAATTTACTAAATTTTATTTGTAAATTTTAAATGTAGATAATGGTTGAAATAAACATTTCCGAAAAAAGTTTTGTTTTAAATTTTCTCAAAAACTGTAAACCTGATTTTGATAGTTTTTTTTTATGCTTGAGCTCCCAAAAATTTAGGATATTCAAAATTTCCAACCGTTTTTTTTTTCGATTTAAAAAAATCAATTTTGCTCGATTTTTTAAAACATGACAGTTGAAAATATTTTAATACAATCTACAGAATGTGAAAATCAAAATTTTATTTTATCTTTAAAAAACGGTACACACCATACTCTTGTTCAAAAAAAGGGTTTTCGAAAATAGTATTTTGCTCAAAGACGGTGTTTTCCTTTCGATAATTTTTTACCATCTATAATTCAATTAAAATATGTTGAAACTAACACTAAACCTACCCTACAACCATGTTTTTTGAACCCGAGAAGCGTCTGGCCCAAGATCTATCCGTAATTTTATGAATTTTAAGAAATTTATTCAGTACAATTGTGTATAGAAATTTTGAGAAAACATTTTTTTAGGATTATTGAAATTCTAATTTTTTATTTAATAACTCGGTAAGCCACACGCTCTATATCTACTGTTAAAACTTGACTTGATATAAAAAACAACAATGTCTTATATCTAAAAATAACGGTTCCCAATAAACAAACGTAAGAACATGGATTTCGAAAATGCTATTTTTTTCGAAAATAGAATTTTGATAGAAATTTTTCTGTTTCGCTTAGCTTAAGTGATCTTTGATTCAATAAAAGAAATTACTGACACAACCTTCGACCCTTTGTATACCTGTATTGAGTTGAAATGCACTTCGTTCGACTAGATCCCACTCGCTCAGCGGTGTCGAGTCGAAATGGAAGACGAAAAATCTGGATCGAGGAGTTGGTTTGACAAATTGTTTCACAATCGTTCAACACCATTTCAACTCAACTCCAAATCGCGCTCTTAACTCAAATGACGAAAAAACTGGATCGAAAATACGACCCAACTCGATCTTTCGATACTGCATATAAACGTAGTAAAAGTGCTCTATAATCAAACATTTTCTTCCTTAGTCCTGAGGCCTCACATGTAAGTACTAGCAAGCAGTGGCGGCTGGTGGGTTGTTGAACAGGTGGTGCACTTTACTTGCTCACTAAGTAAGTATTAAGATTAGAAACCGCAAAAAAACAACAATTTACATGTATGTATATGTTCATTTTTTATTATTTTGTATAATTGCTCGAAGAATTTCGACCATGTATAAAACTGACACACTTATTACATTTACCAAGGAATCATGTTTTTTATTTTTTCACTTAAATGCGTCAAATCATGGATTCAGGTTTCTGTCTAAATCGATTCTCCGCCAAAAATAGTGCATGTAAATTTTAAAAAGGGCCTTGGCTAATTTTATATTAACTTTATTTTAAAAAGATTTGTTACTGTCTTTAATATACCTAATCACTGTTCATTTTATCCCACACCACACACTGTACACAGTACAGAATCGAACCAAAACCAAAAAAAGAGGCTGGGTGCGACCCACACTGATAACTTCCCATTTGTGGTCCTGAAAAGTTTATATTAAGTTTTTTTCAAATAACCAAATTTTCAGCGAAACAAACTTTATCCGCCAAAAAAATTATGCTAGCCGACATTAATAAAGATCTCATTGTCGTGAGCAACAAAAAATTTTGTTAGATGTCACTTAGTTTAACCAAAATTGTCTCTTAGCACAATATGATTCAACTAGAACTTTCTTCGTTTTTTTCGTTTCCTGAACAATTTTAGAAATGTCGCTTAGTATACATGCTTACGGGAAGGTATCGATGTATAAAACAACATACTTTAGAAGGCACTATCGGTGTTCATTCCCAAGAAATTCGACTTGAAATACAATTTTAACTAATTTTCACTAGAATTTTTAATAGTTTTTTTATTTAAAAAAAAAACTATTAATTCAATATTTGTCAACATTTTACCAATTGTACAAAATTATACTATGTATAAAATAAACTAAATTAGAAGTCAATATCACTACTAGTTCTCGAGAAATTTGAGTCGAAAAACAATTTTTACCAATTTTCAATAGAATTTTATATAGTTTTTTATTTTTTGTAAAAAAACTGTAAGCTGATTTTTTTTGAAATTTTCACCAGTTGTCAAACACATTATTTTTCGTAAAATAAAATTGTTTTGGGTTTCAAATTGTTTTCCGTTCTTAGAATATCTGGGTTATGAAATTTTTTTTTCAGTTTTTTTTTATTTAAAAAAATAACGGTACGTTCGTTTTTTTCCAAATTCACACCAAATCTGAATGATCTTATAATTAGTACATTAAATTTTATTTGAAATCAATAGCATTATTTTTTCGTGAGATATTTGAAACTAACCAAAATTTTTACTTTTTTTTTAAACCGTTATAGTGAAAAAACTACTCACTGAATTTTAATAAACGCCCTTTCAGCCTCTTTCGAAGTTATTATCTATTCAACAAAATTTATTTGAAGTCGATATCTTTACTCGTTCTTGAGATATCGACGACGAAAAATGGTACGAGAACGTACGGACGCACGAATGTACGTACACACACACACAGACATCTCTCTAAAAATAATTGATATAGCCTCTAGGGACCTTGAAACGTCGAGAAATAATGTCAAAAATTCCAATTTGACAAATCGGACCGATTACAATAACTCCCTATGGGAAGTTAATAAAAAACAATTACTAACCTAACTCCTACAAACCAACACTATTTAACCAGTCCCCCATAGAGCGAAACAACATTACATATTCGCAGGCGCAGCGCATTCTAGTCAAACATCGGTTAATCTTCGGTTCTCGTGCGGCGCACGAGAGCAGGCTAATTCCTAGTACATTTCAATGAAATATCTTTTGTCTCACGCGTCAGGGATATTAGCTTGTAACTCATACAAGTTATATTAGCAGTCCTCGTGCGCTCGCCGAAGCGCACGAGAATTTTTACTTGCAGGCAAAGTAAGTCTTAATAGTAAAGCAAAGCGATTACATTGTTTCGTCATAATTGGAAATTTTACTTGTTTATGTTCTTGTATGTTTAAAAAATAAATATTTACATGGTAATCTAAAAATAAGGATGCAGTAATATTTTGTAATTTTTAAATCTTTTGAATTGGTGGTTCAGCGCACGAGCGCACTTAAGGTACAGCCGCCACTGCTAGCAAGCAAATTAGGTACATACCTACATACAGTGCCAATCTGTCTATCTATCTATCTATCTACAGTGCCAATCAAATTCCCATTTGTTTATTTGCTTTGACGTAGACGGCAAGCCACCTTACGAGCAAGTTGCCTTCTAGTTTTGAAATTTTACATTTTATTTATATTTATTTGCTGCTTGAACGCGCACGCCACCGAAAAAAATATTTATACTTATGAATATGAGCCTCACACGAACAATCAAATAATTCAATAATTAATTTGACAAGGTCCGCTGTTAGGCTACTTGTTTCCCAACTTGCCTGGCTACTTTCATGCCAGTTGAGGAGCAATTAGCTTAGATTTGCTTGTGTTAGTAAAAAAAGCGTGTGTGTTGCTTCCCAGTACTTGTCGTATAGCTTCGTGGTTAAATAGAAAATTAAAAATGATGTATTTTTTTTCGAATATAAATTTTAAATTTAATAAATTTTAAATCAAATTTATTTTTTTTTAAAATAAAAGAGGGATTTTTTTCTCGCGATTCCCTAATAGAATACCAATAGATGACCTTAGTTTCTATGAATTAAAATTTATTAAGTAACAAGTCTACAATAGATGGCGTCAAGCGGTCAAAAAATATTTTATATTTTCACCGCTAGGACTGAACTTTTCGCAAATCTTGACTGTTGGAAGTGGAACCATTTTCATAAAGCATTTTGTATGAAAATGATATACATCTGTCTAAAATTTGAAGTAAATCGGTTCAGCTCGAGGACATACAGTAGATGTAACGCATGCAACGACGATATTACACGAGCCACATTTTTCAGACTCCGATCAAAGTAATGTAAGCACCGGCCTGCTGGAACGTTATGGTTCAATTTGGACGATAAGAAATTGGTTAGCATCTTTCTGTAGAGCTCGCCATTGACGGTGAAGGTGCCAATGTCGTTTTCGAAAAGGTAAAGAATAATGACGCCGCCCGCGCCAGCTCAAAATCCACATCAACCGGTATCTATTTGAGGACGCATTGTCACCTGGTGAACCTCTTGTGAGTTGGTGCCATCCCTTATATTTAAGTCGATTTTGCTTGTTAACACAGCCATTCATCCAAAAATGCGCCTCGTCGTTAGAGATCCAAAATTGGGATCCTCTTCCAAACGCTCCATAGCCCAGTCAGCGAACGGCGTTTTTTATGTTCAGGAACTTTGAGGTCTCTTGTCTGTCGGATCTCGTACGGTGTAGGCCCAAGATCTTATGCAAAATTAGTCAATCTTAAGTCTGCGAAAGGTCGAGTTCTTGTGGACACGGTGAGGAATTTACTGCCTCGGGTTCTGTCGCTGTACACTTTCACGTACCGCGGCAATGTTGTCTACCGATCTGAGGTTCCTTTAACGTTGACTGATTGATTACCGAACCGGTCATTTCATATTTGGCCATTAAACGTTGAAGAGACGACTGTGAAGGGCCATCGTGACTACCTTAAACGTCCAGTAACGAATACTCATTTTGATAATAAATAATAAACTTGCAGCGTCATACTTCCTCTTTCCACTTCCGGAGCCATATTCGATTGACCAAACTTAAAAAGTTGATCCAAATTATAAAGATATACTCCAGTTCCAGTTGCATTACTTTTAGATGTAAGTGAATACCCAACAACCCAAAAAAGTTTTAAAGTATTTTAAATCCAGTAAAGGAATTAATCCAGCACGAATTAAACTTTTCTAAATTTATTTATATTTGTTTTTTGAAAATTATACTTGCACGAATAAACTGTCGTTTCAATATGTACATTTTAAATAAGTTTTACGTACATATGTAAATATATCATACTAAAATGCATATTTGCTAAAATGATATAAGGTACAAAATAAATATTCCACTTGTTGTGCTTGTTTTACCTTCTGGTTATTGTGTATTCTGAAAAAAATAAAACCATAAATATTTGCATAAATACTGTAGGGAGGAAAATTGTATACATAAATGATTCGTACTCACAGTAGAAAGGACAATCAAGTCCAGAATCTTACATTTACATATGTATTCAATCTGAGTTTAACATCTACCACAGAATAAATTGAAAAAGAATCGCAAAACTTTAAACTATTAAGCAAATTGAATTACATACATTTGGTGCTCATACAGCTGCCATAACCCAATCGGAATAAATATTTGAGGTGCAAAAAACTTTATATGGGTTATTTTTTCTCTTAATTGTCGCGGCGCGTCGTCGCACAGTGGGGGCGGAAATGCCTCATTGACGGTGATAATTATAAAGCATTTTCTTGCCTAAGCCAAAATATATGTACTTTTCTAAAGGTTTTTGGTATGCGGAATTCGAATCCGAAGTCAAAAAAAAACTCCACCGGTTCAGGTTTTTTGAGATAATCCCGTTATTAAATTTTAAATACACTTATTTGGTAGCTTTGGGTGTATACATAGAGTTAGGAATTTAGATTAACAGAATGCGAATTTAATATTTTCCTTATTTTAAAATCAATTTTTAACATACTTATGCTTATGTCAATTTTTAGTGGAATATCCTTACATAAGGTATACATTTTTGAACCATTTCAAAAGCTACATTTTGATTGAAGACAAATAATTAATATTTTAAAATATTTTGGTATATATGTATTTAATCTATTCCAAAAAAAAAAACAATAGATAAATGGATCCAAAGATTTTAACATTCGGTTCATAATGTCTGTTAATGTATGTTGTCTAGATTTTTTCGACTAAAATATTCTCTGTACAATTTGAAATCCTTATTTCCGGCTTCTAACACTTCTTTACTTAATTCTCCAATGGGCAATTATTTTATGTCCATTATTAAGAATTTTATGAACTCAAGTGCTCAGTTTAAGGATGAAGCAATTTTGGAGCATTAGTCAATACTAAATAAACCTGATAAACACTGCAAAACTATACGAAGTTTTTTATCAGATTTTCATCAATATCGGTTATTTCGCTTGATTTTTTAGTGTTTGAAAAAACGCCAGGCTGCATTTCCCGTGTTTGTATCGACATAAATCCTGGTTTGGTCGGTCAACTTTTAATTCCAATTGTCTTTAAAATTCCTTTTGAATGCGTGACTTGTTTTTAGCCACACAATTTTCTGTCGTTTCTGAATTACACTTTTCTTTCACAGGTGTCAGGTAATTTTCAAGCGATTGAAGGGATGCGTTCTCTCTGTTGACCAATAAATCTGTTTCCTTCACGAAAGTTATCTTTATAGGCCTACAGTACCTATAAGATGAAGGGCTCTTGTTCTTTCATAAAACATTTGAATTGTTGGATAGCTTAAATTGTACTAGACAAGAAGCCAATTTGATTATTTTTTATCAAACCCTAATCTAGCACGTTGGCTTTTCTAAAGCTTAAATTTAAACCATATAGATTATTTTCTTAGCTCTGACACGTTATTTTCAGTGCAGTTTGTTCTTGTCATTAAAAATACCTTCAATTTTTTGGTCAATAGTTCTGAATTTAGTGCTAAAAAAGAATTATTGCCTTTTGAAAGCGAAAAATTGCGTGATGAGCCCATAAACATAATTAAAATGTTTTAATATTTTGCATACTTATAAGTACAATAAATAAAAAAAATATTTAAGGCAAATATTTTTACTTGCAATATACATACGAACTACCTATAGGGCAAGTTCTGCATTTGGAAAAAAATCGAACTCAAGATTTTGATCAAAGTTGACATTACGATGATAGAGAAGACGAACAAAGTGGGTCCGACAATTCCGTCTGTCTGTCTGAATGTCCGTATGCCTGTATGTCTGTACCTCGATCTAGAGCCTAAGCCACTGGACCTTTTTTCTTCGAACTCGGTACTTAAGGGTCTTCGGTGATTCACTAGAGGAGAAATCGAAATTTTTTTTTTTAGTTCTAAAACTAACGGTACCCCCATACACCCGTAATGCAAAATCTTATTTATCTCGAAAACGGCTATACCGATTTTTATAAACAAAATTATGTTTATATTATAGAGATGGACTATATTTTAATCAAAAAAAAAATTGGGGCAAAATGTTATTTACGTAACCTGTCATAGAACGTTTTTTTTGATTTTCGACTTTCTCATTAACGGCTGTAAGGTATTTAACCAAAAATTTTTAGCAGTAGTCCCCTTAAGTTTAAAACAATATTGTATATAAAAATAATCGAAAAAATTTTGTTGTTTTTTTTTTTTTTTTTTTTTTTGAAAAATCAATATCTTCAATGAACTATTTATTTTTTGAAATTATTTCCTAAGATCAATATTGAATACCTTAAAATTCCCACATTTTTTTCTTGAAAAATTTTAAAGAAATTTCTTATTTTAAAAAGGTATTTAATAATAAAACGATTTTTTAAAGTTTGTTTGCCTAAGTTCATACTTTTCTAGAAATCAGACGGAAATTTTATGCATTTGAACATTATTATCTCATTAAATCCATGTTTTATATGTATTTATAAAATGTATTTCAATTCCAAAGCACTTTTACATAAGAGCAAATTCGTGTATTAACAATAAATTTTCAATATAATTTTTATATCACAATATGGGCCACTTATTTCGATTGGTTTAACTTAGAACACAATTTTAATTAAATTGTCAACTTTTATGCCGAATGATACAGTGATGGAAGCACTGACTATACAAAAATTTCTGAATCATGTGAGGCATATTACCAGTTAATGGAAAAAGTTATTTTTATTGAAATTATTTATACATATACATATATATAAAAAATGACTTCTCGTCGCTTCTGCTGGGGTAAGATCCCACAGTGCGTCGTGTCGGTGGGGTTCATAAGGGCAGCCGCGGATCCAGGATTTTGATCTGGGGGTGGCAGTCTTTTGACTACCTTTTAAAAAAAACCGTGTATTAAAGTATTAAGTAGGAACTAGTACCTACGTACTAAAAAAAAATAATTTAAAGAAAGTAAGGTAAGCTTAGTATAGCCTTTGTTAAAATTGGCAGCAGTGTTTTCATTTACAACCAGTTTGTCATCTGCCGTGTGATTTATTCTTAGATTGGTTTGTCATTTCTAGAGTTGTGCCAATCGTTTATTTTGAAAGATCGAATCAATCAATGATTGATTGGGTCAAGGATTCGATCTTTTCAATCAATCGTTCATTCAATCAATATCATAAATGTTATCCACCCGTGTCGTTCCGAATGAAACCAAGAGCTATACTAAATGTTTTCAATCGTTCATTCAAATAAAATACATTTTTTTTTTCAATTGTTTCATTCTAACCGAGACCGAAATAATGTGAAAATGAACGAAAGTTTGGCTTTATCTACTTCTTTTCGACATCGTTCACGCCATCTTCCACTGTATATAAAATGAAGAATATGCATTCCCTTTCATTTCTATTTCTATTTCTATTTCGTACTGTGAAATGATTGAGAACAAGTTGAATGAACGAAATATCACTTTTTTCGTTCATTTTGTTCACTTTACGTTCATCGGTTTCAGTGGCAAGAGATTGACCTTAGTACCGATTTATTTGGTCTATTGTGATTGCAATTAATCAATCTCTGCGGAATAAATTGTAATCGGAAGCGTTGTAATAATAATAAGAGAACTATGTATTAAACCAAACACATCCTTTATGCATTTATTAATTAAATCCATAGCAGAACCCGAAACATGATTTTTCTGCTCATTTTCTTTTACCCATTTTTCGCGCCACAGCACCAACTCATCTTTAAGCAAAAATAAAGGCCGTGCGGGGCAAAATTTTAAACAAACTATTGTTAAAAGCTTAGCATGTTACTACGAGAAGATAGTAATTTGCCAAGCATTTAGTAATGTACTAGCTAATCGAAAATATTAATCTTTTTTTTTTTTAATAACTATAGTAAAGTAAACGTCTAAATCATACAAGTTTGTGAAAATTGACAAAGCAAACAAAACTGAATTTGGGGAAAGGAAATGTCAGAAAATCAGAAGTCAAAGTGAAAACCTACAATTTATTTTTTTATTTGTTTATTTGTGACAACGTTTTTCAAAATGATTTTTAATTTGTTTCACCACTGTGGATTGGACCCATCTATGTAGTGCTCCTATAAGATTAATTGTTATACATAGGTACATATATCCTTTGTAATCCATTAAAAAGTTAATTGATCGATATTTCTCCCAACAAAGCGTAATGTAACTAGTACTTGTAGCTCTGGAGAAGTCTATGGTTTGTAATTCGATCTTGGATGCTTAGGCTAGGCGCACACATTCAATTTTTAGTTGCACAACTGCTTGGTTCAAGCAACTAAAAAGTTTGTGTTAAGTTAAGTTCGCTATTTTGTGTAATACATAATTATATGCACCTACGCGGACATTCAACCAAATAGTTCATCTGTTTTCTTTAACCAACCAAACAGTTGTGCAACTGAAAATTGAATATCCGTGCCTAGCCTAAGCAGCCAAACACTTGTGCAAGTAAAAATTGAATGTGCGGGCCTAGCCTAAGGCTAGGCTAGCCTTATAGAAAACAGATAAACTATTTGGTTGAATGTCCGCGGAGGTGCATATGTTACACAAAATAGCGAACTCATTTTAGGCAATCGTTTAGTTTGTGTCAAAACACAAACTTTTTAGTTGCTTGAACCAGGCAGTTGTGCAACTAAAAATTGAATATGCGTGTCTAGACTAAGCAGCCGAGCAGTTGTGCAACTAAAAATTTAATGTACGCGCCTAGCCTAAGGCTAGCCTTATAGAAAACAGATGAACTTTTGATTGAATGTCCGCACAGGTGGATATTTGTTACACAAAATAGCGAACTCATCTTAGGCAATCGTTTAATTTGTGTCAAAACACAAACTTTTTAGTTGCTCGAACCAAGCAGTTGCGAAACTAAAAATTAAATCGGCGCGCCTAGCCTTAGGTTTTGAACCAAGAAACAAACTGTTCAAACCTGTCAAATCTTTAACTGGAATAAAATTCTCCATCGTCCAGCTCTTCATTAGGATTTGCTCTGAACTTAAAACATCGCACTTTTCTGCACAAGGTTGAGTCTTCAAACATATCGAAATCTTCGTCTTCCGAAAACATTTTATATTATTTTATTTTATTTGAAAAACAATTAGCTCACGAATCATACAAAAAACACAAATTGCCAAGAAATTTTTGGTTCGCCGAAAATGCAGATGCCATAGGGATTTAGCAAGTTACTCAAAGTTAAAATAGCCATTTTGTGTTTTTTAATAAAATGTTAAGATATAGTAAGATGTTAAAATCGTTTAAAATTAGCAAAATCTTCTTTTTAAGTTAGTTACTTGCTTAAATGGTTTAAGCACTTTATTAAATCGTTTGAAATTTTGTGCTAGTGTCGATATTTTAATATAAGAGTTGTCCAAAGTGATCCAATAGAGACTAAACGGTGGTATTAAACTCATCAATAATATAACAAATTTTCCGGGATGAAAATCGTAAGTTTAAAAACATCTAAATCACCGCTTATACTTGTCGCTGTAGTAGTTGGTTCTTCGAAAAAAAAATAGACACGAAAAATCATTTCTATATGCGAAAAAAATATGAAAATTCGTATCTGTCTGTCTGTCTGTCTGTCGGTTTGACTACAGCCAATCTTCTTTAAACTTAGTAGATATGGGTTTTGATTTTTCCCCCCACACGTTTTATTCTTTTTTTTTTTAAGACCAAAAGACCATACAATTTTTTTTCGAAATTTTATAAATATTTTTTTTTTCAAAAACTGTCCCACAGATTTTTTAAAAAAAATTCAAGAAATTTCATTTAGTTAAAGCTAGGTCTAATGGTTGGAAAAAAAATTTACAAAAAATAGTTATGTTTAGTACCCCCTTGGAACCATTTTTTTTATTTTTCTCAAAAACGGTATCACCGATTTTGATATTGTATTTTCTGTTAAGACTCCCCAGCAGTTTCAATATTATTGTGTATTGAAATTTTTTGGATTTTTAAAAAAGTTTTCACATATTTTTTTGAAAACTCAATATTTCGAAAACCCCATGCTCGATTTTTTTAAAACTTGATAGATAAAAGTTTTTTTGGAAGATGGGAAACAAAAAACATAAAGACAACAAAAATTGTGTTTATAGATTTTGTTTTTGGTTTTGTGGACTCTATCGATTAAAAATCAAATTAAAAGTTTTTGCGACCTTTAGTCCAAATGCGTTTCGCCCAGGCACGACAGTTGGGCTCATCCATTAAATTAGCCAGACCATTTTCTAGGTGTCTGAATTTAACCAAATTCCCCTAGAAAAATATAATTTACATTGCATTCATGCTGTAAATTGTATGTATGTTCATAACCATTGACTAATATATAGCGTCTTAGAAGGATAAAAAAGTTTTTTTATTAAAAATTATAAGATGTAAGAAAAAACAATTATTTTACCTAAAAATAACAGTACCCTCCATACAACTGTGAACGAATTTTGCTAATTTTTTTTCTTTTGATTAATTTTTACAATCTACATAATCAAATAAAAAAAAAATGAAATCAAGATATTACTGACTATACCTACCATAGAACCATTTTTTTTTTCAAATTAAGAATTTCTCATTATCGACAAAACGGATTTTAATGAAATTTCGTATAGAGAAGCTTCTAAAAAGTTTAAAAAAACTTTGCATTTCAAAACTTTAAAAATTCGATATCTCAGAAACGGCTCAATATTTTTGTTTGTAAATTTAATTTTTATTTGAAAAACAATGAAAACTTTAAATTGACGTAACAAATTGTTTTCTTATAAACGTTTTGAAAATTTTGTAAATAAAAGCTTATTTCTTTTAAGAAATCAGTACTTATAATTTTTGTTCTTCCATAATCTAATATTTGCTTGAATCACATGGCATCCTGTTTTTAGCTCCAACTACTACTGGTTTAGTCTATTAAGAAATGAATGTTATGCTTATGAACAGTTTTTTTCTAATAACATTCATTTTTGAAATTCTTGGTCGTTTACATAAAAGCAAGTTCGTGCGACCCATTCGGCATTTGATTTGAATGTATACAAGTAGAGAAAAGGGTTCATTCTTCATTCAAGAAAAAAAATAATAAAAAAGAATAAACTAAAAAGTCCTTTCAATAACGGCGATACACGCAAAAAAAAGGAATTAAGCTTATGGACAATATACAGGGTGTCCCTTAATTCGTGCATAATATTTTAGTGCGTGATTCTCGGTAATATTCTAAGAAAAAAAAATCGTTTTACAGGATATCAATACCTTATCTCGGTCTTGAGAAATCCACTTTCTAGCATGTTCCATTTTTTCTGCTCACGGTAATTTTTTGACTTTGAGTTCAATTTTCTCTAGAAAATGTGTAATAAACGTAACATTTTACTATTTTTTTTTAATGAAATCCAATAATGTAAGGTCAGGAAAAATTTCAGACCAATTGACCGGTCCATTTCTTCCTATCCAACGAGTACCATACATTTATCTTCTTTTCAGCTAACCAATTCCTAACCTCTCGACCATGGTGCGCTGGAGCGCCATTCAGAAATATGATGAAGCTACTTGCATAAGTGGAATGTCTTCTAATAGTTCTGGTAACTCATTTCGCAAAAACTCCTGAATCTGTGGATTTCTATTTTTGTGTGTGGATTTTCCACCGCCTATTTTTGAAGATTGTGAAAATTTGTGATCCCATCTCTTGTTAATTGAGATTCGTCCATCCAAAGAATTCTGGTAATAAGCTCGTTGTCATCCAAGCTCCGCTCAGTTACAGAACTTGACTCTCTTCCAAATCATCGGGAAGCAGTTTTTGCACTGGTGTGTGGTGATATTGATTAAGATTTTCTCCATTCAGTTCATCAGAAATTTTATATCTGGAAACATTAAATTGATGACTCATTTGTTACAGTTTCCAGTATCCTGCCATGAGTTAAAGTTCTTCTTACTTGTGGAACTCCCGCGTTAAGTCGTGTATTTGAAACTGCTCACGTTTCTTGAAGCCTTATTTATATTCCAAACCTAACTCTTTTTTTTAGAACTTTTAAGGAAACCGGGAAGGAAATAAAGGTTTCGACAGGTTCTCAAATATAGGGGCACGTTTTAAAACCGGTATGCTGTTTCAAAAAAAACATTGCAAAATTCTTGGAAAACCACTCTTATTGTCAACTGTTGTTAGAAACGTATCCAAAATCAGAAAACCCTTTATTATCTGCTGCAGGTTTTCCCAAAAAGAAAAAAAACAAGAAAGCAAAAAACACTTTTTTTTTATTTAACATGTTCCAGGTTCTCCCAAGTATCATAAAATCTATGGCTTTTTCCGCAAACTTGTTTTTGAGTTTTATTTTTATTATTGTTACGTTCATTCAAAAAATAGTAAAACCTTATGTTTATTACGCATTTTTTGGAGACAATTGAGTGCAAAGTCAAAAAATTGGCATGGGCAGGAAAAATGAAACATGGTATCAGATTTGTTAAAAAGCAATTACAAAAAGCTGATATTTCTTCTAAGAATAAAGGGCTTAATGAAATTTCTGTCTTTAGTTCAAACAGTGCAATTATCTTTAAGATTGGTTAGGGTATTCCAAGTTAAGCCTTTTCTTAAATTCCCGATATTATGATATAAAAACTGTAGAGAGGCCATTTCTGTAAAACTATTATTTTGTTAGAATATACCCAAGAATCACGCTCTAAAATTTTATGCACGAATTAAGGGACACCCTGTATACATACATAATGAGTGTAACTAATTTTATTTAAAATGACTATAGTTACACTCTCAACTTTTCCTTATACTTGGTAGATAGCATATTTTGAATTATTCCTTAATCACGTTTTTACTTGAGCTATGTGTAGGTGTACTATAGGGCAAGTTTTGCATTTTGGAAAAAATCTCACTGGAGATTTTGTTCAAAGTTAACAATACCATGATTTTGGGATTGATTTAGTACTCAAATTCTTACTTGGAACTAAAATCGCTTCCTCTCAAAACCTTAGGCGGGCTCAGCTCGATGTCAATCTTGGGTCGCCACACCTTCAAACAATAAATTTCAAAATTCTAATGATGCAGGACTGTTCAAAAAATTGATGGTTTTCTATTAATTTTCAAAATCTAAAATTTCACACCTTTCACCCCCAACGAAAACTTTAGCGACGACAACAGACGGTCCAAATTAAGGGAAGTCTTAAGAAAATTCTTGAGACATGCAAACAAAGCTCTCTAATTTTTTTCTAAGTTAGGTCATTAATTTTGTCTAATTTTCAAAGACTATTAAACTTACTCACTCTCTGTCTCTTGGGGACGCTCGGAGTTGTGAAAAGTGTGCGGAACGATTCATCTCACTGAATGATCAATGGTGTTTTTGACGACACTAACGAACTTTCGGATATGAAGATCAAGGGCTTGATCTTTTTTCACTGCAGCACTAATTGGGCCACAGGGATTAACTGCCAGTGGTCGCCATTTCTTCCTGCCTATCTACCTTCTGCTTATTAGCCAATAATCGTCGCCCGAAAGAAGGACTGGCAGTATAATAGCTTTTTATGCCATTTACTTCGCCTGACGTGCAAGGAGTTTGAACCCATTTAATATGTCAAACTGAAGTTCGGAACGTTTGTTCACTCAAAAAATTTCGTGTGTAAATATTACTAATTCTTGCGTGCATTCTACGAATTTTATTCGTGGTTTTCAGCCACGAATAGTATTCGTAGAATGGACGTTTATTAGTACATTTTACGAATATTCGTAGAAAAACAAACGTATATTGTACGAATACCATTTGTACAATGTACGAATATTAGTGTAATATTTACCAATGCCATTCGTATATTGTACGAATATCATTGTAATATTTACGAATGCCCTTGTATTTCATTCGTAAATTATACAGCTCCATTCGTATATTGTACGAATACTATTGTACAATATATTACCATTAAATATGTTCTCTGAAATTTCCTTAAATACCTATTGTAAGAAATAATAACAAAAGATATTTATGTTGTAAGTTAAAAATAGTTTTTTAATTCATTTTATTGTCATATATATGAATAAAATTAAAAATTAATTAATTCAATATAAATATAATTAAAAATCAAATAAACATTTAAAAACTCCTCATTTTATGTACTAAGGGCCACTGAAAATAAATTAAACATTTAAAATATTGAAAACTTCGGAAAAAAATTGTACTTACATTGAAATTCTTTTAGGAATAAAATTTCCACATGTATGTTTGCTCTGCTGCTTCTGGATGCTGTATATTAAATATAAATAAGCGTTAAAGCATATGTATGTATACATACATATGTCTAGGTACTTACCTCATCTTTTTGAAAAAAGCAGATGTTAGTCTGATCCACCACTGCAGCACTTTATAAATAATATCACGTTTAAACGTGTTGACTAATAGAATACATTTAATTTTTAGAATTGAACACATATTATTTTTCTTACTCATGATTAGTAAATAATACTAATGCACTTCATGAAAATACGAAGTTATTAGTACATTCTACGCATAATGCGTACGGTCAACCTACGAATGAATTCTGTCTACTAATATTAGTTTTACTTAGTAAATAGTACGAATTTATTAGTAAATACTACGAATGAAAGAGATTAAAGTACGAAGTCATTCGTACGAGAAATTAACGAATGTTATTAGTTATATGTACACAATAATTCGTACAATGTACTCAAAGAAATTATTTACTTCTTGTTTACGAATGAAATTAGTGTATTAAACGAATAGATTCGTAGATAGTACGACAGTTATTAGTTAAATTTTACGAATGCATTCGTAGATATACCACTGTACAAATACTTCGTACATGTTACGAATATTCGTACAATGCACGAATATTTTCCCTACGAATATCATTCGTAGCCATTTTACTAATAAATTTTTTGAGTGTTCTCAAGTTATTCTTCGTGGAACTCCAAAACGGTGTCGGTGGTAGCCCTTATATTAAATGCAATGTAAATGAACTCCTTTACTATTTTAAAGTTCTTGGTATTAATACTAACATTTTTTCCTTGCCGGTGGATATATATTTGTTTATTTACTGAAAGCATGCACTTGGGATTGTCCTAGTTTAATTCAAGTCTTAAATCATCGTAAATGACACTGTTATAGATGGTTGAGAATAGCCTATTATGGTGTCCCTAACAACTGCATGAATGAGTGTTTGCTGTTTTATGACCGAACCGGTTGTCTAAAATTTAGCCATTAAATGTTAAAGTATCGGCTCTGAAGGGCCACCACGTCCATCGTAAAACACTCGTTTTGATAATAAAATGGTATAATTTGGACGTGCTGTTTAATCGTGTAACCATGGTGTTGCCATGGTGATTTTACATCAATAACTGATTAATAAACAAGAGATTTGACAGATGCCACCAAAACAACATGGCCGACATAGACCGCCACAATCAATCCGCACCAATTGAAAAACCTCTTATTATTGACACATGGAATCACGGCACCTGGCAGACAGCGCGTGAACCTTCAATTGGAGATAGATTTTTTTTCGATTTGACGTTCAATGTATTTCCCATAAGAAAAAAGCAAAAAAGGGTCTGAAAACATTGATTTAACTAATCAAATATACATATATGAACCGGTATGCATTTTATGATTGTAAAAGAATAGTAATATGTGTTTATTTTTAAATCAGGTTGAAAATATAGTAAGAAACTTAATTAATCTTTTGTAATTTGTCTTTAAAAATCGTAAAAATATCGTATGTGAATGACAGATGAAACAATTTTTTTAAGAAGCAATTTGTATTGTCTTCTTTGACTAGCCGTATTTTAGTCTCATGGTAGAATATTTGTCCTTAAATCAATAATTATCTATTTAATTAAAAATAAAACAAACATAAGACCCCTGTGTGGCCTGGTCTGGCAATTTTTTCAAGTGTAATTAAATTACTATGTAATATAAGAAAACAAATGTAACAGAAAGAAAAACACAATAAAGTTAACTACTACTACTTCTATTAATTTTTCAATTCAATTCGGTCAGTGTTTTCGTGTTTTGTGAAAATTTTTATTTTTTCTTGTTAACAAATTTCTATGATAAAAAGGACAAATTAAAAAGCAGAAAAATTCATCTGTATCCATTTTTTATAAGTATTTGTTGTTGTTTTCTTGCCATTTCTTCATATTTTTTGAGTACAAATTGCACAGGATTAATTATGTTTTTGATATATGTATGTTCCACCTGATTTAGAATTAAACGCATATTATTATTCTATTAAAATCATAATATTGATACCCGTTGATATAAAATTAATTAGTAAAATTTATGTTTTTCGAGCCTCTTTCTGCTTTTTTCTTATGGGAAATATATTGAACGACAAAGCGTAAAAAATTCTATCTCCATTTGTCAGTACACACATCACTGACTTCCACGTGGTGTGGAAAGCAACTTACCAGGTGCTAATAGCCTTTTTGTACATTTCGAATTTTGTGCTCATAATAAAGTAACTGGGGAAGCTTCCTTAAAATCATACTACATATGTTTATGATTCATTGCATGCATGCTACGCCTGGTTGGTTGTATTTGAGATTTTTATATAGCTAAGCATACCTTTCTTCTCAACATGGTCCTGAAATTTGTCCTTAATTGAATGGAAATGAGCTAGCCTTTTCACAAAGGTATACCTCGTTCCATATGTTGCCCATTTAGCAACTGTTGAAAATGCTGTATGAATACATCTACTATAACAATTTGCTGTGTATCTATGAGGTTGCATTCTTTGAACCAGAAACTGTTTGATTTGATTTTTTACTTGCGACTTATAGGTACTTTAAGGCAAGTTATGCATTCGTAAAAAAAATCGAACTCGAGATTTTGATCAAAGTTGACATTACGGTGATAGCGAAGACTAAACAAGTGGGTCTCGTGATTCTGTCTGTCTGTCTATCGGTTCGACTACAAAGTTGGTAGATATCATTTTTAATTTTTTCCCCCACACGTTTTTTTTTTAAAGACTAAAAATAACGGTACCTGCCATACGATTTTTTTCGAAATTTTGTAAATATTTTTTTTTTGTCAAAACTGACAGATTTGAAAAAAAAAGATACAAGAAAATTTCATTTAGTTAAAGCAAGGTACTAGTTGAAAAAAAATTTCCGAAAAATGGTTATTGAGGCTACAACCCAAAGCACCATTTTTTTTTTTTGCTTTTGATTTTGATTTTTTTTTTGATAAAGCTCCCCAAAAATTTAAATAGAATTGTGTATTCAAATTTTCAAACATTTTTTTTTTGGATTTTAAAAAAAAATTTCAAAATTTTTTTTTTTCGAAACTCAATATTTTGAAAACCTTATGCTAATTTTTTTTTAAACTTAAAAAATAAAAGTTTCTCAACATAATCTACAAGATGTATGAAAAAAAGTTATATTTTACCTAAAAATAAAGGTACCCATACAAATGTTAAAAAATGGTTTTCAAAAATCGTATTTTTTTCGAAAACGGCGTCTAGAATTTTGATAACAAATTTTTTCTTTCAATTAATTTTAACGACCTTTAATATTATAAAAAAAAAAATTTTAAATTAAGATATTACAGCTTGTACCTAACATTGCACCATTTTTTCAATTTTTTTTGACATAACGGATTTTAATTAAAATTTTTGTAGAGATGCTTCTAAAAAGTCTAAGAACCATTGCATTTCAAAACTTAAAAAAAAAAAAATATTTTTTGAATTTTTGACAAAAAAAAATCATCTTTTTTTTTGGAAAATTCGATATTTCAAAAACGGCTCAGTATTTATTTTGGAAATTTAATTTTCATTCGTACAGTAATAAAAACTTAAAGCTGGCATACCAAATTTTTTTCTTATATACATAAAAGTATATTCGGATATACATAGATACATACATACAAAAGCTTTTTTTTAAGAAACCACTACAAGGACTTATAATTTTTGTCCTTGCATAAATTCATATTTGCATAGCATTCTGTTTGCATGAAAACACTAATGACAATGGACTTCGAGTCTTAGAATTGGCAGCATCGAAAAACATGGTCGTTGCGAGTACCAGGTTCTCGCGTAAAGATATCTACAAAGCCACCTGGGTATCACCTGATGGAGTCACTCGTAACCAAATAGACCACGTGTTGATAGACCGTCGCCACTACTCGAACTTGATGACGGTACGAACGCACCGAGGTGCCAATATCGACTCGGATCACTATCTTGTTGGTATGGTTTTCCGAGGGCGGATTGCCTTGCGAAAACGCATTGCATCCGCCGGTCAGGTTGGAATCAACACGGCTGCCCTGCGCAATGAAAACACCAGTAACACCTTTGGTAATGCGTTAGGACTGGCCCTAGAATCACTTGATTTAGGGAGAGTAAGTACTGGAGCCAGTATGCTGGGCGTAAATGAGAAGTGGACACGCCTTAAGAATATTGTCATTAGTACTGCCAACTCCATCTTAGGCAGCATTCTTAAAAATCGGAACGACTGGTTTGATGATGAATGCAAGCTAGCGACTGAACGTAAGAATGTTGCGTACCGAGCAATGCAACAATCTCATAGAACGCGGGCACGCGAAGAGGAATATAAAGAGCTCAGAAGAATAGAAAAACGGCTACACAGACAAAAAAAATAAGCCTGGGAGAAGAACGTAATCTGTGAAATAGAAAATAGCCGAGAGCGAGGTCCGCACCAGGCGCGGAAGTTCTACCAATCCGTCCGAAACATGACGCAGTACACACCACGCTGCACATACTGCAAGGACCTAGAGGGAAATCTGATCACCGATCCTGAAAGCATACTGGAGCGATGGGAAGCGTACTTTAATGAATTGCTAAACGGTCAGCTCACTACAGAAGTGGAGGCTCCACTACTTCAAGAAGAATACCCTATGTTGCCGCCACCAAGCATAGAAGAGGTTGAGAAGGCTATAGGCCGGCTTAAACAGAACAAATCCCCGGAAGCCGATGGCATACCAGCCGAATTATTTCATCACGGCGGGCCAGCCTTACGTCAAGCAATTCATGATATTATAGTGCACGTATGGGAGCAGAAAGAAATGCCAGAAGACTGGCGAAAAGGTTTAATATGCCCCATACATAAGAAGGGAGATGTCACAACGTGCAGCAATCATAGAGGTATCACGTTGTTGAGTACCTCCTATAAGATACTCTCCTCTATTCTACAAGACCCGATAACCCCATACGCTAAAACCGTCATCGGACAATATCAGTGTGGTTTCATTCCAGGCAAATCAACAACTGATCAGATCTTTACCCTTAGGCAGGCGATGGAAAAATGTCTAGAATCTAACATCCCAACATACCATCTGTTTATAGACTTTAAGGCCGCCTATGATAGCATAGCCAGGGTAGAACTTTACAAAGCCATGAGAGAATTCGGCATCCCAAATAAATTGACACGACTATGTAGGTTGACCATGACCAACGTAACAAGCCAAGTAAAAATAGCCGGATTGCTATCCAGACCAATCAACATCTTTAATGGACTCCGACAGGGGGACGGTCTGGCCTGCCTCCTCTTCAACCTGGCGTTGGAAAAAGCAATCCGTGACTCTGGCACGGCAACACGAGGGACCATCGTCAACAGGTCCAGCCAGTTACTGGCTTACGCAGACGACATCGACATCATCGGAAGAACCAAACAAGCTGTACATGATTCCTTCATCCAGATAGAGCAGGCGGCACAAAATCTGGGGCTGCACATTAGTGAAGGTAAAACAAAGTACATGGTGGCGTCGAATGCGAGAGGAACAGTTGGTCAAACAATCAAGGTTGCGGAGCACGAATTTGAAGTGGTGCAATCCTTTAAATACCTTGGGTCAATAGTAACAGCCGATAACAATATAGAAGAAGAAATACGCGGGCGGCTTCTCAAATCCAACAGAGCCTACTATAGTCTGTCAAAGCTCTTCAAATCCAGAAATCTCACCATAACTTCGAAACTGCTGCTGTACAGGACCATGGTCCTGCCAGTACTCACATATGGATCCGAGACTTGGGTGCTTAGCAAAAGGCACTCCGACCTCTTAGCTGCGTTCGAGAGAAAAGTCTTAAGGAGAATTGTTGGCCCCATATGTGAGGAAGGACGATTCCGGAGACAGTACAATCATGAACTGTACGCAATATACCTTGAAGCAGATATCGTGACAAAAATTAAGCTCGGCAGACTCCGGTGGGCAGGGCACCTAGCTCGCATGAGCGAAGAGGAACCTGCTCAGAAAGTTCTTTGTGGTACATTCTATGGTAGACGACAGCGTGGTAGACCATGCTTGCGCTGGAGAGATGGCGTAGACCAGGACGCCCGAAGCCTTGGGGTGCGCAACTGGATGACGTCGGGCAGAGACCGGGATAGGTGGAGAGACTTGTTGAAAGAGGCCACGACCGGAACCCGGTTGTCGAGCCGATGATGATGATAATGATAGCATTCTGTTCTTGTCTCTTACTACTAAAAGAATTTAAAAAAAATATTTTATCCTTATGAACTATTTTCTTTAATACCATTCGTTTTTAAAATTCCTAGTCTATACATCAGAGCAAGTTCGTGCGAACCAGTCGTGCATTTTATTTATCAGATTTTCAGTATGTTTTCCTCGCAAGACTCGCCTATTTCTTTGTGCATCTTTCGTGGATCCTCTTCTTTCAACGCAACATGTTGGTCCCTTTTTGTTTTGCGTCAAGCACATTTGCATTTGCATCTTCTGTTTTTTTTTTTAAATAGATGATCGGATTAATCATCATCAAACGGCCCTTTATCTGGAGTGGTCGTGAGCCTACGGATATCCCAGATGTCGCATCTGATGTGTTAGATGAATGTCACAGTGCATCTTATTCCGGGTGATCTTTGTAGACTCTGGTAACTCCAACATCAAATGTCTTCTTCTGGGCAGTTCGAAATTTTTCTCATGGAGCCTTGAATTTTCCCGCAGAAATTGAGGAAAGTCGTCGTAGATTATTGCTGCTTACCTTCGTGTTTTTTTACTTATTGGAAGTGCCCAGGTTGCCTTGAGGATCCTTGGCCGTATTTTTGTATTTAATCAGATTTTATAAGTTACATGTTTCAACAGTAATATTTTCTATATAAAAACTTACTAATTTTTCTATGCTTCTATATATATACTTATTGGAAGAAAGCATTCTGTAGGATGTCTTTTATCAAGTATGAAATCGAATTGGGTACTTATTAACTGCTTAATAGAAAATTCATTTAAGATTTTATTTCACGTATGCTTACACACAAAATCAATTCTGCATCAAATTGCTACTTATGCTTGTGTACGTTTAATCTTTATCGTAAGGACTCTTCCTTTTCATTAATATCGTCACCGGTTTGCATAGCTTTTCCATTAGGTCGAAAAGATCAACACCACACTTTTTAACAGAAGCATCCTTTTTCCTACAAATACTTACTCATATACCCATCCATGTTCCTTATAGTAGAACCCTAGCAAAAGCCGCCCTTAAAGAAATTTAAAGGAGATAAAAAGATGCAAATATACACATGTACGAGTATATGTGTACAAGTAAACAACTAAAGGCTCATATAAAACAGTAGAGGTTAGAAACAAAATTGAAGTGCCTATTCGTGCCTTAACAGGGGGAACGGTTTTCGATTGGAAGTGGACCCTCTGTCATATGTTCTTATCCACAGCAAGCAACACAAAATACCCTCTTGAACTAATTGACAAAGTGTAGATATTATCTTTTAGGCTAACATGCTGCTGGATGTGAAATCTCCGGTCTACCTTACCGGCCGACATAAGATAATACAATGACCTACTTCGTTTAAGCATTTGTGAATGCAAAAATTACCTTTTGTATAAGATCATGATAAGAATCGAAATCGGATATAACAAAGGTACGCAAGCTACACTAGCCTCCATTTTAAATAAGTTCATTATTTTATTTGTGGAACAACAACCTGGTCTTTTGAGCAATAATAAGGTTTAGACAAGAAGGACCTACCTACCCAGCTTGCCCGTATACTTGCTATGGTTTACGTTGATGGAAGTTTAAGTTGCGTAAAATCTGAACCTCTTATATCTTATGTTTGGAGAATCTTTTATTAACATGATGATCTTTATTAACATGTTGATGATGTAACATGAGGCATTCAATATTTCAATTATATGCCTTCCAAGAAGGTTGTTGGTTTTTTACTTGCGACTTATAGGTACTATAAGGCAAGTTATGCATTCGGGAAAAAAATCGAACCCGAGATTTTGATCAAAGTTGACATTGCGATGATAGCGAACACGAAAGTGGGTCCGGCAATTCCGTTTGTCTGTATTTGTATTTGTATGTCTGTACCTCGACCTACAGCCTAAACTACTGGAGGTATTTTCTTCAAACTCGGTGATTAAGAGTTCTCAGTGATTCCCTAGAGGACAACTTGAAATTTTTTTAAGCTCCAAAACAAACCGTACCTATAAAGATGATATGCAAAATTTTATTCATCTGAAAAGACGGCTAAAACAATTTTAATAAAAATAAAATGCACGATAGGGTCGCACGAACTTGCTCTTATGTAAAACACTAAGAATTTCAAAAATGAATTTTATTAGAGCAAAACTCTTCATAAGCATACTCGTACAATTCATTTTTTAAATGACTAAAACAGTTGTTGGTGCTAAAAACAGGATGCCATGTGATTCAAGCAAATATATAAAAAAATTTTAAAACATTTTTAAGAAAAAATTTTGGTACGCCAATTTAAAGTTTTTATTAGGTATTGTTCGAATGAAAATTGAATTTACAAAAAAAATATTGAGCCGTTTTCAAGATATTGAAGTTTCAAAAAAAAAAAAAAATAGATTTTTTTTTTCAAAATTCCAAAAAAAAATATTTTTGTCAAAGTTTTAAAATGCAATGTTTTTTAAACTTTTTATAAGCTTTTCTCTAAAAAATTTCAATAAAATCCGTTATGCCGATAATGAAAAATTCAAAATTTTAAAAAATGATTCTATGGTAGGTACAGTCAGTAATATCTTGTTTTCAATTTTTTTTTAAATTATTAGATATAGATCTTAAAAATTAATGGAAAGAAAAAAAAACTTAAGCAAAATTCTCGAAACCGTTTTCGAGAAAAATACGATTTTCGAAAACCATTTTTTAACACTTGAATGGAAAGTACCGTTATTTTAAGGTAAAATAAATTGTTTTTTTTACATCTTATAATTTATATTAAAAACTTTTATTTATAAAGTTTTAAAAAAAATCGAGCATGGAGTTTTCGAAATATTGGGTTTTCAAAAAAAAAATTTGAAATTGATTTTTTAAAAATCCAAAAATTTTTTTTTTTAATTTAAAAACACAATAATATTGAAACTTCTGGGGAGCCTAAACATAAAAAAATAATCAAAATCGGTCGTACCGTTTTTGAGAAAATCAAAAACAAAAAAAAATGGTTCCAAGGGGAGTACCAAAAATAACAATTTTTTGGAAATTTTTTTTCAACCATTACCTAACTTTAACTAAAAGAAATTTTTTGATTTTTACTTGCGACTTATAGGTACTATAAGGCAAGTTATGTATTCGTAAAAAAAATCGAACTCGAGATTTTGATCAAAGTTGACATTACGATGATAGCGAAGACCAAAAAAGTGGGTCTCGCAATTCTGTCTGTCTGTTTGTCGGTTCGACTACAGCCTATGAATGAATGAATGAATTGTATTGGGGATTAATTGCACTGCGACCTGTAGATCTATTGTGCCCCCTCTTATAATGATGAGCTGGCTCATCCTACAGTTCCTCCTCCAAACCTATTGCCTTAAGGAATTTTAGTATTTGGGGCACTTTTAGAGAGGGTAGGTTGCTCTCTTCCACCTGGTACCGTCCCAGATGGGTTTTCCTTTGGTGCATGATTGGACAACACTTTCCCAGTATGTGTTCCGGAGTTTCCTCATGCATGTTGCAGAATCTGCAAGTGGCACTGCTAACCACACCAAGTAGATCAAGGTGTCTTCTAAGTTTACAGTGTCCTGTTAGAATACCTGTTATTATTCTTAGGTTATTCCTACTAAGGTTGATACAGTTTTCGAAACGTTGCCGGTTGTAGTTACCCAGCAGTAGTTTCGCCTGTCTTAGCCTAGGGAGTTCATTCCAGTTCTTGGTTCTGTTTGCCTCCTCTTCTTGTTTAATTTTGGTTTTGATGACATTTTCACCTATTCCGCAATAGGGTTCAGGCCCTGTTAGGGGAGTTGAAGCTCCTAATTTTGCTAGGGAATCTGCCTTTTCGTTTCCAAGAACACCAACGTGACCAGGTACCCAATAAAGTGTGACCCTGTTCTGTTTGCCTAGTTCGTTTAGCCTACTTATGCACTCCCCCACCAGCTTAGAGTTGATGGTGTATGAGCTTAGTGCCTTTAGTGCTGCTTGACTATCTGACATAATGGCAATGTTCTTGTTACGATAATTCCTTTCGAGATTGCGATCCACGCATTTCCCTATCGCGTTTACCTCCGCTTGGAAGATGCTGGTGGACCGTCTCATCGGTATGGAAAGTTTGGTTTTTGGCCCAAAAATTCCTGCACCAGTCCCTTCGCTTGTTCTCGATCCATCAGTGTACCACTTGATGGTATTTGCTTCGAGTGTATAGTTTATATCCTCTCCAACCCAGTTTTGTTTGTTACTAAGCTGTGTAAGAAAGTTTTTCTCGAAATTATGTTTTTTGATCATTCCATCTCTTGGGATATCAATAAGGTTAGTAATTGTGGACCTGTCAATTAGGTCCCTTTCTCTGAGACCAATTATTTTACCTGTCCCAGTTCCTTCCTTTGAGAACCTCACGATTCCTTCCACTCCAGCACTTCTAATGACCTCGTGTAGAGGGGATAGATGGAGGATAACCTCAATAGCTGCGGTAGGGCAAGTTCTCATTGCTCCCGTAATACAGATACATGCGAGCCTTTGGATTTTTTCTAGGGTTTTCCTAGTTGTTGTTAATTCGGTTTTCTTGTGCCATGCAACCGCACCATAGGTAATGATGGGTCTTACCATCATAGTGTACATCCACCTAAGGATGCTTGGTTTGCAACCCCATGACTTGCCTGCAATTCTTTTGCAAATCATTAGGGCTTTTGTGGCTTTTCCGACTATATAATTTATGTGTTTGTTCCAGAGGAGTTTACTATCTAGTATAATTCCTAGGTATTTTACCTCCCTCTGCATTTCAATTACTTCACCATTCAAACGGATAGGTTTCATATGTGGTAGAAGTCTTTTCCTGGTAAATGGTATGATTGTTGTCTTGGATGGGTTTATTGAAAGCCCTACAGACCTACTCCATTTACTTGTAATTGTTAGTCCTCTTTGGATAATATCGCAAAGAGTTTCTTCAAACTTACCTACTGCAATGATAGCGATATCATCGGCAAATCCAATGCAGTATATACCTTTGGAGGTAAGATTTTCTAACAATTCATCTACTACAAGACTCCACAACAAGGGTGATAGTACACCGCCCTGAGGACATCCTCTCGTTGTGATCACTTTCTTTACATTTTGTCCTGCTTGTGCCTCTGCATTTCTAGTGCCCAACATTTCTATTATCCATCTGGTTATGGTGTTGGGTACGCATTTCCTAACAAGAGCTTTGCCTACAGCCTCGTGGGACGTGTTATCGAAGGCCCCTTCTATGTCTAAGAAAGCAGCTAATGCTGTTTCCTTTACATCTAAAGCTCTTTGGATCTTATTTGTTAGTTCAAAAAGGGCGGTCTCGGTTGATCTGCCCGCCCTATATGCGTGTTGTCGCTGATTGAGAGGCCTACTTATTAACACTTCTGATCTTATGAAGTTGTCAATTACCTTTTCCAGAGTTTTCAGTATAAAGGATGTTAAGCTTATTGGCCTGAAAGACTTTGGATGGGTTGTGTCCTTTTTCCCTATTTTGGGAATGAAGATTACCTTAGCTGTTCTCCATAGACTTGGTATATACCCAAGAGCAATACTACTCCGTAGAATATTAATGAGATAGGGCATAAGGAATTCTTTTCCCTTCTGCAAAAGAGCTGGGAAGATACCATCTGCACCTGGTGATTTGTAGGGTTGAAAGGTTATTAATTGCCCAATCAATCCTTTTACCTGTGCAAATGGTCGTGGCTATTTTCCAGTCCTCTCTGTTTGGTATGAGAGGTGATTTCTCAACCAAGTTACCATCTAATGGTAGACTGCCTGGGAAGTGTGTGTTGAGCAGCAGGTTACACCTTTGCTCTTCATTTTCGGTGAACGTTCCATCACTATACCGAAGTGCCAGTGATGTTAGTGTCTTCTCTTTTGCAAGAGCTTTATGCAGTCTTGCCGCTGCAGGGGTTGTTGAGATATTCTCACAAAAGTTTGTGAAACTATTTCTTTTGGCTTTTCTTATCTCTTTGTTATATATTGTCAATAACGCGGAGTAATTACACCATTCCCTTGTTCTTTTTGCTTCATTGAAGAGCTTCCTAACCTTGGATCTTAGTTTAGAAAGATGTTTATTCCACCAAGGGGCATCCTTCTGTCTAGTTTTTGGTTTAAGAGGGCAACTGAGTTCATATGCCTCATTTATTGCTCCACTAAACTCGTTAACTACAACTTCTAATTCAAGGTTACTTTTAGTCGTACTTGCTGGACCTAGTTGTTCCAGGTTTGATTTTAGAACATTTTGGTATAGGTTCCAGTTTGTTTTCTTAGGATTTCTGCCAGGGGTATTCTCTGTAAGCAGACCTTCTAAGGTAAACACTATTATTCTGTGATCAGACATTGATGGTTCATTGGATACTCTCCAATCCTTAACCATATAAGCTACGTTCGGAGTTCCGAAAGTTAAGTCTAGGACTTCTTTTCTTGTTCTAGTAATAAAAGTGGGGGTGTTCCCTACGTTAAATATTTCTAGATTTTTTACCATCATAAAGTCTAAAAGGTACTCACCCCTTTGGTTTATGTTGGTGCTGCCCCATACTGTATGGTGAGCGTTTGCGTCACATCCTATTAGTATTGGTAGCTTTTTCCGGTTGCAGTAGTCCACCAGTCTCTGTACTTCGCACGGTGGAATGTTGGCTTCATCACCAGCAAAGTAGGCTGCTGCCACAACCATCGTCTGGATACGACCCTCGATGTTGATTTGGGCCTGTATCGGGACCAGATCCCTTGTCAAAAATTCTGAAAGACATATATAATTTATGTTATTTCTTATTTTAATACAAGTTCTGGGCGAGTCTTCTCTCGTGTCCCATATAAGTTTAGAGTCGCTACTTGTCAACCCTCTTACCTGACCCTTATAAGTCCAGGGTTCCTGGATCAGTGCTAGCCCTAAGTTGTCCGCAGCGAACTTCCTCGCCAGGACAGCTGATGCCGCCTTCGCATGGTGTATGTTTGCTTGGGCTAGCCTGGTTCTGATCCCGTGTGCCGGCACAGCCTAAGCGGCTCCGCCGATTTTCTTCAAACTTGGTAAATATGGGTTTTTTTTTCTTTTTTTTTTTAAGACCAAAAATAACGGTACCTACCATACGGTTTTTTTCGAAATTTTATAGATATTTTTTTTTCTCAAAAACTGTCCCACAGAATTAAAAAATAAAAATTTGAAAAATTTCATTTAGTTAAAACTAAGTAATGGTTGAAAAAAATTTTCCAAAAATTGTTATTTTTGGTAGCTCCCTGGGTCCATTTTTTTGTTTTTGATTTTCTCGAAAACAGTGCAGCAGATTTAAATTATTTTTTTTTATGCTAAAGCTCCTTCAAAGATTAAATATTATTACTTATTCAAATTTTCAATTTTTAATTTTTTGGATTTAAAAAAAAAAATTAAATTTTTTTTTTTGGAAACTCAATATTTCGAAAACTCCAAGATCAATTTTTTTCAAACTTGACAAATAAAAGTTTTTTAACATAATCTACAAGATTTGAGAAAAATAAATTTGTTTTATCTAAAACTAACGGTACCTTCCATACAAATGTTAAAAAATGATTTTCGAAAACCGTATTTTTCTCGAAAACGATTCCGAGAATTTTGCTAAAATTTTTTTTCTTTTGATTAATTTTTACGATGTATAATTTAATAAAAAAAATTGAAATCTAGATATTACTGACTGTACCTACCATGCATAGAACAATTTTGTCGAATTTTGAATTTATCATTATCTGCATACCGGATTTTAATGAATTTTTGTTACAAAGAAGCTCCTAGAAAGTTTAAAAAAAATTGCATTTCAAAACTTAAAAAAAAATATTTTTTCAATTTTTTGAAAAAAAGTCGTTTTTTTTTTGGAAAATTCTCATGAACGGCTTAGTGTTTTTCTTGAGGATTTAACTCTTATTCGAACAATAACAAAAACTTAAAGTTGGCGCACCAAAATTTTTTCTTAAAAATATTTTAAAAATTTTGTACATAAAACCTTATTTTTTTAAGGAACCACTACAACGACTTATAATTTTTGTTCTTGCATAAATCCATATTTGCATAGCATTCTGTTTTTATCTCTTACTACTAAAAGAATTTTAAAAATTCATTTCATCTTTATGTACAGTTTTCTTTAATAACTTTCGTTTTTAAAATTCCTAGTCTATTACATAGGAGCAAGTTCGTGCGACCAAGTCGTGCATTTCATTTTTATTAATTATAGATCGTAAGAAATAATCGAATAGAAAAAATTTTATCAATATTTCAGGCGCTGTTTTCGAGAAAAATAAGATTTTCAAAAACCATTTCTTAACATTTGTAAGGTGGGTACCGTTATTTTTAGGTAAAATAAACTGTTTTCACTCACATCTTGTAGATTATGATACGAGTAAGAAAATTTTATTTGTCAATTTAAAAAAAAATCGAGCATGGGGTATTCGAAAAATTGAGTTTTGAAAAAAAAATTGGATTATTTTTTAATGCAAAAAACTTTTTTTTTGAAAATTTTAATAAACAATAGTACTAAAACTTTTAAGGAGCTTTAGCATAAGAAAATTGATCCAAATCAGTTTCACCGTTTTTGAGAAAATCAAAAACAAAGATATGGTTCCCATTAATGACCATTTTTGGAAAAAAAATTTCAACCTAGCTAAATGAAATTTTTTGAATTTAAAAAAAATAAAATGCACGACTGGGTCGCACGAACTCTCTCCTATATGGGCTTATCCCTGTAAATTTTAACTTCTTGAGTTTGAAAAAAAAAGCAAAAAAAAATTAAGGCACGCATGTAAATTTGAGTTTTTCTTCAATTATAGACCACGAATAAATAAAAAACTTCAAAATAACTCATATGTATTACTTGTTAAAAAGTATAATTATGAAAAATGAATTTAAGGTCCGCAATGGGACAATGTGTTTTTTGATGAGTCGACGTTGCTGCCCTCTATAATTAGGCCAAAATTCGAAAATTAAGACAAAAGAATTTTTTTTGTACTCTTGACATATGTATTCATTACTTAAAAAAGAAATATGTTGTTACCTAATAAGGTTTCCGAGAAAAAAATTCCCAAAAATCGTTTTCGTTCTCGCAAGTATTCGTAATAATTTGATAAATCTCATGATGAAAAAACGTAGTTACCTACATATATAATAGACTAGGTATGTATTTTAAAAACGAGAAGAAAACTGTTCATAAGGATAAAATTAATTTCTTAAATTCTTTTAGTAGTAAGAGACAAAAACAGAATGCTATGTAAATATGAATTTATGCAAGAACAAAAATGTATTAGTCGTTGTAGTGGTTTCTTAAAAAAAGCTCTTATATACAAATTTTTTAAAAGCTTTTTAAGAAAAAATTTTGGTACGACAATTTAAAGTTTTTATTATTGTTCGAATAAAAATTAAATTTACAAAAAAAAAATTGAGCCGTTTCTGAGATATCGAATTTTCAGAAAAAAAAAGAAAAAATAGATTTTTTTTCTCTAAAATTAAAAAAATATTTATTTTAAAGTTTTGAAATGCAATGTGTTTTAGACTTTTTAGAAGCTTCTCTATAAAAAATTTCATTAAGATCCGTTATGTGGATAATGAGAGGTTCAAAATTCGAAAAATGGTTCTATGGTAGGTACAAGCTGTGATATCTTAATTTCAATTTTTTTTTATTAAAATAAAGATGGTAAAAATTAATTGAAAGAAAAAAAAATTTTGTATCAAAATTCTAAGCGCCGTTTTCGAGAAAAATACGATTTTTGAAAACCATTTTTTTTTAATTTTTTAGCATTTGTATGATAGGTACCTTTATTTTTAGGTAAAATAATTTTTTTTTCACATCTTGTAGATTACATTGAGAAACTTTTATTTATCAAGTTTAAAAAAAATCTACGAGTAGCATGGGGTTTTCGAAATATTGAGTTTTGAAAAACAAATTTTTTTTTTAAATCCAAAAAATTTTTGTTTGAAAATTTGAGTATACAATTCTATTCAGGTTTTTGGGGAGCCTTAGCAAAAAAAAAATTATCAAAATCGGCTGTACCGTGTTTCAGAAAATCAAAAACAAAAAAAATGGTTCCATTGAGGGGTACCCCCCTCATTAACCATTTTACTGAAAATTTTTTTCAACAAATACCTAGCTTTAATTAAATGTGTTTTTATTTTTAAAATCTGTCGAACAGTTTTTGAGAAAAAAAAATATTTATAAAATTTCGACAAAAATTCGTATTTTTGGTCTTAAAAAATCAAATCAAAAAACATCCGGGGGAAAAAATTAAAACCCATATCTACCAAGTTTGAAGAAAATCGGCCCAGCCGCTTAGCTGCAATCGAACGGACAGACAGACAGAATTGCGAGACCCACTTTTTTAGTCCTTGCTATCATCGTAATATCAACTTTGATCAAAATCTCGAGTTCGATTTTTTTCCGAATGCATAACTTGCCCTATAGTACCTATAAGTCGCAAGTAAAAAACGTGTGGCGGGAAAATATGATATCTACCAATTTTGAAGAAAATTGGCCGAGCCGTTTAAGCTGTAGTCGAACTGACAGACAGACAGACAGACAGACAGACAGACAGACAGAATTGCGAGACCCACTTTATTGTCTTCGCTATCATCGTAATGTAAGTAATGCAAGTAAGAATTAGGTGTGCTATTGTGGGCATGTACTACATTTTGACCAAAAAAAAAATTAGGAAGAAGTTATATTAACGCTGCCTGTCATTGAACCGTTTTTTTTTTTGTTCCTTTTGAATATTTTTCTGCGGCAGCACTGCGTGGCATACTTTTCTTACTCTGACCAGTTCCTGAAGGATTGATAAGCGATATATTTGTTCCTGGAAAGAATTGTTGATCGATGCCAAGACCGGAACCCTGTTTGCGATGAAAATGTTCTCTGTTATCGAAGAAAAATTATGACATTAACAATGAAAAAATGTATCACTTATGTTGAACTAATTAAATTTTCGTCATATTTAAATCCAAAAAACTTTTCAAAATAGCTTCAAGTCTTACGAAAAATACTAAGACTTTGTTATCAGTGTAGATAGCTACCCGCTAACCCATTATCTAATACGTTTTTCTATCTCTAAATAGGATGCAAGAATCCCTCAAAATGGAAAAACCACACCCCCCTTAATGTATAAATCGATCCAACGATACTCTGCTCACCCGATTTCGATATCCTTTTCCAGCTAAAACAGAACTCTTGAATGAAAAATTTGTTTTTGTTTACATTCAAAGCACGTTTTGGCGACGAAGTGGCGCATTTTAATACTTAGAAACAAACTAGATAACGAGAATCAAGGACAAAAATCACACAAGCTGAAAATGGAGCAAATATAAAAGACAAAGGAGATAGCTTTTTTTCTGTTTTTTTTTTTATTTAAATATACGTAAAATACTAACATCGTTGAATCTTGAGTTTTTGTAGGTACTTTATTCTACGTTTGATAACTCTTTCTTTTTTTTTTGTTTTTGCTGAAGTTGCGATTTTATGTATGCTCATTGTCGACAGAGATGTCTGAAGAAAAGTTTGCATGCTTGTGTGGCGGGCGATGGTACGGTATCACTCGAAGCTTTAAATTTTAAAACATTTACATTTCACCGACCGACGAACCGACGATGGCGACGTGACTTGACGTTAACGAGTCAGTTCTTCTACCTCCAAAAGCTGCATAGATACGTTGATAAAGCAAGCTTAATGAATGTTGTTAAATTATACATATATGAACATATACATATGTACATACATCGGTTAATTATTAAAGCGAAAAAAAAACTCAACAAATCACAATTTTCAGTAGTATTTCACCAAAACCACTATTGAATATTATTTGTATCCCTTAGAAGTAGTTTTGTGCAACATTTTAACAAAATTGGTGGAGCCATTAATAAAATATACGAGAATAATCTAAAAATAAGATAACTTTCAAAATAAACCTTAAAAATCTTATTTTCGCTTTGATCAACAAATACTCTTTGCTAACTCTGGTGAAGTTGTCATCAATGGACTCCGGTCAAGTGATGCCATGGAATGTAGCGACGATACTCTAACAGGCATTGGCACGTAAGCCAAGTGTTTCATTCACGGCATGCTGAAGAGAACCACCTATGGAATCATTTGCCGTAACTTCAATACAAGGCAAGTCGTCACCTGTGAATGGAAACATTAATCAACAAAAAGTATGGTCAATTTGGAACCGGATGGAAATTTGTGATAATTCACTTTTTGAGGCAGTTATACAAATCTCAACCTAAACCAATTCTTCCTAGAACACTATCGACGCTTGACTTGTTCTTGGCGTCTTCGGAGCATGATCTGCCTAGAAAAAGGAGTTACAGAAACCCAGTGACAACTTCTAAACAACTTCTCTCAAAACTTTAACTGGTCAATGTGCTTCCTCGATAGTAATAAAGATTCTAATGGAGATATGACCACAAGCATTATTCTTAATGGAATGAAAACTTTTATCCCTAACAGGAGTAAGGCATTTAACTTCAAAGAGAATTCTTCCTTCGATTATGACTGTAAGGAGGTTATCAGGTTGAGAGGGTTAAGCTTTCGATGCTGCAAAACAAACCCCACTAGGGATAACCATATTCGAAGAACAAAGTTCGTACATGATCAAATTCTACATCAAAAATCAATACATGTCCCAAAGGTAGTAAAAACTTATTTGTAACAAATATTAAAAACTCTCCTCAGTCGGTCCAACACTAGTTCACAATATATAAATATATAATATATAAATATAAAATTTGATAAGTGATAAGTTGAAATTGAAAAGTGTAATTTGCAAAGACTTTGCAAATAATTATGCTGTTTCGTTGGGTTGGGTAGGAAATCCCGCATCACAAAATCCCGATTCACGAAATCCCGAATCACGAAATCTTACCGTTTCAATACTAAATTGACAGCACAGTATGGATTTTCATTTCCATAGTAATGGTGACTCGAATCAATCAGAAGCAACAAGAACGAAGTTCCCTATATTATGTGTTCCCTATATTATATGTACTGGAATATTCAATACGAAGAAGACCGCTCTGATTTCGTTAATTTGCTTAAAACTGAAGAAAAGTAAAGTATGAAGTCTTGAAAGTATCTTGAGTCAAAAAAATAAAAAAAAATAAATAAGAAAATAATTACAAAAAAAAATATCCAAAAAAGTTAAAAAAAAAAAATCATATGATACGAGTACATCACTCCCTACATCACGAATATGCAATTTTAAACTAAGATGCCTAGTTTAGCCAGAAATCACGTTTGAAAATGTCAACTTTGGGGAGTCTACGGAGCTCCGTTTAGCCGCAAATCACATTTAAAGATAAACATTTGTTTTTCGTTACATGCGATACGTGGATTGAAAGGTGGCACTCCTTAGATAACGAATATACAGTTTTTAACTCGCTAAGATGCCTCGTCGTTTTTCGTTTCATGCGATACGTGGCTTGAAAGGTGGAACTCCCTAGATCTCGCTGAGATGCCTAGTTTAGCCAGAAATCACGTTTAAAAGTACATTGGGTGGCCCGCTCCGCGGGACTTAAGGATTTTCATTCCCTTTTTCGGGGACACACCCGCTCACGCGACTCCGTCGCTCCCCTTAGGGTATGTTAAGTCGCCTGGCAGGCGCCAATGTAAACAATTTTTTTGATTAAAAGTACCATGGGTGCAAAAATTTTTGTCAAGAAATATTTTTGAAAAAAAATTTCCAGAAAAAATGTATGAAAAATCAAAATTTCTTCAAAAACAAATTGTTGGCAAAAGTCCAAAAATATTTTGGTCGAATGTCCAAAAATAATTGGCCAAAACATTGAAAATCATCTCTCTAAAATGGAGGAGGTTTACCTCCTCGGAGTTCTATCAAGAACTGACTTTTTCCTGAACCAACAGTTCCTTAAATACTTTCCATTTGTTTAAAAATATATCAAAATAAAATATTTAATTAATAGTACTAAAATAGTATTAAAAATCCCGCCAAATATTTCCAAAAATATCTGTCGGCGGGATTTCGTGATTCACGATTTTTTGCGGCGAGATTTCGTTACTCTCCCGTTTTGTTCCACAAAAACTCTAAATTCAATTTTTGCAAGTCAAATTTTGATAAGTTTTTCAAAAGTTTGCAAAGTAATTGATCACTTTGCAAATTCATATTGTTATAAGTTATAACTATTGAAGCTTTTAAAATGTTAAGACATGAGTTTTTGACAGACGATTTTTTTGACGATAGTGAAGACGCGGTTATAATATATAATGTTATCTTTGACTAGAATCAAGGATATTTTTGTGATTTTTCAAAATGAATCGTACTCGAAAGGCTTGGAAATGTCCTATATTTGGTGATACAAGTGATTTCAAAGGTAATGTACTTCCGACTTATGAAGATGTTATAAAGTGTTACGAGTGGGCGCGATTTGAAATAAAAACCCCAAAAAAATACTAAAAAAGAACCCTGTTATCAAGATGTTGCTGATGTTGTTATTGTAAAAATTGAAAATATATTGCAAAAAGCATCACTTCCAATTGTATCACATGTGAGAGTGCAACAAATGCTTAAAGCTTCTCAACTCAAATACAAAAATATTTTAAAATCGCACCCTAAAATACCTAAAAACTGTTTAGAGAACTTCCTTGCCTCCAGCGAAAAATTGTTTGATATTTTTTCTTGTAAGTGCTCGGATTTTACCAAATGTATTTGCTCTAAGGAAAAGAAAATCCCATTTAATGAACACAGTTTTCTCAGCGACCAAAGAACTGCTAGAAATATGATGATTGGAAACACAGACGTAGCAACGACAAGAAAATACCAGAAGCGTGAATCAAGAAAACTCAAACGGAAGATAGCAAACAATAATATTTCACAAGCCAATACTAAGGTCCTTACTGATTGTGTTTCTATCATCCAAAGCAGAGAGCTGCATGAATGTATTCATTTGCTATTGTGAATCATTCGCAAAAAAGTGAGCCTTACACAGTCACATACACTATGAACGAAAACAAGTGTGAATCAATATTCATTTCTCACAATGATTCATTTTCGCAATGCATTAGAGTGTGAATGGTTATCTTGCTTGCACTTATGAATATGCGTGGTCGGCTCACACTCAAACCATTCATTCAATCACTTCATTCACAAAAGTTGTGAAACTTATGAGTGGCTCATAAACATTTGAATGGATTCACATTTTTAATCAATAGGTACCTTCGAGTACCTAAGAAAAGTTTAAAATTTCTGACATGACTATTTAAAACGTCAAAAATCGAAATGTATGTACATACATAGATTGCATATTTATTTTTTTTTAAATAGTTTACATATTGTCCAGATTTTTACATATTGAGTTTAAAAAAATTATGTTATCAATTGTCTTTGGAGCTAATTGATTTCGTTTCTCGGTAATTATGTTACCAGCTGAGGAAAATGCTCTCTCAGATGCCGCGCTACTGGCAGGAATGGAAAGAACTTTTGTTGCAAATTTTGAAAGGTTTGGGTATTCAGATTTTTGAGTTTCCCACCATTGTATCGCATCAAATTCTGCACAAATGTGCGTTCTTACTCGGGAATATTTATCCACTTCATCATTAATAGATTCTGGAAATGTTTGTAAAAAACTAGATCCTCGCGATAATTCTGGGAAAAAGAAATCAATATCCCTCGAAGTTGAGTTTGGGGAGAGTTCATTTCGTGATGATTGTGATTCTAGCATCTCATTTGTATTATCATGAGAGTTTAAACTTTTAATTCAAATGATTTCTGATGTGCAAAAATCTTTTATTTCAGAAATTACACTGTTTTCCTGAATTGAATTCGTCGGTGGGTATAAGAACACAGCAGCTTTGTGAAACAAACTTAAATTTGGAATCCACTTTAAGTCTATTTGCAATAAAATCATCATTTTCAGACTGGAAATTGCTGCGACATCTGTCTCTGTTGTTTCACAAATTTTTTTAAGCCGATTTATTGAAGGATAAACAAAGCTTATCGAAACGTATTTTGTGCCTTGCAGTTTCATCGAAATCGTTTCAAATTTTTCACACAGTTCTACTAAGTCATTAAGAACACCTATATTTATTTCTGTCAGCCTATGGAGTTCATTATTTTCCGATAAGATTTCGTTTATTTTGGACCAATTATCAAATACTGACTTGAATAAACTTAGATGTGTGTTCCAACGGGTAATACAATGTGACTTAAGAGATGTTGGTAGTAAACGCTGTAAGTTAGCTTTTTTAAAATATTTAACAAGTTTTATGCAATTTTCAATAATCGTATGCAATTCCACCGTAGCCTCAAATGCGGAGTCCGGTACATTAGCAAATAAATGATTTGAGCAGTTTATTCGTGTCTGATCCCTTAAAGCACTTATAATGTTGGCTCCTCTATCTGTTACAAAAATAACTTTTTCTATTTTATCGATATCGAATTCGGAAAGAATGAATGAAGAATATTTTCACCGGTACACTTTTTATAGTCCAAAGATTTTACACCAAGCACTAATTCATGAATTTTTCCATTTTTAATATAATGAAAAGTGGCACACAAAAAACTTCGTTTTATAAAATTGTCTGTCCACAAATCTGACGTTATGGTCGCTCTACCATCTTCAACAATTTGATTTATTTCGATTTTTGTTTCATTTTTTTTCTTTTGCGCTAATGTTTTTATTTGACGCGAAATACTTGTTGGGTCGGGAAGTAAATCTTCAACGTCTAAATTCTCACCAAATTTAGCGCCTATTTTTAAAATCGTGCGGACTAGCATTCGAAAACCATTACCAGAAACTGAAGAGCATGGTCTGCAGTCTTCTACGACCCACTGTGAACATGCGTCCAACACAATTTTTTTTTTGCGCTTGGTCAAGTTGTTTTAATGGCGGATCGTGTTTTTTATTTAAATAACATTTATGACGCACTAAATTGGATGTTTGTTTACCGTTGTATTTTAAAATGTGCTTACATATACGGCAGTAGACTATATTTTCCACAAATTCCCCTTTTTAAAATTATCAAAATTAAATCGAACGCTCATAAAATACTCGTAGGCAAAGTGTGTACTGTAAAATGAACACTCAAATATTCATTGTCTTAAGTATGTATTCACCCACATTCTTTTTCTATCGAGCACACACATTGCAGCATTCACTTCATTCAATGCAGACAGTGCATGAATTGTTAAAAATGAATCATTTACTCAAACGAATGTGGGCTCGTTTCAGATTCATTTATAAAAAGACAATGTGAATATTTCTTCAAAACGAAAGTGAATGTGTGTGAATAGTGTGTAAAGCGGCAAATACACACGACACTCGTGTGCACACCGGTGTGCCTACACCGGTGTAGCATTCCACTACACACGGCACACCGAATCGTGCACACTTAAGTTGTGCAAGAGATCTCATACTGGAGAGATCTAACCATAAGTGATATGGACGTCGTCCATTAGACGATGAGGTTGGCGCGTTGATGATGTCGATAATGAGTAATTCAAAATTTGAAAAAAAATGGTTCTATGGTAGGTACAAGCTGTTATATCTTAATTTAAATGTTTTTTTTATTTAATTAAAGATCATAAAAATGTATTGAAAGAAAAAAATTTTATCAAAATTCTAGGCGCGGTTTTCAAGAAAAATACGAATTTTCAAAACATTTTTTAACATTTCTATGTTGGGTACCTTTTTTTTAGGTAAAATACATTTTTTTCTCACATCTTGCAGATTATATTGAAAATTTGAATACACAATACTTTTCAAGCCTTAGCAAAAAAAAAATTATCAAAATCGGTGGTACCGTTTTTGATAAAATCAAAAATAAAAAAAAATTGTTCCATGGCTGGTACTCTCAATAACCATTTTTCGGAAAATGTTTTTAAATCTGTTGAACATTTTTTGAGAAGAACAAATATTTATAAAATTTCGAAAAAAATTCGTATAAAAGGTACCGTTATTTTTGGTCTTAAGAAAAAAGAAAAAAACCTTTGGGGGAAAAAATTAAAAATGATATCTACCATAGTTCAAAGTAAATTGGCCCAGCCGTTTAGGCTCTAGTCGAACAAACATATAGACGAAATTGCGAGACCCACTTTTATAGTTTTCGCTATCATCGTAATGTCAAAATTTCGAGTTCGATTTTTTTTCCGAATGCATAACTTATCTTATAGAACCTATAAGTCGCAAGTAAATTTTTAGACGTGCCTTACTGCACAACGATTCGGCTGCAACTGAATAGTGAATAGTGAATACTGAATAGCAAATGTGCGCGCACATCGCCATACACATCACACCGATCGAGACACCGACACCAAAAATCAAAAACTTTTGATTTTACCCACACGGTGTCGGACACCGAAAATCGGTGTGCGCACCAGCCCACAGACGGGACACATTTCCGTACACCGACACCGGTGTGCACACAAGTGTCGTGTGTATTTGCCGCTTAAGGCAATGAATGTTGTGAGTGGCTCACAAAACGAGCTACTTGTTGCAGATCTCTGATCCAAAGTTCTTCATCTTCTTCCTCGTCCAGCGATAGCGAGGATTTTCAACCCACAAAAATAAATAAGGTGAAAAAGGAATCTTCCAGTTCTATAAGCTACTCTGGACTGTCCAAACTTGTGTTACGGTGTATCAGATAGAGCAGCTGCAGCTATAGCTTCGGTTGTTTTGCTTGAAACAAATATGCCTATAATTGATAAAAATAAATTGAGACGAGAAAGAAAGAAAGCCGAATAAAACTTTGACGGTCGGAAAGATCAAAAAATAGTCACAAAGAAAAGGAACAGAAAATTCTATAGAGAAACGATTATTGAAGAACAAATTTCATTAATTAAAGAACCATGTAGCGAATATTTGGGCTATATCACTCTTGGTGATGGGACAGCTTAATCTATAGAAAGGGCAATCATAAACTTTTTTTTAACCGAAAGTGTGCCCTTGGACCATTTGATGACTGTAGGATGTGATGGAACCAATGTCAACGTTGGTAAATTTGGCGGTGTTATCAGAATTCTAGAAGAAGAGCTAAACAGACCTCTGCAGTGGCTTATATGCTTGCTCCATATGAACGAATTGCCGTTTCGGCATTTATTTTCCTTTCTTGACGGTTCTACTTCTGGACCTAAAACATTTGGTGGTAAAAGCGGAAAAGCTTTAGAAAATTGTGAAGCAAAAGCTGTTGTCAAATTTAAAAAAATTCTTGGTCAGATGCCATTATTAGACATCGAAAATCTTAGTTCTGAGCAATTGTATTTATACAATATAGTATCTGCCGTTATATCTGGTGAATGCCCTGAATACATAGCTATCAAATCACCTGGAAAGATGTCTCATGCCAAATGGCTAACTCGTGCTAACCGGATTCTTCGTCTCTACATTGCAACATCAGACCCTTCCGATAAACTAGTTTGCTTGTCAACTTATGTTATTCAAGTTTACGCTCCATGTTGGTTTGATATTAAAAAACAACTAAGCTGCAAAGATGGAGCAAGACATTTTTGGAAATTACATTCTGGAAATCGTTATTTGACAACGGAACTGAAGGCTGTTATTGATCCAGTTATACAATGCAACAGTTACTTTTCCCACCCTGGAAACCTCCTTTAAGCAATGCTAACAGATTCTGAAAAACATATTAGAGAATTGGGATTGCGTCGAATTCTTAAATCAAGGTGTGAAGCTACACAAAACTTAAGGCTATTTAAGGTTCTAGTTCTAAACATGGATGCCAAAATTCAACAAAAATCAACTGGCAATGATAAGTTCGTAATAAATTTTGGCATCCATGTTTAGAAATCACATAACAGAACCACCAATTTTAAAGAACATATCAAACGAAGAACTTACAAATCTTATTGCCAAACGAGAAGATAAAGAGCAGTTGAGAGGTTAGTGAAAAATGTAACTGAAGCTTCAGAAAGTCTAAGCACAAAATCAGAGCGTGAAGGTCTTATTAAATTAAAAATTAACTCTCGAAAACTCATGCCTAAATTTGACAGTAAGAAGAATTTTTGTGTAAAATAAGAACTGCGAAGTGAAATAAAATTCAAATTATTCTTGTCTAACATTGTTAATCTGATGTCTGTGAAGCTATTTCAAAAATATATAAAGTTTGATTTATTGCTTTGGTTTGAAATATAAAAATTTTAAAAAGTTTTGAAAAAATGATTTTTTTTTCAAAAAAAAAAAATATTTTTTTCTTCCATACAAAAATGACCCACCCTTGCAAACTTACTTTGGAGGAGAGAGCAAAGTCTTTGCAAAAATTTGCTTAGTGCAAAGTAAAATTTGCAAAGAATATTGTGGAACAGAAACACTTATCACTTTGCCAAAAAATGTAATTTGATAAGTGCAAAGTGAAAAGTTGATAAGTTTTTTGTGGAATAGGGCCCTGGTGTGCCCAAAGGCTAGGTTTTGTCTCCGACACTCTTCCTTATCTTCATATGTGATCTGTTATTGGAAACATCAAAACCACTTTCATTGTCCTGCTGACGGCAGCACCATCAGCTTTTCATATTCCTTCCAGACCACAACCCTCTTCTTGGGCTGGGGAACTTACATGTCAGTGATGCAAAGCAGCTCACAAGACTCCGATCTTGATAGCATTATAATTACAATGCGGTACTAACAACCGCATGGAATTTAATGCTTCTTCTTTCCGCAAACAAAATATTCTACCCACGTCATCATTCATGAATGGCACTTATATCAAAGAAACTGAAAAGCTTTTCATAGTAGGTATCTATAAGAGACACATCCATTATATTTGTTTCTCTTGAAAACTGTGTCATTTTTCTCTATTTCACTATCTTATCGCTTTTTCTACAAAACAATGTTCAATTGAAATAGCCGGTTGCAATCCACACATCAAACAAATCCGCCCTAATCCTCGTCTAACAGGAGATGCTCATCAATTTACCCTTAAGGGCTAACTTCGGACGTACTGTCAAATATAGAAGTTCTTTTTTTCGCCTCACTACTTGAGTGTGGAATACTTTGCACTTCTCGATTTTTCTCCTTTGAAGACCAATGTGCATCGACATCTCGTATTAAATCCTCTCCACTTTAACTAAAAGCTCTTCATCCACCTATAACTCTATAAACTAAACCAGATTTATGGAAGACTACAAGCAATTAAACAACGTTATGCCTTTAAGGAAATCAAAAGAATGATTAAAAAGAAGCCACCAATCCCGGAAACAATTATCATCAGCAGTTTAGAAGTGATATCGGCAAAGAACAATCACCAGTTACTTTGAAGGAAACTTCATGCACAACTATTTTACACATTCAGGAATTTATTCTCTAAAAGGCTCTTAGTCCAAACATGGAAGAAATGAGATTCGACTCAGTAATCGAGCAAGTAAAGTGATCTAATGGACAGCCCATGCTGAGATCACGGACAGTTAAAAAGTAAAAAAAAAAAAAAAATCAGCTGAACCGCATGGAAACTTTCACTCAATTCTGAAATAGTGATTGTTTAAGCAACTGCGTACTGATACATACCCAGAAGTTGAAAATATCAAAGATCGTAGCAATTCCGATGAAAATGGGGCTCCGAACTACCGACCTATATCTCTTCTTAACAATATCAACATAATATTGGAAGATACTACAAATCATCAAGAGGTTCTGTAGTGAAAACGCAATCGTCGGCTTTCGAGAAAAACACTCCGCTGCTAGTATTTCAACAAGACATCGCAGTCACCATGTCTCATGTTGAGAAATTATTCGAAAGTGTATGGATAGATCTATGAGCTCAATATTCTACGATTACCTTCATAGCTAATCAAAAGTCCTTTTTTCCTCATTCCAGAATCATTTTCGTACATAAAAGTTTTAAGTGGGTTATTAAAGAAAAGGTTTATCGCTCTTATTATATACCTTAACTGTCCGCTTCGTGGCAAAAGAATAATGAGAAATTAAGAAAAACACCCCAGAAATTATTTACATATTTTTAATTACCTACAATATTTTCAATCTGCATAAACTATGTTTGTTAATTGAGAAAGGATGAAATTTCCAACAGCAAAAAATTTATGCAATAGATAACTTTGAATTGAGTAGGTATACCTACGTCTTTTCCAGTTTTCAGCTTCTTAAAACGTTTTTTGACTGGCACTCACTGAAATGAATACACTTAGGAGCATGAAGAGTTCTACGAATTTATGCAGAGAATTTCCTTTTCTTTTTCCTCGAGTATGATATTAACATAAACATACATTAATATAACTTAGTTTATATGTAAATTTGTTTGACGGAAACTCACTCTCAATAACGGACTTAAGTTCGTTAGGCCTTACAGAATAAGTTTTGTTCCTTTTAAAATTTAATAAACACTAGATATGTTTGGGGCAGGCAATTTCAAAGGTCAAATTGGAATACATTATTTGTTGACCTTTTGAAATTCAATTATTATGGAAGTAAATTAACGAAATGGGGAATAAGGGGCTTAAAAATTGTGCCATGAATAGCATAATTGAGTGGAAAAATAAAATTTGAATTTGAGCAGATCATCGATGGAGTTCAGTTGAGGTGGTCTATTATTGTAGATACCTCTTAGATCTACTCTTAGAGAAAAATATAGTTGGGTTTAACGTGGGGAAAACCCCTACTTTTGTAACTTCTTTTATACTTAAGCGGATTAATAAGGGATCGGAGAGTCTCCAATGAACCCTGACAATCCGACCACAGATTAATTTTACAAAGAAATATCTGTCCTCCGGCTCCGACTAGAACAAATCATGCCTATCGGTAGCAAGAACTTTGAAGTGAAAGAGAGAGGTCTTTAAACTTGAAGTTAAAACAAGCTTCACCAACAATAACTAAGTGGAGATCAGAAAAGAGTAACTCGAATTAATTGATTCAAAACGCCTTACTTGTACTTTACGGTGCGTTGAATTTACAGCAGATATTTCGACAGATATTGGGTCCTGTGTGCGGCGAGGTCAAATCGAGGGGAAGACACATCCGCGAACTCAATGAGTTATTCCAATTTGTGAGTAAATAAAGATATAGTTGAAAAAGTAGAAACACATTTCGGGTGAATGGACAACAATGTACCAGCCTTTCTTTTAAGAAACAATGGACTGGAAGACTGGAAGCAGCAGGATCCCAGAGGATAAAAAACCACCATCTTACTCTGAGGGCCTTCACCGCTCGTGAGCCCGTTTTGTAAGACACCTCTAGGCCTGTCACACATTTTACGTTAGATGCCCGCAGTCTTGTCCGATTTTTAGACTTTTTGAAGGAGACTAGTATAGGACCCAAGTATTGAAAGGCCGATGATAGTAAAATAGTGAAGTTTCTCAACCTCGGCTTCGGCGTTACAGTACGTTAATACGTGTAAGGCTTCAATAATCTTGGATAAATTATAGCCTTGAAACGAAAGAACAAGTTCGTGCGATCCAGTTGTGTGTATTCTTTATACTTGGGACCTATAGGTACTATAAGGCAAGTTATGCATTCGTAAAAAAAATCGAACTCGAGATTTTGATGAAAGTTGGCATTACGATGATAGCGAAGACTAAAAAAGTGGGTCTCGCTATTCTGTTTGTCTGTCTGTCTGTTCCTTAAATTTGTTAGATATCATTTTTAATTTTTCCCCCCACAAATTTTTTTCTTTTTCTTTTTAAGACCAAAAATAACGGTACATGCCATACGAATTTTTTTCGAAATTTTATAAATATTATTTTTTCTCAAAAACTGTTCGACAGATTAAAAAAATTAAAACGCAAAAAAAATTTAATTTAGATAAAGCTATGTAATAGTTGAAAAAATTTTTCCGAAAAATGGTTATTGAGGGTACCCCCCATGGAACCATTTTTTTTGTTTTTGATTTTCTCAAAAACGATACCAGTGATGTTGATCATTTTTTGTTTGCTAAGGCTCACCTAAAAATAAAGGTACCCACCATACAAATGTTAAGAAAATTAAAAAAAAATGGCTTTCAAAAATCGTATTTTTCTCAAAAACGGCGCCTAGAATATTGATAAAATTTTTTTTCTTTCGATTAATTTTTAAGTTCCTTAATTTAATAAGAAAAATTTTGAAATTAATATATTACAGCTTGCACCTACCATAGAACCATTTTTTCGAATTTTGAATTTCTCATTATCCACATAACGGATCTTAATGAAATTTCTTACAGAGAAGCTTCTAAAAAGTCTAAAACACATTGCATTTCTAAACCTTAAAATAAATATTTTTCGAATTTTTGAAAAAAAAAATCTCTTTTTTCTGTTTTTCAAAATTCGATATCTCAGAAACGACTCAATATTTCTTTTGTAAATTTAATTTTTATTCGAACAATAATAAAAAATTTAAATTGGCGTACCAAAATTTTTTCTTAAAAATCTTTTAGAAATTTAGTATACATATAAAAGCTTTATTTAAAAAAAAAAAACACTAAAACGTTTTATAATTTTTGTTCTTGCATAAATTCATATTTGCATAGCATTCTGTTTTTATCTCTTACTACTAAAAGAATTTAAAAAAATAATTTTATCCTTATGATCAGTTTTCTCTAATAACATTCGTTTTTGAAATTCCTAGTCTATTACATAGGAGCAAGTTCGTGCGACCCAGTCGTGCATTTTATTTGTTTCGTTTGCATAATACATTTATAAAACATAATATTATAAAGCGGAATACAGGACAAAAATAATTTTGTTTATTGTATATTATCATCTAATGCCTTATATAGAATACATCAGTTCGTTAGATTCCAGTTTTTTGAAACTATAGTGCTTAGGCACCACCAAAAAAAGGGAAAATCTTCTTTTTCTATATATATAAATAAAGAGATTAGCCACTTTTTACATCAACCCATTTTGTGATTTTAATCTTTTTTAATGCACCTTCATATAACAACACCACCCTGGCTGACTTAAAACTTAATTTTGCATCTAACATCCCCACGAATACAGCATCATTTATTTAGGAGTAGGGGATTCGTTCGTTTTGCTTGTTTTTCAAAATGTCGTCGTCTCACCAGGACGTCCACAAAACTTCCTGCACAAAAGGGTTAAAGTAAAACCGAAGTGCAGAAAAAAAAATTGGATGGAACACAATTTAATATTTAATTGAATCGTGTTCACATGTTACGACTTAAGGGTTAACTTTTGTTTGGGTCGAAAAGCATGAGTAATTAATTAATTTGTCTATTATTCTTTTTGTGACTCGCCAGCTACACATATTCTCTCAATAAAATGTAATGAGACAGCTTTAAAATCTGAGAAATTTAAATTTTGAATAAAAAAAACTTTAAAACGGCTGGGACTGGGTCTTATGCGGTTAGGTAGAAAAGTGTTATTTTGAAAAACGGTTTTCTTATTTTGACAGCTTTGGGATTCACGAATTTAGGTTTCAAAAAATTTTTAGAGAAGATCAATCAAAACTTGGTAGATTCAAATGAACCTGGGGATTGAAAAAAATCTACGTATGCCATATGAATATGAATTCAAAAATCACAACATGTTTCAATGCAATATTAGAATTTAATTTCATAAACGTCGTTTATGGAATTAAAAAAAAAAGTTTACATATAAGAGATACATATATGGGTTACAGTTATAAGTAAAATATTAAGTGATAAATAAACCTAATTTGTCTATGATCTCCAACAAAATTATGAAATGTGTAACGGTGCGAGGTGTCATCGGCTAGGACACTCATCAGCATGATTCATGTTCTTTCCTCTGAGAGGTGCTAAGCCCCTCGAACTCAACACATTATTGAAACAAGCCTTTTAAAAGTAAGTATACTTAAAACCCTTCCTACGGAAAAGATCCCAAATTTGTTCTAATGGGTACGCCTTTTCTCAAAATATTTCCGCAGTGAGGAGAGATCAAGGTGTTGTAGTCTCACTGAGGTTGCCCACCCTCGTATACGGAGATAAAACCTTGGTTGTAACGCCCTCAGGACCGGGCCGAGCTAAATTAGAGCCCTGCGCAAGCTTTATCAGTGGCGCCTCTCATTTGGATTGGATTGGCGGAAAAAGTCATTTCCTCATTACCCAAGGGGTACCCTTGGCAATGCGTTTTTTTTAACTAGGGATCCCCAAGAGGCCTATGCCTTGATAATGCTTATATTTAATTAAAATAAATATGATTTTTATTAAAAACTAAGAAATCAAAAATATATCACAAAAATAATAGTCAAAAAATATATCACAAAAATTTAGGAACTGAAAAAAATATTTTTTGAAGTAAAAAATATTTAAAACTAATTCAAAAACATAACAACATACAAATAAATAATGAACTCATTAATTGTTGTTGAATTAAAAGTTTTATATTCATATTTAATTTATGCAGTGTAGGAAATAATAATAAGATTATTATTTTAATAAAAATAAATGGAACCGAATTTATTGCAATAGATTAACTTTTCTGGCTTCTGTTTTAGCAAACTCAGTTACCAAATCATCATAATATAATGACTTGACAAGCTCTTTTTCTATAGCCATGATTGACTGGTCAACTTATCTTTCATGAGTCATTGGGGTCCTGAAGTAGTTTTTTATTAATTTTAGTTTCAAAAAACTACGTTATTTGAGGAAACTGTGATGGTATTTATAGATTTAGAGCTATGGTTTCAGCTGATTGCACGTTAGTGAATTGTTCTTCTGATCGCATTTCCACTAAAGAGCTTTTAGTAGCATATTTAGTAGATAAATTAGCTGACGGAGTTTGTAAATACTTAGGTACTAGTTATATTGGCTCAAAATTTTAAACAGCCTATTATTAAGGTATTAGTATGATACTACTTAACAATTTGCTAACTTTATAGTAGGTTACTAACTCATTCTTAATTTTAAACAATTTCTCACTAATAGCGTACTAAAAGAATTTCCTTAATAAATTGCTTCTGAACACACCTAAAACAATGACAAGTCGTGTAAAAAAGTAAGTACACGAACCTTTTTTGATGTCTGCAAATGTCAAAGAGTCAAAGAGTAGAGAAGTATGATGCTATATTCGATTAAAATTATTGTTTTGACCTAGTATCATACTAAAGCAGCTTTAGCATCGTACTAATTCAATTAAAATTTTGCGGCATTATTTTTTTTCTAGAATATCAAACTAGATTAATATGCAACATACCAACTTGAAACTAAAATTTTACTTCCTAATGACTGCATGTTTTTATTCTCAACGTTTCCAGCCTCAGATATTTCAATAAGAGCTTCATATTATAGCTTCTAAAATTTTTTTGAATGGTTTTAAAGCATTTAGTCTACTCCCATCTGGTTTCAGAAAGGGGTTTTAAGGTAAAAACAACGAATGTATGTATGTATGTATGCATTGTTGAACCTGATACAAAGTTTTATAAGCATTCCCAACTAACATTTCAGTTTCTATTAGCTTAGAAATATGGACATGCTGGAAGTTTCAATTTATAAAGGGTGATTTTTTTGAGGTTAGGATTTTCATGCATTAGTATTTGACAGATCACGCGGGATTTCAGACATGGTGTCAAAGAGAAAGATGCTCAGTATGCTTTGACATTTAATCATGAATAGACTTACTAACGAGCAACGCTTGCAAATCATTGAATTTTATTACCAAAATCAGTGTTCGGTTCGAAATGTGTTTCGCGCTTTACGTCCGATTTATGGTCTACATAATCGACCAAGTGAGCAAACAATTAATGAGATTGTGACCAAGTTTCGCACTCAGTTTACTTTATTGGACATTAAACCAACCACACGAATGCGTACAGTGCGTACAGAAGAGAATATTGCGTCTGTTTCTGAGAGTGTTGCTGAAGACCGTGAAATGTCGATTCGTCGCCGTTCGCAGCAATTGGGTTTGTGTTATTCGACCACATGGAAGATTTTACGCAAAAATCTTGGTGTAAAACCGTATAAAATACAGCTCGTGCAAGAACTGAAGCCGAACGATCTGCCACAACGTCGAATTTTCAGTGAATGGGCCCTAGAAAAGTTGGCAGAAAATCCGCTTTTTTATCGACAAATTTTGTTCAGCGATGAGGCTCATTTCTGGTTGAATGGCTACGTAAATAAGCAAAATTGCCGCATTTGGAGTGAAGAGCAACCAGAAGCCGTTCAAGAACTGCCCATGCATCCCGAAAAATGCACTGTTTGGTGTGGTTTGTACGCTGGTGGAATCATTGGACCGTATTTTTTCAAAGATGCTGTTGGACGCAACGTTACGGTGAATGGCGATCGCTATCGTTCAATGCTAACAAACTTTTTGTTGCCAAAAATGGAAGAACTGAACTTGGTTGACATGTGGTTTCAACAAGATGGCGCTACATGCCACACAGCTCGCGATTCTATGGTCATTTTGAGGGAAAACTTCGGAGAACAATTCATCTCAAGGAATGGACCGGTAAGTTGGCCACCAAGATCATGCGATTTGACGCCTTTAGACTATTTTTTGTGGGGCTACGTCAAGTCTAAAGTCTACACAAATAAGCCAGCAACTATTCCAGCTTTGGAAGACAACATTTCCGAAGAAATTCGGGCTATTCCGGCCGAAATGCTCGAAAAAGTTACCCAAAATTGGACTTTCCGAATGGACCACCTAAGACGCAGCCGCGGTCAACATTTAAATGAAATTATCTTCAAAAAGTAAATGTCATGGACCAATCTAACGTTTCAAATAAAGAATCGATGAGATTTTGCAAATTTTATGCATTTTTTTTTTAAAAAAAGTTCTCAAGCTCTTAAAAAATGACCCTTTAGAAGAATTGGCATCGTGCGCATGTTACGAGTAGTTAACAACTTGCAAACTGTTAATTGTCTGTATTTGCTGTTGAAATTCTGTTTTATGTTACACTGCATAGGGGAGGGATATCAAAATAAAATAAATGCCTTCACTCATACACGCTATGGTGAGTGTGACGAATACGTAACAGTAGATTGATAAAGAGAAAAATAGCAAATATGTAGGTTAGGGTTCGGACTTCATAAATCGCAGATCGCAGTAAATAGGCCAAGAAATCGCTGTAAAACCAAAATTTTCGCAGTAGAAATACATATACATATTTTTTTTGATTAGGTAACAAAAAATTATAAGCAAGGAAACCAAAGTTAAATCACATTTAAATTATCGTTGATTGTTAAAACAACATAAGTGATATTTTAATTTTTTACGGAAGAGAACAAAAAAACATGTTAAAAAATCCTTAATGGCTTAAAAGTCAAAGAACTCTTATAAGATTTTTGGGTTAAAAAAATGACAATGACTACACGTCCAAAAATGTATGATTTTTTGTATCTCCTGTAAAAAAAAATAAAATTTCAGTTATATTGTCTAAACAATCACCGATTCATTTACATAAAATGTGTAAGCAAAAATACTCTTACTCGATAATGAAAATGTATAGTTTAAGCAAAAATATATGAAGCTAGGTAATCAAAATAAATTTACAATCTACAAATTTGTATTTTTTGAAACAAGAACAAATTAAAGAGTAGTAGAACTAAAAACGTATGTATATAGCTGACAAGACTTGCACTAAAGAGACGAGAATCCTTTTAAATTTTGACATTTTGTTATGAGCACATTTATTTCTATGATCAGTACTACTATTCAAAAAAAATCAATCTAAAGAATCGCAGTAGATTGTAGGAAAAGCGCAGTGTTGCAGTAGATTTAAAAAATAAGAAAAAAGTGCAGTAGATCTACTGCTTTCGCAGTAAAGTCCGAACGCTGGTAGGTATCTGTTGTTAAGCAAACAAAATTGTACACTTTGTAAAGATTTTGTGATGTAGTTTTTTTTTACTGTGGGAATGGGGGTGTGTAAAATAAACTAAACTTTTCTTTTAGTTTTTAAAAAAATATTTTTTGGAGGCTGAACCTCTTTATTTCGATTACAACTTAGAACTGACTACAAAATGTTTTACTTAAAACTATCTAACCTACTTATGCCTCTATGCTGCGGATGTTCCCACAGGTGGTGTTGTGTTGCAGCAATCTCTGCTACGTGCTGGAATGCAAATTTGTTCTGGTTGTTGTCTTGTTTCCAGACGCAGCGTCAGCGAAATTATCGTGAGAAGGCGTCATTAATCATTTCCACAATTTTTGCAATTGTTTGCCTTAACTCCTCCGCCCTCTAAAATCGAACGTCCTCGTTCGATCGAACCATTTCAATATGTTGGGGAAGGTCGTTTATCCCCAGTGTCCTAGGTGTCGGTGCAGGTTCGTTTTTATTACTGCTTGTCGTTATATGTCCCTTATTTTCTCCTTCAGATACTTCATTTTCGATGTTAATTTCCTTCTTGCAGATGATAGATGGAATAACTCCTTTTTTCCAAAGGGTGATTACGATGACCACTAGTATTAATGTTAGTAATGATAACACTGCCGCAGATTTTTTTTCATTGGTGTTGCGAGTCTAGGGTAAGCCACGGAGGCATTTTCAGTGCTGAAAAGATCAAAGGCACGCTTGCTTATTGCACGGCTCAGCTCGACGGGTTGGGGTGGTTTTTGCTCTTTTCAAACACTTCCCTCTCAGCAAACAAAATTTATCGTGCCTTTAATATAGGGAAAGGATGGGAAGATTGGATAGGATAAAAAAACTAGGAATGCAAAAAAAAGGAAATCGCACAAACATAGTTACCTATGCCACTGTATCTGAGAGAGGATGACGCTTTATTATGTTCTTAAGTGGAGAAAAAAGGTTTTATTTTTATTAAAACTAAAAAAACTAAAACTAAAAAAAATTAAAAACCCTAATTTCTATATTTTATATATATTGTATATATATATAAAGAAAGTACATATATATATAGCAGATATATATATACATAAATGATCCTATATCTAAGCCTAGAACTAAAAAAAACTAAACTTACAGCTAAACTTTCTTTTTCCACCCAAAACCAAAATTAACCCCACTGTCTCTCAGACACAATGGTTCGCCGAGTCTGCAGAAGGTTTATTTACCAGATGTTTTGGTAATAGTTTGGCCGGCCCACCCTTGCGTCGGATGACACAACCTTAGCTATCCCCTGGCCAGAATCTCGGAGATAGCCCCTAATCCAAAAAAAAACAACACTAGTCACAACATATCATTGTACGTAAAGTACAAAAAAAAATACAGGTAAGTCTGTCTTTAAGTACGTGGGTAAGTTGTTATGTAAGTATGTAGTATGTATAGGTAAGTGTGTATGTCAGTATAAATGTACTCGTATGTCTGAAAGTAAGTGCGTATTAACAAGTCATTTTATTCATATTCACAAGTGAACTCAAAACAAAAATGTCACTATCTGAACCCACACCCTTGTCTGTCTTATCGTTAGTTCTCGTCCTCGTCATTCTTCCCGCCCGATCGCCGGCTCAGCCGACCCTCCACACACCTAAATTTATGTTTAGAACGCCATGCTGATATCTATTTCACCGTGTCAAAAGATACTTCCAATTCATAAGTTGTATATATGTACATTAAACTTTATTTTTACAAAAATTCGATTTAAGTTAAAATTATGTAGGTATATCAAAAAAAAAATAAATTTCTTTTATTCGGAACTTTTGTTCAAACAAACCAATTAAAAATTAAAGTTATTTTCTATTCTTCGTTTTCTAATATTTCTTATATAAGATCTAGACTTTAAAAAAAAAGGATAATAAAAAAAAAAGAATGGATATGCTTTAAAAAAATTAACAGGCCAAGTGTATCAGCCCAGATAATTATATATATGTATAATAATATAATATGTATATATTTATCCGCGGCATAAGTATGTTTATGTAAGTATGTATCAAAATATAGTTTTTTTTTTTTGTATAAAAGACTTACTGCTTAATGGAATTTCTTTTCTTAACTTTTTCCTTCTGGTTGTCCTTTGATGTGCTGCCGGCAGTATTCTCAGGTACTTTCAGGATGCTAATGACGAAATATTAGTTTATCCATACACTATATGTTGACCATATACACTACACACTTTTCACAATTCACTGTTCATTCCTTTCTTTCTTTCCTTTTTTTTTTTTTTTTTTTTTAACTATTTCAAATTTTATCTTTAAAAGTTAAATATGTGAGACTCTCAACAAAATTTAAAAAAAATTAACTTTATCAATCCAAATGGATCTTAATATTTATATGTAAAAAAAATATAAAAATTTATCAAAAAAAATGAAATTTAACTCTAGGTCCAGAAGGGACAAAAAAAGTTTTTAGCAGCGGCTTGTTACGACTGGTTTGAGGCCCTTAAAACGCCTTTTTCGAAGGGGCATGAGTTTTGTACCCAGCAGGCTACCAGATCACCAAATCCAGTTTTTCTGGTTTTGACCTCAACTCGACACCAAGTGTATCTTGAGGAATATTTATCCACCTTCTTTCGATAAATTTATTTCCCTTGATAAAAAGGCTAAGCGGAGGCTTAGATCGACTGTCTCTAATGAGAATCAACGGAGGATATATATGTAAGCATACAATTGTATATATATGTATATATATATACATGAAATGTACCCTTGCGGCAAGATTCTCTGTCCACTGACCTAAACCTAGTAAGTAAAATTTAATTTAAGTCTAGTTTGAGCACTTTAAAACACTTCAAAGATTCCTACCTCTGCTATATTAGTATCTATATTGAGTTAAGCTTTTCCACTGCGATATCTCCTCTATATCACTCCACACTATCTCCTTTGGTTTCTCAAAAGGAATCCCAATTTGAAATTTATTCCTAAATATATAATTTTTGTATATGAAAATTTATTGTCACTAATATCTTGTTTTACATTTCTCACCTTTATGAATTATGCCTTATTCTTGATTTACATCAATTTTCTAGTCGCCGATATATAAAAAAAATCAAATTTAATAAGCTATATAGTTATTCTTTGAACAAATTAAATTTTTCTTTAGCGGTCTTAAAACCGGCAACTCTTCTGTGCTTTTTCTTGAACTTCGCTTCCTATAGATCGAATGCAGCTTTTCATCGTTTTACCATCGGTCATTAACCTATGGCCTATACTTCTATTCTTTCCCCCTACATATTCAGTTTTCTGCAGATTGGAAAACTAAATTGTGTTCCCCAATCACTAACATATGGGTAATCAAAATCAAATCTGTATTTATTCATATTAATATTGTAATTTGTAATGTATATGTATGGGTTTTCGGAGTAAAGCTTACGAGTTTTGTTGCAGCAACAAAATTGACGAAAGTATAAATTACCTCAATTAACACCAATAATTAACTCTATGAAACTATATAAATAGTCTATTTCAAAATAATTCATGCTTATAATATCTTAAAACTAAAATTATTGCACTTTTCCTTAAAATTATTAAAGCTTGTACCATGTTTAAACTCAACTGACTACCCAAAAAGAAAGCTCAAGTTGAAAGCTTTCAGTTTCCTTTAAGTCTTGAATTTTCTAAACTATTACTAATGACATTTTCTGCCTATTCACTAAATGTCAGTTTTCAGTTGTCACTTTGTATTGTTTATATTTCGTCAGTAAACTTTTTCGCGATTTCCCCAAAACAACATAACTTACATAAAAAAATTTACAAAAGAAAGGAAAAATAAAACAGAAGAAAGGAACAAAAAAAAAACGAAAAAAAAAAGAAAAATGAACCTCGAGCAACAGAATGTTGGTAAGTGCTACATAATACGATGTTCACCTATAAAGATCATGATCATGATTTCTCTTTTCCTTTATATTTTCAGTCAAATCTTCATCCCTTACTTCTAATTGACAGACTAAGCCCAAGGACAAAAAAAGATAAGTATTTCAGTTGTGACTAAAGATTGTTTCATAGAACACCTGTTTTGGGGTAGTTCTAGAACCATTCTTTAGTAAAAAAAACTAATCGTTGTTCTTTCAGGTATGCAGAACATAATATATATGGTACATTTCACGTGAAGCGGACAACGAAAAAAGTGACGAGTGTTGAAATTCATTCATCTTTGTGTTATTTATACTTCATTTGAATCTAAAAATACATTTAGAAGGATTTTGAATTTTGAGGTCTGGTACTCCAGTTATGGACTTGTAAACTTTCGACAAGCAATGAGTAACGTTTTTTAAGAAAAATGTTGATAAATTAAAAGAAGCAATATAAAAATAATTTTAATAGTTGAATATATGGTAAAACAGATGTTCTTTTTATTTATGAAATCTAAACCGGAAATGAATTTTTTTCTTTTATATAAAACCGGAAGTTAACATTTCAAATAAAATTTTGGTAAACTTGGCCCATTTTTATATTTTTTTTTTATGTCTCAAAATAAAGCCCACATATTAGAGAAAATACATGCCAAGTTTCAGAGTGGGATACCCATACGTTTAGAAGATATATAATTTTTAGTGCGTGGACCTCGTGCAAAAAACAGATTTATTATACCTATAGAAAACCGGATGTTGGCGATTCAATTTTAATTTTAAGTAGCTTAGACCATTTTGATATTTTTTTTTCTTTTCTCTTATTGTTCTTTATATAATAAAGATTCCAAATACCAAGTTTGAAGATGGGATCTCCATTCATTTAGAAGTTACATATTTTTTAGTGCTAAGGTGGCAACTTCGTGTCATACGATAAGCCCCTCTTGGTCTAGATTTCTTGCCTTCTCATAGTATGAAGAGACGCCATCTCTTAGGAGTGTAACTTAAATGCTAGAAAAAGAAAGATATAATATGCGGCCACGTTACAATAATTTGTATTGTATGTTTTTTTGATTTAAGTTCTTGCTTTAAATGAATACAACGTTTAGTTAGTTCGCACTTGAATTTAAGTTTAATAATAAATAACACAGACCCACAAAAAAAAAACTTCTCTGACTCTGGGATGTGAACATGTGTCTCATAGGTTTTTCGGGTCACTGATTTCAAATCCGGGGTCCGTTTGCCTCAATCAGGTCAGGTTTAAGGGCATTTGAAGGTCAAATCGCTAAATATTCGTTTACAAATCTGAAAACCTATATATATATATGTTTTTGGCATCGCTGAATTCGAATTTGGTCTTTTTTTGACCCCAACATGTAAAGGTCAAGGTCAAACGAAGGTCAAACCTCTGCAATCTAACGATATGATATTTTTGACCCCAGATTCTGAAAGAACGTAAAATTTTACTTCTAAATTCATCTAGATCTGTTGTTTGGAATGACCTCTGGAAGATATTCCAAGGTCAAATACTCCTTTTGGATCTCTCGGCTGATGTATCGAAAGTAAATCGGGGTTTTGGGCTCTCGAACCAGTTGATTCTTATGTTTTTGGAGTCACTAAATCCGAATATAAGGTCGTTTCATACCATTTTGCAGACTCTAGGTCATTTGAACGTATCCATATAACTTCAGAAGTAGCCAATTCACAGCCAATACATAGGCCAAAATCTAAAAAACGAGTCTTATTTTGGATGACCGCTACATGACAGAGGTCGGTAAAAAAAAAGTCAACACATATTTGCACGTAAAATTTTACGTTCTTTCAGAATCTGGGGTCAAAAATATCATATCGTTAGATTGCAGAGGTTTGACCTTCGTTTGACCTTGACCTTTACATGTTGGGGTCAAAAAAAGACCAAATTCGAATTCAGCGATGCCAAAAACATATATATATATAGGTTTTCAGATTTGTAAACGAATATTTAGCGATTTGACCTTCAAATGCCCTTAAACCTGACCTGATTGAGGCAAACGGACCCCGGATTTGAAATCAGTGACCCGAAAAACCTATGAGACACATGTTCACATCCCAGAGTCAGAGAAGTTTTTTTTTTGTGGGTCTGTGTTATTTATTATTAAACTTAAATTCAAGTGCGAACTAACTAAACGTTGTATTCATTTAAAGCAAGAACTTAAATCAAAAAAACATACAATACAAATTATTGTAACGTGGCCGCATATTATATCTTTCTTTTTCTAGCATTTAAGTTACACTCCTAAGAGATGGCGTCTCTTCATACTATGAGAAGGCAAGAAATCTAGACCAAGAGGGGCTTATCGTATGACACGAAGTTGCCACCTTAGCACTAAAAAATATGTAACTTCTAAATGAATGGAGATCCCATCTTCAAACTTGGTATTTGGAATCTTTATTATATAAAGAACAATAAGAGAAAAGAAAAAAAAATATCAAAATGGTCTAAGCTACTTAAAATTAAAATTGAATCGCCAACATCCGGTTTTCTATAGGTATAATAAATCTGTTTTTTGCACGAGGTCCACGCACTAAAAATTATATATCTTCTAAACGTATGGGTATCCCACTCTGAAACTTGGCATGTATTTTCTCTAATATGTGGGCTTTATTTTGAGACATAAAAAAAAAATATAAAAATGGGCCAAGTTTACCAAAATTTTATTTGAAATGTTAACTTCCGGTTTTATATAAAAGAAAAAAATTCATTTCCGGTTTAGATTTCATAAATAAAAAGAACATCTGTTTTACCATATATTCAACTATTAAAATTATTTTTATATTGCTTCTTTTAATTTATCAACATTTTTCTTAAAAAACGTTACTCATTGCTTGTCGAAAGTTTACAAGTCCATAACTGGAGTACCAGACCTCAAAATTCAAAATCCTTCTAAATGTATTTTTAGATTCAAATGAAGTATAAATAACACAAAGATGAATGAATTTCAACACCCATCACTTTTTTCGTTGTCCGCTTCACGTGAAATGCCCCATATGTGACTTCAGTAGTCACCTGAGGATACATATCTTCCAGGAGTGCAGTGGTTTGCAATGATGCTGATTATATCTAGCCCGAAGAATATGTTTTTATATTCTGATTATAATATCAGCATAAACTAAATAAAGTGTATTCCTTTTACGAGCATATATGGTACCTTCTGTATTTTTGTTTTTTTTTTTGTGTGTGATTGTGTGAGTGAATTTTCTTCAAGTTTGAGGATTGTTTGGTAGTACTTTAAGATACTCGTACTATAGAGTGTATTGAAGGATGTCGCCTTTTCTTTTAATCGGCTACGTCACAAGCTCGACGGCGATTTTGGAGTGGTCGCGACGAAATTGACCTCGTAAAAAAAAGAAGCCGATCATTCGATTTGAGATGAGTTCCTTATAAATTTGAAACAAAAGCCGTTCGTGACGACGTGTGGCACGTCCCACTCCCTGAGTCATTTCGTTATAGGTCCGGGCTAATTTGACTAATGTTTGCGTGGTTAGCTTTATTGTTAAAGTTCTTACTCAGGTGAGTCAACCAGAAAGTAGGTAGGTACAAAGTCAGGTTTGTCATGTATTTTGTTACAAAAATGTTAACCTAGTCAGTCTTTGATTCTCTTATGATAAAATATTATTAATAAATAACTTTGCTACTAATAACTAAGCGCGTCAAATAATAAATAAATAAAATAAATCTTTATCTGGGACAAACGAAAATAAATAAATAAATAAAACTCTATATAAATAACATAAAAATCTGTATAAATAAATAAAACTATAAAATCTATAAACTATAAAATAAATAAAATCTCTATGAAATAAATAAAATATCTATGTAAATAAATAAAATCTCTATGTAAATAAATAAAATCTCTATTAAATAAATAAAATCTCTGTAACGAACAAACAAGGAAATAAATAAAGTAATAAATAAATAAATAATATAAATAAATAGTATAATCGGAAACTAACTTAGGACTACATTTATATCACAGATCTTTGGTAAGGCAACAGCAGCTGAGTGAGTTATTATGCGTGGATATCTTTTGCATGATACACTCCAACTTTATCGCCTCGTAAATTACCTAATTCATAGAGGGAATTCCCTACTGTTTTCAAAACTATTGACTTTAAGAACTTAGGTCCTAGTTTCGCGTTATATCTTTCATTTAGATTACTTTGCTTAAAATTTCGTCGGTAAACGATTTGCCCTACCTTATAGCTCACGTCTCTGCTTCTCGTATTATACGTTTTCTTAGCTTTTTGATGTGCTAATTTCAAATTTTCATATATTTTGTTTCTCAACAAGGTTTGTTTGTCGGATTTGTTCGTGATTTCAAAATCTGATTCTTTTATCACATCGAGTCTTCTAAGGAGTTCATACGTTTCGCCGTTTTGGACCATATGCGATCCAAAAACTGCATAGTATGGCTCGAATTTAGTTGCATCGTGCAATACGCTGCGAAGGGAAAATGCAGTGTTGCTCACGTGTAGGTCCCAAGTACGTTGATCACCTTTAATGTAAGACCTTATTTTTGTTAAAACTGACCGATTTACACGCTCGGAAGCGTTCGCTTGGGGCGAGTAAAACGCAGTTCGTATATGGTTAACTCCATATTTGTTTAAAAAGCTTGAAAACAATTCGGAAATGAATTGTTTTCCATTGTCAGAATGGATGTGTTCGGGTACTCCAAACGTATGGAATACACTCTCTTCAAGATATTTCACAACCTCAGCTGCTGTTGCTTTACGTATAGGTTTAAGAAAAACAAATTTGCTGAAATGGTCTAAGACTATAAAAATATGAGTATGTCCGTTCTTCGTTCGTGTGTAGGGTCCTAAAAAGTCAATGTAGAGTCTTTGAAAAGGTCGTTCGGTTATCATTTGTTGTCCCATGGGCGGTCTTGAAATCGAGTTCATTGGCTTATTGCACTTACATATATCACAGCTAGCTACATAATCTTTTACGTCAGTGGTCATATTCGGCCAGAAATACCTCTGGCGAAGCTTTGCCAGAGTTTTATGTATTCCTCCATGACCCGCGTTGAAAGAATCATGGGCTGTTACCAAAAGCCCCCTAGACAACTCCCTCGGTACCCAGAGTTTCCAGGCCCTGTCATCTTGGATCGGGTCTCCAGTCCATCGGTCTGTTCGTTTGTAAACGAAGCCGTCCGAAATACAAATGTCGGGTAGTTTGTCCTTGTTTTCGTTTATTGTCTTCTTCAACTCAACATACTCCTCTGATGAAAAGTATGGTGAGTTAAAGTCAACCTCCGGCATTTCGGTCGCAATCTCCTCCATATGCACTCTTGAAAGAGTATCCGGGACCACATTGAGAATTCCCTTTGGATGCTCTATGGTGAACTCAAAGCCTTGCAACTTAAAACTCCACCTAGCAAGCCGACCACTCAAGTCCTTTTGTGTCATCAGCCACTTAAGGCTCGCGTGGTCAGTTATGATCGTAAAAGGCAATCCTTTAATATAGGCCCGGAACTTCTTAACAGACAGAACGGCCGCATAGCATTCAAGTTCCGTTACGCTATAATTCCGTTGAGCGGGATTAAGTTTTTGGGACATGAATGCTATGGGTCGTTCGTTGTTTTCGTCATCCATCTGGAAGAGAACACTCCCTACGCCAGAAGTTGAAGCGTCGCATTGTATGTAGAAGTGTTTCGTAAAGTCCGGATTCGTTAATATTGGTGCCGTGACCAAGGTCGTCTTCAAGTTCTCAAATGCTGTCAGGGCTTCGTTTGTCATTTCAAAGTTCTTCCCTTTCCTCAGACAGTCTGTCATTGGGGCTGATATAGACGCAAAATTTGGGATAAAGCGCCTATACCAACCCGTCATACCCAAGAAACGACGGAGCTGCTTAGGAGTCTTCGGTACAGGAAAATCCTTCACTGCAGATACTTTTTCGGGGTCAGTTCTCAGACACCCATCACCAACGAAATAGCCTAAGTACTTGATCTCCTTGAAACAAAACTTGCTTTTCTCCACGTTTATCGTCAACCCAGCCTCCCGCAAACATCTCGAGACCTCCTTAAGGACACTTATATGGGTTTCAAAATCTGAAGAGCAAATCAAGAGGTCATCTAAATAGACAAAGACACTCTCTCAATCGAGCGGGAATGACTTTGTCCATCAGCTTACACATTCTCTGGGCAGCGTTGCACAATCCGAAAGGCATAACCGTGAACTGATACAACGGCCGTCCAGGGACTGTGAAAGCCGTCTTCTCTCTTGATTTCCTCTCCAGAGGAATCTGCCAAAAAGCATCTTTTAAATCGATACTCGATATGAAATGCGTATCGCGTAGGCGACTCAAAATCCCTTCTATATGAGGGAGAGGGTACGCAAATTTTTTCGTGGCTGCGTTCACCTTCCGTGAATCCAAGCAAAGCCTGTTCTTGCCTGGCTTACGTACCAACACAACTGGAGAGCTGTAAGCGCTGTTGCTTTCCTCTATCACACCAAGTTCCAACATTCGATCAAGCTCAGCGTACATCAGTTTTTGAACGACAGGTGAGATTGGGTAATGCCTTTGTTTTATGGGGATGGTGTCGTCTTCAATTTCGATAACATGTTCTTCAACATGGGTCTTACCCAATCCCAAAACTGCGAACGAAGGGAACGTAAGCTTCACACGCTCCAACTCTTCATGTTGTGCTGGCGTAAGCTGTCGCATTGGATCAGACTCATTCTGTTCCGTTGAGGATGGAATGTCTAGAGAACTGATTATATTTGGAGCAACTCTAAAGTTCTTCCAGAAGTCTACCCCTAAATAGAGCTGCTGCTGTAAGCTTGGAACCACATACAGTTCCATCTCTTGAGTTTTGGCACCCCAAGATACCTTGGTAGAAATTCGCCCGTTAATTTCTTGGTGTTGTCCATCTGCAGTACGTATATCTTCATTCATAGTACTCATTTTTAAACAATGCCTTTGAACAAAATCTAAAGCACCGCGACCCATACAACTAATCGAGGCTCCACTATCCAGTAGCCCCAAGAACTCTTCTCCTTCTATTTTCACTTTTGCGTATGGTCTGTTGTCGTCATTGACCGCTAATACTGACGCTTCTATTTTATGCTTCCTTCCCTTTTTTATTGCTATTTTCTCCCTAAGCCTTCGAATTTTCTTAAAATTTCTACTCTTAATACCTATATCACAGTTAATTTCTTCATTAAAAATTCTCTTCCTTGCTTCTGTATACTCTTGCATTCGCTGATGAAGAGATTTATATTGCACTACTGTTGTCCCCGACTTCTCATCACATGTATTAAGATCCCTCTTCAAAATTTTTATTTTTCCAGGTCCTGGTTCCCTGGGATTACTGTCTTTGTCGGTTGAGTGGACCCAGGAACACTGCCGACCTTCAGGTTTCCCTGACAGGAAGCGCAGTTAAAAGCTAGATTCCCTTGACCACAACTAAAACATGTTAGGGCATGAAATGTCGATGGACATGTTGCTGGAGTCGAGTCTTTCGTAAAGTCCTTTTTGTCCCGTTCGTTGTTCGTGTAAGTAGGTTGTCTTTTGTCACGTTCGTTATTCGTGTAAGTAGGTTGTCTTTTGTCACGTTCGTTATTCGTGTAAGTAGGTTGTCTTTTGTCTGTTCTAGTTTTTGTCTGTTGTTTGTCTGTCCGGTTATACTGGACAGCAGCAACAATATCCTCCCATTCGTCTTCAGAATCTACTGTAGTAACTTTACTACGATATAAATCGCGATCTTCAATTTCGTTTATTTGTTTTCTTGACTTCCAGTCTCTTGTCTCTAAGTGCTTTTCAGCTCGCCTACATTCCTCTCTTAGATCTCTTATATCTTTGATAGTGCAACCGAAGATGAGAGTTGCTACTTTGTCTTTAATATTTTGCCTAACCAAAGATACTAAATCTCTCTCACTTGGTTTATTCTTCATTTGAAGCATCAAACTCCTAACCTCTTCATAAAATTCGTCAAACGATTCATTAGGCTGTTGACGCCTATCCATCATGGCTCTGAGAATCTCATGATCAGTCTTTCTATTTCGGAATTGTCTAAGTAGTTCCGCTTTCAGATCATAAAAATTAAGATATTCATCTCCTTGATTCTCCTCGAGATACTGCCAATACCAACGCTCCGCCGCACCTGTAACTAGGTGGTGAAAATTCGCAAAAATTTGTTCGTTGGAGACCTTATTCTTCTTTTGCAAAGTTTCTATCCTGAAAATGAAACTCTCCACAGTCATACTTTTTGAAGTGCCATCGAACTTTATTGCCCATTTATAAATGTCAACTCGCTTCCCAGGTTCATGACATGATCCACTAGGGTGACAACTTGATTGGACTTTTGTCCGAGAAGGAATTCTTGGAGGACTTATTTCAGGGTCAGACAGAAGGACTTCCTCCCGTTGATCCTTTCGATCGAAAGCATAGGTGGCGGATTTTTCCACAATTCCTACACGTTCACTCAAAAGATTAATATTTCCTGTTACCATTTGTACCATCTTCTGCATCACCTTCAAACTTCTAGTCTGTTCTGCAAGAAGTAATATAGTTTTGCTGTGGGTCTCGTTTATTGAACGAGATACCGCACACTCAATTGCCTTATTCAAATTTTCTCCAACCATGGAGGTTTCATAATCTTCCTTATCTTGCCTATCTTTACCTAGTTCTTCTAATCTTTGTTTTTCTTTTTCAAGTTCCCTCGTTAACCTGTTTACTGTATCCCTAGATTCTTCCTCGTCTACTTCTGTTGGAATCAAGATAGTTGGTAACGTAACCTGACTTGAAGCAAGTGGCATTGAAATTGGTAAGGGCATTGCTCCAGCCCCTTCTATCTCTAACCCTATTTCATGGTCATTACCATCACCCCTAAGTAGGTCATCAAACGGATTTGGTAGTAAACTTTGGTTTAGTTCTTCTTCTGAAAGAGTTGGACTTTGGTGAGATCTGGTGGCCTGTCGAGTGATTCGGCCTTTGCCTCTTACCCGTTTCGATAAGGAGCCTTTTTTTATAGCACCAGTCGAACGTTTATCCATTTCTCTTAGTTAAGAAACTTTCTGTTAAATCTTTATTATTATTCTTTGAGTTTTTTTAAAATCAGAATTCGGATAAAATAAATAAAAAAATAAAAAAAATTCAGATAAAACTTCAAAAAAAAATAAAGGATTCAAAACTCATAAAAAAAATTAATTCAAAAAAAATCAAAATTTCAAAACAAATTCAGAAATGATATCAAAAGTTCAAAAAAAAAAAATAATAATTCAGAAAGAAAAATTCAAAAATAATTCAGATAAAAAAAAAACGAAAGAAAAAAAATTTTAAAAAAATCAAAAGTTCGAAGATAGTTCAGGAAAAAAATTCAAAAATAAAATAATAAACAAAAAAAATGTAAAAACAACCAGAATTCGAATCAAAAAAAATGTTTGTATGTGTATAAAGAAAACACATACACAAATGTGTAAGATTAAAATTTCCTAGAATTCGAGTTATGCCAAGTAGCCAATAGCGTTATTTTCAAAATCACAAAAAAATTCCAAAAATTAAGCTAGTTTATTGAGATAATGAATTCAAAAAAAATATATAAAAAAAAATATAAAAAGGTAATAAATGTTGAACAAAAAAATCAAAAAAAGTGTAATACGGAATTCAAAAAAAAATAAAATAATAGATCTGAGACAAATCAAAGTTTTCAACTCAGAATCTGTTGAAAAAAGTCTGTTTTATTTATCTTGGAGAAACTTGTATATAATTCATTTAAGGTGTGTGAAGTTAAAGCTGAGTATCCAAAGCGATCTGAAAGGAAAAGTACTGTCAATTGTTAAAAGTCTCGTAAAAAGTTCTTGTTATGTCAGTTAGTCTCAGTTAATGTCGAACATAAAAAGTCAGTCATAGTTGTGACTAGTGCCTTTGTGACTCGACGAGTGCCTTGGGTTTTCCCATATTTCCCACCACATCGTACTTTCTGATGTTGAACCTGAAAAGAAGGTTGGCTAGGAAATTGAGACAACCCTCAACACAAATAGGATTGCCAGACAAGCCACTTACGCCACTCCTATCGTCCGGCTTAACCTGACTGATAAGGATAGCAGTAAGTACCCTGCCTCTCAATACTATTCCGCTCTCTGCTTTGTGAAAGAATTCATCCTACCTCACTAAATCCACTGGTTCAAGACCTGTAGGATTGGACAGCCAAACTTCATCATTCACCTAGTAGAGAGCTTCTCCGGTCTCCATGCTTGTGCATTTAGGGATAGGAAAAAAAATAAAAATAGGATAAAACTGTGTTAGATTATTGTAAGTCCAAGGGGATGACCTTAAACAAAAAATCATCTCCTTGGAGTCCCAATAGATCTTGAAAGCCGTTCGTAATCGTTGGGCGCCATTGTTGCGAGTCTAGGGTAAGCCACGGAGGCATCTTCAGTGCTGAAAAGATCAAAGGCACGCTTGCTTATTGCACGGCTCAGCTCGACGGGTTGGGGTGGTTTTTGCTCTTTTCAAACACTTCCCTCTCAGCAAACAAAATTTATCGTGCCTTTAATATAGGGAAAGGATGGGAAGATTGGATAGGATAAAAAAACTAGGAATGCAAAAAAAAGGAAATCGCACAAACATAGTTACCTATGCCACTGTATCTGAGAGAGGATGACGCTTTATTATGTTCTTAAGTGGAGAAAAAAGGTTTTATTTTTATTAAAACTAAAAAAACTAAAACTAAAAAAAATTAAAAACCCTAATTTCTATATTTTATATATATTGTATATATATATAAAGAAAGTACATATATATATAGCAGATATATATATACATAAATGATCCTATATCTAAGCCTAGAACTAAAAAAAACTAAACTTACAGCTAAACTTTCTTTTTCCACCCAAAACCAAAATTAACCCCACTGTCTCTCAGACACAATGGTTCGCCGAGTCTGCAGAAGGTTTATTTACCAGATGTTTTGGTAATAGTTTGGCCGGCCCACCCTTGCGTCGGATGACACAACCTTAGCTATCCCCTGGCCAGAATCTCGGAGATAGCCCCTAATCCAAAAAAAAACAACACTAGTCACAACATATCATTGTACGTAAAGTACAAAAAAAAATACAGGTAAGTCTGTCTTTAAGTACGTGGGTAAGTTGTTATGTAAGTATGTAGTATGTATAGGTAAGTGTGTATGTCAGTATAAATGTACTCGTATGTCTGAAAGTAAGTGCGTATTAACAAGTCATTTTATTCATATTCACAAGTGAACTCAAAACAAAAATGTCACTATCTGAACCCACACCCTTGTCTGTCTTATCGTTAGTTCTCGTCCTCGTCATTCTTCCCGCCCGATCGCCGGCTCAGCCGACCCTCCACACACCTAAATTTATGTTTAGAACGCCATGCTGATATCTATTTCACCGTGTCAAAAGATACTTCCAATTCATAAGTTGTATATATGTACATTAAACTTTATTTTTACAAAAATTCGATTTAAGTTAAAATTATGTAGGTATATCAAAAAAAAAATAAATTTCTTTTATTCGGAACTTTTGTTCAAACAAACCAATTAAAAATTAAAGTTATTTTCTATTCTTTGTTTTCTAATATTTCTTATATAAGATCTAGACTTTAAAAAAAAAGGATAATAAAAAAAAAAGAATGGATATGCTTTAAAAAAATTAACAGGCCAAGTGTATCAGCCCAGATAATTATATATATGTATAATAATATAATATGTATATATTTATCCGCGGCATAAGTATGTTTATGTAAGTATGTATCAAAATATAGTTTTTTTTTTTTGTATAAAAGACTTACTGCTTAATGGAATTTCTTTTCTTAACTTTTTCCTTCTGGTTGTCCTTTGATGTGCTGCCGGCAGTATTCTCAGGTACTTTCAGGATGCTAATGACGAAATATTAGTTTATCCATACACTATATGTTGACCATATACACTACACACTTTTCACAATTCACTGTTCATTCCTTTCTTTCTTTCCTTTTTTTTTTTTTTTTTTTTTTAACTATTTCAAATTTTATCTTTAAAAGTTAAATATGTGAGACTCTCAACAAAATTTAAAAAAAATTAACTTTATCAATCCAAATGGATCTTAATATTTATATGTAAAAAAAATATAAAAATTTATCAAAAAAAATGAAATTTAACTCTAGGTCCAGAAGGGACAAAAAAAGTTTTTAGCAGCGGCTTGTTACGACTGGTTTGAGGCCCTTAAAACGCCTTTTTCGAAGGGGCATGAGTTTTGTACCCAGCAGGCTACCAGATCACCAAATCCAGTTTTTCTGGTTTTGACCTCAACTCGACACCAAGTGTATCTTGAGGAATATTTATCCACCTTCTTTCGATAAATTTATTTCCCTTGATAAAAAGGCTAAGCGGAGGCTTAGATCGACTGTCTCTAATGAGAATCAACGGAGGATATATATGTAAGCATACAATTGTATATATATGTATATATATATACATGAAATGTACCCTTGCGGCAAGATTCTCTGTCCACTGACCTAAACCTAGTAAGTAAAATTTAATTTAAGTCTAGTTTGAGCACTTTAAAACACTTCAAAGATTCCTACCTCTGCTATATTAGTATCTATATTGAGTTAAGCTTTTCCACTGCGATATCTCCTCTATATCACTCCACACTATCTCCTTTGGTTTCTCAAAAGGAATCCCAATTTGAAATTTATTCCTAAATATATAATTTTTGTATATGAAAATTTATTGTCACTAATATCTTGTTTTACATTTCTCACCTTTATGAATTATGCCTTATTCTTGATTTACATCAATTTTCTAGTCGCCGATATATAAAAAAAATCAAATTTAATAAGCTATATAGTTATTCTTTGAACAAATTAAATTTTTCTTTAGCGGTCTTAAAACCGGCAACTCTTCTGTGCTTTTTCTTGAACTTCGCTTCCTATAGATCGAATGCAGCTTTTCATCGTTTTACCATCGGTCATTAACCTATGGCCTATACTTCTATTCTTTCCCCCTACATATTCAGTTTTCTGCAGATTGGAAAACTAAATTGTGTTCCCCAATCACTAACATATGGGTAATCAAAATCAAATCTGTATTTATTCATATTAATATTGTAATTTGTAATGTATATGTATGGGTTTTCGGAGTAAAGCTTACGAGTTTTGTTGCAGCAACAAAATTGACGAAAGTATAAATTACCTCAATTAACACCAATAATTAACTCTATGAAACTATATAAATAGTCTATTTCAAAATAATTCATGCTTATAATATCTTAAAACTAAAATTATTGCACTTTTCCTTAAAATTATTAAAGCTTGTACCATGTTTAAACTCAACTGACTACCCAAAAAGAAAGCTCAAGTTGAAAGCTTTCAGTTTCCTTTAAGTCTTGAATTTTCTAAACTATTACTAATGACATTTTCTGCCTATTCACTAAATGTCAGTTTTCAGTTGTCACTTTGTATTGTTTATATTTCGTCAGTAAACTTTTTCGCGATTTCCCCAAAACAACATAACTTACATAAAAAAATTTACAAAAGAAAGGAAAAATAAAACAGAAGAAAGGAACAAAAAAAAAAACGAAAAAAAAAAAGAAAAATGAACCTCGAGCAACAGAATGTTGGTAAGTGCTACATAATACGATGTTCACCTATAAAGATCATGATCATGATTTCTCTTTTCCTTTATATTTTCAGTCAAATCTTCATCCCTTACTTCTAATTGACAGACTAAGCCCAAGGACAAAAAAAGATAAGTATTTCAGTTGTGACTAAAGATTGTTTCATAGAACACCTGTTTTGGGGTAGTTCTAGAACCATTCTTTAGTAAAAAAAACTAATCGTTGTTCTTTCAGGTATGCAGAACATAATATATATGTGACTTCAGTAGTCACCTGAGGATACATATCTTCCAGGAGTGCAGTGGTTTGCAATGATGCTGATTATATCTAGCCCGAAGAATATGTTTTTATATTCTGATTATAATATCAGCATAAACTAAATAAAGTGTATTCCTTTTACGAGCATATATGGTACCTTCTGTATTTTTGTTTTTTTTTTTGTGTGTGATTGTGTGAGTGAATTTTCTTCAAGTTTGAGGATTGTTTGGTAGTACTTTAAGATACTCGTACTATAGAGTGTATTGAAGGATGTCGCCTTTTCTTTTAATCGGCTACGTCACAAGCTCGACGGCGATTTTGGAGTGGTCGCGACGAAATTGACCTCGTAAAAAAAAGAAGCCGATCAATCGATTTGAGATGAGTTCCTTATAAATTTGAAACAAAAGCCGTTCGTGACGACGTGTGGCACGTCCCACTCCCTGAGTCATTTCGTTATAGGTCCGGGCTAATTTGACTAATGTTTGCGTGGTTAGCTTTATTGTTAAAGTTCTTACTCAGGTGAGTCAACCAGAAAGTAGGTAGGTACAAAGTCAGGTTTGTCATGTATTTTGTTACAAAAATGTTAACCTAGTCAGTCTTTGATTCTCTTATGATAAAATATTATTAATAAATAACTTTGCTACTAATAACTAAGCGCGTCAAATAATAAATAAATAAAATAAATCTTTATCTGGGACAAACGAAAATAAATAAATAAATAAAACTCTATATAAATAACATAAAAATCTGTATAAATAAATAAAACTATAAAATCTATAAACTATAAAATAAATAAAATCTCTATGAAATAAATAAAATATCTATGTAAATAAATAAAATCTCTATGTAAATAAATAAAATCTCTATTAAATAAATAAAATCTCTGTAACGAACAAACAAGGAAATAAATAAAGTAATAAATAAATAAATAATATAAATAAATAGTATAATCGGAAACTAACTTAGGACTACATTTATATCACAGATCTTTGGTAAGGCAACAGCAGCTGAGTGAGTTATTATGCGTGGATATCTTTTGCATGATACACTCCAACTTTATCGCCTCGTAAATTACCTAATTCATAGAGGGAATTCCCTACTGTTTTCAAAACTATTGACTTTAAGAACTTAGGTCCTAGTTTCGCGTTATATCTTTCATTTAGATTACTTTGCTTAAAATTTCGTCGGTAAACGATTTGCCCTACCTTATAGCTCACGTCTCTGCTTCTCGTATTATACGTTTTCTTAGCTTTTTGATGTGCTAATTTCAAATTTTCATATATTTTGTTTCTCAACAAGGTTTGTTTGTCGGATTTGTTCGTGATTTCAAAATCTGATTCTTTTATCACATCGAGTCTTCTAAGGAGTTCATACGTTTCGCCGTTTTGGACCATATGCGATCCAAAAACTGCATAGTATGGCTCGAATTTAGTTGCATCGTGCAATACGCTGCGAAGGGAAAATGCAGTGTTGCTCACGTGTAGGTCCCAAGTACGTTGATCACCTTTAATGTAAGACCTTATTTTTGTTAAAACTGACCGATTTACACGCTCGGAAGCGTTCGCTTGGGGCGAGTAAAACGCAGTTCGTATATGGTTAACTCCATATTTGTTTAAAAAGCTTGAAAACAATTCGGAAATGAATTGTTTTCCATTGTCAGAATGGATGTGTTCGGGTACTCCAAACGTATGGAATACACTCTCTTCAAGATATTTCACAACCTCAGCTGCTGTTGCTTTACGTATAGGTTTAAGAAAAACAAATTTGCTGAAATGGTCTAAGACTATAAAAATATGAGTATGTCCGTTCTTCGTTCGTGTGTAGGGTCCTAAAAAGTCAATGTAGAGTCTTTGAAAAGGTCGTTCGGTTATCATTTGTTGTCCCATGGGCGGTCTTGAAATCGAGTTCATTGGCTTATTGCACTTACATATATCACAGCTAGCTACATAATCTTTTACGTCAGTGGTCATATTCGGCCAGAAATACCTCTGGCGAAGCTTTGCCAGAGTTTTATGTATTCCTCCATGACCCGCGTTGAAAGAATCATGGGCTGTTACCAAAAGCCCCCTATCCAATCTTCCCATCCTTTCCCTATATTAAAGGCACGATAAATTTTGTTTGCTGAGAGGGAAGTGTTTGAAAAGAGCAAAAACCACCCCAACCCGTCGAGCTGAGCCGTGCAATAAGCAAGCGTGCCTTTGATCTTTTCAGCACTGAAGATGCCTCCGTGGCTTACCCTAGACTCGCAACATTGGCTACTTTCAGTTCTTCTATGTATTTGATGTTCTTTGCTTCTAGTTCTTTAAGCATTTCCAGAGAAAGCAACTCTTCTATTTGGGGCTTTATAGCTGGTGGTTGTAGCATGGCAGGAAGTGGATTATGTTCCGTCATCTCTGATTCTTGGAAGATGTACTGTTGGGCTCTAACGGTGGCATTATGGAATTGTATTAAGTATGTTCCATTAAGGGGGATTTCGCTTTCATCGATGTAGATTTTGTCATCAAATTGGTTTAATAGCACCATTCCAGGTGTGATCTCTTCTATAGCTGGAATATGTTGGTTGTTGATTTCGGTGCAGGAATGAGGCTTACTAGTCAATAAATTATTAATACAACTATCTTTACTTAGATCTATTACGTCACTATGCTTACATATTGATAGTGAATTGAAAGTCTTACATTTAGTATTAATTCCATATGAATTAGTATTACATTTTAAAATTTCGTTAAAATTTGTTTTAACAGCAGTTTTTCCTTTTTTGACTGGTTTTATAAGAATTCTTTTACATGTTTCTTTTTCTGTCGTTAATAAACTTAGAATGTATAAAATAGATTTATTATTTGAAGCAATTTTTACTTCTGAAAATTCGATAGCTTCAATTACATTATAATATGGCATGTTTTCTTTATTTAAAATATCTCTTATTATATTTATCTCCAAATTAGACAAAATATAAGTATTTATTATTCCTGCTCTTGCCCATTGCATAGAGTATTCAATATTTTTTACTTCTTCTCTTAATGATTCTAACTTAAACTTGAGTTCTAACATAAATTCTAGTTTTACATTTTCATTAGATTTTAGTGCTTGAATAATATTGTTCGTAACATTACTTATTTCATTTATTCTATTATTAATTAGATTATTTATGATTCGTTGTTTATTATTGTTTGCAAGAGCGTTGTTGACTTTGTCTTTCATTATCTTAAAGTCGTGTCTATCCGGAGTTCCGGCAATCCATTTCCAGGCAGAGCCCAGGAAATCTAAGGATCTCTTTCCTCTGGATTTGGGAATAAGTCTGTTCAAATGAGATTGAATGTGTTTAATTTCGGCGGATAGGATAGGTAAAATGGAATCGGGTTGGGGTTCAATCTTCGACATCATGCGACTCAATTCGTTGAGTGCCTGTTGGTAATCCTCGATATCGATTACGTGCACCAATTTGAATGTGCCAGCTTGTAATTTAGCAGTTCCGGTATCGATTGCTATTAACTGGGAATTTGAATAGTCGAGCATCTTAACATCGGCGAAGATTGGCGTGATGCAAAGCATAAAACACCAAACTGATGTGCCGGCCAATGGGATGTGTTCCTTTTTACCCATCACGGGTTACTAGTGGATCCCTCGTTGACTCCTTGCTAAGCTGCACTGTTGATTCCGTGTTTTATTATTTTCACACTTTTCGCTTTCCTTTTTATATTTCTATTTTCACTGTATTTTGATTGTCTTCTATGTTTATTAGTTACACGCTTTCCTTTTTTATATTTTTATTTTTGCTGTATTTTGATTGTCTTCTATGTTTATTAGTTACACGCTTTCCTTTTTTATATTTTTATTTTCACTGTATTTTGATTGTCTACTAGTTACAAGCTTTTCTTTTTTATAGTTTAATTATTTTTACGCGGAACACCGAACTGTACGATTTTTATTAATATGAGCACGGGGGCTACTTAAGATCACTGGCTCGTTTATAATTTAAAATACGCACGGAAACGGGTCCCTGCTGCTCGGGCGCCAAATAAACTAAACTTTTCTTTTAGTTTTTAAAAAAATATTTTTTGGAGGCTGAACCTCTTTATTTCGATTACAACTTAGAACTGACTACAAAATGTTTTACTTAAAACTATCTAACCTACTTATGCCTCTATGCTGCGGATGTTCCCACAGGTGGTGTTGTGTTGCAGCAATCTCTGCTACGTGCTGGAATGCAAATTTGTTCTGGTTGTTGTCTTGTTTCCAGACGCAGCGTCAGCGAAATTATCGTGAGAAGGCGTCATTAATCATTTCCACAATTTTTGCAATTGTTTGCCTTAACTTGTATAGGAAATTAAACATCGACTTATTTTTGGAATAGTAGATATGTATCTACATATACAGGGTGATTGGCATAAGGTGTGACAAAAAGCTAGGGCGTGTAGGTTGGACTTAGACAAGAAAAAAATCGTATGGGAGGGGGGGGTCTATTTCCCCCCGTTTAGGCGGGAGGGGCAATTTAAGAAAAAAATCACTTAAAACAGAAAAAAAATTATTAAAAAATAACGGTGACACCTACAGAGTAATGCTATAGCATTTTGAAAAGCCAGAAATACATTCTTTAATTTTGTTTTTAAATAAAGTTGTTCGAGTGAATAGTTTTTGAAAAATTAATTTTCAAAATCAAAATTTTGAAAAAAAAAATGAAATTTTTTTTTTTAAACAATTTTTTTTCAAAATTTTACGTAATTAAGTATTATTTTTTTATTCAATATTCAATGCTCTTATTAATTTTTGATCAAACACAAAAAACCGGATGTCAAAATGTTTTGTAGTTTTTGAGAAAATCAAAAATAACAAAAACTACTTTTGTTCTAAAAAAGCCTTTTATTTTAGTTTTTACGTTTTTGGATTCTTATGTAGGTGAATTTACGATTGAAAGGATTAACTTTCTTTTTACTATTCTTTTAATTATCGTCTTATAAGCATACAATAATGTGACAAAGTACTGGATTAACCATATTTCACACATTTTTTCATTGAGAACACCTGCGTGAGAGCATTTGTTTAAAATTGACCTGCCACTTTTTTATTATGGTGGGGTCGGCTTGGCTTAGGTGCATTTACGAAAGAAAGGATTAACTTTAAATAAACAGTAATTATGTATTTTATCTAAATATGCATGTATTTATTATTTAAATTGATTTCAAGATTCAGGAACATTTTTGTTCTTATTTCGCAATTGCATTTTTCTGTCACTAGTTAGGGCGTGTAACGCTGCATTATTTAAAAAACATTCGCAGATCAATATTAATCCAATGCTCTCACGCAGGTGTTCTCAATGAAAAAATGTGTTATTGTATGCTTATAAGACTGATAATAAAAAAAAAATTTACAAAAAAAGTTAATCCTTTCTTTCGTAAATGCACCTAAGCCAAGCCGACCCCACCATAATAAAAAAGTGGCAGGTCAATTTTAAACCAATGCTCTCACGCAGGTGTTCTCAATGAAAAAATGTATGAAATATGGTTAATCCAGTACTTTGTCACATTATTGTATGCGTATAAGACGATAATTAAAAGAATAGTAAAAAGAAAGTTAATCCTTTCAATCGTAAATTCACCTACATAAGAATCCAAAAACGTAAAAACTAAAATAAAAGGCTTTTTTAGAACAAAAGTAGTTTTTGTTATTTTTGATTTTCTCAAAAACTACAAAACATTTTGACATCCGGTTTTTTGTGTTTGATCAAAAATTAATAAGAGCATTGAATATTGAATAAAAAAATAATACTTAATTACGTAAAATTTTGAAAAAAAATTGTTTAAAAAAAAAATTTAATTTTTTTTTTCAAAATTTTGATTTTGAAAATTAATTTTTCAAAAACTATTCACTCGAACAACTTTATTTAAAAACAGAATTAAAGAATGTATTTCTGGCTTTTCAAAATGCTATAGCATTACTCTGTAGGTATCACCGTTATTTTTTAATAATTTTTTTTCTGTTTTAAGTGATTTTTTTCTTAAATTGCCCCTCCCGCCTAAACGGGGGGAAATAGACCCCCCCCTCCCATACGATTTTTTTCTTGTCTAAGTCCAACCTACACGCCCTAGCTTTTTGTCACACCTTATGCCAATCACCCTGTATATAGGTATGTATATGTATATGTATCTGTCCTTAAATTCAGAACTAGCTGTTAGTTATTTATAATAAATACCAATATTGGAGTGAGTTATAAAAAGAAATGAGACTTAAAAAAGATGGTAGGTAGTGGTTATGATGTAGGGGCTTTTTTAACGCTTGCCCAAGGCCCCTTTTGAGTTCAGCGCCCTGCGCATTTGCACAGCTTGCACGTATAGCTTGTCCGGCCCTGCACGCCCTCAACTGTTCATGATAGCCGCTATTAAAAACTTGAAAGTGAAACTCAACTTATCATTTTCCAAAAACGAAAAAAATAAAAAAACTCTCTCATCTAGTGACTTATGAATAAAAAAAAATTAATTCATAAGCTAATGGATAAATTCTGATTAAAAAATTATTAATTGGAAAATTTATAAGCTAGCATGATAATTTTATGACACACAAAAGCTTGAAATCTACTTTCGTTAATAGTTAAATAATTATTTAGTCAAAACAAGATTAAACATTTCCAATTTACCTACTAGCTTATGAATTAAATTTTTTTGAATTCACAAATCATTTACAGACTTATGGCTTATGGTTCTTTTAACTCAATAATTCGCAACCCTGCATAGAACTGCTTTTTTGATTTTCGATTTTTTCGACAATTTTATTTTTTGGCATTTTTTTTTTGTTCAAATATTTTAAAGAAATTTCTTATAAAATTATAAAAAATAATTTAATACTAAGAAAATTTTTAAATTTTGTTTAATAAAATTGTACAAAATAAAATTTGGATGTTCTTTAATTCACTTTTACCGATATTCCGAATTTCTATTTTATTGATTTTCAGATCATTATTATTTATTGCGAAATTGATTATTTGGATAGGTTAGGTTAGGAGGCTGTTGCGTAGGCGGAGGCCTATTGGTCCATTGTGATCTATTAATAAAAGCAGAGATGCTCCTAAACTAATGTCTTATGTAGACTGGTTCATTTGCGAACCAGCCTGTGCTTACTATAAATTTTCATATTTGCCATTGAGACCTGCGTTAGATCGTCCAGTTCTCCAATGGCGCAATGACCCGTTAGTACACCTATCAGGATTCTAATATTCTTTTTACTCAGCAATAAAATATTTCGAGTTTCCTTTTCATAAATTCTAGGCCATAAACTTCTAGAGATAACGCAGTCGTCCCTGGAGGACCAGGAGTTATTGATTTGTTCTTTCGATATTAAGTCTATTTTCCTTTTAATTACGCCAATCGGGAGTTTTGGTCCCATATTTAAATGACTACTGCTGTTTTTATTTGATGCTGACCGTTTCCTTGCCAGTTCATCTGCTATTTCATTCCCTTCTATATTACTATAGCCAGGAATCCAACAGAGATTGACTTAGTTAGTGTTACAAATATTGTTCAGCATGTCTCGGCATTTAGTTACTCTCGTGGATCTTATAGTCTCACTGGCTAAAGCTCTAATGGCAGCTTGGCTGTCCACGAAGAATGTGATCTCCGACGAGTTTAGTTTTTTCATGCGTACCAATTCTGCTGCCTTTTCAATAGCGTAGATCTCAGCCTGAAAGACACTTACACTCATCTGGGAGTTTGAATGATTCTTAAATATTGAGAGCTTCACAGAACACCTGTTCCTTCATCCATTTTCGAACCATCGGTGTAGAAGAAGATACCTTTCGGGTATTGTAAAAGAGAAGTGTTTGTTGAAATCTATTCTAGGGTGGTAAGTAGTAAATCGTCACATTAAGCCCTGCCACTGTGTCATACCTTTGCAGGATAGACCCATGATTATAAGTGCTGTGCTTCCAAGTGCTTATTTCTTTAAGGCTGCTGTGTATCTTATGTGCTTGTCCAGGACTGGAAGATTTAGAATAATTTCCAGCCCTGCCTGTGGCGTAGAACCATGTGCCCCCGTTATTCCTAAACAGGTTAGTCTCTGTAATTTATACAAGTTTTTTTAAATAGCTAATTTTTTCTACAGCCTTCCACCACACGATCGACCCATATAGATAAGTGTACATCCACTGAATGACCTGCGGTCGCATGCCCCACCATGTACCGAAGGTTTTTTGGCATGTGTAGAGAGCTCATAGTGCTTTTTCATTCTTTTCTCTGTGTTACGTTTCCATGTTAGCTTGGAATCAAGGATTACTCCAAGATATTTAGCCTCGTTCGAAAGTTTCAGAGGAATGTCGTTAAGTTTAGGATAAGTAAAGTCCTCCAATTTCCTTTTCTTCGTAAAAAGGACTAGTTCGGTTTTGGAAGGGTTAACCCCGAGACCATTTTGTGCTGCCCAAGAAGATAGTTCTTTAAATGATGATTCATAATATCTTTAATGGTGGTAAGATATTTACCCGATATCAGAATTACTATGTCGTCCGCATAGGCTACTATTTTAATGCCCTGGTTCCCAAATTTTGTAAGAATTTTGTTAACAACAAGGACCCAGAGGAGAGGTGAGATTACTCCTCCTTGTGGAGTGCCTCTTGTAACTGCTTTTTCTACAATATTATCCCCAAGTGTTGAGTTAATGATTGTGCCATTGAGCATGTTATAAATCCAGTCCACAATGGCAGGTTTAACTCCAACTTCTTCCAGAGTTGATTTAATGGTCTCCGTTTTTACGTTGTTAAACGTTCCTCCGATGTCCAAAAATGCTGCCATGGTATGTTCTTTGTGCTCGAGACTTTTCCCAATTTGTGAGATGACCTAGTGCAGCGCAATCTCCAGTGACTTACCTTTAAGGTAAGCATGTTGGTAGTTGCACAGATTGCTTGGATTGAGAAGGTCCCTAACATGCAGATCAATAATTCCCTCCAGAGAGAAACTTATCGGTCAGAGAGACATAATCTTCTGCTCTGTGATAACCTGTTCCAATTCTGGTACTGATTGTAAGATATCTAAGGTTGCTGGTTGTATAAAACCTGATCCCTCATTACTCTTACAGCCCGGGATATGTGTTTCCATAAAGAGTTCAAGTGTTTCTTGGCTCGAGTTCGACCACGATCGGGATACTTAATATATCCCGGAATCGATTCACAGGCCCATGAACCCTTTTTGGCCCTTCTTAACCCTTTGGTGTATGAGTTAAGTTCGGCTCTATATGAATTCCAGTCTTCCTCGGATTTACTCAGTCTGGCTTTGTTGAAAAGTTTTCTGACCCCTGTTCTTCGTTTCTTATGATCACTATTCCAACCATGGTGGATTAGAGGGTTTAATGTTATGAGATATGGGGCAGTGTTTTTCAAAAGCCGTTTTCATTTTACTAGTAAGGTTTTGAACAGCATTGTCAATGATTGAGGTTGTCGAAACGTTCGTTCAACCATTTTGTGTATACTGTCCAATTTGTTCTAGTTGGGTTCCTAAATGCCTTTATATCATTTAGTTTTCTGATTATTTGGATAACTCTGCACTATTTTTTTCTGGCGTAGAATTAATTGTTCGGACTTCTAATTGGATGCGGAATAATGGGATTTAACATTTGTGCGTGCAAAATAACTAATTTGGTTTTTGTAAAGCCATTCACATTAAGTTCACCAATTTGTGAATACAGATTTATGATTCAGATGATTTGGGTATTTCTACACAAGTATGGTTGGTCTTGTATTGACACTACACTTTCTGGTACCTCGCTCGAATCAGTTTTCAGAATTTTTCTTTCCAACATTCCACAGAATACAATCTCTTTTATTATTTCAGAAGCTTTGGGAGCAATCTAGAAAATTCTTGTAGACCACTTCGTGGAGGTGAGTAGTGTTTGCATCACATTCTCAGTTCATGTATTCATAAAAAAAAATTTGTTCAACAAAACCGACAACAATCATCGCAGGACGATTGGGAAACCATTGAACGAGCTGAGGCAATTCCTCAACTGCATCACAATTACAAGTAAACACACAGTACCGTTATAATGGGTATCGTGCTTTGCCTCGATGTTTTCATTTTCATTACTTTCGGCCAGCTTTGATTGCCAAAAACAAAAGAACCAAAAAACTCCCAAGCCGTTCTGTACCTTCTCACTCCTGACGATGCATTTGATCATCGACCGTTTTTTTTTATATATTTTGCGGGCACTTAAGGGATTATGACTACCCTTGCAAGGCTTGAGCGCAGTGATAGCGTTTTAGTAAAGTTGAGGAGGATTTTAAAGGAGATAACGATGCACACTGGTTGGTTAGTATCTAAACATCGCAATGGAAAGTACATTTTGTGCCGCGTAAGGCATTGCTCAAGCGATAAATACGGCTAATAAAGGATCTTCGAGTTTAACAGTAATTGAGCGCAAAGGTAAATTGATGGGTATAACGGTTGAATGGTTTTAGGGGAGGAATACAACTGGCTATTTCATTAGAACACTGATTATAAGAACATACAAGAAATATTACAACGGTGCTGGAGAGACGCAAATGTTTCCGTTATATCGGCTAACAAAAAGAACAAGTTTTTGAATACTATCATAGAAACTCAAGTTATTGGAACAACTGCCAGAATATAGGTACTGAATTCGAGCTCTGAACGAGTAGAGGTCTTATAGTATTATAGCATTGTGGTTTTAAGCCAATAAATTCATCACGGTTTTTGATTTCCCATTGGAAGATGCTATATCAATATCAGAATTAAATGAGCGGCCGTTCTAAATCCACAACCGACAGACAAGAACGTGAATTTGGAAACGAATATGAGAAGCTGAGAGTACTTTTGTCAGCAAAACAATTTAATGGATTAGAAGTTTCGGACAAAATATCAATGATGAATATGAACAAGAGAGTCGGAGACAAAACGGAGCCCTGTGGTACACCAGCATTTATTTTAGGAATTTCAGACTAAAGACCGTCCAATACAATTTGTATGAGTGGTCGGGAAGGTTATTTAAAATACAAGGACGAAGCAATTCATCAATAACAAATGCATGCATTTTCGTCTAGAGATCTTGATGCCAAACTCTATAAAAATGGTTTTGAAATATTAAGAGCAATAATCTTACTTTCTTGTGGCATTGTTTGGTAAAAAAAAACCAACAGACCAACAGTTGGACGGCAGTTAGAAGGGAAAAAATTCCTGGTCTCAGAATAGTGCAAAGTATCTTCAATTATAATTATCGCCCGAGCCAAATGCGCCGCATAATCGAGAATGTCTACCGCATTATTTTAGGAAAGTTTTGCTTCTTTCGAAAGCACATCAATTTGGCCACATAAAAATAAAGGGTGGTCCAACGGAAACGCACGGTGTTAATTGTAAATAAAACAAAAAATTTTCAGATAATTATCTTAATGAAACAAAATATCGGCCAAATGCTCGTCACGGCTTCGGTGGCATACCTCTTTCCGATGGTCCATATTTTCAATGACCCTGAAACATTGAGGTTCAATGTCGTTAATGTGCCGAATTATCTCATCCTTTAGCTCTGGAATTGTTCTTGGCTTATTCACATATAAGGTTTTGGTTTAGAAATCTTGGAAATGTGTTAAAAATATACGATCGTTGAGATCAAGAAGATAGCTTGGGAGTATCTTTCCCAATCTAAGACAATGAGAATGACAATGAAAAGGAAGCACATTATAGTGATTGGTTACTACCTTGATCGATTGCTGGGTGTGTGTATCCTGGGGTTGACAGGCCCTGAGTTTTGCAGTAACTCATCTGTAAGTGGCCTTGGTTGACTTCGGTTGACCTCGGTTGCAAAGCTCCACTGGAAGCTATATTCTACCACCACGGGAGATAGTTCCCAAGAGTTACGGATGGGTTGCGTAGTGTAACCTCTCTTTCTCAGACTATCTATGAGGTAGGCCCCCTAGTGGAAGTATCGTGGTGGCGTGGTTTACTCCAAATGCGGAAACATATGGTTTTCAAGCGTGCTTGAATTCAAGAGGTGTTAGATAAACCTCGCCCTAAAGCAAGAGCTGTGCACATGCTGCAACATGTCACAACTTTGCTACTGAATTGGCTTCGGCTGGTTCGTGGTTAATGGTCAGGACTTAATCTTACTCCAATGAGGGTAGGCATTCCGTGAGATGAAGCCGTAATAGGCAGGTGCTTACGTTAAACCAAACATAGGTTCTGTCTGTTCAACCAACCGTTCGGAGTATTGACGACGCACGCTTGAAATGGGCGGTCAGTAGGCTTCAGCTCTTGAGTCAATTGAACCTTATAAGCGTGATGTAAATTCAAATCCTTATTCAAAATTCGCATCAGTGATATTCGTGAGATGTTCAATTGTTGGGCACGACGACGAGTCGAGGTTGACGGCTCTTCTGCCAGACTATCGCAAACGACAGCAATGTTTTCCGCAAAACGAACTAGGCGAGCATGCACAGGTGTTTCCACATTTCCTACAGACCCGGTTTGCTCTATCGATTGTAGGCACATTTGGTCGATTATGCTGACCAAAAAAATTACGAAGTCCACGAAATGCATTTTGATTTGAAAGCTCATTTTCGTAAATCAAAAGGAAGCCAAAATACAAACAGAGATTGAAAATCGGTTTCGTGTAAAAACAGTCTATTTCCTATCAGATAACATCTCTGTTTGAATATAAGTGTAAAATGTAATGTTGTCTCAAACAACATCCCTCTACTACAGAGACGTAAAAATACGTCTGAGGAGTAAGTCCAGTTCCAATATTAACATTGTCTTGAAATTAAAGATTAAAAAGTCAATGATAAGTTTAAATGATGGCTACGTACGAGTATGATGCATGTGTATAACTGGCGCCTTAGTCGCCCATATTTTTATCGATGGACATTGTCCAAAAATACATGGGTATTCTAATCGAAAGCGTTATGTACATATAGAGAAAAATAGTGGCTTGATTTGAATATATCCAAAGTCACAAATTAATAGAGAAAATACCGTTGCACTTAATTTATGATCTTCAGTGAAATTCAATATTTAAACAAATTCTAGGGTTACATACTAGAGTGAAATAGAGTAAAAGAAGTATATTTAGTCCTTTTTTGTAAAGTTGAAAGTGGTTGAAACAGAGATTTTTAAAATGTAATTGATTTTAATATTTTACTGATGGTGCGAAGTAGGAAGAAGATTTTAAAATATTTTGAAAATAGAAGTAGAACTACTTCAACTGAAAATAAAATGCACGACTGGATCGCACCAACTTGCTCTTACTCTTATGTAAAAGTACTTTGGAATTTAAAATACATTTTATAAATATAAAACATAGATTTAATGGAATAAAAATGTTCAAATGTATATAATTGCCGTGCGATTTCCGGAAATTTATGCAAACAAAGTTTAAAACTCGTTTTATTACTAGAGTAATTTTTTATATAACAAATTTCTTGAAAATTTTTCGAGAACAAAATCCGGGATGCCAATTTATTTAGTTGTATAGATTTTAGGAAATAATTTCAAAAAATAATCGTTCACACGTTTTAAAGATATTGATTTTTCAAAAAAAAACTTGGATTTTTTTTCTCGAATATTTTTATATACAATAATATTATAAACTTAAGGGGGCTCCTAATGAAAATTTTTGGTTAATGAGAACCGTTCAATCAAAAAAACCGACAGGTACCTTTAATATCATTTTGCTCCAAAATTTTTGTTCACCGAAATGCAGTCCGTGCCCATATTATGGAGCGTACCATTAGAACCAAACCAAAGAAGCTCCGTTCACTAACCAGAACATATTTTTTTTTGACCAGATATCTGGGTAAGAATTAGTTAAATTTTTCTTATTGAGTACCAAACAAAATATCTAAGTTGACAAATTATTAGTATCATTTACAGTGTGATCCGTTCACCAATTTATATAGAGGCTGCCTCAGCGAAGCCCTGTATTTGTTTTTTTTGATCGTACGAGTGTTACTCCAGTACCCACAGCAGCGTAGAGCACCTGCACAAGCACAAGTGCTTAGAGCCCGCCACGTGCTTCTATCTCTGACTGGGGTACTCATACGAACGCTGGTTAACCTCAAAGAAAAGAAAGATCCTACCAAAATTCATTGCCATCATTTAGTTCTGCAGCATCTTAACTGAAAATTCGAGATCGTACAGGAATTTTATCCAAGCTTCTGTACTCCTAATCAACCGTGGGTGATAAGTGTGATAGTCCACGATTTGACCACACTCCGTTGCCACATACGACCCCACGAATCATAGCAAAAATTGCTTCTTCCAAGGCAAGATTTCATCGCCTTATAATCCACCTGCCAAGAAACCAACCACCAGCCAAGACATCAACTCCCTGACAAGACATCAACTACCTGCTATACACAATACTCAACATACAAAATAGCACTTCAATCCCGTGCGGTAAATAGTGCTCAGGTTATCGCTATGTCCAAACAAGAGTTTCTTTTAATTGATCTCATCAGGCAACCGATCTTATAACAAAATCAATCAAATCACCTCAGCTTTAAGATTGTTATTTGTCACCAGATTCATATACAACCTAGAGTTCGTAACTGAGACGATCTATCTTTCTTTATGAGTTAAGTATTTTCTTCTTGCTTAAGCCGAATTATTCAAATTGAAAAGATGTTATTTTTCTTACCAATAATTAAAATTTAACATTCGCTTCAAAGCTAAGAGCACCGTTGAAAAATATTAAATAACAATCCTAAACTGTAATAAAAGTTATAAAAAGAAAATATCGTTAAAAAATTGATTAAAAAAAAATATATTCTAAAACAAAAGATAAGATTATTGCTTGCAAACCTTCATTCTATCGAAAGAAACTCAAATTCTCATGAATAATTGTCAAAATTCATAAATTAACTGGATAAATTGGGAATATTTATTAATATTTATAAGGAAAGTATGTTGAGGTCTTTGCTGAGTTAAACCACTTGACTCGGCTTGTTTATGAGCCAACTCGAATTCCTGACGTTGCAGGTCAAACCGCCAATACACTAGACTTGTTCCTTACCTCTGATCCTGATAGACCATCAGTGTACAGTGTACAGTGCACATCAGACCACTATCATATCTGCGAATTTCTCGTGTCTGAAAACCTCAGTTAAAGAGAAAACCCCCAAGAGAACCGTTTGGCAATACGAGAAAGCCAACTGGGACGGTCTCAATGATTTCTTCAGAAACTTTAACTGGTAATTATGCTTCCTCGATAGTGACGTGAACTCCAGTGCAGATATGATTACAAATTTAATTCTCATCGGAATGAGAGGTTACATCCCGCATAGGGAAAAATCTATCAAACCGAAAGAGAACTCATGGTTTGATTTGAGCTGATGTAAAGAGGTTATCAGGGTCAGAGAAGTAAGTTTCTGATGTTATAAAGCCAACCCTACTGAGGAAAACCGGAATAAGTTCAAACAAGCTAGAAAGACTTGCAATGATCATATTCGAAAGACCAAGTTCTTACATGACCAACAAATTAGGCAAAAAATACTACAATGTCCCAAGGGTAGTAAAAATTTCTGGTCATTTGTAAAAAAAAACATTCGAAATACTACTTCGTCCTCGGTCCCAACGCTCGTTATCAATGACACTCCCTATGTCAGCTCTATTGATAAAGCCAATTTGCTTGCAGCACACTTTGCTGCTAATTCGACGCTGCCAGAGAGTGTTATGACTCTTCCTGTACTTGAGAACACACATTTTTCCATGGGACGAATCTTCTTTCGTACTCGTACAGTTGCAAGAGTCCTGAAAGATCTTGACATACATAAATCCGCTGGCCCGGATAGTATCCCTGCTATTGTTCTGAAGAGGTGTTCTTCAATGCAGGCAAAACCACTGCGTAAGCTTTTCTATCTGCCCTATTCCTCTGGAATCTGTCCCTAAAAAAGGTGAATCTTCTTCCCCCTCTAACTATCGTCCAATTGCACTTACGTCCCTTCTTTCCAAGGTCATCGAAACGCTGATCAATTTTCAGCTCAAGAAATATCTTGAAGAAGGAAGCTATGGCTTTCGTATAGCAATAGGTCCGCTGGTGATCTGATGGTATATCTCACCGAATAGTGGCACAAATCTTTACATCGTTTTGGAGAAAGTAAGATTATTGCACTTGATATTTCAAAAGCATTTAATAGAGTTTGGCATCAAGCTCTCTTATCGAAAATGGGTGCATTTGGTATCGATGAATCTCTTCTTCGTTGGATTAGAAATTACCTTTCAGGACGCTCAATACAAGTCGTTTTGGACGGTCTTAAGGCTGAAATTCATAAAATAAATGCTGGTGTACCCCAGGGCTCCGTTTTGTCTCCGACTCTCATGTTTATCAACGATCTCCTATCTGAAACTTCTTATCCACTAAATTGTTTTGCTGATGATAGTACCCTCAGCTTTTCATTATTGTTCAAAGATTCACTTCCTTGTTCTTCGAAAGTGGAACTTGAACGGCAGCGTATGATAAGCTCATTAAATTCTGATCTTAACAGCATTGTCCATTGGGGAATAAAAAACCGTGTAGAATTTAATGCTTAAAAAACCCAATGCTGTTTTCTATCGTTAAAGCGAAATCCTCCTCTTTTGCCGCTATCCATGAGCAGCACTTGCATTGAGGAAACTGAACAACTCTCTGTGCTCGGTTTAAGCATCACAGACTACCTTGTGTGGAATGACCACATATTCGACGTTGCCAAAAACGCTGCCATGTGTTTAGGTTTCCTTCGACGTTGCAAGAAATTTTTTACCCCTTCTGATCTGGCTGTAATCTATAAGGCTTATATTCGTCCAAAGCTCGAGGCTCGAGTACAATTCCCATATTTGGGAAGGTGCTCCAATAACACACTTGAGTCTCTTGGATAGAATCCAAAAAAGAGCTTTAAAAATGATAGGTGATAGAAGTATAACAGAAACATTTGAATCTTTCGAGCACCGTCGCAATGTTTCTTGTCTTTCATTATTTTACCGTTACTTCTATAAACAGTGTTCTAACGAAATAGCCAGTTGCATTCCCCCCTTAAACAATTTAACCGTAATACTCGTGCTTTTTGGAATGCTCATCAGTTTACCCTTGAGCCCAATTTCGGACGTACTGTGAAATACAGAGATTATTTCTTTAACCGCACGACACGAATGTGGAATGCTCTACCCAGCTCTATTTTTCTTTCCCATTGTAATATTCAAAAATTTAAAACTAATGTGCATCGGTATCTCCTTTTAAACCCTTCCTTGTTTTCCTAACGCTCGTACTGTGTTAATCATTTTAAGGGTAGTAATAACCCCTTGAGTGCGCGGTAATTATAAAAAAAAAGCCATTTTTATGTAGCAAATCGTATATTCAATAACTTTATTGAAAATAAATCAAATACAAAAATAAAATAAATAACATTTCAGTTCCTTATGTTTCAAAGATCACATTATATCATACATATACCATTTTATTTTATACTCGTTCCAATCCAAAAAGTTAAATCGACGAGTATAACAACCGTTTGAATTTACATATAATAAAATTAGTTAAGATTACAAAATTACAATTATTATTTTTTATATAAACCGTTAGAAAATCTAAATCTTGAAGCATATTTTACTAATGCTGGAGGATTAAAATTTTTATGATCGAATAAAATGTCTCTTGCAGCTAAAATGTTGTAAGCAGTTGTTGTTTCCAATTTTTCATTTTTTATATTTTTCAAATCGGAAAATTTACGTTCCCGCAGCAGCTCTGCTATGCAGTAGGCAACAAAGCCCCAACATATATGTAGAAATGTTTTTAAACAAAAAATTGACCATACCATCTTTAAAATTTTTTATCAAACGCTATCGTGCAACAATGTCATCAGTTTAAAAAATTTGGAGTACCTAAGTGAATTTCCCCAATTAGTTTTCTCCACTCATTATTTATGAATTCTAGAATCGTTATATTTGGTGAAAAATGTCTCGTCAGACCTAAATCTGAAGGTTTTGTTCCATCATTGAAGTTTTTTGAATTTAAATATTTTAATAATTCTAATTTATCATTTGAAAAGTTGAATCTTTCTCTTTGAATTTGAAAATATAATTCGACATAATCGCTGCACATACACTTATCTTAATTCCATTAGTTTTTGTTCATCAATGTCATTATCTAATGAGTACCTTTCAAAGTGAAGGCCAAAATACATTTGAGAATATCGTAAATAGTTTTCAGGGTTTTTTACATTTGTGTTTATATTAATGTTTTCTAACTTTACAAAATTTTTCATTGTATTTAGTTTTAACGTATATTCATATTTTCGATCAAAATGTGCATTTTTGTGTTCTCAGATTGAAATATACCTAGCCTACTATAGTCTGTCAAAGCTCTTCAAATCCAGAAATCTCACCATAACTTCAAAACTGCTGCTGTACAGGACCATGGTCCTGCCAGTACTCACATATGGATCCGAGACTTGGGTGCTTAGCAAAAGGCACTCCGACCTCTTAGCTGCGTTCGAGAGAAAAGTCTTGAGGAGAATTGTTGGCCCCATATGTGAGGAAGGACGATTCCGGAGACGGTACAATCACGAACTGTACGCAATCTACCTTGAAGCAGATATCGTGACAAAAATTAAGCTCGGTAGACTCCGGTGGGCAGGTCACCTAGCTCGCATGAGCGAAGAGGAACCTGCTCGGAAAGTTCTTTGTGGTACATTCTATGCTTGCGCTGGAGAGATAGCGTAGACCAGGACCCCCGCCCGAAGCCTTGGGGTGCGCAACTGGATGGCGTCGCGTCGGCTAGAGACCGGGATAGGTGGAGAGACTTGTTGAAAGAGGCCAGGGCCGGAACCCGGTTTTCGAGCCGATGATGATGATGATGATGAGATTGAAATATTCTGTTTAACTCGCTTATAATTTTCAGATTTTTTGACGAAAAATTCAAAAGAATTAAATTGTCTTTATTTTTTAAAAAGTCAAAAATTTGTGAAGCGATAGAAGTAGGTTCTTCGAATGAAACAAGGGATTCCACTGCTCTATGATTATATTTAAGACCATTTCCAGTTAAAGCCAATGACAAACCTTTAAAATTTGATGCTCATTACCCCAAGTGCTTTTTGGAAAGCAATGCAATCTTTTCGTTTTTTTTTTCGAGCTGTGGCAAAAATAGAAATATATATCCCTTAATGATTTTTCTATTGCCCAGGTATACGTTTAGCAGCATAAGCGGAGCACAAACTTAAATTATGACATGGTACATGCAATCATTAAGATATTAGGATTAATATTTTGGATAAATCTAAGGTGTGGTTTGGTCGTATGGTATATGGTAAAGTAAAAATATATGTAAAAGGTAAGTTGCAAAAAGTGGTAGAAAAAGGTTTTTAGGTGGTAGGTTTTCATGAACAGCAAAAAGTAGTAGAAATACCCCTTAAGTGGTAGAGGTCCCAACACTGCCGTCGATCGTCGAAAATACCCACACAAAGTTCAAACCAATATTACATATACATATATAGAAGCTGCATAGAGATTACTCTTAGACAGTTCTGTGGTTTTTTTTGCGATAGATTATTATCTTTCATCTGGATAATGCTAATTTAAAAACCCCAAGGCTTGTTGTACAAAACTACTCTCTTATTGTAAAAGAAGATTTCTTATTTGTAAATTTGCCCTAAAATGATTCTTTCTTTTTTAAGTCTTGAATAAAATCTTAATATGTTTTGTTACTTCAAACTTTGTAGTTTTTAATTTAATTTTACCATGATTGAGTAAGTTAAGTTTCAAAGGGAAAGAAGAAATGTTGAGACGTATCGATAGAGTTCACATGTGTGTGCAGTAGTCTTATACACAACTTCAAATCAGGGGTTACCGCTTATATACAAAGATTGGCGCGGCAACCATGGGGCAACTAGAGCTAGTAGTCCGAGGAGGGTACACTCTGGGGACCAATCCATCGTATGGTTACACAAATATAGAATTTGGAATAGATTTCAAAATGAGAATGTTGCACAAACTTTTAAGGTTTTTAGTGAGCTTCGTTCGTGTTATTTTTTTTTTACTTATACTTATTTAACCGGCTCCCGATCCATGGAGGGTCTCTGCCTGAGTTATTGCGGTCTTCCATCGGTTGCGATCCCTCGCGAGCTCCCTCCAGTCGTCGGGACGAAGCGCTCTTGCGTCTATAACCGCCTGGTCCCATGTAGCGGAGGTTCGGTCTTCCTCGTCGTCTCGAACCTGGGGGCTGGGATTTGAAGATTTTCTTGGCTGGAGCGTTGTTGTCCATTCGCTTTCGCTCGATGTCACCGAGCCAGTGAAGTCGACGTGTTTTGGGTTTTTGGACTACATCCACATCTTGGTACAGCTCGTATAATTCATATAGGACCAAATATCCGCCGAAGAATTTTTCTCTCGAAAGTGCCCAGTATAAATTCCCCCTTTTTACTTATCGTCCAGCACTCGGCGCCGTAGAGTAGAACTGGTAAAATTAGCGTTTTGTATAGCGTGCACTTTGTCTTTCGAGAAAGGAGTTTTGAACCGAATTGTTTGGCCAAACCGAAGTAGCAGCGGTTTGCTAGGGTAATTCTTCGTCGAATTTCCACTAAGGTGTCATTCGTGGGATTGATGTTCGTTCCGAGGTAAGTGAACTCCTTGACTACCTCGAAATTTCTGCTACCAACAATGACGTTTTGTCCTAGGCTATGGACAGATGCGGCTTTGTTTGTTGATAGCATATACTTTGTTTTGTCTTCATTAACTTCAAGACCAACGCGTTTCGCCTGTTCATCAATAGCTGTGAACGCTTCTAGCACAGCTCGCTTGGAGCGGCCGATGATATCGATGTCGTCCGCATATCCAAGCAGTTGGGAAGACCTGTTGAAAATAGTGCCTTCCAGGTTAACACCACTCTTGCGCACTATCTGCTCCAGGACTAGGTTGAAGAAATCACATGATAGCGCATCTTCTTGTCTGAACCCTGTGCACGTCTGGAATAGCTCGGATGAGCTGTTACCCATTTGCACGTTGCACCGCGTATTTTGTAACGTCATGCGGCATAGCTGGATCAGTTTTTTCGGGACCCCAAGTTCCGACATTGTCAATAGAAGCTCTTGGCGACTTATGCTATCATATGCGGCTTTAAAGTCGATGAAAAGATGGTGGGTCTCGACTTGAAATTCGTTGGTCTTTTCCAGGATTTGCCTCAATGTGAAGATTTGGTCTATCGTTGCTCTGCCTGGCCTGAAGCCACACTGGTACGTGCCGATTTTAGTGTTGCAGAAAGGTTTTAGATGCTCACATAGTACGGTGGATAGGATCTTGTAGGCAACATTAAGCAGGGATATGCCACTGTAGTTTTTGCAGGACATATGTAGGATCGCCTTTTTTGTAGATTGGGCATATGGAGCTATTTGACCAGTCGTCGGCCATACTTTCCTCCTCCCACACTTGGTTGATGAGCTGATGCATGCACCCGCAGGTAGGCCATCCGAGCCTGCGGATTTGTTATTCTTAAGCTTGTTTATTGCTTTCTTAACCTCTTCAGTACTAGGTAGTGAGACTGGATCTTCATTGACTAGTCTTATGCTTCTTTGCTCCCCTGTGGTTTCGTCTAAATAATGCCCATTACGCAGCTGCTGGAAATGCTGTTTAAACACGTCTACATTACAATTCCCTGTTCTTTGGTGACTAGGTTCCCTTCGCTGTTTCGAAAAGCTTGCGGGCCGGTTCTATAACCTGATGCCAGTTGTTTGGCTGTTTTGTAGAACCGGCGGGTGTTTGTGGCGGTGCTAGACTCCTCGAGATACCTGATCTGAGAAGCTGCGGCTGCTCTTTTCTTTCTGCGCAGGGTTTTTTCTATTTCCTTCTCTTTTCACGGTACTCCTCTTTTGCTGCTCTTGTTTTCCGTTGCAGCATTTGCATTCGTGCATTTTCCGTCTCCTGCTTCAATACCGCGCATTCATTTATCATACCACGGATTCTTTTTCCTAGGTGGTTGATAGCCTATGGTGGACTCGGCTACCTCCTTAATGATGTCGCGGTACTGGCTCCAATGGTTGTTGACGCTTGTGGCTGGGGGTACGATAGAGAGTTTCCCAGTCAATTGCTCACTGTGGTCTCTGGCTTTCTCAGGTGTGCTAAGGCATGCAATATTGAATTTCTTCCTTTGGGCGATCCTCATTTTCTTTTCGTTTTACAGTCGGGCTCTGAACTTTGTCACAACAAGAAAGTGGTCAGAGTCCACGTTTGCACCTCGGAAAGTTCGCACGTCCAAGATGTTCGACACGTGCCTTGCGCCAATTAGCACGTGGTCGATTTGGTTGGCGGTTCGACCATCTGGAGATCGCCAGGTTGCTGTGTGTATCCTTCGCCTGGGGAACCTAGTGCTACTTATCACCGTATTCCGAGCTGCAGCAAAGTCCTTCCCGACTTTAGCATTGAAATCTCCGACTTTGATATCGTACTCCGGACAGGCTTCGTAGGCTCCGCCCAGGAGGTCGTAAAACTCCTCCTTGTTAGATTCCTCAGCTTCAGCGGTAGAGGCGTGTGCACATATTAGGCTGATGTTTTCAAAAGTAGCTTTGATGCGGATCACAGCCAGGCGATCACTAATCGGCTTAAAATCGATGACTTTTGATCTGAGTCGGTTTCCCACGACGAATCCGCATCCTAACATGTGCATTCTTTGATGACAGCTATAATAAATGTCGCAATCTTTTCTTTTCGCTATTCCTGATCCTATCCATCGTATCTCCTGGATCGCGGTAATGTCTGCCTTGTACCGCGAGAGGACAGATTCAAGTTTTTGAGTAGCACCTGGTGTGTAGAGTTACGTTCCAGGTGCATACTCGTAAATCGTAGTCCATTTTCGTTCCGGGTCTGGTTGCCATTTGAGGGGGGTCGTTATCCGAGGCTTCTCGCGTCTCTCTCATAACAATTGGTGTTTTTTACTGTGGCCGGGTCGTTAGCCCGACGCACTAACCTCCAATCTGTAGGGCCATGGGCTTAGTGTTGCAATTGTTTCCTTGGTCAACACTCGCACTTACAAGTTTAGCAAGTCATGACATAAAGCCAAGACCAGTATCCGGCGGTTACCAACGAGGAGGTATTGTAAGCACTTGATGTATAGGAAAAAATACAGCTAGAAGCCCCCAGCTCCTACAGCATCCAACCATGATTTATATATATACGGCAGTCCAACAGCGGGTGCAAGATCCCACCCCGTCGACGAGTTAGCTTTTGGCCATCGCGAGCATGCCTGCCCGCACTCAGCTGGTTGGACACCCTACTTCATACTCTATCGTACTTTCAGAGAATCCTGTGATTCTGGTTGGACCGTTAGAAGGCTTAACATCGCCCTAGTATGAAGCAGAAACATCTTCCGCTGCAAGGGATTGTTAGCCGTTCTGATTCGGTAAAAACGGTAGGTTTTCAGGCAACACGCACACAGGTGAATTGACAATTATTGTAAATCCCTCTCACCTGGTTCTCTTCGAGTTGCTTCGCCATTTTTAATTCTCTTGAAAATAAAACCCTTTTTTTGACTTTATTGTTTTAGGGAACTTAATTGATTTTATTTAATTCTACATTAAATTTTATTTTTTCAGTTTATTATAATAGACCGAGAGCCCACAGCAATTTTTGGGTGTGATTGATAACAAAAAATAATTAGCATAATTAGTTAGGCCTTTAGTAGTTATTTACAAATGTGAACGTCTTGCATACTCTAGTGCATTATAGTGCATCAAGTATGCAGTTCTTTCCTTATTCTAAAAAATTGGGAAACAAAATTTGCCATAACTTCAAAATGAACAGCTAAGTGCCCTGACTGCAAATATCGAGGTCCATGACGTTTTGAAGGTGGCCTTCTTAGTGCAAGAAGTTGCTTATTCTTATCGCGTCTGGCAGGCAGAAGGCTGTCTGTAAAACGTCTTGGACCTCGATATTTTCAATCAGGGGGCTTAACTCTACATTTTGGCAAAGTTGTTATGACAATTATTTGGATTTGGAAAGAACTGCATACTTAATGCACTATAATGCACTATTGCGCCCACTTAGAGTATGCAAGACGTTCACATTTGTAAATAACTATAAAAGGCCTATCTAATTAAGCTAATTATTTTTTGTTATCAATCACACCCAAAAATTGTTGTGGGCTCTTAGTCTATAAAGCTCATAGTCCTTTTAATTTACACATGCTCACATAAATTATATAAATACTAAAATACCAAATACTTTAGCTATTGACAAAATAGCATGTGCTGTACATTACATTCTAGATTTTTTTTAGAGAGAGAGAGTGTGTGAAGTGGTTGTGTTTTTGATCAGCTCCAAGCAGTGTTGTTCCATGTAGACAAAAAATGTAGACTACACGATTGTCTACGTGTAGACAATTCAACGTATACAATTCCTGATTGAGATAGAGAGATAGATAGATAGATTCTTTATTTTTTCATCATTAGGTTTACTGATTGTCTACATGCCAATGTCAACAATGTAGACAACGTAGACATTCAAATTTTCTTATTATGTTTCGTCTAATAAATCAGAGCTCGAGCCAAAAACATTGTTATTAATCAAAACAATCATAGAGACATCGCCGGATTAAGATGTCGCAGGTGATTGGGATTGCTTACAGGCATTGCTTTCGTAAATGAATGTGAAGGCATTATTATTAGGATATGAATATGCTTTTTTTAACAAATTTTTATTTACCTGTGCAGTATTTTGTAGATTTTTGTTGCACACTGTACAATATGCTACAAATTTGTTATTGTTTTCCATTAAAAGAAAACCTAGTTGATCGAAACCTTTATTTTTTCGTCGACCAATATTTGAATAAAAACTCAAATTAACACCTGAAATTTTCTTAAATGACAGAGAAATCAAGAATGACAGATTGGCTGGCATGCTTTGTCTACATTGTCGACACCATAGTCGAAATTGTCTACATTGTCGACACAATTGTCTACGCATTAATGTAGACAGTCAAAGTCGACACGTAGAGGAACAACACTGGCTCCAAGTAAAAAAGAATTAATTTTTAAATTATTGCACTAAACTTGAGTATTATATTATTTCAAGTGATCAATTATTCAACAAAACTCCCGAGGTGAGTCACAATTCACTTTATCTTTCAAGCCAACATCACCAACACGAAATAAAACCAAGAGCGCAAAGTAGATATGCAAAGAACACCGGTAAAATCTACCTCAAGTGATAATAGTACTACCCCAAAAAGAAAATTATCTTCTACATCCCCATTATATCCACCACAAAAAATGCCACCAAAAGAGAATATTGCCGTCGTTAACATGTCGTCAACGATCTTTCCTCGCTCCTTGATGAGAAGCTTAAAAATGTCGCCACAAAGTCAGACCTAGACGGAATATGTGCCGAAATCCATAACCTGAAGCAAAATAACGCAGCTCTTCAAGACAAGCTGCATCAAATGGAGTCGAAATGCTTTGATCTCGAGCAACAGACGAACTGGTTAGCTAAGAAAGCAATTGAAAAAAACATTATCTTGCACCTCCCTGTGGTGACAGGCCAAATAGCGACAGAAAAAGCAAAAAGTATCTGCCTAGATTTGCTGAAGTCAAATGATTCAACCGCAATCACAGAAATCCGCTCATTACGGTCAAATAACCCTAAAGTAAATAACGTTATGGTTTGCTCCGATGTCCAAGCTTCGCGACGAGGGCATCTCTCTGCATAGGGACTACCCAGCAGCGGCGCGCGAGAAAAGGCGGCGATTAGTAAATATCCGAAAACAAGTTCTGGCCAAGAATAACAAAATTAAAACACAAATTCGAGGAGAAAAAATCACGATAAAGTAATCTGGATGCGAAGAACAACCTAACATGTGAAGATGATGACGGAATGACAGCGGAAGCCAGTGGCTCTCAAACAGCGGGCAACGTTCACAAACCCAGTTTTTAACAACAAAGCCGTCAGCCTATCGAATAACTTTAAAATAAATAATTTTAGCAAAATAAAAATTAATCTTAAAGAAAATAATGTATGCTCTAAGCTTAAAACTAATTTTAATCAAAATATTTATAATTTAAAAATAATATCATATAATATTGCAGGGTTACGTAGCAAAACACAGTTTAGGGAATTTTTTGAGTTAATCAATCAGTATGATATCTTTTTCTTGTATGAAACTTTTATTGAATCGAACGAAGATGCTCTCACGCATTGCTTTGATGATTATGAATTGTACTGGATCTTTGCATAAAGAACATCAAACCATGGAAGGGCTAGCGGAGGATGCCTTTATGGATTAAGAAAGAGCATTAAGAAAACCTTCCACTGCTGCTTCGTTCATGAATTAGACAGAACCTTTGTACAAATCATAAATAACGGACAATCATTCTTCATCATTCCAGCTTATATTAATTGCAACTTTTGGCAGCAAGATTTCTGTTCCCTGTACAACTTCTTCTTGGAATTTAAACAACAAAATGTAATGCTAGTTGGAGATTGTAATGCTAGGGTCGGGGACACACAACTGGGGCTGTTCCATCCAGATTTCAGTAGTGATACTGCTTACACCCCCAGGAAAACGAAAGGCAAAACAATCGATAGCAATGGCAGGAAATTCATTGAAATGTGTGAGTCAATCAGCTTGTCACTTCTCAATGGTCGAACAAAGAGCGACAAAGATGGCTCTCTTACTTTTTTCAGAGGCAATGCTGCTTCAACGATAGACTACTGCCTAGTAAGAGATGAATGGTTAAAATGCATGCCTGACCTCTCCGAATCGCAAACCAACCAAGGAATAGATACCTTAACGTCTTGTATAGCTGTTGCGGCGAAACCTTTTCAAGCTGATGGAGGGAGACGATCAACCAAAAAACAGCTCTGGTATGACGCAGATTGCCTTAATGCTAGGAAAAATCCTTTTCTTGCTTAAGTTTGGCAAAAAAAACACCAACCTCTGCTACCAAATTAGCTTACCAAAAAGCAAATAGTGAATATAAAAGTATCTGCAAGGAAAAACAAAGGCAATACTGGCAAAATCTCACGCAAGAGTTAAATGAAGTTAGAGACAGTCGTGACTTTTGGAAGCTAGCCAGAAGATTAAATAGCAAGGAAGTAAATAATCGCTGTCGAATACAAGTAAAAGCTGAGGTGTTAGCAGAATACTTTAAAAACTTGTTAAACTCTCCTGGTAACCTAAATCATCACTTATTTGCCCTTCCTTACATAGAAAATGTGGAACTAGATGCGCCTATCACACGTTTAGAGGTAAAAAATGCACTTGGCGCTTGCAAGCTGAATAAGGCTCCAGGAATAGACCGTATACCCTACGAGTTTTATAAGTACTCCTCGAATAAATTCCAAAAATACCTTACTGGATGTTTTAATCATATTTTCGATGAAGGTGTGGTGGAAGAAAATTTCAGGAAAAGCATTATCTTCCCAATTTTTAAAAAGGGAAGTGCAGAAGAGGCGGGGAATATCTTTCTTGAACACTGTAACGAAAATCTTCTCTGCTGTACTTCTCAATCGCTTAACGAAATGGATAACGGACAATGGACTTCTTAGTGAGTTTCAAGCAGGCTTTCGCAAGGAATACTCCACTGTGGATAACATCTTCACGTTAACAAGCATAGCTAAGACATATCTTGATAACGGAAAGAAGCTATATGCTTTTTTCGTGGATTTTAAGGCTGCCTTTGATTCCATAGACCGAAATTCTTTATTCCTTAAACTAAGCAATGTAGGAGTTTCAACGAAGATCCTTAAAGTGTTGCAAAGTATGTACGAGCAAAACCAAGCGGTAGTTTGGGATAGGAAATAATTGTCTTCCTGGTTTGATACAAAAATGGGCGTCAAACAAGGGTGTTTACTGAGTCCTTTGCTTTTTTCGATATTTCTTTATGACATCACTACCTCTCTCCAAGGAGGAATTGATTTCAATGGAATAAACATCAAATGTTTAATGTATGCAGATGACATCGTCCTACTGGCAGAAACGGCAAATATGATGCAACTCATGGCCAACAAATTACAGCAATACTGCTGTAAATGGAATCTAAAGGTTAACACCGACAAATCAAAAATTATGGCTTTCAGAAACACCACCGGAAGATACGCTAGGGATGAGAAATGGACCTGGGAAGGTGAGGAACTTGAAAAAGTCAAAGAATACAAGTATCTAGGAGTAATCTTGACTCCCAAACTCTCTCTTGAGAAACACTTCAGAGCCAAGTTACATGATGCTAAAATGGCCATTAACTGCAACTGGAAAAGGGCTCCTTGGTAAAAAGAACGTCGCAACAAGCGTGAAATACAAACTTTTTGAGACGGTAGTAAGATCAATAATGTGTTATGCCGCACAGGTCTGGGGAGTTGTCCAATACGATGACGTTGAAAAACTCTTAAGATACTTCTTAAAGAAAATTTTCCGTCTCCCAGAAAACACTCCAACGTACATGCTCCATTTAGAGACTGGACTTCCTCCTCTCTTCTTGTACACTCTGAAACTTCACTTCAGCTACATAAGAAAAATCATGGAATACTCCCCGCAAAGACTTCCTAAAATAGTGGCCTCCTATATCGTGCAACGCAAGTCCCAGTTCTTTGGCGAGTGGTCAAGATTATGCTTGGAACATAACCTAAATCTGGACAATAATACCCCCGAAAGATGGGAAGAAACCTTAGATGTCCTGTGGAACACTATTAAGGAAACAAAATTTGAACATTTCCATGAACGAGCAAGACAAAGTGAATCCAGGAACCTATACCGAGTGCTGGATCACAACCTATTAAGCAATTATTTTCACGACAACAACAGTATAGATACTATTTCAACAATCTTTAAAGCAAGAGGAGAGCTTTTGCACCTAAACTATATGCCCCATCGCAGCGACCGATCCACTGAATGTGCACTGTGTAATCGACACGCAGCAGAGGATGTAATACATTTTATTAGAACCTGCCCTGTTTTAAATGCCATTAGACGTGCCCACTGGAATAAAATCAGTCTAACTATGGATGAACTAAAAAATATATTAAACGGTGAAACTAGCTGGCCGACTATAGTCAGCTACGTTAAATTATAAATGAAAGTTTCTGATTAACTCTTAAATTACCCGTGAGAAGTTATATGTTCTTAGATTACAATATTATAACAACAACTATTTCAATTCGATGTTAATATATTTTCTCTTTTTTTCGGCTGACGGCTAACGCCATGCTCTAATTGTGAACTATATAATGTATGTATGAAAATAGAATGAATATTGAATAAAGATCACAACTAAACTAAAAAAAAAAAAAACATTCTAGATATGTACTATGTACAATATGTACATATGTAAATGTACGTCTGCAGGATGCGTGTGACCCAGTCGTGCATTTTATTTTTATTCGAAACCAATACATGTCCAGTGGACCAAGAAAAAATGTAGGACCATTTCCAAATAATAGGTATCTATCTACATACATATCTATCTATGTTCACCTATTATATTATAGAATATTCGTATTGTACTATATTTTTTTCGCCACCAAATAGGTACGCAGCCACGTGTAAAATGTTAGTCAATTTTTTGCTAGAATGAATAGAATAATGATCAGATGGACCCTTGTTTATCTAGCTGGAAAATATGAGACAATTTTCGTCGTTTTGGTTGGTAAAAAGATTATTATCAGTTAAGAGCTTCGGTAATGGCGATAAAATTGCTGAATCATTCTACCGCTTTATATCCTTCTGAATTTAAAGTTGTTCCTCTCTCTCTCTTTTGCGCGGTGATTTGTCAAATGGTTTTTTATTAATTGCATGAAACAAAATTGCAAAAGAGAAAAGTATATGCACGAACGACCAAACTAACGACCCAAAATTATTCACATCACGATTTACGAGTTTCTTTTCACAAATTCACCGAACTTTTATAGCAAAAAATTTTACGAAATACAACGTTTTGCTGCATCAAGGAGGAATGTTTGCACAATAAATGGAAGCAATATGATACGGTTTTTTCTTCGTGAAATAAAATACCTACAGAATTCCAAAAACGAAAAAATGCGTTAATAAAAAAAGGACTTTAATGGAAGTTGAATAATTTGTACAAAAAAAGTTTAGCTCCCCACCATATCCGGGAAAGTTTAATTCTTGTGTATCTGTATTGTGGATGTGTATGTAAATTAAATTCAAACCAAGTGTTTGTGATGTCATGGAAAGTGAGATCCACCATTCATTTGGATTTGAAATGTGAACATGTTAAGACTTTGCTTTCACGTGGGTACTTACGAGTATATGCTTTACTTATCTCACTTTACTTCTGGGTTTCGCATTCTGCAGCTGGTTTATTGAAATTAAACTTTTGTTTTTCTTGGGGGTAAAGTGCAAGATAGCGAAAAATTAATTACCCTATTGGAATATCTTATAATTTTTGCAAACGGCGTCACGTCGTACGTCAATCATATTTGGCAGTTTTGAATTAGACAGATACAGTATGCAAACAGATAAGCAATGGACTTCTATACTCCGCAAGAGCGTGGAATAATTGTGTCGATTTTTTTGACCAATAATCGGTCGGTCGGTGGTGTTAACGCAGAGTAAATTTCGACGTCGATTTCCTGATCGTGTCGCGCTAACTGGGCAAATATTCCGGCGCTTAGCAACTCGGCTCGAACATACTGGAACCAGAGGATACCATGCAGAGCGTGGACGCCACCAGACTGGTCGTTCGGCTGCGGCTGTGGCGTGGCTGTCGATGCCGTTGAGAACGAACAAACATCAACGACAGGTCACGCAATTGGACATCACCAGACGGACCAATTACCGAATTTTATAGTGAAAGACTTAGATACACATGTTCCCGTAAAAAGTGCAAACATTGCTTTAGTTAATACCTGACGATCATCCGTCGCGTATGAATTACTGTCAAGCCATCCTCAATATCAACAACGAAGAGAAGGATTTTATGTCGAGAATCATCATTAGTGATGAGGCGCATTTCCACTTAAGCAGTTACGTCAATAAGCAAAATCTTCATTTCTAGGGCATTGAAAGTTCGCGTGTGGTGCACGAAGAAACATTACATCCACTGAAAGTAACTGCATGGTGCGGCGTTTACGCGAGAGGACGGCCATTGGCAAATACGGTCACTGTTACTGGCGAACGGTACAGGACGGCTACTTACTGCCGGAAGTTGATGAGCGGAGCTTGGCACACACAGCACGAGCCACAATGGATATTGAGAATGAAGCGTTTTCTGGTTGCGTACTCTTCCGTTTTGGTGACCTGGCATCGCCAGAAAGATCGTCTGATTTATCTATCTCCGTCTCTCCAACTTCTTTCTGCATCAGACAATCGCAGCCCTTAAGGAGAATATTCGATAGGAATGCGAACACTTATTACCGGAAATATTGCGGAAAGTCATGGAAAATGCGAGAAAACGGGCACAAACGTGTATCAATACTGGCGGCAGCCACTTGACGGATATCATAATTTCCACTTAACACAAACAATTGTTAAGGTCCAAATAAAGATTTCCTTCACTCAAAATCGTATTTTTTTACTTAATTAAAAAGTAATTTATTTATTTTGCGCCACCTTGTACACCTTGACATGTGTCTTAAAGAATCCCCTTACGAACGATGTTTTCTTAATCTTGTTGTATCGTATCGTCTTAAAGCCTTAAGTTAATTTCCCACAAAAGCACTCTGGCGAAGTTACATGGCTCACCTTACATGAGCTTATCTGATATATTTTTAGAACTAAGTCCAAGAGGGATTATCAGTTCTATATTTTCGGGTTGATGAACAAGAGATGGTGGCGGAAGAACTGGTTATGGGGCAAGAGCAGCTAACATATCCTCGTAGTGGGTAACTGTTATCGTATTATCCGCCGGCCTCCTGCCCTAAAGCAAAGCAAGGGTTCCCTAGTACGGGAGTTGTATCGCTGTCCTATCTTTCCTACCACGTATTTTTCTGGGCTTAATTACCTTCAAATAGCAACAAGACTCGGAACGTCAAAGAGGAATGCCAGTTAAGAAAAAAAAAATAACCAAAAGATGCGCATTTCAATCATGTGCCTACCAGAGCATAAAAAAGCCAAATGGCTGTTGGTTTCAAGACTGGAACGCAGGCTCTTTGAAACAGTATTTTCAAAAGCTGCTACATGGGCGTCATATAGAGCGAATAATAAAGCGGTAAGATCATATTAGCCAAGCCTTTAAAAAGGTTGGTCAGGCTGGTTCCTCAGGTTGGCGACAGGTTAATTCCCTGTCCCGTAAAACTTTTGAATTACGAGACCGACAACAAGCCTCGGAAACGGACTGATCACACGACGACAACCAACGCAACGAAAACTGAAAAATGATTTACGAATTTTCTTATGGAACGTACGATCGCTCTATAGAGCTCGAGCTGCTCAGCAGCTAGCCGATGCCCTGTCAAAATATAAAGCTGACATAACAGCTCTTCAAGAAATCAGATGGACAGGGAATGGTGTTCTACAGAAGAAAGAATATGACATATACTATAGCTGTCATACAAAACACCATGTGCTCGGGGTAGGCTTCCTAGTCAGCGAAAAAATGAAGTCTACCATCATCGGCTTTAACGCTATAAGCGAAAGGCTATGCACCCTTCGCGTGCGAGGCAAATTTACGAATATCAGCCTCATTAACGTTCACGGACCTACGGAGGAGTCCTCAGACGAAGAAAAAGAGACTTACTACGAACAAGTCGAGAGGGCCCTCAATGCCTCTCCAAAGTATGATGTTAAAATCATCCTTGGGGATTTGAACGCAAAAATAGGTCGGGAGCCGGTATTCAGGCATTACGCAGGCACCCATAGTTTGCATGAGAACACTAATGACAATGGACTTCGAGTCTTAGAATTGGCAGCATCGAAAAACATGGTCGTTGCGAGTACCAGGTTCCCGCGTAAAGATATCTACAAAGCCACCTGGGTATCACCTGATGGAGTCACTCGTAACCAAATAGACCACGTGTTGATAGACCGTCGCCACTACTCGAACTTGATGATGGTACGAACGTACCAAGGTGCCAATATCGACTCGGATCACTATCTTGTTGGTATGGTTTTCCGAGGGCGGATTGCCTTGCGAAGACGCATTGCATCCGCCGATCAGGTTCGAATCAACACGGCTGCCCTGCGCAATGAAAACACCAGTAACACCTTTGGTAATGCGTTAGGACTCGCCCTAGAATCACTTGATTTAGGGAGAGTAAGTCCTGGAGCCAGTATGCTGGGCGTAAATGAGAAGTGGACACGCCTTAAGAATATTGTCATTAGTACTGCCAACTCCATCTTAGGCAGCAGTCGTAAAAATCGGAACGACTGGTTTGATGATGAATGCAAGCTAGCGACTGAACGTAAGAATGTTGCGTACCGAGCAATGCAACAATCTCATAGAACGCGGGCACGCGAAGAGGAATATAAAGAGCTCAGAAGAATAGAAAAACGGCTACACAGACAAAAAAAATCAGCCTGGGAGAAGAACCTAATCTGTGAAATTGAAAATAGCCGAGAGCGAGGTCCGCACCAGGCGCGGAAGTTCTACCAATCCGTCCGAAACATGACGCAGTACACACCACGCTGCACATACTGCAAGGACGGAGAGGGAAATCTGATCACCGCTCCTGAATGCATACTGGAGCGATGGGAAGTGTACTTTAATGAATTGCTAAATGGTCAGCTCACTGCAGAAGTGGAGGCTCCACTACTTCAAGAAGAATACTCTATGTTGCCGCCACCAAGCATAGAAGAGGTTGAGAAGGCTATAGGCCGGCTTAAACAGAACAAAGCCCCGGGAGCCGATGGCATACCAGCCGAATTATTCCATCACGGCGGGCCAGCCTTACGTCAAGCAATTCATGATATTATAGTACACGTATGGTAGCAGGAAGAAATGCCAGAAGACTGGCGAAAAGGTTTAATATGCCCCATACATAAGAAGGGAGATGTCACAACGTGCAGCAATTATAGAGGTATCACGTTGTTGAGTACCGCCTATAAGATACTCTCCTCTATCCTACAAGACCGGATAACCCCATACGCTAAAACCGTTATCGGACAATATCAGTGTGGTTTCATTCCAGGCAAATCAACAACTGATCAGATATTCACCCTTAGGCAGGCGATGGAAAAATGTCTAGAATTTAACATCCCAACATACCATCTGTTTATAGACTTTAAGGCCGCCTATGATAGCATAGCCAGGGTAGAACTTTACAAAGCCATGAGAGAATTCGGCATCCCAAATAAATTGACACCATGACCAACGTAACAAGCCAAGTAAAAATAGCCGGATTGCTATCCAGACCAATCAACATCTTTAATGGACTCCGACAAGGGGACGGTTTGGCCTGCCTCCTCTTCAACCTGGCGTTGGAGAAAGCAATCCGTGACTCTGGCACGGCAACAAGAGGGACCATCGTCAACAGGTCCAGCCAGTTACTGGCTTACGCAGACGACATCGACATCATCGGAAGAACCGAACAAGCTGTACACGATTCCTTCATCCAGATCGAGCAGGCGGCACAAAATCTGGGGCTGCACATTAGTGAAGGTAAAACAAAGTACATGGTGGCGTCGAATGCGAGAGGAACAGTTGGTCAAACAATCAAGGTTGCGGAGCACGAATTTGAAGTGGTGCAATCCTTTAAATACCTTGGGTCAATAGTAGCAGCCGATAACAATATAGAAGAAGAAATACGCGGGCGGCTTCTCAAATCCAACAGAGCCTACTATAGTCTGTCAAAGCTCTTCAAATCCAGAAATCTCACCATAACTTCAAAACTACTGCTGTACAGGACCATGGTCCTGCCAGTACTCACATATGGATCCGAGACTTGGGTGCTTAGCAAAAGGCACTCCGACCTCTTAGCTGCGTTCGAGAGAAAAGTCTTAAGGAGAATTGTTGGCCCCATATGTGAGGAAGGACGATTCCGGAGACGGTACAATCATGAATTGTACGCAATCTACCTATAGAAGCAGATATCGTGACAAAAATTAAGCTCGGTAGACTCCGGTGGGCAGGGCACCTAGCTCGCATGAGCGAAGAGGAACCTGTTCGGAAAGTTCTTTGTGGTACATTCTATGGTAGACGACAGCGTGGTAGACCATGCTTGCGCTGGAGAGATGGCGTAGACCAGGACGCCCGAAGCCTTGGGGTGCGCAACTGGATGGCGTCGGCTAGAGACCGGGATAGGTGGAGAGACTTGTTGAAAGAGGCCAGGACCGGAACCCGGTTGTCGAGCCGATGATGCTGATGAAGATAACTTACATGCCAATCAATGAAGGATCAGTTCCAAGACTCAGTATAGGAGAGATTGGCTTAGTTATAAAAAGATGTAGGCCGTGTACGTATTAGATTTTATCAACCAATTATTGGTGGAAGGTAGCATTCAAAATAACTTGATTATCAGCTTCAAATTGCAGATATACAAGAACTGCAAGAACTATCGAGAAATGTGTGATTGCCTGATCTTCCTAAGTCGTTGTGCAACACTACAGTCGGAGAGCGCATCACATTGAGGAAAGGACCAACAAATTGGCTTGAACGGTGCACTTTATAGTTTTCATCGTCAGGAGCTATATATGACGATGGCCGAGCTCGGCATCCCCGGAAAACGGATCCAACTGTATAGCGTGACAGCAGGTGGGAGTGTTCGAGTCGGTAGTAGTGTAAGGCATGTCCGGGACTCTAAGAGACTTGACCAATGGGCGTGTGTTGCTACTGAACCATACATCGGACCATGGCAGCGCACATAAGTCCAAGATTATGCACGCTGTAGTGACTTGCCAGTCCGCATACAGCATTCATAATTCAACGATCATAATGGGTGGCGGCTAGCATAAGGCCATGGTTGTTGGATGGTGGTGAGGTGGTTAAATGCATGGTTCATGGTCTTGACTTTCGACGAGCTCGTCCACTTCGGTGGGCCGGTATTGCTACTATTGTCAATTCTTACACTCCAGATTCCTATCGATCTCCTCATGGTACCTGTGGATAGGTTACGTAAGTTACTGAACCAACTAGATGGAAACAGTCTGGACGGTGTCCTTAAAGTAGGAATCCGCTAAGGAGTGTGTAACAAGTCACCAGAGGGGTGCACATTCTTATTTGATAGTTTCTGCCTCGACTATAACTGGGTGTGTGTATATCTGGGGCTGACAGGCCCTGAGTTTTGCAGGAACTCGACCGGAAGCTATATTCTGGTACCATGGGAGATAGTGCCCTAAAGTCTGAGAGCTATAGCGTACGTCTTCTAGCTCTCCTATTATATCTTCGGATAGTGAGGTGCAGCTGTCGTGTACGTGCACTCTTTCTATAAACTATCTATGAGGTAGGCCCCCTAGTGGGAGTATCGTGGTGGCTTGGTTTCTTCCAAATGCAGAGACACATGGTTTCCAGGCATGCCTGGATTCAAGAGGTGTTAGATAGACCTCGCCTCCTCAGCAAGAGGTGTGTTCATGCCTACAACATGTCACAGCTTTTCGACCGAGATGGCTTCGGCTATTTCGGGGTTAATGGTCAGACCCAATCTGACCCCGTTGGGGGTAGGCCTCCCTTGGCCTAAAGCCGGTAATCGGCTGATACTCACGTTAAACCAAACGACGGTTCTGTATAGCGTGACATTGCTGTGGATTGGGGGTTCACCCATTGTCAGTCTTTGCTGGCAGAACATGACTCCTTGTTTACATGGGGTCTTTGTAGATTACCTGAGAATAAGATGAGGTTTGGTGTCAAGTGTGTACTCTACTGGGGTCCGGGTGCTCTATCGTCAAGGATTCTTATGAAACCACAGCCCCCTGAGTCTATAAGTGTTGGTGCTTGGCCGGGAGGGGGTATGTTTTGGTATCATCCTGACTCATTATCAGTTATTGACTCTATCCAATGCTGTTTCTTGACATGGCCTTGGCGCCCTTTGTCCTGGGCTCTATGGTATTGAGGCCTTACCAATGGTAAGGCGCTGTGTGGAGCTTAGGGTGCCTGGCATGTGTGACTTTGGCTAGTGCGCGAATTAACTAGTCACTCTGGTAGTTGTTGTATTTGTATTGTCCTTGTGGTAGTGTTTAGGTCATATGTCGCTGTTTGTCGGGCTCGTAGCAGGGCTGAGTATATGTGTTAATGGTATTTTATTTTTCGGTTTTTGTGTTGAACGACTTCCGTGGTGTGTGTCGCTATCCGATTTTGTCGAGTTGCTTGGGTGTTCTTGTTCAGGTGTTATCGATGGTTAAATGTACACATCAGAGGTAGCTAGGCCTCGAATGTTGAGGCACTCATTTAGAAGTGACTATCACAGTTGCGAAGCCCTACCGGAAACTATATTCTGGTACCACGGGAGATAGTGTCCTGGGGATAGAGTGGTTCCTTGTATTGCAAGACACTTGACCTCTCTGCCTCGGTGGTAGTGTGGTTGCCAAAATCGATCGGGGATACAATTAGTGTCCTAAATGGCTCAGATAGGCCTCGCTCCTCAGTAATGAGTGTGGGCATTCCTTAATATGTTCACAGATTTGCTACTGGAGTGCTGTACTGCTACTTCAGGGCGGTGGTCAACGCTTAATTTGACTCCCTAAGTGTTGGTAGGCCCGCCATGTAATTATCCTTTAATGGCAGGTATCCACGTAAAACAAGAGCAGCGTTGATATGGAGGGCTTTTTAGTAAGCAAATATGTCATTCCCATTCTTTCCCAACTTCCCCAACAATTCCCAACTTTCTGTATTAGAGATCTCTCGGCTATTGAAGAGACTTGTTGGTCTTGAAGTAAATGATGACAAGTAAAAGAACATTATATTATATATGACCGATAAAGACAAAACGTCTATCACTAGCAAAAACATTTTCGATTTAAGCTCCCTTCAATTACGAGTTATGAGAAAATTTTCTTGAAAGTTTAAATTCCAAGCAATGTTTTAAGACCCAGTCTCGAATTTATATCTTATTGAAAGCACCAATATGTATTTCCTATACTGAAGCTTTTGGTTCCGGTTAGTTTTGCCCGACTATCGGAAATATAAGAAACCTTAACCTACAATTCGGTAGAAACAAATTTAAACCAAAGACATATTTTTCTCTACATTCTTCCGATTTGGATAAAAGTTTTTATCAAAGTATAAATGAAATACGTAAGGAATTGGTTTGCTGGGGGTAGAAAAGCCTGTATCTATTTTAATCAATGAATCAAGTTTTGTTTTAACTAGTTTTTGTTTTTCAACTCAAATTAATCAATAATGTTTGAGGTTGTCAATCATCTCGGTTTTATATTCCATTTCTTTTTCATTTCTTTGACGTATGTACATGGATTGATCTATCTTTCTCAATAAAGTTTAATTTCCAATTTGTCTTCGAAAAAGTTGTATAAACACTAATTTTTCAATCGATAGGTACCATCTGTCTATCGTTTTCTTTTTTGTTCTGAAATAAATGAAAAACTGAGCTGATATTCAATTCGTGAAAGGTAAGTTATACCTTATTTGGATTTCATGAATAAATAAATACTTGGTGAAAGTTTTCGAAGTTCGCATTTCTTGAAGCAATTGAATCGGATTAATAAATGGTACGTATGTATGTGTATATTGGTTCATAATGTTATATACATATACATACATACATACATATACATATATACAAATAAACATACATACATATGTTCTTTCACTAAATTAGAGAAGATGAAAACAAGTATTTCTATTTAAATGGAACTTAGATTCTTTGTTTTAAATAGCTGTGTTAATTTGACATATTATGTATACCTACATGTTTTCAATTTTGATATTTAATAAACTTGGCCTCTAATAGATTTAATAGCAGCTGTTCAATTTATCCTCAATTAACACTGTAAAACTGGATATAAGCTTAAGCCTATTTTTGATTAAAATAGCACGCAACTTATTTGGTCGTGCGTTCAAAACTCTTAATCTGGGATGCGCCTTAAGATGGATTACCTATCTAATCGGGAGATATTAAATTACTATAGATAGATAGATAGATATATTTTTACTTGCGATATAGGTAGATACTATAGGGCAAGTTCTGCATTTGGAAAAAAAACTCAAACTCGGTACTTAAGGGTTTTCGGTTATTCCCTAGAGGAGAAATTGAATTTTGTTTTACCTCTAACACAAACGGTACCCCCCCATACACCCATAATGCATAATCTTATTTATCTCAAAAACGGCTCTAACGATTTTGATAAAAAAATTAGGTGTGATATTATGGACATAAACTACATTTTGGTCAAAAAAAATTTTGGGTCAAAATGTTATTAACGGTACCATGGAACCGTTTTTTTGGTTTTCGACTTTCTCATTGACGGTTCTAAGGATTGTAACGAAAAATTTTCATCAGGAGTCCCCTTAAGCTTAAAATAATATTGTATATAAAAGTATTCAAAAAAATATTTTTTGGGTTTTTTGAAAAAAAAATTTTTTTTTGAAAAATCAATATCTTTAAAACCTATGAACGATTATTTTTTTAAATTATCTCCTAAAATCAATATTATTGAATACTTAAAATTCACATCCCACATTTTTTCCTTGAACAATTTTAAAGAAATTTCTTATATAAAAAATTTATTTAATAATACAATAATTTTTTAAAGTTTGTTTGCATAAATTCATACTTTTCTAGAAATCAGACGGCAAATTTATGCATTTGAACATTATTATCTCATTAAATCCATATTTTATATTTATAAAATGTACCTTTAATTCCAAAGTACTTTTACATAAGAGCAAGTTCGTGCGATCCAGTCGTGCATTTTATTTTATTTCGCTTTAAATTCATTTTAAATAATACTCAAAGAATACAAGAAAATATAATTAATAAACGAAATTTTTTAGTGATATTTTGTATTTTTCGATATCAAGGTATAAAAATAGTGTTAAATTCCACTTCAATGGGCTTTTCAAACTAAAACAAAAATACGTGAGGGTGGGGTGACCCTATACTCAAAAAATCACTAGAAAAAATAAATCATTTCATAAGAAATTGTTTATGGAAGCAAAAGAAGTACAACAGTGCTTAATACACCAAAACTTAAAACAGGATAATTAAGAAATAAAAAATATAATAACTCTTGATCAAACCAAAATATCAGAGAAGACTCATTCTAAGGTTAAATAATTGAAGTTAAAAAGCGCTTTAGAAGCATTCCAGAAGTTTTAAATGTTCTTATTGCCTGAGGAAGTTTATTAAAGAGACGATATGAAAATACAGAATGAAATTACGAAAGGCCGTGGTTCGGAATTGCGGAACAGATACAGTGCTTAGGTACATAGTTCCCACGTAGACTATAATTAGAAATCAATCTAAAATTTCCTGACCTCATAAAAAATGTCTTTAATATCTTTAGATTGCAAAAAAGTTCAAAACTTTAATGCCGTCGATGATTTCGGCAGATTTTTCTAACAACACCTTTCTGGAGTGTAAGCAGCGGTTGTATTTTATTTTGATAAGCTCCTCCTCAACAAGCAATTGCGTACTGCAACTTCGAATGGAAAATATGTACATAGTGAATTGTCGTAAGGACAGGAGTCTTGTGGAGCAAACATTTCGTAAATAGAAAAAATTTCTTAGCGCCCTGTTAAAATATTTTCAAAGGGACTCCGTATGACATGAGAAATTTAATCTCCAGTCAATATTAAGTCCCAAGTATTTGAACGCATTTACTTTTTCTACTACAAGACAAGCGTTTAAGGAAGTCAAATTGAAAAACATAATTTTTAGTTTTTGGACTGATAATCAAACTGTGTTCAGCAAACCAATTTCTTAATAAATCTAGATCACAATTTATATCCGCAACAAGGTTCAGGGCACTCTTAGAACCATAATAAACCTATAACATCTGCAAATGCAGTAAGAGTGCTTTTAAATTCCAATTTAAATAATGAATTACTCGTAATATAAATTAAGAACAGAATCGGACCTAAGACAGAACCGTGAGGTACACCTAGTATTGTCTATTTTAACTCTTTGTGATCTGTTTAGAAGACATGACTTGAACCAGTCCAGCATAGAACCACGGAAACCAGCGTTTTCAAGTTTTCTCAACAAAATCTTGTGGTTGACCATGTCAAAAGCTTTTGTGATGTCGATAAATAAACCACACGTAAACTTTTTTTCATCAATATTAGAGAAAATACACGTGCGCAGAATTCTGTAGATTTTCCTTATTGAAAACCAAATTGAACTGGGCTTAAGAATTTGTTTTTTTTTAAAGTTCACTATTCTTTCTTTTACAACCTTTTCAAAAACTTTACCAACTGTAGGAAGAAGTGATATAGGCCTATAATTAGAAATGTCATCTGCGGATCTTTTTTTTGAAAAGAGGTATGATGACAGCAAATTGAAGTTCATCTGAATGAACTCCGGAAAAAAATGCTTTTGTTGAATAAATTTACTAGAACGTCTATTAAAAAACATGAAACTTTTTTTATGATAAGGTTTGAAATACCATCTATCTATCCCATAAGCAGTAGAGTTTTTGAGACTATTAATAGCTTTTAAAACTTCTAAAGCAGTGACTGGCTCAAATGTAAAACTATTCCTATATGATGTTTCAAGGCAACTTAAAGTACAATAGATAGTGCAAGTATATAGGTTTAATAAAATCAGATTGTAGGTTACTATATCGTACTAGCAATTGAAGTAAAGTAATCATTAAATGCTTCAGCAATTGCGTATTTACGGTTATTTCAAAGTGTTCAACACCTGTACGAATAACAGTTGGCTTTTTTAAAAACGAAGACTTATTTAAAATATTATTTACAATTTGCTGAGTTCAGTTGTGAACGAAAATAGTTGTCGCGACATATCGGAATTTCTTTTTTAAGTTCTAACCGCAAAGTCTTATATCTATTTTTACTTGCGACTTATAGGTACATAAGGCAAGCTATGCATTCGTAAAAAAAACCGAACTCAAGATTTTGATTAAATTTGACATTACGATGATAGCCAAAGAACAGAAAAGTGGGTCTCGCAATTCTGTCTGTCTGTCTGTCTGTCTGTCGGTTCTACTACAGCCTAAACGGCTTGGCTGATTTTCTTCAAACTTGGTAGATATGGGTTTTGATTTTTTCACCTCGCACGTTTTTTTCTTAAGACCAAAAATAACGGTACCTGCCATACAAATTTTTTTTTTCGAAATTTTATAAATATTTTTTTTTCTCAAAAACTGTCCCACAGATTTAAAAAAAATAAAATGCACGACTGGGTCGCGCGAACTTGCTCCTATGTAATAGAATAGGAATTTTAAAAACGGATGTTATTAAAGAAAACTGTTCATAAGGATAAAATGAATTTTTTAAATTCTTTTAGTAGTAAGAGATAAAAACAGAATGCAGAATATGAATTTATGCAGGAACAAAAATTATAAGTCGTTGTAGTGGTTCCTTAAAAAAATAAGCTTTTATGTACAAAATTTTTAAAACATTTTTAGGAAAAACTTTTGGTACGCCAACCTTAAGTTTTTATTATTGTACGAATAAAAGTCTAATTTCCAAAAAAAATACTAAGCCGTTCTTGAGATATCGAATTTTTCAAAAAAAAATTACTTTTTTTCTAAAAATTGGAAAAATATTTTTTCTTAAGTTTTTAAATGCAATGTTTTTTAATCTTTTTAGGAGCTTCTTTATAAAAAATGTCGTTAAAATCCGTTATGCCGATAATGAGTAATTCAAAATTCGAAAAAATCGTTCTATGGTAGGTACAGTCAGTAATATCTAGATTTCAATTTTTTTTTTATTAAATTATAGAACGTAAAGATTCATCAAAAGAAAAAAAAAATTTAGCAAAATTCTCGAAACCGTTTTCGAGAAAAATACGATTTTCGAAAACCATTTTATAAAATGGAAGGTACCGTTAGTTTTAGATAAAACTAAATTGTTTTTCTCAAATCTTGTAGATTATGTTAAGAAACTTTTATTTGTCAAGTTTGAAAAAAATCGAGCATGGGGTATTCGAAATATTGAGTTTTGAAAAAAAAGAATTTGAATTTTTTTTTAAAATCCAAAAAATAAAAAATTGAAAATTTGAATATGTAATAATATTCAAACTTTGGAGGAGCTTTAGCATAAGAAAAATGATTTAAATCGGCTTTACCGTTTTCGAGAAAATCAAAAACAAAAAATGGACCCAGGGGGGCTACCAAAAATAACAATTTTTTGTAAAACTCTTTTCAACCATTAGCTAGTTTTAACCAAATGAAATTTTTCAAATTTTTTTTAAAAAATTCTGTTGGACAGTTTTTGAGAAAAAAAAATATTTATAAAATTTCGAAAAAAAAATCGTATGGCAGGTACCGTTATTTTTGGTCTTAAAAAAAAACAGAAAGAAACCTCCGGGGGGGGGGAATTGAAACCCATATCTACCAAGTTTGCAGAAAATCGGCCGAGCCGTTTAGGCTGTAGTCGAACCGACAGACAGACAGAGAGACAGACATACAGACAGACAGACAGAATTGCGAGACCCACTTTTTTGGTCTTCGCTATCATCGTAATGTCAACTTTGATCAAAATCTCGAGTTCGATTTTTTTTACGAATACATAACTTGCCTTATATGTAGTACCTATAAGTCGCAAGTAAAAATCAAAAAATTTCTTTTACTTAAAGTTAGGTAATGGTTGAAAAAAAATTTCCAAAAAATTGTTATTTTTGGTACTCCCCTTGGAACCATTTTTTTTTGTTTTTGATTTTCTCAAAAACGGTACGACCGATTTTGATTATTTTTTTTATGTTTAGGCTCCCCAGCAGTTTCAATATTATTGTGTTTTGAAATTAAAAAAAAAAAAATTTCAAATTTTTTTTTGAAAACCCAATATTTCGAAAACTCCATGCTCGATTTTTTTTAAAACTTTATAAATAAAAGTTTTTTAATATAAATTATAAGATGTAAGAAAAAACAATTTATTTTACCTTAAAATAACGGTACTTTCCATTCAAGTGTTAAAAAATGGTTTTCGAAAATCGTATTTTTCTCGAAAACGGTTTCGAGAATTTCGCTTAAGTTTTTTTTTCTTTGCATTAATTTTTAAGATCTATAATAATTAAAAAAAAAAATTGAAAACAAGATATTACTGACTGTACCTACCATAGAACGATTTTTTAAAATTTTGAATTTTTCATTATCGGCATAACGGATTTTATTGAAACTTTTTAGAGAAAAGCTTATAAAAAGTTTAAAAAACATTGCATTTTAAAACTTTGACAAAAATATTTTTTTTTTGGAATTTTGAAGAAAAAAAAATCTATTTTTTTTTTTTTTTTTTGAAACTTCAATATCTTGAAAACGGCTCAATATTTTTTTTGTAAATTCAATTTTCATTCGAACAATACCTAATAAAAACTTTAAATTGGCGTACCAAAATTTTTTCTTAAAAATGTTTTAAAATTTTTTTACATATTTGCTTGAATCACATGGCATCCTTTTTTTACCTCCAACTACTAAAGAAGTTGTTTTATTCATTTAAAAAATTAATTTTATGCTTATGAACAGTTTTCCTCTAATAACTTCATTTTTGAAATTCTTTGTCGTTTACTTAGGAGCAAGTTCGGTCGACCCAGTCGTGCATTTTATTTAATATATGGTTGGATGGATTTCGAGAACATTAAGTTTTAAGTTTATTTTTAATTTTAACTTTATGTACTAGTCGACTAGTAATCCAAGGTTTAAGTCTTTTATTTGTTTTTTTTTAAGCGGAGGGTGAAGGAACTAATTTTTAGGTGCTTTTTGAGTGTTTTAATAAACATCGAATAGGATCTAGAAGCATCACTATCTGAAAAAATATCTTCCCAGAACTCATACAAGAGATTATTTCATGGAGAATGTATTACAGCTTTATTTCTTTTATTATAAGAAGAACTGTCATAGCGTGATCATGAAAAACTCGAATACGTATTTTTCACAGTCAGGCGAGAAGTTGGTAAAAATTCCGTATATATGGTATATGTATATAAAAATCGTTAGTTTTTCTGGAAACATTCACGAAACTGCTTATCAGACAACCTTTTTATAGAGATATTTAGGAAATGAAAATTTTAGTGCTTATAGGAAACGTAATTTGCCGGTAGGTCCTAAAGCAAGATACCTTATTCAAAAGGGAAATAGATACCAAATAAAAGGTATTTTTTTTTCTGTAGAAATCGACAAGTCAGGTGCCAGCTCATCAGTCCGTTCATTCCCAATCAATGCCATAATGGCCCGGAGCCAGTGGCGGATTTACCAGCAGGCTAAGTAGGGTTGAGCCTAGGGCGGCAGATTTTAGGGGCGGCAAATTTGAAAATCACAAGACACCTTTCCGATGACTTTTTCCTCTTTACTCTTTAATAGTACATTCAACGGTACCGCAAACTTTTATTTTCTACGGTAAGACACCCAGTTCACGGCCCCAACCAGAAATCGTCCGTTGCACACACTTTCTATGAGTGAAATGAGAGCGAATTTGCGGAAAATCTATTTTACGCTCTTTCCACTCCCACTACGTACTCATACAAATCCGTATGTACGTATTGGTGATTGCGGTATTGGTGTGGTAGATCTGAATAAAAAATTGTTGCAAGGAAAAATGTTTTGTTGGAGATATTCTTCGTTATAATAATCGATTTTTATCAATTTTAATCTTATGTGTTGACTATACTGTTTGTTGAACAGGTGCTAACTTCAGAAAATTTTATTTGACTGCTAAACAAAAACTCAAATACTTTTCAGATTGAAAACTAGATACAATCGACGACTTTGAATATTCGTACGTGTGAGTTCATCTGGAATCTCGTTGTTATTTTTTCAATTTGTTTTGATATGGAAATTACAAAGAGCATAATTATCAATATTGATTATATTCAATTATGATGGTGAGTGATACAACGATAGTCTTCCTTTTCAGCACAACAAATGATTTTCCCCGGACGCGGTGTTTTTTTTTAACGCTACAATATTATCAATGTTGCACGTGCACATTGTGGGCCCATTCCCATTCCAAGAAAGGTTTGGGTTCCTTTTTTTTTTTTTATTGAACATACTATTTGAAATGATTTCCGATTAAATGAAATGAAAACCCAAAAGTTCAACTTTAAAACAATTCAAGATTTATTACAATTAGGAGGATAACTTACTCAATTGGCGTTTGAATCACAAGTAAAGCTAAAGAAATTATTACATCAGACAATGCTTTGACAATTAGTATTTTAGAAAGAGATAATTAGACTGAATTAAGAAAGAGAAATAATATTATTTGTTAAATTACACTGTAAGAAATTATAGTTAAATAAAAATTTCAACACTATTTACAATTTGGCTTACAACTAATAAGATACTACATTACTACATATGTATACAAAAAAATACATTATTAGTTGGCTCATAGGGGGCCTAACTATAACAGTGACCTAAGTTTAATTATTTTTATATAAAATTTACATGACGAAAAAAATAAAATTTAAAAGGTGGGTTGACTGTACTTTTCTTAGGGTGTTTATTCCCGGTTATCAGAGGTGATTTTTGTGGGTTGTGGGGAGGGATGGCGTTTTAGCCGCTGTGGTAGACTGACCCAATGTCAGCGTAGAACGACACTACTTCCTCGTTTTCCATGATTAAGTTGTCATCCAGAGTTTCCATCACACTGAGGTACCTCGGTTCGGGATGTCGTTGTTCTGTGGTCATCCTTCTCATAAGATGATTCGGGTGGTCGATAGTGTTCCCCATTAGTTTCTTCGTTGAATGAACTAGATATTTGTCCAGTGGGATTAAATTCGCTTCTGTGTAGAGATGTTCGTTTCTGTAGTGTTTTTGTCGTTGACGGTCGAAGTAAAGTCCAGTGCAGATGGCAGATCCTCAGTATCTTTCTTTCGAAGGTTTGGGTTCCTATGCCTATTTTACCCGAAAAGGCAAATATAGGTATGCCCATTGCTACAAGTAAACTTATGCTGAAACGAATCGCTCTGGATTTTTGCAGGAGTTCCTTGAACGAGGAGGAAGAGGAGAAAATCCCACACCTTCTTTGTACATGCCCTGCTCTCTCTTACAGACGCAAACTTCATCTAGATCTAGGAGAATATTTCTATAATGAACAGGGCGATCTCATAAACAAAGACATTAAAAGTCTCCTTCGCTTCATCAGAAACTCCAAATGGTTTTAACTAGTAGGAAACCTTTTTGTTCCCTATTAGATCGTGGTATCACAATGGACCTCTAATGGTCTAAGTGTGTCAGACGCTTTAATGACAACCACTTTAACCTAACCTAACCTAACCTAACCTTGGGTTCCTTCGATTCCTTGAATCGTTTTTTACAAACGGATTGAGAATAGATCTTGAAAAGATGAAACCAAATTCTGAATCATTGGAAATTCTATCTTCGTTTCTGCGAAAACACAATTTGCAGAACGTTTATCCTAACTTGGCTTAGCTCTTCGTAGGCCATTATGTACTCCAGCGACAAATTTTTCGGGTGAGAGAAGCTTTTCTTAACTAAAAAGGGTAAACAATTATCTGAGATCGACCTTAATTAAAAAAAATTAAGACTTTAGCTATTTTGTGTATAGAGTCAGAACTAATGAAAAAGATCACTTACGACGACATTATCGATGATTTTTCCAACAAAAAATCGCGCAAAAAGGTATAGTAAGGAACTTTGATAAGTTAATTGAAATTATTATTTTTAACTGTTTGCAAGCGCAGTAAAGATTATTTAACTACGTTTGCCGAATGTACATTATTGTCTGAGTGGCATACGCCGCCTTATTAATCGTACATGATTGAACTTGGATTACCTCAGAAATATACTCAAAAACTATTTCTTGTGCAATTTGAACCGAATTGTTGGATTACAAAGATAATCTAGGAACTGACAATTCACAATTGTTGAGGTAAGGGCGGCAAAAATTCAACAGCCTATACTTGGGAAATGTGTAAATCCGCCACTGTCCGGAGCTTAGATAAGAGTGACTTTGTGTTTAAGATTGAGGCTAGAAAGATCATTACCGGTATTGCTGGACCAAATTAGATCCGCCTGATTGTCAGTGATAATACCCGTATTCCGGTTCTAGTTTGGATCTTGGTGGAGTAACTTGCATGGTTCTCTGATAGCCAGTAATTCAGTTTAAGAAACACCAGCACTAGTCGGGTAGCCTAAACGGCCTAGATATGTATAAAGTCACAGAGAAGATTTTTGAACCAACACAACACTTCATATTTGAGCCGTCAGTAAAGATAGCTAGTGTCGAAGTCTTTCGTCACGAGGTCATCATGCCAGTCCTTTCTTGATGAGAACATGACCTTAAAATCTTTACTGATGTCCAGTTTAGGGTTGCAGTAGTCAGTGGGAGTCGAAAAGATTCTTATTGGAATCAACTCATAGATATTCGATACTTATATGTGTAAATTGAAATTGTTAAATATCTGCATTTTGTTAAGGAATGGCTGTGAATATAAAATTATTAAAAAGCTCATTACTCATGAAACTTTCAGCTCTATTGTAATTTTTAAATCAAAATAAAACACAGAAATACATAAACTCATATTTTTAACAGTTGACATCTTCAAACAACATCACAAAACAAAAGGTATCAAAATATTAATGTTAATCAGTGCTAAGTAATATAGGCTCTCCTTAAAACCTCACATTGGGCGCCAATGGTAATCAAATTTAATTACAGCGATATTTACTTTTAGGATGATTATACTAGATATTGATATTAAAGTTTACGGCAATTCGCATGCGCTTAAACAATTATCTGTTTATTATTAAAACTATTCAAAATAAAATGCACGACTGGGTCGCACAAACTTGCTCCTATGTAATAGACAAAGAATTTTAAAAATGAATGTTATTAGAGAAAGCAAAAAGTTAATTTTTTAAATGACTAAACCAACTTCTTTAGTAGTTGGAGGTAAAAATAGGATGCCATGTGATTCAAACAAATATAGGTTTATGCAATAACATAAATTATTATTATGTCTTTTTAGTGGTTTCTTAAAAATTAAGCGTTTATATAAAAAATTTTTGTACGCTAATTTAAAGTTTTATTCTTGTTCGAATAAAAATTAAATTTACAAAACAAAATATTGAGCCGTTTTCGAGATATTGAATTTTCCAAAAAAAAATTGATTTTTTTTTCAAAATTCAAAAAAAAATATTTTTCTTAAAGTATTGAAATGCAATGTCTTTTATACTTTTTAGAAAATTCTCTCTAAAAAATTTCATTAAAATCCGTTATGTCGATAATGAGAAATTTTAGAATTTAAAAAAATATTCTGTGGTAGATATACAGTCAGTAATATCTTGTTTTCGATTTTTTTTTTATTAAATTATAGATCGTAAGAATTAACTGAAAGAAAAAAATGTAAGCGAAATTCTCGGAACCGTTTTCGAGAAAAATAAGATTTTCGAAAACCATTTTTTAACATTTGTATTGAGGGTACCGCTTTTTTTAGGCAAAATACATGTTTTTTTTTCATATCTTGTAGATTATTTTAAGAAACTTTTCAAGTTTAAAAAAAATTCGAGCCCCATGTTTTTGAAATATTGAGTTTTCAAAAAAAGATTTTGAAAAGTTTTTTAAGAATCAAAAACATTTTATTTTCAAAATTTTAATAAACAATATATTGAAACTGATGTGGACTCTTAACATAAGAAAATGATCAAAATCGGTCGTACCGTTTTTGAGAAAATGAAAAACAAAAAAAATGGTTCCAAGGAGGGTACCACAAATAATAATTTTTTGGAATTTTTTTTTCAACCATTACCTAGGTTTAACTATCCCTGTGCAGGGACGGGTTAGAATATTCCTGCAGCGCCTCCCCGCTTATCGTAAAAGGTTTAACTAAATGCAATTTTATAATTTTTTTTTTTTTAATTTGTGGGACAGTTTTTGAGAAAAAAAAATATTTATAACATTTCGAAAAAAATTCGTATGGCAGTTCTTCAAAAAAAAAAGAAAAAAAACATCCGGGGGAAAATATTAAAACCCATATCTACCAAGTTTGAAGAAAATCGGACGAGCCGTTTAGCTGTAGTCGAACAGACAGACAAACAGACGGAATTGCGAGAATACGAATACATAACTTGCCTTACGAGTATAGTACTCGTACCTGTAAGTCGCAAGTAAAAAGAAAATTATCACACGAAACCGGCGAGTTGCGTAGCGACGAAAAAAAATATGTAGAACAAATTATAAACTGTCAAAAGTAAATGATGGGCGCGTTTTAAAAAATTTCATAAGAGGCAGCATAAAAGATGGTGCCAACTGGATAGCTCAGCGATAGGGTGCGTTCAGCGAATTATGAGGTTATATTTATCGATCCTCGATCAATAAAATTTACTAAAAAAAATGAAGCAAAATACAAAATAGAAAAATATAGATTAGGATGTACGTGAAATAAAATGGGAACTAGTTTCTAATATTTTTTTTTTGGAATGAAAGGAAATTATAAACTTTGTGAAGCGGAAAACAATGATGATAAATTTTGAATTAAAAGAAAAAAAATTAAACTTTAAAAAGAATAATTTTAATGACTTTGATTTGGCTTGGGAAACATTACAAGCAGGATTAAAACCCAAGATGTTTTAGTGAATTGCATGAACAAACGATTTGAATTAGGAAAAGATGGGCCGTTAATATTTTGTTTCAAGAGAGCAAAAAATGTTTTGAACGGGTAATGAGTTTCGCTTTATCGGAAATATTACCAAACAATAGGCGAACGAGGCAACATAATTAATTTTTTTTTTTTCAAATAAAAACGTCCAATTCTAAATTTTCAATACTTGTCTTGCCAATATAAACTGCCAAATCCTCCTTCCTTTGAGCTCAATTTTCCTACTTTTTCACGAAACTTTCCCTTAAGCTTCCTCCGCGAATTTGCAATTTCCCTTTAAAAATATTTTCACCGCCTTTTACGCTAATTACAAGAAAAATTCTCAAAATTAAAATGGCTTCTTAAATTTCTTTAATCAATTTGCCGAAAATTTCATTCACTTTATTCAGCTCCCATATTTCCGGAAGTGAGCCAACGAAATCGAGACCCCACCGCTTATTCTAATCGCACTTTACACTCCATTTTTATGAACTGTCATCGCCATTTAATTCGCCGACCTCTGGTATAACTTCCAGTTGGCGGCAATTCAATGGCTGCATTCAGCCACCATATTCGTACCCATTCAATTTTAGAAAAAAAAATGTAAATTACTGTTTTGAAAATCGATGGGAGGCTAACTTCAATTTTTAAAAATGTTGAAGCGGAGAGGTTGGCAGTAATTTTCTACTTCACGATTCTACTCTATATCGTTGGACTTTTGCGCAGATTAAGGGATTGATGACTAGCATTATCGTTCCATCTTTTGCATTAAATAAATTTAATAAAACATTTATGCTGGGCATGCACCCATTCTCATACAGAGCCTCATCTCATCAGCAACAGTGGACCAGGTATCACCCGCGCTGCTTTTAGATTTGGACGGACCAGACCATCTGTACGAGTATGTCACTTTAAGTAGTGTTTGTATTGACCTGTATCCCTTGGCATAATGGCTAGTGCGTTGGACTGTCATGCGGAAGGTCTCGAGTTCGATGCTCAGCCGCTGCAAGAAAGTTTTTTTTCAGGGGTGTACTGCGAGGAATTGACAAATTCTCCAAGAGTATCTCTTGTCATGAAAAGTGCTGCTCATAAGCCGTTCGGAATCGGCAGAAAATTGTAGATACCCTCCGTTTCTGGTAACACGCACACAGGAATGGTTGAGAGTTGTAAAGTTACTAGGTCTTGCTTAATTCCGAGCTGTTGCACCACCAAATTTATTTTTTTTTGTGTGGACCATCAGCTACACACGAAATTATTTTGTGAGCCAACCATCACCCAATTGACTTACGGTAATATTGGTAATCTACCAACCACGAAATACTTCAAACCAGGACTTTGGTTGATGGGTACAAGGTTTCAACTGATCTCTACAAGCATTTTGAAAGTTGGAAATGGAAAAGGAAAGTTAAAAAATGATTTGCAAAGAATGAATATACGCAGGTGAACCTTGATGTGATAAATTTTACCGCAATAATATGAACCTTTGTTTTTTTTTCAAAATCCAGTTAAAATCTTCGACTTTTATCTTGACACATGCTACTATTTTGCAATTGAATAACATTGAACTTACTAAAATTTTTCTTTTTATTTTCTGGATTTGAAGAATTTAAATAGAGTCTAAAGTTATTTTTCTTTTTGAAAAATGTTCTCAGAGCATTTATGTTAAATCGAAATCGAAAGATTTATGTTAAATCGAAATCCCAGATCCATGTCAAAAACTTGTGGCATCTTCAAGCTCGCAACGATCGTCTATTAACAAACCGTCAGGTTTCCGGAGTACTTACGTAGTTAATGCCTTTTTTTTGAGTTTTGTGCAGTCTCACTCCTAAGGGGATAGAGATTTTTCCTTCTGCCTTTCTGTATTTCCCTCCTATATTTTGTAACCTCTGTGGAGTAAATATTTCCCTCTCAAGTTGTTTTTGCCCCATTTAGGAGTTTTCTTATTTTGGATCTTAGTTTAGACAAAAAATTAGTTCAAAATTATTTCGTTTCTGTTTGGAGTTTAAGAAAGTTTGGTTTAAGAACGTTTTTGGTTGCAGTTTGTTTTCTTAGGGTCCTTTCTGAGGTATTCTAAAGCGTGGGCCAAATACAAGCTTCTTTTTAAAAACGGAATAAAGTGAACAAAATTAATTATTTTTCTATTTATTATGGCTTTATTAGTAAGAGCAAACATTTCAATTATGGAACACGACGTCGTTCAAGCTATAACGAAACGGCTGGCGTGGTCGTGAGCCTTCAATTGCTGAGTCAATTGGAAACGTTGTTCCGTGAAATGTTGAGCTGTTAAGATCGATGGCGAGTTGATGTTCATGAATTGAGTCTGACACTCTCAGCAGCCACATTCTCGTTTATGCGCACCATGTGAAGACGGGGACCATGGATGTCGTCAACTAGCATACCAGTCTCACTAACTTTTTGCACAAAACTTCTTTTAAAAAATCGTACTATTTGGGCTGCACAGCAAACACTTTGGAAATATTTTTTTTTTTAATATTTTTCAACGTTGTCCAAGCGCAAAGCGACTCATTTTGTTCCGCGCAGGTAAGATACTGACTTTTTGTCAAGATTTCGAGTGGGAAACAGCTGTCAGTGTCAGTTTTTGTTTCTCGGTAGTTCTTGCAAGACATACGATCATCTTTTCTGTAGGCAGGGCATATGGAACTAAAAGCCCCGTCATGAGCCATGCTTCCTTCCACTCTACCAAAACATATCCTCCATGTTTGAAAAAGTAAGCTGTAAGTTGTTTATTTATATCAATGACTTGCCCGGACCATTTTTACAAATTAGACTATTACGGAATTTCCCCTTAAATATAACATTTTTTTGCCCAGCAGTGTAGCATTATGATGTTGAATCACATATCGTTGACGAAAAACTACCATCACACTCCGTCATGAAATCGGTACCACATGGTCTTTATCGTTGTTCAATGATGCTTGGCAAAGCTATTAAGTAATTAAGATGAAGCAGATTTTTCCATTAAATTCAGGATTTTTTTTATAGAACGCATTCAGATAACTTCCAGTGCTTTCCAGTGGATTGAAAGATTGCCAATTGAGTGAATAGAGTGGAATCGACAGAATTGGCCAATTTTGAAACGAAACAATCGCGGTTGCTATATTTTCAGTACTTCGGTCAATACGTTGGCTCATTAGCACAGTTTTATTCAATTTGGCAAATATGTTTATTCGCTAGTGGTAAGACTTTAAAGATCAACAAATATAGTATACGCTCTGGCAGTTGCTTTACGTGCTTCTTCACCAAAAAAATAAAACTTTACTCACGCTTTAATATTGACCGATAAGAAAAAAAAAAACAAAGAGTAAAGATATTATGACTACTCTTAAAGGAAATAAAAAATTGTTATATTTCTATTGAAAAACCCTTTAGCAACCACATATCTAGCAAGAAATAATACAAAACTTCTCCGTATTAAAAACAATCCTGTTAAAAACTCAAAGTGGTTACACTACCTACACCTAGAATTCAATTACTTCTTAAATTGGCTTAATATCACTTCATAAATCATAATGTATACTTTAAGAAGAATACGTCCCAAAATACGCTCAGGATCACAGGATGTAACCACATCCAGTAACCAGGGAAAGTAAGTTTGGGGAGAAAATTATGTACATATTTTTGGAGATTTTAGAAAAATAAAGAACTCTAACTAGCATATACATTATGTGCTCAAATTTTCGGATTTCATAAATGTATTCTAACTTTCGTGTTTGCCATTAGTGAAGTCTTATTATACCCGTAATTTATTACAAAATATCCTTAGTCCATAAATGTGAAAACCACATATCTCTGGTTAAATTTTATAAAACAAAACCTTAGTATTAAATTTGGAAAAGTTTTAAACAACAGTCAAATTTATGTATACTGAAATGTTTTCCCAACCAATTCCCTGTTCCCAAAAAATATACATACATACATCGCTAAATTATTATGTGTATGTACCCCTGTACAAAAGGGCAAAATATGTTTTCTTTGGCATGCGAATAGTTGAACGGAAAATATACAGGGTGTCTCTAGATTCGTGCATAATATCTTAGGGCGTGATTCTTGGGTATATTCTAAGAAAAAAAAATCGTAATACTGTAAGGGCCTATCTCTAATATTTATATCATATATAGGGGACTTAAGAAAAGGCTTCCTTTCGTGTTCGAACTCGGGATTTTGATCAAAGTGGACATTACGATGATATTGAAGACATGTTTTTTTCTTCTTTTTTTTTTAAGACCAAAAATAACGGTAACTGCCATACGATTTTTTTTCGAAATTTTAAAAATATTTTTTTTTCTCAAAAACTGTTCGACAGATTTAACAAAAAAAAATACAAAAAAAATTCTTTAAGTTAAAGCTAGATAATGGTTGAACAAAATTTTCCGAAAATTCGTTATTGCGGGTTCTCCCCAAAGAAGCATTTTGTTTTGTTTTTGATTTTCTCAAAAACCGTACAACCGATCTTAATCATATTACTTGCGACTTATAGGTACTATAAGGCAAGTTATGCATTCGTAAAAAAAATCGAACTCGAGATTTTGATCAAAGTTGACATTACGATGATAGCGAAGACTAAAAAAGTGGGTCTCGCAATTCTGTCTGTCTGTCTGTCTGTCTGTCTGTCTGTCTGTCTGTCTGTCTGTCTGTCTGTCTGTCTGTTCGACTACAGGCTAAACGACTCGGCCGATTTTCTTTAAACTTGGTACATATCATTTTTAATTTTTTCCCCCCACACGTTTTTTTCTTTTTTTTTTTTAACACCAAAAATAACGGTACCCCCCATACGAATTTTTTTAGAAATTTTATAAACATTTTTTTTTCTCAAAAACTGTTCAACAGATTTTAAAAATAAAGATAGTGAAAAATTTCATTTAATTAAATCTAGGTATTGGTTGAAAAAAATTTTCCGAAAAATGGTTATTGAGGATACCCCCCATGGAACCATTTTTTTTTTTTTTTATTTTCTCAAAAACGGTTCAACCGATTTTGATCATTTTTTTTTTGCTAAAGCTCCCCAAAAACATAAATAGAATTGTGTACTCAAATTTTCAAAAATTTATTTTTTTGGATTTTTAAAAAAAACTTCAACAATTTTTTTTCAAAACTCAACATTTCAAAAACCCCATGCTAGATTTTTTTTAAACTTGATAATTAAAAGTTTCTCAATATGATCTACAAAATGTGAAACAAAATTTTTTATTTTACCTAAAAAGAAAGGTACCTACCATAGATACAAATGCTAAAAAATTAAAAAAAATGGTTTTCAAAAATTGTATTTTTCTCGAAAACGGCACCTAGAATTTTGATAAAATTTTTTGTTTTTCAATTAATTTTTACGATCTTTAATTTAATAAAAAAAAATTTGAAATTAAGATATTACAGCTTGTACCTACCATAGAACCATTGTTTCGAATTTTGAATTTCTCATTATCCACATAACGGATCTTAATGAACATTTTTATAGAGAAGCTTCTAAAAAGTCTAAAACACATTGCATTTCAAAACTTTAAAATAAATATTTTTTGAATTTTTGAAAAAAAAATCAGTTTTTTTCTTTTTTTTGAAAATTCGATATCTCCGAAATGGGTCAATATTTTTTTTCGTAAATTTAATTTTTATTCGAACAATAATAAAAACTTTAAATAAGCGTACCAAAATTTTTTCTTAAAAAGCTTTTAAAAAGCTTGTATATAAAAGCTTCTTTTAAAGAAACCACTACAAGGACTTATAATTTTTGTTCTTGCATAAATTCATATTTGCATAGCATTCTGTTACTACTAAAAGAATTTAAAAATTAATTTTATCCTTATGAACAATTTTCTCTAATAACATTCGTTTTTAAAATTCCCAGTCGATTACATAGGAGCAAGTTCGTGCGACCCAGTCGTGCATTTTATTTTTTTTTGCTAAAGCTTCCCAAAAACTTGAATATAATTATGTATTCAAATTTTCAAAAATTTTTTTTTTTGGATTTTAAAAAAAAATTCCGAATTCTTTTTTTTTCAAAACTTAATATTTCGAGAACCCCATTCTAGATTTTGTTTAAACTTGATAAATGAAAGTTTATCAATATAATCTACAAGATGTGAAAAAAAAATTATTTTACCTAAAACTAAAGGTACGCACCATACAAATATTAAAAAGTGGTTTTAAAAAATCGTATTTTTCTCGAAAACGGTTCCGAGAATTTTGATAAATTTTTTTTTCAAATAAATTAACATACGAGTATTACAGCCTGTACCTACCAGAGAACCATTTTTTTTTTTCAAATTTTGAATTACTCATTATCGACAAAACGGATTTTAATGAAATTTTTTTATAGAGATGCTTCTAAAAGTTCAAGAAACATTGGATTTCAAAAGTTAAAAAAAATATTTTTTGAATTTTTGAAAAAAAAATCATTTTTTTTTTTTGAAAATTCGATATTTCATTCGTACAAAAATAAAAACTGAAAGTTGGCTTCCCAAATTTTTTTTTTAAGTTTTTTAAAAAATTTTTATATAAAAGCTTATTTTTTTAAGAAACCACTACAACGACTTATAATTTTTATTCTTGCATAAATTCATATTTGCATAGCATTCTGTTTTTATCTCTTACTACTAAATGAATTTAAAAATTAATTTTATCCTTATGGGCAGTTTTCTCTAATAACATTCGTTTTTAAAATTGCTAGTCTATTACATAGGAGCAAGTTCGTGCGACCCAGTCGTGCATTTTATTTGTAATTGCGTTCAAACAAATTCGATATCTTATCATAGTCTTGAGATTCTTGCTCGTTCCGTTTTTCCTGCTAATGATAGTTTTTGGACTTTGGGCTCAATTTTCTCCAGAAAATGCGTAATAAACATAACTTTTTACTATTTCTTTTTGTATGAACGTAACAGAATAGATTTTATGATACTTGGGAAAACGTGAGACAAGCAAAATTTAAAAACAAAAATTTAACGTTTTTTTTTGTTGCCTTAAACTCCAAGGGATCTTTGAATAAAAAATGATTTTGTGTGGGTTTAGACTTTAGATATTTTTTTCTTTTATGTGTGTACTAAAATAGTTAAAACATGTGTTCAAAGTTTCCTCCTTGGTTTTTTATGCATGTAAGAGCGCGAATTTCACTTCGAATATTTCGATGATGACAGCTGCTACTTCAGTTTTGATGATCTTTCGAGAATACGGTCTTCTAATTCTCCTAAATTCGCTATGTCGTTTGAAAATCATTGGGAAGCTGTTTTTGCACTGGTGTGATGGTGATATTGATTAAGAATTTCTCCATGCAGTTCATCAGAAATTTTATATCTGGAAACATTAAATTGCAAAGCTAAGCATGTAATGTTAATTGATGACTCATTTGTTACAGTTTCTAGTATCCTGTCATTAGTCGAAGTTCTTCTTACTTGTGAAGCTCCCGCGTTAGGTCGTCTATTTGAAACTGCTCCCCTTTCTCGAAGCCTTCAGTATGTACTTCCAAATACTCGTAAGCTAGGAAGTCGTGCGTCGGTTTGGATAAAGTTCTTGGTATCTTTGTCGCGCTCTAGTTGAAGTTCCATTGCACAACATTGACATTTCCACTGTTGTCTTGTCGTTAAAAAATTAAACTGATGAATAAATTTCGTTTTCTAATCTTTCATACCATTTTTGTTAGGTAAATCTTCCAAGTATGTTTTTATACACTGCACCTAACCTGCTGCTGGTTTTCCCAAAACAAAAAAAAAAAAGACAAAAAATCCTGTCTTTTAATTTTACATGTTCCAGGTTTTCCCAAGTATCATAAGATCATTGGGTTTTTCCGCAAACTTGCCTTTATTTTTGATGATTTTACAGTCATTTAAAAAAAAATTGTAAAACGTTATGGTTATTACGCATTTTCTGCAGAAAATTGGGCCCAAAATCAAGAAACAAGCAGGGGAAGGAAAAATGGAACAAGCTAGGATATCTCCCAGACCGAGATAGGATATAAAATTTGTTTGGACGCAATTACAGAAACTGGCATTCCTTCGAAAAATAAAGGTCCGAATGAAGTTTCTTTCATTAGTACTAACAGCACAATTACCGTTATCTAAAATGGGTCAGGGTTCACCAAAATGGGTCTTTATTAAATCCCTGATATATCATATAAAAATTGAAGATTGGCCCATACTGTTAAACGGTTTTTTTTTTCTTACGAATCACGCCTTAAAATACTATATACACGAATTAAGGGACACCCTGTAGTATCTAAAGGCAGGTTATGGTATAATGTTTTGATTAAAGCTCAACTCGTCTTCTTCAGTTATTTGAACCCACAATGTGGAGGGAACTTTATTGCGGCTAGCCAAAACAACGTAGCAATTGAATTCTTAACAGGAAAGCTGCCCAAAAAAAAGAACCTCGATACACGAAAACGGTATACCTAGCATGGTATATTTGGTTTTGGTTTGTTTTCAGTTTTCTCATTCTTCTATGTGGATCCGTTGCAATATTTTCTGGTTTTGAGGTGGTGTGTAGAATTTGAACTTTTCCACCTTCATTATGACTATAGAGGTTCTGCGTAGGAAATTTCTTGTTCATGAAATTAATCAATTAATCATCTACACTGAGAGAAAAAGAAACAACTCTGGATTCCAGGGCCGAAATGTTTGGATTTTTACTTGCGATATATGTATATGTATATGTAGGTACTATAGGGCAAGTTCTGCATTTGGAAAAAAAATTAAGCTCGAGATTTTGATCAAAGTTGACATTACGATGATAGCGAAGACGAAAAAAGTGGGTCCGGCAACTCCGTCTGTACCTTTCACCACAGTCTAAGCCACTGGACCTATTTTCTTCAAACTCGGTACTTAAGGGTGTCCGGGCATTCCCTAGAGTAGCGATAGTACCCCCATACACCCGTGTTGCAAAATCTTATTTATCTCGAAAACGGCTCTAACGATTTTGATAAAAAAAAAATTAAGTGTGATATTATGGACATTGAGTATATTTTGGTAAAAAAAAAAAATTTCCTTGAAATGTTATTAGGGGTACCTGTCATAGAACCGTTTTTTTATTTTTGAATTTCTCATCAACGGCTCTAACGATTTTAACGATTTTAAAAATATAAACTAAAAATCTTTTCAAAAAAATAGTTTTTGGATTTTTAAAAAAATAAAACAATTTTTTTTTTTTGAAAATTCAATATCTTGAAAACCGATACACGATTAAATTTTTAAATTACGTTTTAAAATGTAATTTATTAAATACTAACAATTTGCGTATCAATTTTTCTATAAAAGTTTTAAGGAAAATTTAGTACACAAAAAACCTATTTCAGAGCGTCTGTATGTCTGTACCTCTCACTACAGTCTAAGCCACTGAACCTATTTCTTTCAATCTCTGTAGTTAAGGGTCTTCGGTGATTCCCTAGAGGAGAAATACACCCCAATTAAGAATTTTTAATTTACAATTTTGATTTCGAGTCTGAACCTTAGCTTATACTTTAAATATAAATCTTTTCATCCAAAAATGTATTTAGAAAATGTCGTCCAGTATGAATGAAACTCGTATTTTTGTAAAATGCCAAAAAATCATTCTAAAAGTTTTCTTATTCAAAAACATTTTTATTCTTTTTTAGTTTTTTAATTTTATTACTTTTGTCAGCTTTTACTCCATTTACTTCTTAAAAAAAGTTTCTTACTCAAGACTGAAAAAGAATAAGTAAAATAATGTGTTTGATATAGACGTTTTTTCAAATGTTTTAGAAAACAACTCAAAAGTTCCTAAGAAATAGTTTGCACGTATCTATGTTCATATACAGGGTAATTGGTATGAGGTGCACCAAAAAGCTATAACGAGTTGGTTGGGTTAAGACAAGAAAAAAACCCTTTTTGCATGTCATTGCAAGTTTTACCGTTGTTTTTAATACATTTTTTTAAGTAATTTTCTTACAAAATTGTCCCTCCCGCCCTAACGGAGCGGAATAGACCCCCCTACCATAAGATTTTTTTCTTGTCTGAACCCAACCAACTCGTTAAAGCTTTTTGGTACACCTTATAGCAATCACCCTGTATTTCTCATTTATTCAAAGTTTAACCAAGTTTTATGAGTGCACCCATGTAGCTTTAACTGTGTTGATAAATTTATTTGGAGCGTATTGTAGGCAGAGCATTGCATTGCATGTAACCCTTAAAATTCTTGAAAAAGTTTTTTTATTTTTTTTAACTCGGTATAACCTCAGTTCACATTTTCAAATTAATTGGTTTTCTGTTTGTTATTTTGTAAATATATACGTTTTCCTGTGTAAGATAACTTTTATTCAAAACAGAGCTGTATTATGTATAGATACGAGTACAGTGTATACCCACTGGATTTCTAGAATGTATTTTCCAGATAAAAAATTAAACAATTCGTAGGATATGTTCACATTCACCAAACAATGATGCTATTGAATTAAATTTATTAAAATCTACGTAAACGAAAATAAGGATCTTTTTGTTGAATAAAAATATATGATGTTTCGAAGGTAGGTATTAAAAGTTCTCATGTTTGTTTTTTAGTTACATATATTTTAAAGTTCAGGGTGCTTTTGTGCCAATTATGTGCCAGGTTTTTTTTTTTCCAATAACTTCTAAGTGAAATACAATATAAAAATGTATATTTTATTAAAATTGATCATTCAGACTTTAACGTTAGTATGAAATATGATGTCGGTCAGGTTGGCGTCTCTGGCCATGACGCGAAGGCGAGCTTTTTTAAGCATATTTTTCATAACAATTTCGCAGACTTCTGTTGTAATGTCAGCAAATTCGTTTCTAATGTTGTCCTTAAGTATCAAAGTTATGGTTTGGTTTGTTGATGTTCATCTTTCCCTTCATGTGCCCTTATAAGAAGAAATCGGGATCAAATCAGGGGTGCGTGGGGACCAATCGATATCACGACTTTTTGACACTAGCAGGTCGCGAAATTTTTGTTCGTAAAACTCGCATTCTACCACGAGCTGTATGTGATTGATCCATTAAGGGTACAAGAAAGTTTTCCTACATGTCCCGATAACGGTTATTTGTATAATAACAGCATTGCCTGTGGCATCCTTAAGGAAATATGACTAAATAACTCCTTTGGCCCAAATGGCGCACAGTACAGTTACCTTACGAGGATGTAATGATATTTGGTGTATCAATTTAAGATTTTCAGTACCCCTATAGTGGACATTCTTTTTATTAAAAACGCCAGCAAAGTCGAAATGTGCTTCGTCGCTCATAATGGCGGTCGTCTATATATAGCGAGTAGTAATACTCAAACAGTCCAATATGGCCGAAGTGAACGATCATTGAACCGCAATTCTAATACAGTTACGCACTCGATTTACGCAACCCTCGCCTCGATTCGTGCAACTCCTCGATTTTAGCAACTCTAAATTTGTAGCACGTCTTGACTCTATAAGTGCAACTTTTCAAAAATGCTACCTCGATTTGTGCAACTTCTTATGGGTATTCAACTGTTTTTTATTTGCATGCTCTCCATTTGATTCTGTATTCCTGCCCACATAAAATGCATCTGTGTTTATTTGAATGGGTTGCAATTTCATTAGTTTCTACGGAAAATTTGTGCAGGATGGGTGTAACATGAAAAATTACAAAATTGTCTATTATTGGATTATGGTTGCACGAAAACGTTGAGTCATGTGGTAATTGTGATGATCCAGCAGAAATTGAGAGCGCTGATGAAGGTGAAGCTGAGTTGGTCCCCACTTTATCAAAAATTAAATCAGAAGATGCAGTTCGATCCTTAAACATAATATGTTTACAATGGGCCGAAGAGAAGAACACTCCAATAGAAGAGATTTTATTGCTACAAAAAATAAAAGAGGGAAGTTTTAAAAAACATAAATTTGCAAAAAAAAACTCAATCTAAAATATTAAACTTCTGTATTCATTCATCACTTATTAATTTTTGTGTAAATGTTCGTATTTATAACAAATATTTTCAATATTTTTTATAACTTGTCGTTATCTATAAGAAAACAAGCTATTTCAACTATAATTTTTGTCGAAAAAAAATACAACCCAGTAAGTGCAACAACCTCGGTTATTGCAACTGTCCCGATTTCTATTAGTTGCGTAAATCGGGTTTGTACTGTAGGTTGCTTTCGACCACTTTCTACGACAGTCAAATGCCAACTGACAAATTCCATTCACACAAAATTTGCAGCCATCTAAAATCGTCCAGAAACATAAAACACACACCTATAATCCCATTCTACCTAAATAAGATATTTATATGTAGTTTTAAACAAAAGATTTTGCTATTATTTTTCATGGTCTGATTTTAATAGAACCATATTTAAATTTAATTAAAAATTTAGAATTATTGGCGTTCAATAAATATTTCGTTTTCATTAAAAATACAAAGGGAATTCTGAGTTTTAGGTCAAATAAGTGTACCATTTTAATATTTTGACGATAATAAATTGTTAAATAAAATTAAGAGGTTAATTGGTAATTTTTCTTTCTATTTTTTTATATCAAATCTGATAAACAATCTGTATATTGTATTGAAGCTTGTCACCCTGGAATCTTGAAATGTCGTCTACAAAGTACGTTTGTCTTTATTTAATACTGGATGACCCGGTGAACTTTGTATCACCTACATACATATATTTTTGAAAAATATGGTAAAAATTTAATACAAAATTCGTATCTATGCATTAAATGCAACACAGTTATAAACTTAATCAATTTAAGACTTTCTGATGTATTATATTTGTTGTCTTTTTCTGCGGTGCGTAAATTTATAAATATAATGGTTCTCCGACTTGCGAACACGCGACGAATAATTGCTCATTCGCGAAACAGATAAATTCCCAGTTGATTCCGTAAACTTTCAACGGCCTTGCGATTTACTTATGGTCATCACAAAAGCCAGACGGATGGGAAATTGTAGACGCTGAAAATCGAATGGCAAATCCGTTGATATCATCGGTATACCCCGGATCAAGATATCCTCTCCTTTGATGCTCTTGGCCAGTCAGCGATACAGAAGTGCAATTTATTTGTATGCCGAGAAAAGCGGATGACACAAGGAACAAGGTCATTATCGGTAAAAGCAAGTGAGAGGCATGCCGAAGGTACACGACTAACATAGTGTCCATATTTTAATTTATCAGTAAATTACTAAATCATTGCAAAATAACTATAAGCGTTTTGGCTGTCGTGTCCAGAATACTAACTAAACTAACTCTGTTGGGATCAATTCATTAACTCTTTAACCAATGTGTGTTTAGTTTACGTCAACCGTTTGTCGCACCATTAAGGCTAATGGTTTTAGCGGTCAATTTGCCAGGAAGAAGCCATGCATAAACTTGCCCAACCCCCTTATTAGCCAAAATTTTGTAAAATAATACCAAAAAGAGGATCCATCATGGTGGGAGAATGTCATTTTTGCGTCATTTTTGAAAGGAAATTCAACTTTGTTGTCATGGTCATGTCGCAAAAGAAATGAAGTGTTGGCAGTCACTCTACATACATATTAGAGTCATAGTTTCAATGTATCTACTTGTGATAAAAAATATACATCCACTTATATCTAAGTATTATCCAGTAGTCTTCGTTTGAAAAAAAAATCATACCTATTAAATTCCTTTAAGAATATCATTAAAAGTTATTTACAGAGGTGTACCTATCTACTTTTTCTTTGAAAACTCAAAAAAGCCAAATGAAAAAACTTTCCAAGTACAAAAGTGCAAAAAAAGCAAATTCCTAAAATCCTATTAAATTTACACTTCGCGTACATGAAGGTCATTCATTATATATAGTAGGGTGTGTCATATACATATTTTTAAGTTATAGAATTTTTATAGATTATAAGCTTCTATACACAAAATTCTTAAAACAATTTTAAGAAGAAATTTTGCTAAGCCAACTTTAAGTTTTTATTATTGTACGAATGAAAATTAAATTTATTAAATTTCGAAAAAAATACCCGTTTTTGAGATATCGAACTTTCAAAAAAATAAAATATTTATTATATGCAATGTTTTTTAAACATTTTAGAAGGTTCACTACAATAATTTCATTAAAATACCTTATCCCGAATTAAAGATCATAAAAATTTATCGAAAAAAAAAATGTTATCTAGGTGCCGTTTTGGAGAAAAATTCGATTTTCGGAAACAATGTTTTTACATTTGTATGGTGGGTACCGTTATTTTTTAAATCAAATACACTTATTTTTCCAACATCTTGTAGATTGTATTAAAAAAAAATTCAACTTTCAAGTTTAAAAAAATCGAGCATGGGGTTTTCAAAACATTGAGTTCCAAAGAAAATTTGAATACACAGTACTTTCTAAACTTATGGGGAGGCTAAGTATAAACAAATTTATTAAAATCGGATTTTAAAATATTAAAATCCGTTTTTGAGAAAATCAATAACAAAATATTGAAAGTTGGAAGCTAGTCATCTTCATGCAAAGTAAAGAAATTCATAGGCGCATTCATTCATAGTTCAAGGGCGCATCATTCATACATGTTTTATTTATCGCAGTCCAAGTTTGGATATCAACTCAACTTCTAATGAATTCGATGCCCTGTCCGACTCTATCCAAAGAATTGTTTCCCATTTTCCGCACAGTGAGATCGTTGTTACGGGCGATTTCAATGTACACAATTCTTCGTGGCTGCGCTATTCTGGCCAGACAACACCCGAAGGAGGTATGTTGAAGGTTTTTGCTGACTTAAACAATCTAACTCAGCTTGTTGACGAGCCAACTCGGATTCCTGACGTTGCAGGTCAATCGGCCAACACTCTAGATCTAGACTTGCTCCTAACCTCTGACCCTGATAAATACACCATAAATGTTTTATAGCCTCTAAGCTCATCAGACCATTGTGTCATATCTGCGAATTTCTCGTGTCAACAAGCACCAGTTCAAGAAAAAATAAAATGCACGACTGGATCGCACGAACTTGCTCTTATGTAAAAGTACTTTGGAATTTAAGATACATTTTATAAATATAAAACATGGATTTAATGAGATAATAATGTTCAAATGCATAAAATTGCCGTCTGGTTTCCGGAAAAGTATGAATTTATGCAAATAAACCTTAAAAAATCGTTTTATTATTAAATAAATTTTTTATATAAGAAATTTCTCTAAAATTTTTCAAGAAAAAAATGTGGGATGCGAATTTTAAGTATTTAATAATATTGGTTTTAAGAAATAATTTCAAAAAATAATCATTCATAGGTTTTGAAGATATTGATTTAAAATTTTTTTTTTTTTTTTTAAAACCCAATAAATATTTTTTCGAATATTTGTATATACAATATTATTTTAAACTTAAGGGGACTCCTGCTAAAAATTTTGGGTTAAAATCCTTAGAGCCGTTAATGAGAAAGTCGAAAATCAAAAAAACGGGTCTACGGCAGGTACCCCTAATAACATTTTGCCCCAAAATTTTTTTTGACCAAAATGTATTCCATGTCCATAATATCACACCTAATTTTTTTTATCAAAATCGTTAGAGCCGTTTTCGAGATAAATAAGATTTTGCATTACGGGTGTATGGGGGGTACCCTTAGTTTTGGAGCTAAAAAAAAAATTTCAATTTCTCCTCTAGGGAATCACCGAAGACCCTTAACTACCGAGTTTGAAAGAAATAGGTCCAAGGGTTTAGGCTGTAGTGAGAGGTACAGGCATACAGACACACTGAAACATGTTTTTTGTGTACTAAATTTTCTTTAAAATTTTTATAAAAAAAATTGATATGCAAATTGTTAGTATTTAATAAAATACATTTTAAAACGTAATTTAAAAATTTAATCGTGTATCGGTTTTCAAGATATTGAATTTTCAAAAAAAAAATTGTATTATTTTTTTAAAAATCCAAAAACTATTTTTTCGAAAAAATTTTTAGTTTATATTTTTTAAAATGTAAAGCAGCTCCTGCATACAATTTTTGGTTAAAATCGTTAGAGCCGTTGGTGAGAAATTCGAAAATCAAAAAAACCGTTCTATGACAGGTACCCCTAATAACATTTCCCCCCAAATTTTTTTTTCACCAAAATATAGTCCATGTCCATAATATCACACCTAATTTTTTTTATCAAAATCGTTAGAGCCGTTTTCGAGATAAATAAGATTTTGCATTACGGGTGTATGGGGGGTACCCTTAGTTTTGGAGCTAAAAAAAAAATTTCAATTTTTCCTCTAGGGAATCACCGAAGAACCTTAACTACCGAGTTTGAAGAAAATACGTGCGGTAGTTTAGGCTGTAGTTCGAGGTACAGACATACAGACATACAGACATACAGACATACAGACATACAGACATACAGACAGACGGAATTGTCAGACCCACTTTTTTCGTCTTCGCTATCATCGTAATGTCAACTTTGATCAAAATCTCGAGTTCGATTTTTTTTCCAAATGCAGAACTTGCCCTATAGTACCTATATCGCAAGTAAAAACACTATGAGAACCGTTTGGCTGTACGAGAAAGCCAACTGGGACGGTCTCAATGATTTCTTCGGCAAATTTATCTGGTCACTGAACTGATGCTTCCTCGATAGTGACGTAGATTTCAGTGCAGACATGGTTTCAAATTTGATTCTTTACGGTATGAGAAACTTTATTCCGAAAAAAAAACTCTCGGTTTAATTCGAAATGTAAAGAGGCTATCAGGGTCAAAAATGTATGTTTCCGTTGTTTTAAAGCCAATCCTACTGAGGAAAACCGGAATAAGTACAAACAAGCTAGAAATACCTGTAACGTGCATATCCGACGAACTAAATTTTTACATGACCAAAAATTACGGCAAAAAATACTACAATGTCCCAAAGGTAGTAAAAATGTTTGGTCATTTGTAAAAAACGTACGAAACAGTACAAAATCCTCAGTTCCAACGCTCGTTTACAATGACACTCATATTCTAAGCTCGATACATAAAGCCAATTTGCTTGCTGCACAGTTTGCTGTTAATTCGACGCTACCAGAGAGTGTCATGACTCCTCCTGTACTTGAGAGCGTAAACGATTTTATGGGACAAATCTTCTTCTGCACTCATGCAGTTGCTAGAGTACTAAAAGATTCTTGACATTCACAAATCCGCTGGCCCGGATATAATCCCTGCTATTGTTCTGACGAGGTATTCTTCAACGCTGGCAAAACCTCTGCGTAAGCTTTTCCATATGTCCTACTCTTCAGGTCTCTTTCCGAGTAGATGGAAAACAGCATTTGTCCAGCCAGTCCCTAAGAAAGGCGAATCCTCCTCCCCCTCTAACTATCGTCCAATTGCACTTACGTTCCTTCTTTCCAAGGTCATGGAAACACTGATCAATTTTCAGCTTAAGAAATATCTTGAAGAACGAAAGCGCCTTAATGACCGGCAGTATGGCTTTCGTAGCAATAGGTCCACTTGTGATCTGATGGTATATCTCACCGAAGAGTGGAACAAATCTTTACATCGTTTTGGAGAAAGTAAGATTATTGCACTTGATATTTCAAAAGCATTTGATAGAGTTTGGCATCAAGCTCTCTTATCGAAAATGCGTGCATTTGGTATTGATGAAACTCTTCTTCGTTGGATTAGAAATTAACTTTCGGAACGTTCACTACAAGTAAATTTGGACGGGTTCAAATCTGGTATCCATGAAATAAATGCTGGTGTGCCCCAGAGCTCCGTTTTGTCTCCGACACTCTTCCTTATGTTCATAAATGATCTTTTGTCTGAAACTTCTAATGCACTTAATTGTTTCGCTGACGACCCCCAGATTTTCGTATTTGTTTTTAGATTCACATCCTTGTCCTTCGGATGTGGACTTTCAACGGCAGCGTATGATAAGCTCATTAAATTCTGATCTTGACAGCATTGTCCAGTGTGTAGAAACTAACAGAATATATTTTCCTGAACTTATAAAGTTGAGGTAAGCCGTGATTTCAAATTTAAAAATCATTCAGTTTCGGACAGGAGCAGTGAGACTGTTTTCAAAGAGTCTAAGGAGTTGCGCAAATTCAGCAACCCTATTGCTAGTGATAGTGTTCTTCGCCACTACCACCAGCTCTTCAGGCCTGAACAAATAAAAGATGAGTGCTTTTCGGAGGAAACACCTTTGTCCGTCAGTGAGTCAGCTACATCTATTAAAGAACAACTGAGAAGCACTAGCGGGGGTGAAGAGAGAAGCTTTGTTGACATCATGTCCGGATCGTGAAGCTTTTGTTGCAACTGGGTGTGAACCAAAAACATATTATGAAGATGTTTTCAGGTCTCATGACTCTGAATTATAAGCATCAACCAAAAGGTTTCAATGATGGGAGTGGACGAATCTATGTGTTAAAAAAAAGCCTTTATGAGTTCAAGCAAGCATCTAGAAGTTGGAAATTGGAATGTCAAATTTACAATATTTCTGCGTGAGTTTCATCTGGTGTTTTCTGAAGCGTATCTATGCGTATTCATAGGTGAAGGTGACGGAATTATAGTTGCCATATACGTTGATGCCGGATTGATAGTTGGAGAATAGGAGCAGGACATCGAGCAATTGATATTGCATTTAAAACGAGTTTTTCGAGGTCAAAGTATTTGCAGCTCAATTTTTCCTTGGTATGGAAATCAATATCAGATCATCAGATGTGGATCAAATCTTAGAGCGGTTTGGGATGATCGAGGATAATCCTGTTTCGACACCTGCAGTGGCCATGTATTTTTGTTTGATATATCTCCAATCTCGTGGATGCCGCAACGACAAACATGTGTCTCGCTCTCTTCAATGGAAGCCGAGTATATTGCAGTGGCACATGCAGCAAAGAAAATAATTTGGCTCAAGCGATTGCTGAAAGAACTTTTACCTGAAGGCTGTGGCAAACCAGCGTTTCTTATGTACAATCAAACTGCTATCTGGCTTGTTCGTAATTCAGAATTCCATAAGAGAAGCAAGCAAATAGGAGTTAAATTCCACTTTATTACAGAAAAGTTGACCGAAGGAGGTTTTGAGCTTAAGTATGTCCCAACTGAAGACCAGACATCCTAACCAAGCCATTACCGAAGCCTAGATTGGAATTGTTAAGATCAAAGATGGGAATAATTGAAGTAAATATATACATATTATGTCCGAAAAATGTAATTTAAATTATGTATTTGAAGTACATATAGATAGGCAAACTACGAGTCCAAAGATTTTTTGAGGGCCGATTCTTAAAATACTAGCTTGTTAGAGGGATTTCTGAGAATCTGCCTAAGCTTAAGCAATATTAACATAATATTTGTGTGATCATGTATTTTTCGTTTACTAGCGTCGTAAGTCCTGACTTGGTAAACCAAAATCCGGGCAAAATAGTGCATGGCCGATGCCTAAAAATAAGCTTCTTACCATGCTTACAGAAAACAACAACAAGATTACAAAGCTTGTTTTAAGAAAACTTCTAGAAGCAGTGGTCTTAAAGCAACTCAACACTATTAGATCTTCCTGCATAACTAAACTCAACTTTGAGAGTCAACACTATTAAGACATTATTGATTGGCAAGACAAATATCTCCTCCTTATAGAACCACATAATGTTGTAGTTTTTTGAAGCAAAAGATCTCAAAACAATAATAATCAAGGACATATGTTAAAAAAAAATATTTTTCAAAATTTCCAATTGAAAAAAGCTGTTAGCTGTTTAAAAGCTTGAAAAGCATTTTCAGAGCTAATCTTAAAGGCCGTTTATTCAAAAACACGCTATAGATGCGCTTTTGGAGCAAACATAAGCCGTGTTTTTTTCGCAAGTCCATATGGAATTCTAGAAAAAAACTACATCGGGACTAAGGAGTTTTTTTTTTTAAATAGCTGGAAGCACTGTGTACGCTATGGCATTTGTCAGCTGCAGGGGCGAACGCAGAAAAAAATTTCGGGGGGGTTTTCAAAAAAATATAAGATTTTCATAAATAAACTATTTCCGGAATTTATTAATACGTGAAATCATATCTTGTTGTACTTTTGCGATCATACGAAAAAGAGTTATCCGAAAACATAAGGACACTCAACTGGTACCTACGTTAACTACTATACTACAAAATTATAACCACAACGCTTCCAGAAGGTGTTATGTGCTACTCATCAGTAGTTAGTTAGTTAGTTAGTTTTTTTTTCTGCAATACAACACACTCCGACCTTGGAGACATCAAAAACTCAAACTTGCTCCGTTACTGCCCATATACGAGTACTTAAACACATAATGTCAATCATAAAAAACGCAATTGCTGCTGGCTTCGTGTGTCTATTTGCTAATGATCAATTCAAAATAGGACAGTTTCGTTAAAATATGAAGACACATAAAATAAAATGCACGACTGTGTCACACGAACTTGCTTTTATGTAAAAAGTTCAAAAATTAATATTTCTAGAGAAAAAATGTTCATAAGCAAAAAATTCATTTTTTAAATGACTAAAACAACTCCTTAAGTTATTATTTTATAAAACAGGTATTTAAGAAAAAATTTTGATACGCCGATTTTAACTAGAAGCTTATCTATACAAAATTTCATTGAAATCCGTTCTGCCTATAATGACAAATTCAAAATTCGAAAAACTGGTTTTATGGTAGGTACACTCAGTAATGTTTTAATTTTTTTTTTTTTTATTAAATTAAAAATAAAATTTATCAAAATTCTCGGAGCCGTTTTTGATAAAAATACGATTTTCGAAAAAGATTTTTAACACTTGCATGGTGGGTACCTTAATTTTTAGTTAAAACAATTTTTTTCCCTCAGATCTTGTAGATTATATTAAGAAACTTTTATTTATTCAAGTTTAAAAAATCGAACAGGGGTTTTCGGAATATTGAGTTTCCAAAAAAAATAATTGGCGTTTTTCTTTTTTCATTCAAAGTAGAGCACTAAACAGAGCATGAGCATGTCAAACATGCTCTGAACTTTCTCCGAATCGAGTGTGTTCTAAGAGCTCTGAACAGGGTTCGGACTTTACTTCGATCGAAGTAGATCTACTTCGATTTTGAGAAAAAGATTTAATCTACTTCCCTACTTCTCTTTTTTATGATCTACTTCTCTTTGAAATTCTAAACCAACATATTTAGAGACAGCGCTGATCACTCTGCATTACATAAAAAATAAGTTTAGGAATCATTTAAACGTAAGCACTGTCGAAAATTTAATGTTTTTGAGATCACATACAGAAAAACGTAAAGATATTTATGAGCCACATATTGAATTGATAAAATTCGTACAAGTTCGTTGATGGAAAATTTACTTTAAAATAATTATATTTAATTAAAATTTTTTTAAAAGTCTGAAATCAGAATTTACTTATGTTTATATAATTTAACTTCCTAAAACTACTTCGTAAATTTTAGATCTACTTCAGTTTTTTTCGGTTTCTACTTCGAAAATTTAAAACCTAAGTCCGAACCCTGGCTCTGAATTATTTTATAAGCACACGCGAGTTTTTGAGTTTTTTTTCTGTCTGTCAGAATGTTTTCAGCATTTAACTCTGTCTACTCAGCTATTTAATACCGAGCTCATAGAGTGCGCTCTGAACAATCTCTCTCAACCAAAAAAGAAACACAATCTTTGAACTGTTATACACTGTGAGCTAAAAAAAAAACACGATATTTTGTTTGACAGTTCAGGTACTACTCTGAACTAAAAAATAAAAACGCTCAATATTTAAAATTTGGATTAGCTTCATAATGATTAAAATCGATTGTACTGTTTTCGAGAAAATCAAAAACAAACAAAATTAAATGGTTCCAAGAGGGCTTCAAAAGATGATTCGTACCGTTAGTTTTGGTTTTAAAAAAAAATTTAACGAAAATCGGCCCATGCTCTTAGGCCGTAGCCGAAGTGACAGACAGACAGAATTTCGAAACTCACTTTTTCTTCGCTATCATCGTAATATCAACTTTAATAAAAATCTCGAGTTCGATTTATTTTACGAATGCATTACTTGTACTTATAGTACCTATAAGTCGTAAGAAAAACGCAGAGAACCCATAAAGGGAAACACAAAACTTCTAATAATCAATTGAACTTAAAATAATATTAATATGGCACGAAAATATTACTTTATCTCTTTTTTCTTTAACAAAATGAACTCTTGTTTTTTGATTGTTTCGGGGGGGGTTTTAACCCCTAAAACCCCTACCTGCGTTCGCCCCTGGTCAGCTGTATTAACGACTAGCATCAACCGGTATCCAAAAACGTCACTTTTAACTTCTCTAAACAAATTATCGATAAAATATAAATTATATTATTTTGGTATCACCGTTTTTCTCGGGTCTTAGATTAAGTCTTGACAATTATCTGATCTTAGCTAACTCTGTATAGACTTAAGTAGTTGTTGTATTCGCATGTAAAGTGCTTAGTCCCGATGTCGTTTTTTTCTACAATACCTAATGGACTTGCAAAAAAACACGCCTATAGAGCTCACTTGCAGCTAATTCATTGAGTTTGAGAGCACTTTTGAGCTCCTTAATAGTGCTTATAACGATGTTTTGTGAGCTAAAAGCTTTAAAAGCTTTTATAGAGCTGCTTGCTTAAACGTAGAGTAATTAAATTCTTTTTGTTTACATAGAACAATGAGCAAACGTAATAATTAAAAGTTACAATACAGTGATTTCTAAATGCGATTTCATTTTTCTCAGAAATGTTGATATTATTGTACTTCGAAATACACATTAAAAAACTCTTCTAAAATAATTTGTTTTTAGTTCATACTTTTTTGAATAAAGCTTTTGTGTTTCTCTTGTTTCCTTTGAAAGTTCAGTCAGAGCACCGTAAATAGTATTCTCTTTCTGTTTTATGAAAATTGTTAAATTTTTCTTAAACATGCTTGAAAATAAAGCTTAAAGCTTTTAAAGAATAACTTTAAAAATCTTTTCCTGCTAAAGAACCTTTTTAAAGGGTAAATAATCAAAATGCATTTATGCTCTCTGACAGCTAATAAAAACACAATAGATCTAAACTCCATTATAGAGATAGATTATTAAATTCGTTCGCCAACAACTGTAATCAGTTTTGAAATAGAGCTAAGAGTTTGCATTTAACTCTCTAAGAACTGTTTTAGAACATTTAACTCTAACGGATTTTGCTTGGGGTGTGACTAGACTTGACATGTTCTAATCGAGCTGCTTACATTCTCTTCTACTTTCGATGAACGTTTAACAAACCTAAAGAAATAAAATGCACGACTGGGTCGCACGAACTGCCTCCTATGATATAGACTAGGAATTTTAAAAACGAATGTTATTAGAAAAAAACAGTTCATAAGGATAAAATTAATTTTTTTAAATTATTTTATTAGAATGCTAACAGAATGCTATGTAAACATGAATTTATGCAAGAACAAAAATTATAAGTCGTTGTAGTGGTTTCTTAAAAAAATAAGCTTTTATATACAAAATTTTTAAAAGATTTTTAAGAAAAAAATTTGGTACACCAACGTTAAGTTTTTATTATGGTTCGAATAAAAATAAAATTTCCAAAAAAAAAATACTGAGTCGTTTTTGAAATATCGAATTTTCCAAAAAAAAATGATTTTTTATTTTCAAAAATTCATAGAATACCTTTTTATTAAGTTCGGAAATGCAATGTTTTTTGAACTTTTAAGAAGCATCTCTATAAAAAATTTGATTAAAATCCGTTATGTCAATATGATTAAATTTTTTTTAAAAAAATGGCTCTATGGTAGGTACAAGCTGTAATATCTCAATTAAAATTTTCTTTTTTATTACATTAAAGATCCTAAAATTAATTGAAAGAAAAAAATTTGTATCAAAATTCTAGGCGCCGTTTTCGAGAAAAATACGATTTTTGAAAACCATTTTTTAACATTTGTATGGAGGGTACCTTAATTTTTAGGTAAAATAATTTTTTTTTCTCACATCTTGTAGATTACACTGATAAACTATTTTTTATCAAGTTTAAAAAAGTTTTCCAAATATTGAGTTTTGAAAAAAAAATATTGAAATTTTTTTTAAAAATCCAAAAAAAATATTTTTTTTCAAAATTTGAACGCACAATTCTATTCAAATTTTTGGGGAGCTTTAGCAAAAATAAAATGATCAAAATCGGTTGTACCGTTTTTTAGAAAATCGAAAACAAAAAAAAGGTTCAATAACCATTTTTCGTAACATTTTTTTTCAACTATTACCTAGTTTTAACTAAATAATTTTTTTTGTATTTTTATTTTTTAAATCTGTTGAACAGTTATTGAAAAAAAAAATACATATTTACGAAATTACGAAAAAAGTCGTATGGTAGGTAGGTACCGTTATTTTTGGTCTTAAAAAAAAAAAGAAAAAAACGTGTGGGGAGAAAAAATTAAAAATGATATCTATCAAATTTAAAGAAAATCGGATGAGTCGTTTAGGCCGTAGTCGAACCGACAGGCAGACAGACAGAATTGCTAGACGCACTTTTTTAGTCTTCGCTATCATCGTAATGTCAACTTTGATCAAAATCTTGAGTTCGATTTTTTTTACGAAACTTGCCTTATAGTACCTATAAGTCGCAAGTAAAAATGTATGCCCATTTTCTTCTAAACGGCATACTTTTTTTTATATCCCAAATGCGGTGGCAAAACGTGTTTTGTAACCTTGAAAAAAAGCCTGTGGCTGATAAATTAATAAAATTAGTTGATCTTTTATCACGGTTTCAAAAATCAAGAGTGCCCTTGAAAACTTACCTTGATTGCTGATCAATTTCTAAAATTAGTTGGCCTTTTTTAGGCAGTTAGATGACATAAGTATGTTTTTTTTAGCGAATATCCGATTTATGGGATCCCGAACTAGGTATATCCATAAATGTCTTGAATCTGTACAATCTCTTTCAGCCTCTCAAATCTGCAGAACAGAAGTGTATTTTATACGCAGTACTTATGACGTACAGGACCGAAGCTTTCAAAATAGTCGGTCTTAATATTCATTATATTTAGACAGCTTGCGATCCAACTTTTAATAAATATAAGGAAACTAAATTTTAATAAAAATATCTTTTGCCGTAAAGATTGTTCATACACGATTACTTAAATCATATCTAAACAATAAAAGAATATGAACTGAAAATATATACATATACATACATATCTAAGTATGTATGCATGTATTTAAAAAAAAAAACTTCAAATAGACCCTTTCTTTACATATTATTAAACCTGAGACCCTAATGCATAATACAACTTTTGAACACTATTAGATTCAAAAAATGAGAATATAATTTTTTCGCCGTACTAAGTGACACACCCTAATATTGTATATCCTTTTAACAAGGTACTTTCACGTTTCTTTCACCTGTAGGCAACCTAGAATGATGGGAAAAAAACACTCATTCCGTATTCTGCCTTTCTTGGTTCTCTCAGTCTTTGTCAAATAATTCCCTAAAGCTCGTGATAAGCTGCAAAGGAATTCTAAAAAAGAGTTTTGGCATTCGTGCGCTGAGTCTGAGCACATAGTACAACATACAATAAACAACTTTTATGAAAATGAAAGAAAGAGTCACAGGAATGAGAATGTAACAGCTCCTCTTGATCCCCGCGCACCACGATAGGTGTGTTTGTAAAAATTTAACACCATCAATTTCTCGAAGTTATAAAAAAAGAAAAACTTAAACATTCTACACATATGTGCCTATACTTACAATTTACATACACACATACATTTATATGGATATAGCTCTATAAGAAAAAAAAAAACCTTACTGTGTGAAGTCATTTGTATATGATTTATTCGATTGCGGTAAAAGCGCCTTATTAAAGCCAACAAGCTTACACCTTTAACACAACAAATGGGTTTAGTATATTTGCACCGTTTACACTACCTAAATAGAAACCTAATTCGGAGGATAATTTACATGCGAAAGAGGACGATATTATGGCTTTACACACACGGAATGCAACGCAATGTGCAAGTACTTAGTTTGTGGCAAGGTTGTAAGCAAGCTTAATATTTGAAGACCTACTTTACTTGACTGTTTAAATATGTATGTATAATATTCTGTACACCGAATACGTTGATACAGTTTTGTTTATAAGATAGCCAACTTACTCGTACATTTTAGTTAATTGCAAGGTCACACTCGCATTTATCGATATCTGGGCAATAGTATAAGTTAGTTTACCCATATCATATACATACTTATATTATACAGTGCGTTTTGCATTAGAGACAATTAATCGCAAGGGCGTGTCGACAATGATGATGTTTGTCCTAAAGTGGGCTCAAGGTTAATTACATATACCTACATATAGATTATTTTTATTTTTTGAGTTGTAATGTTTTGAATGTGAGTCCATTTTAAGACAAATTATCAGTTTTAGTGATATCTTAATCTTAATTTTTACTTTCGACTTATAGGAACTACAAGGCATGTTATGCATTCGTAAAAAAAATCGATTTCGAGATTTTGAACAAAGTTGACATTACGATGATAGCGAAGACGAAAAAAGTTGGGCTCGCAATTCTGTCTGTCTGTTCGGACTACAGCCTAAACAGCTCGGCCCATTTTCGTTTAACTTGGTGGATATCGTTTTGAATTTTTCCACCACACATTTTTTTCTTTTTTTTAAGACTAAAAAATAACGTTACCTGTCATACGATTTTTTTCGAAATTTTATAAATATTTTTTTTTTCAAGAACTGTCCCAAAAAAATTTTAAGAAAATCATAAAATTTCAGTTAGCCAAATCTAGGTAACGGTTAAAAAAAATGTTCCAAAAAATAATTATTTTTGGTAGCCCCCTTGGAACCATTTTGTTTTGTTTTTGATTTTCTCGAAAACGATAAGACGGATTTTGATAATTTTTTTATGCTAAAGCATTATTATTATTATACCCCCTATTACGGTTTGCGAATCGAACGTTCGAGGTGAGATTTTTTCATTAGTGAACTACACATTCGACCTACTACGGTTGGCGAACTTTACAATTCGAGTTCGAAATTTGATTGTTTATTAAAAATATCAAATATATGACATTTAATTCGAATCAAAGGTTCTCGACTCGCCAACCGTAATACTAATTTCTCACACTCACATGTTTATTTGTTCGACTCGCCAGCCGTAATAAGGGGCAGTATATTATTGCGTATTCAAATTTTCAATTTTTTTTTGATTTTTAAAAAAAATTTCAATTTTTTTTTTTTTGAAACTCAATATTTCGAAAATTCCATGTTCAATTTTCTTCAAACTTGATAAATAAAAGTTTTTTAATATAATCTACAATATTTGAGAAAAAAAATGTGTTTTACCTAAAAATAAAGGTACTCACCAAACAAATGTTAAAAAAAGGTTTTCGAAAATCGCTCCTAGTATTTTGATAAAAAAATTTTATATCGATTAATTTTTAAGATCTATTATTTAATTTAAAAAAAATTGAAATAAAGATATTACTGACTGTACCTACCATAGAACCATTTTTACGAATTTTGAATTTATCATTATCGGAAGAACGGATTTTAATGAAATTTTTCAAGAGTTTAAAATATACTGGGTACCTTTATTTTTATGTAAAATAATTTTTTTTTCTTACATCTTTTAGATTATATTGAGAAACTTTTATTTATCAAGTTTAAAAAAAATCCAGCATAGGTTTTCCGAAATATTGTGTTTTGAAAAAAAGTTGGAATATTTGAATATTTTGGGGAGCTTTAGCAAAAAAAAAAATGATTAGTGAAAATGTTCAAAAACCAAAAAATGGTTCTAAAGAGGATACCAAAAATAACCATTTTTTGGAATTTTTTTTTTAAACATTACCTAGCTTTAACTAAATGAAATTTTTTGAATTATTTTTTTTAAATCTGTGGGACAGTTTTTAAAAAAAAATATTTATAAAATTTTGAAAAAATTCGTATGGCAGGTACCGTTTTTTTTTGGTCTCAAGAAGAAACTAGTCAAACACACATATATACAGAATTGCGAGACCGACAGTTTTCGTCTTCCCTATCATAGTTATGTCAAATTTGATCAAAGTCTCGAGTTTTATTTTTTTAACGAATGCATAACTTGCCCGTAGAACCTAAAACATTGCAAGTACTCTCGAGCATATTTTATAACGTTTGTATAGGACTGTTCGAACACATTATGAAACTCTTATTCAAACATTTTATAAGCTCAAATTTAAAATAAATTGGATAACTTCGAACATTAAGCGATTTAATTTAACACAGAAACGTTTTGCCCGATTTCGTTTTTTCTATTCAAAATAGCTTTTTGGTAGTCTAATAAAATTGTCGTTTCATCTCCATACACCACAGTGCTCAAAATACAGTTTTTAATTTTTGTCTTTAAAAATTAATAAAAATGCATCATTAATATACATATTATAACACATGTCATTTGTAAGTATTATATTTCCTCTCTGTCTAATGACCAAGTTACGGTGCATTCAAGTTGACTCTTTGTCATTGGTTTTTATTAGACATGCGCAAGTTTTAATTTTGTGCAGTTTTATTTTATTTTTAAAAGTTAACTTCGTTAAACAAAAAAAAATTAAAAATATGTTGTTTGTTCAAGAAGGCATGTCGATACATTTTTATTTTCGTTTGAAAGGTGTTACTTTAGTGTTTAAAATACATAAATGGATGACGGTTTTAATTAGCGCAGAGAACTTTTAAATCTAAGTATACAGCATGAAAGAAGAAATATTTGTTATTACAAATCCGAAGACAGAAGTAAAAGTTAGGTGCGCAAATTTCAAATATCACTGTTTGAGTTCGCGGTTGAATAAAAAAATAATACAAAGGCCGACAAAAAATTTTGGTAGTGGATGTTTAGCTAAAATATGAGTATGTGGGCTTATAGGTATGTTTATCATAATATCAAATCCGAAAATTCCGGTAGATTTTTTCTCAGCCTTGGGTAGGGGGTAGGGGTGAAGTTAAAAACTATCTATTTTTCATATCTTTGTTCCAGGAATGTAACCACTTATATAAATATAAAATTTAAATATGCAATTTAATGCTCTGTAATTAAACCTAAGCTAACATACCTGAATGTTGACTCTCCGACTGATAGCACTTAAAATATAAGCTTTTTAGTGAGTCATATCGATTTTTTTGTTAATTTTTTGCTTAATATAAGATCGGTTTTCAGATACATGCGGAAAGATTTAGGTATTTTTTTCCTATAAACAGCTCGACTGTACGTGAAGCTCTGTCCTTGGTATCCCATGACCACAAGTCTGCACCAAATCCTTATCAGTGAAAGTGAAATAATGACTCATGTCCTACTTCCAATTAGCCAGTTAAGCGAAGAAGATCAAGAGGTGCGAAATAGAGATTTTTATGTATCGGCAACAATTCAGCGGGAAGACATCACAAAATAAAATGCACGACTGGGTCGCACGAACTTGCTCCTATGTAATAGACTAGGAATTTAAAAAACTGATGTTATTAAAGAAAACTGTTCATAAGGACAAAATGAATTTTTTAAATTCTTTTAGTAATAAGACATATATAACCAGAATGCTATAAAAAAATAAATTTATGAAAGAACAAACATTATAAGTCGTTGTAGTGGTTCCTTAAAAAAATAAGCGTTTATGTAAAAAATTTTTAAAACAAAAAAATCGTTCTATGGTAGGTACAGTCAGTAATATCTAAATTTCATTTTTTTTTATTAAATTATAGATCGTTAAAATTATTCAAAAGGAAAAAAATTTTAGCAAAATTCTCGGAACCGTTTTCGAGAAAAATACGATTTTCGAAAACCATTTTTTAAAATTTCTATGGAAGGTACCGTTAGTCTTAGATAAAACAAATTTTTTTTTTCTCAAATCTTGTAGATTATGTTAAAAAACTTTTATTTATCAAGTTTGAAAAAAATCGATCTTGGGGTTTTCGAAATATTGGGTTTCCAAAAAAAAATTTGATTTAAAAATCCAAAATATTAAAAAATTGAAAATTTGAATAAGTAATAACATTTAAACTGCGGAGGAGCTTTATCATAAAAAAAATGATCAAAATCGGATGTACCGTTTTCGAGAAAATCAAAAACAAAAAAAAAATGGACCCAGGGGGGCTACCAAAAATAACAATTTTTTGGAAAATTTTTTTCAACTATTACGTAGTTTTAACTAAATGAATTTTTTAAATTTTTGTTAAAAAATTCTGTGCGACAGTTCTTAAGAAAAAAAAAATATTTATAAAATTTCGAAAAAAAATCGTATGGCAGGTACCGTTATTTTTGTGTGGGGGGAAAAATTTAAAACCCATATCTGCCAAGTTTGTCGCAAGTCGCAAGTAAAAAAGAAGGATAACATGTGGAATGTTATGAATAGGTTGTTTATCTCTGCCAATCCCTTGATAACATCGCGCACAACGACAGTCATTCACTGAAAAATGTCTTATTCTAAAGTCATGATTATGTTACTCGAAGAACAATAATAATTGTTTTCTTAAAATAAATCTATCAAAACTTTAAAAATGTTTACTATGGTCAGAACTATAGTCATTCTCATTATTAATAATATTTTCATTTTCAACAGCAGTGTTCAAAATACAGTTTTTAATTTTTGTCTTTAAAAATTAATAAAAATGCATCATTAATATACATATTATAACACATGTCATTTGTAAGTATTATATTTCCTCTCTGTCTAATGACCAAGTTACGGTGCATTCAAGTTGACTCTTTGTCATTGGTTTTTATTAGACATGCGCAAGTTTTAATTTTGTGCAGTTTTATTTTATTTTTAAAAGTTAACTTCGTTAAACAAAAAAAAATTAAAAATATGTTGTTTGTTCAAGAAGGCATGTCGATACATTTTTATTTTCGTTTGAAAGGTGTTACTTTAGTGTTTAAAATACATAAATGGATGACGGTTTTAATTAGCGCAGAGAACTTTTAAATCTAAGTATACAGCATGAAAGAAGAAATATTTGTTATTACAAATCCGAAGACAGAAGTAAAAGTTAGGTGCGCAAATTTCAAATATCACTGTTTGAGTTCGCGGTTGAATAAAAAAATAATACAAAGGCCGACAAAAAATTTTGGTAGTGGATGTTTAGCTAAAATATGAGTATGTGGGCTTATAGGTATGTTTATCATAATATCAAATCCGAAAATTCCGGTAGATTTTTTCTCAGCCTTGGGTAGGGGGTAGGGGTGAAGTTAAAAACTATCTATTTTTCATATCTTTGTTCCAGGAATGTAACCACTTATATAAATATAAAATTTAAATATGCAATTTAATGCTCTGTAATTAAACCTAAGCTAACATACCTGAATGTTGACTCTCCGACTGATAGCACTTAAAATATAAGCTTTTTAGTGAGTCATATCGATTTTTTTGTTAATTTTTTGCTTAATATAAGATCGGTTTTCAGATACATGCGGAAAGATTTAGGTATTTTTTTCCTATAAACAGCTCGACTGTACGTGAAGCTCTGTCCTTGGTATCCCATGACCACAAGTCTGCACCAAATCCTTATCAGTGAAAGTGAAATAATGACTCATGTCCTACTTCCAATTAGCCAGTTAAGCGAAGAAGATCAAGAGGTGCGAAATAGAGATTTTTATGTATCGGCAACAATTCAGCGGGAAGACATCACAAAATAAAATGCACGACTGGGTCGCACGAACTTGCTCCTATGTAATAGACTAGGAATTTAAAAAACTGATGTTATTAAAGAAAACTGTTCATAAGGACAAAATGAATTTTTTAAATTCTTTTAGTAATAAGACATATATAACCAGAATGCTATAAAAAAATAAATTTATGAAAGAACAAACATTATAAGTCGTTGTAGTGGTTCCTTAAAAAAATAAGCGTTTATGTAAAAAATTTTTAAAACAAAAAAATCGTTCTATGGTAGGTACAGTCAGTAATATCTAAATTTCATTTTTTTTTATTAAATTATAGATCGTTAAAATTATTCAAAAGGAAAAAAATTTTAGCAAAATTCTCGGAACCGTTTTCGAGAAAAATACGATTTTCGAAAACCATTTTTTAAAATTTCTATGGAAGGTACCGTTAGTCTTAGATAAAACAAATTTTTTTTTTCTCAAATCTTGTAGATTATGTTAAAAAACTTTTATTTATCAAGTTTGAAAAAAATCGATCTTGGGGTTTTCGAAATATTGGGTTTCCAAAAAAAAATTTGATTTAAAAATCCAAAATATTAAAAAATTGAAAATTTGAATAAGTAATAACATTTAAACTGCGGAGGAGCTTTATCATAAAAAAAATGATCAAAATCGGATGTACCGTTTTCGAGAAAATCAAAAACAAAAAAAAAATGGACCCAGGGGGGCTACCAAAAATAACAATTTTTTGGAAAATTTTTTTCAACTATTACGTAGTTTTAACTAAATGAATTTTTTAAATTTTTGTTAAAAAATTCTGTGCGACAGTTCTTAAGAAAAAAAAAATATTTATAAAATTTCGAAAAAAAATCGTATGGCAGGTACCGTTATTTTTGTGTGGGGGGAAAAATTTAAAACCCATATCTGCCAAGTTTGTCGCAAGTCGCAAGTAAAAAAGAAGGATAACATGTGGAATGTTATGAATAGGTTGTTTATCTCTGCCAATCCCTTGATAACATCGCGCACAACGACAGTCATTCACTGAAAAATGTCTTATTCTAAAGTCATGATTATGTTACTCGAAGAACAATAATAATTGTTTTCTTAAAATAAATCTATCAAAACTTTAAAAATGTTTACTATGGTCAGAACTATAGTCATTCTCATTATTAATAATATTTTCATTTTCAACAGCAGTTAGGTAGTATCTATTTATAACAGTTTTTAGCACTTAAAACAAGATTTTGAATTTTGAGCACTGCTTATTATGAAGGGGACCCACTGTGCGGCGATCTTATTTGGGATCATCAAATTTTCCTTTCATTAAGGTTTAAGAAAGAATAATGTTACTTTCTTACTTATCTCGCTCTCGATTTATGAATGGGTGATTGCTTGAGAAATGGAGGGTTTTCATCCATTTCATGCGATCCCTAGTTCCACTCATCTAGTTCAAGGAAGTCGCTCGTCATTGCTTGGGACTCGATTCGATTCGGGACACTGTTATCCAATGTAATCAAGGTTTTTTGAATTTCTGGACTACATCTAATCTTGATACAGCACATGAAGTTCGCGGTTTTATCTTCTTCTCCATTCGCCTTTTTCGCACACCGCACACCACCGAGAAGGAGTGTATTTTAAAACGTTAGGAACGGTCGATGATATCGATATCGTAAGTAGCATACCAATAAATGGTTGAACAGATTTAATGAATCTATAATTCTCTCTGTGGCTGTGCCCTCATACCCTGCTTAACATCTGCTCAAGAACATGATTGACAAAACCACATAATCCCTGCGGAAACCCTGTGCATATTTTGAATATTTTGAATTCTAGTTAGACATTACATCTTGCGTATTTTTCAGTGTCACGTGACAAAGCGGTATCTGTTTTCCCTCGATCCCGTGTTCTTCCATCGTCGTACAAAATTCCTGAAGATGAACGCTATGATATAAAGCTTTGAAGTCGATCTAAGGATATTTAGTGTCAAGTTAAAATTCATAGATCTTTTCCAGGATTTGCGTCAATGTGAAGATTCATTAAGTTTTTTTATAGCTAACAAAACCTTCCTTACACGATTTACATACGATTTTCCAAAACCATTTTTTAACATTTGTATGGTGGGTATCGTTATTTTTAGGTAAAATATTTTTATTTTTTCTCACATGTTGTAGATTATAAACTTTTATTTCTGAAGTTTAAAAAAAATTGAACGTGGGGTTTTCGAAATATTGAGTTTTGAAGAAAAAAAACGAAATATTTGAATATACAATACTATTCAAAATTTTGGAAAGTTTTAGAAGTTTTAGCATAAAACAATGATCAGTGAAAATTATCAAAAACAAAAAAAAAGGTTCTAAAAGGGGTACCAAAAATAATCATTTTTGGAATTTTTTTTTCAAACATTACCTAGCTTTAACTAAATGAAAGTTTTTGAATTTTTTTCCTAAAAAATCTGTCGGACAATTTTTCAAATGTAATAACTTATATTTAATGTACTGTTTTATTTTATACTCTATTTAAGAGCTTTCTATAATATCGAATAGTTTATGTAAATATTGTTTGTGGAATTTATTGAAAAATGATTATTATCAAATTATATAGCAACAGAGATTGTCATATTAAAATAAAATAATATTTCCTTAAAATATTCTGTGGAATATTCTTGACCTTTTTAAAAAAAAATATTTATAAAATTTTAAAAATCTGTGGGACAGTTTTTGAAAAAAAATATTTATAAAATTAAAAAAAAATACGTATGGCGGGTACCATTATTTATTTTTTCTTAAAAAAAAGAAAAACACCTGTGGGGGAATTTGAAAAGGATATCTTCCAAATTTAACGAAAATCGGCCGAGCCGTTTAGGCTGTAGTCGAACAGACAGACAGATAGAATATCGAGACTTACTTTTTATGTCTTCGCTATCATCGTAATGTCAACTTTGATCAAAATCTCGAAATCCATTTTTTTCGAATGCCTAACTTGCCTTATAATTATTAGAACCTATAAGTCGCAAGTAAAAATCTTGACTGTATTATAAATTTATTATGTACCTACCTTACCTACATAATGTATATTGGGTACGTTCGATAACAAAAATTGGCACTCGGACGAACGTTGATGTTTACACATCGCCGCCGTGAGTCTGCATTCACATTTTTTTTCTTCTAGGCGGTTCGATTTTTGTTTTTTGTTGGACAGACAAACACTGAATTTTGGTGTATGCCCGTTGAAATATAAACGCACTTCTTAGAAGTTGGTAAAGTCCTTGCGGCTGCGGCGATTAGCATATAATCACCGTCTTACAAACTTCTACAAAAACTATAAGTGTGAAAGCGTTATCTATCTGTTTCGTTTTCTTGAAAGGTGTATACTTACGAACTAATTCGCCGAAAATATCCTCCTCTAGGACTTTAGTATTGAATTCCTCATAAGTAACTCCATTTCATAGCTGAAAGCGGGTGCGCATATTAGGCTTTAATGGCAGATGTAATTCATGACGCACATATTCCGTGGAATTTTCGAAAATAGTCTGAATTTTTCCTAATTAACCTCCTTTACAGTCCTACTTTTCTTATATTTTTATTCTCCTCATCCAAAGGTACTAGGAGAATAACCGTTAAAATCTTAATTTTAATATTCTTAATGAGAATTTTAAATGATATGAACAAATTTCAAAATTAAGTGCTAAATAAAATGTTTCACAATTATCTCTTAAACTCACACCCAACACTCAACACAACGTACAACACTTGTCCACCCATCCATTTCCAATGGCATGACCTTATTCAGTTCTTACCAAAAACTTTGTTAATATTTTGTGTATATTCTATTACTCCTTATTCCACAACCTCAACCAGAATTTAATTGAAAGGAACCATCTTCAAAATTAATAACCTATTGTAAATAACCAGGGACAATTTCATCAAGTATTTTTATTATTCGGATGGAAATTATTATCATGCCTCAGTGAGGCACCCACTCTAAAAATTTTACATCAATAAGCTTCAATTTTAATATATACTTAGTTTGTTAGCAAAAAACAGCTATCTCCTGGTCTTAAAAGGTTTTTTTTTTTGTTTTTTACAAAAGCTCTTATAAAAGACTGGAAAATCAATTAACAAAAAAGACTTCTTGAAAGAAAACAAAACAGGGCGATAATGTTGACTTTATGATTAAGGACGTGAAGTCAAAATTGCCCAAAGTTTAAAAAGAGGGACATTTTCTCGATATTTTATTTATTTTATAAATTATTCACTGTTAACAAACAATCAGGAAGGAAAAAGAAAGTTATCAAATTCTCTTAAAGGGAATTCAAGTAAGAAACAGTTTCGAAATTATCCCTTAGAAAAAAAAAATTGTCTTCTATTTTTGCGTTGCGCCTTCGTTATGATGAGACGACTTTCAACAGTATCTATGTATATGGACGCATGTATACATACACACATATGTATATAAGTATGTATATATAAGAATTATAGGAAATTGGACAACTTTTCGAAGACGTGATAAATTCTTAACGAGCCTAGGGCTAGATTTACGCAATAAATAAACAAATGAAAATGTAAGATAAATTGGGACAATCTAGGGTACAAATCAAATCTTATTCGAAAACAGTTAGGAAAGTAAGGAACTGAAATACTTATATTGTACTCGTATGTTTGAGGAGAATTAAGATACTTGAATTGAACTACTTTTTGCCAAATAGTTGATCAAATTAAGTCTGTTCATCTCAGCTGTTTTTTATAACTCACACGCATTGAAGAGTTTATTGAGAGAGCCTTATAATGTTGAATATAAACATTGCACGAGCTATTGAGAAATTATGGAAGCAAAGAAAGGAATTGTAGGTGAATATTGATGTTGAAATTGAAATGGCAACGGAAAATCGTGCCGGGTAGACTGTTAAATAATCGTGTATCGTGAATCCTTGTATTTGATATTATGTCAAAAATTAGGCCCGAAGGTGAACTGAAAAGCATTCAAAAGGGGTGAACTGATTGAGGAGCAATGCAAATGGCTACTTCGAGTGAGCATTGCTTGTGAAAGAAGCCCTAAAACAACAAAATACATGAACATTCAAGATTTGGAAATCAATCCATGATTCAATACGTGGAGAGAAGCTTGTGCAGCACCTTCTCAAAAATGTGAGTTATAGGTACTCGTGTTTTAAACGTATAAACGCCTTATAAATGGTAGCGAGATCAGTGGGTAAAAAATTTTTATATTGATATAGGAATCCTGAGCATTTAGCGGCATTTTTAGTGGTAATTCTCACGAAGATCTTCTTTTTATTATTTTTATTGGGTTATAGGGACTGCATAAACGGCAACTCCTTCCAAAAGCTTGAAAACTAGTTTCGTTAATAATTAAATAATTATGTAGTCAAAACAAGCTTAAAAATTTAAAAATCTAGAAACTAGCTTATTAAATAAATTTTCTTTTAATTCATAAGTCACTTAGTAGGTAGCTTCTTCTATGCGCTGATCGAACAGAAAGTTCCATCGGGTCTAATTTAATCGTTTCCTTTAGCACTCGCAAACATGAACATTTATGAGTCACTGCTTAGATATTCTACCTAGTTTACGATTATCTAATACGCCGGTGCCGTGAAATAAGGCCAAGTGAAATAAGACCAACTTATAAAAATTGGCTTTATTGCACTTTGATAAACCGAAATAAGGCCAATTTTCAGTAGTTGGTCTTATTTCACTTTGACAAAGTGAAATAAGGCCAAATGATTTTGAGAAATAAGACCAAATTGGCCGTCGCTCTGGGTTTTCTTGAGCAACAGTACTTTGGGTGGCCCGCTTCGCGGGTTTTCAGGATTTTAACTCCCTTTCCGGGGCTCACGCCCGCTCACGCAACTCCGTTGCTCCGCTTAGGGTATGTTCAGTCGCCAGGCAGGCGCCTGTAGCAACAGTTTTCTTGGGCAACAGTACATAACTGTTAGTTGTTTACTCCAATTAATGAAAAATACAAAACTGTTGCTACAGGCGCCTGCCTGGCGACTGAACATACCCTAAGCGGAGCAACGGAGTTGCGTGAGCGGGCGTGAGCCCCGAAAAGGGAGTTAAAATCCTGAAAACCCGCGAAGCGGGTCACCCAAGGTACTGTTACTCAAGAAAACCCAGAACGACGGCCCCCAATAAACAATTATATAAAAACCCAGAACGTCGGCCCCAATAAGCAATAAATTATGTTGAAAGTGAAATAAGACCAATTTGGCCTTACTTCACTTTGTAAAAGTGCAATAAGACCAACTGCTGAAAATTGGCCTAATTTCACTTTATAAAAGTGCAATAGGGCCAATTTTTGAAAGTCGGCCTTATTTCACTTGGCCGTATTTCACGGCACCTAATACGCCTTTGTTCGCCCTTCTCACGGATTTCGGCACCATGTGGAAGAAAACCTATACAGGGTGATTTGCATAAGGTGTGACAAAAAGCTATGGCGTGTAGGTTGGACCTAGACAAGAAAAAAATCGTATGGGAGGGGGGGGTCTATTTCCCTCCGTTTAGGCGGGAGGGGCAATTTAAGAAAAAAATCACTTAAAACAGAAAAACAATTATTAAAAAATAACGGTGATACCTGCAGAGTAATGCTATAGCATTTTGAAAAGCCAGAAATACATTCTTTAATTTTGTTTTTTAATAAAGTTATTCGAGTGAATAGCTTTTGAAAAATTAATTTTCAAAATCAAAATTTTGAAAAAAAAAAATGAAAATTTTTTTTAAACAAATTTTTTTCAAAATTTTACGTAATTAAGTATTATTTTTTTATTCAATATTCAATGCTCATACTAATTTTTGATCAAACACAAAAAACCGGATGTCAATATGTTTTGTAGTTTTTGAGAAAATCAAAAATAACAAAAACTACTTTTGGTCTAAAAAAAGCCTTTTATTTTAGTTTTTACGTTTTTGGATTCTTAGGTGTATTTACGATTGAAAGGATTAACTTTCTTTTTACTATTTTTATAATTATCGTCTTATAAGCATACAATAATGTGACAAAGTACTGGATTAACCATATTTCACACATTTTTTCATTGAAAACACCTGCGTGAGAGCATTGGATTAATATTGACCTGCGAATGTTTTTTAAATAATGCAACGTTACATGCCCTAACTAGTGACAGAAAAATGCAATTGCGAAATAAGAACAAAAATGTTCCTGAATCTTGAAATCAATTAAAATAAGCTTATTAGAAAAATTTTTCGATATGATCCCCATTTTGTAGTTACTACGAGACCTTCTGCCCGATTTGAATGACAAGATGACAACGTTCCCTTGGCCATAGCAGACAATTTAATCTACCAGCAAGATGGAGCTCCAGCACACTACAGCCGCACTGTAAGGAACTGGCTTGATGAACATTTTAGTGACCATTGGATTGGAAGAGGAGGTCCAATAGAATGGCCGCCTAGATCACCAGATTTAACTCCGTTAGATTTTTATGCTTGGGGATTCATGAAGAACTATGTGTACGAAGTGGAAATAGAATCTTTGGAACAACTGAAACAACGGATTGAAGTGGCTGGAGTCAAATTACAGGAAAATTTATCAAGTATAAATTTATGTGCAGCAATAAGAAGACGCTATAATCTTTGCCTTCTACAAAATGGGGATGATATCGAAAATTTTTTGTAATAAGCTTTAGTTAAAAAATAGTTAAAAATTTAAATAAACAGTAATTACGTATTTTATCTAAATATGCATGTATTTCTTATTTTAATTGATTTCAAGATTCAGGAACATTTTTGTTCTTATTTCGCAATTGCGTTTTTCTGTCACTAGTTAGGGCGTGTAACGCTGCATTATTTAAAAAACATTCGCAGATCAATATTAATCCAATGCTCTCACGCAGGTGTTCTCAATGAAAAAATGTGTTATTGTATGCTTATAAGACTGATAATAAAAAAATTTTACAAAAAAAGTTAATCCTTTCTTTCGTAAATGCACCTAAGCCAAGCCGACCCCACCATAATAAAAAAGTGGCAGGTCAATTTTAAACCAATGCTCTCACGCAGGTGTTCTCAATGAAAAAATGTGTGAAATATGGTTAATCCAGTACTTTGTCACATTATTGTATGCTTATAAGACGATAATTAAAAGAATAGTAAAAAGAAAGTTAATCCTTTCAATCGTAAATTCACCTACATAAGAATCCAAAAACGTAAAAACTAAAATAAAAGGCTTTTCTTAGAACAAAAGTAGTTTTTGTTATTTTTGATTTTCTCAAAAACTATAAATCATTTTGACATCCGGTTTTTTGTGTTTGATCAAAAATTAGTATGAGCATTGAATATTGAATAAAAAAATAATACTTAATTACGTAAAATTGTGAAAAAAATTTGTTTAAAAAAAATTTTCATTTTTTTTTTCAAAATTTTGATTTTGAAAATTAATTTTTTAAAAGCTATTCACTCGAATAACTTTATTTAAAAACAAAATTAAAGAATGTATTTCTGGCTTTTCAAAATGCTATAGCATTACTCTGTAGGTATCACCGTTATTTTTTAATAATTTTTTTTCTGTTTTAAGTGACTTTTTTCTTAAATTGCCCCTTCCGCCTAAACGGGGGGTAATAGACCCCCCCTCCCAGACGATTTTTTTCTTGTCTAAGTCCAACCTACACGCCCTAGCTTTTTGTCACACCTTATGCCAATCACCCTGTATATACTCAGAACAGAATAAACACGGCGTACCTAACAAGTTAAATAAAATGCACGACTGGATCGCACAAACTTGCTCTTATGTAAAAGTACTTTGGAATTTAAGATACATTTTATAAATATAAAACATGGATTTAATGAGATAATAATGTTCAAATGCATAAAATTGCCGTCTGGTTTCCGGAAAAGTATGAATTTATGCAAATAAACCTTAAAAAATCGTTTTATTATTAAATAAATTTTTTATAAAAGAAATTTCTCTAAAATTTTTCAAGAAAAAAATGTTGGATGCGAATTTTAAGTATTTAATAATATTGGTTTTAGGAAATAATTTCAAAAAATAATCGTTCATAGGTTTTGAAGATATTGATTTAAAATTTTTTTTTTTTTTTTAAGAACCCAATAAATATTTTTTCGAATATTTTTATATACAATATTATTTTAAACTTAAGGGGATTCCTGCTAAAAGTTTTGGGTTAAAATCCTTAGAGCCGTTAATGAGAAAGTCGAAAATCAAAAAAACGGGTCTATGGCAGGTACCCCTAATAACATTTTGCCCCAAAATTTTGTTTGACCAAAATGTAGTCCATGTCCATAATATCACACTTAATTTTTTTTATCAAAATCGTTAGAGCCGTTTTAGAGATAAATAAGATTTTGCATTACGGGTGTATGGGGGGTACCCTTAGTTTTGGAGCTAAAAAAAAAATTTCAATTTTTCCTCTAGGGAATCACCGAAGACCCTTAACTACCGAGATTGAAAGAAATAGGTCCAAGGGTTTAGGCTGTAGTTCGAGGTACAGACATACAGACACACTGAAACATGTTTTTTGTGTACTAAATTTTCCTTAAAATTTTTATAAGAAAAATTGATATGCAAATTGTTAGTATTTAATAAAATACATTTTAAAGCGTAATTTAAAAATTTAATCGTGTATCGGTTTTCAAGATATTGAATTTTCAAAAAAAAAATTGTATTATTTTTTTAAAAATCCAAAAACTATTTTTTCGAAAAAAATTTTAGTTTATATTTTTTAAAATGCAAAGCAGCTCCTGCATAAAAATTTTGGTTAAAATCGTTAGAGCCGTTGGTGAGAAATTCGAAAACCAAAAAAACCGTTCTATGACAGGTACCCCTAATAACATTTCCCCCCAAATTTTTTTTTCACCAAAATATAGTCCATGTCCCTAGTATCACACTTAATTTTTTTTATCAAAATCGTTAGAGCCGTTTTCGAGATAAATAAGATTTTGCATTTCGGGTGTATGGGGGGTACCCTTAGTTTTGGAGCTAAAAAAAAAATTTCAATTTTTCCTCTAGGGAATCACCGAAGACCCTTAACTACCGAGATTGAAAGAAATAGGTCCAAGGGTTTAGGCTGTAGTTCGAGGTACAGACATACAGACACACTGAAACATGTTTTTTGTGTACTAAATTTTCCTTAAAATTTTTATAAAAAAAATTGATATGCAAATTGTTAGTATTTAATTAAATACATTTTAAAACGTAATTTAAAAATTTAATCTTGTATCGGTTTTCAAGATATTAAATTTTCAAAAAAAAAATTGTATTATTTTTTTAAAAATCCAAAAACTATTTTTTCGAAAAAAATTTTAGTTTATATTTTTGAAAATGGAAAGCAGCTCATGCATAAAAATGTTGGTTAAAATCGTTAGAGCCGTTGGTGAGAAATTCGAAAATCAAAAAAACCGTTCTATGACAGGTGCCCCTAATAACATTTCCCCCCAAATTTTTTTTTCTTCAAAATATAGTCCATGTCCATAATATCGCACTCAATTTTTTTTATCAAAATCGTTGGAGCCGTTTTCGAGATAAATAAGATTTTGCATTACGGGTGTATGGGGGGTACCCTTAGTTTTGGAGCTAAAAAAAAAATTTCAATTTTTCCTCTAGGGAATCACCGAAGACGCTTAACTACCGAGTTTGAAGAAAATACGTCCGGTAGTTTAGGCTGTAGTTCGAGGTACAGACATACAGACATACAGACAGACAGACGGAATTGTCAGACCCACTTTTTTCGTCTTCGCTATCATCGTAATGTCAACTTTGATCAAAATCTCGAGTTCGATTTTTTTTCCAAATGCAGAACTTGCCCTATAGTACCTATATCGCAAGTAAAAAGAGAGACCTAGACACGATTAAATTATAATTGTTTATTGATAGTTCTTTTTTTAAGCATTGAACTATGATTTACTAAATGTATGCCCAAACTACATTTAGTAGATATATAATTTATAATATAGTATATAAATTTTAACAACGTGTCATCGTGAGAGGCTTCTTTATTTTCAGACTTTAGGCAACAAATCAAATGTTGTATATGTTACCGGAAATGTATGAAACCTAGGAATTACGAGTATATACGATTCCTAGGAAATGTATACAATGACGAGTCTATTTAGGTAATATATAAAAAGATTTGTAAAAGATTATTTAAAACACATATTTCCTAGGTATTGTATACAACTGCTAAATAATGCTAGGAAATGTTTTAAATTAATAGATATTATATAAAAAAAAGTAAAATATAAAACACCAGTCCACTGGGGGGCTAAGATCTCACTTAATGGGAGCGAAATCCACTTTACTAAAGTGGTCTTTGATATATAAATTCCCATGTTAAGCCATGGGAACGACACGTATAAACAGTGAGGTATGTAAGGGGGGCATACTGCCCCCCTGCAACCCCCTGCTTGGGCACACTGTAGGATTTGGGGTAGGTGCGAGGTTGGGTGTATGCAAAGTTTCTTTAGCATTTAAGCAGAAATGTATAAAACCTACAAATTATATACAATTCCTAATGCTGCTTAGGAGATGTATAGAATTCCTAGGCAATGTGTATAGAAAAAATTAATTCACACATTTCCTGGCGAATTTTGGCATTGTATACATTTCCTAGGAATTATATATAACGACGGATTACATAAATTTCCGGTGACATATATACTCCACTTCAACTGAATACGCACACAGTTTTTTTAAGGTATGTTGTTAATTTTTTTCAAACTTTGGGCCTTAATGTAACATTTGATGATGCTTACTGTTTGCTTGTAATCTTGAGAAAACAAATCAGAAAGAATAATTCAAAAAGAGGCTGGGTGCGACCCACATTGATAACTTCCCATTTGTGATCTTGAAAAATTTATATTTAGTTTTTTTTTTCAAATAACCAAATTTTCAGCGAAACAAACTTTAGCCTTAAAATTCAAACAAACATTATTTTAAGATTGAAAAGCATTTTAATTATTTAAAGAGATTTGAAATTGAGATTGTTGATGTATAAGTTGTCTTATTTAAAAAAAAAAAAAACTATTAATTCAATATAATTATACTATGTATAAAATAAACTAAGTTAGAAGTCAATATCACTACTAGTTCTCGAGAAATTTGAGTCGAAAAACAATTTTTACCAATTTTCCATAGAATTTTATATAGTTTTTTATTTTTTGTAAAAAAACTGTAAACTCATTTTTTTGAGATTTTCACCAGTTGACAAACACATTATTTTTCGTAAAATAAAATTATTTTGAGTTTCAAATTGTTTTCCGTTCTTAGAATATCTGGGTTATGACATTTTTTTTTTATTTAAAAAAATAACGGTATGTTCATTTTTTTCCAAATTCATACGAAATCTATATGACCTTATAATGAGTACATTAAATTTTATTTGAAATTAATAGCATTATTTTTTCGTGAGATATTTGAAATTAACTAAAATTTTTACTTTTTTTTTAAACCGTTATAGTGAAAAAACTACTCACTGAATTTTAATAAACGCCCTTTCAGCCTCTTTCGAAGTTATTATCTATTAAACAAAATTTATTTGAAGTCGATATCTTTACTCGTTCTTGAGATATCGACGACGAAAAATGGTACCAGAACGTACGAACGTATAATGAACGTACGAACGTACGTACACACACACACACAGACATCTCTCTAAAAATGATTAATATAGGCTCTAGGGACCTTGAAACGTCGAGAAATGTCAAAAATTCCAATTTGACAAATCGGACCGATTACAATAACTCCCTATGGGAAGTTAATAAAAGCTAACGGAATAAAATAAAACAAGTTTTTCCTTTAAATATATGTTTATTGGCTATTTCTAGTAGTGGGTACTGACACCTTTATTGGTAATTACTTCATGAATTCGGTCCGGCAGGCTCTTTAAGCAGTTCAGCAGAATTTCCTTCCAGGCTAATTTAATGGCTGCAATTAGGGATTCTCTGCCCTCACTCTGATGGCCAGACTCATAAACTTTTCGTACCAACCATCCCCATACATTTTCTATAAGGTTCAGGTCGGGAGAGTAACGCGCCCATTGAAGCAATTCCACATTCTGGTGGTTTCTTTTGAAGTTTCAATCGTTTTAAATGATTTGCACTGTTTCTTACTCTACGGAATATTGAAACGCTTGCAGTTCCACCAGCTTTTTGATTAAATTTTACCGCAAAGTCACACGAATCAGAAATACATCTTAAAATTGCTCTTCGATCAATTGCAGTTGTTGCCGTTTTTTTACTTCCTTTCATGTTTTTCCCTTAAAAACTTTTATTTCTTAGGTGGGAATAAACAACACCAAAACTTTGTTCATTTTTGGTAACTTTAGCACGCCCAGTTAGTCCTTGTTCTTTTAACAAATCGGTTTTAGCTCTTTCGACACTATTTAAAGCTTTTGATCTATCCATTTTTTTTTTAATTTCAATTAAACGGCTAAATTTCATTTAAAACACTTCAGATTTTGATTGAATGTGTCAATCATCTCAAAACTGTCATTAACAATGAAGATAATGACCGATAATGATCGTGTACCTATTCAGTTGACGCAAAAAAAATTCTGCATTTTTACTTGCGACTTATAGGTACTATAAGGCAAGTTATGCATTCGTAAAAAAAATCGAACTCGAGATTTTGATCAAAGTTGACATTACGATGATAGCGAAGACCAGAAAAGTGGGTCTCGCAATTCTGTCTGTCTGTCTGTCTGTCGGTTCGACTACAGCCTAAACGGCTCGGCCGATTTTCTTCAAACTTGGTAGATATGGGTTTTAATTTTTTACCCCCGGACGTTTTTTTCTATTTTTTTTTTTAGACCAAAAATAACGGTACCTGCCATACGATTTTTTTTCGAGATTTTATATATTTTTTTTTCTCAAAAACTGTCCCACAGAATTTTTTAAAAAAAATTCCAAAAATTTCATTTGGTAAAAACTAGCTAATGGTTGAAAAAAAATTTAAAAAAAATTGTTATTTTCGGTAGTCCCCCTGGGTCCATTTTTTTTGTTTTTGATTTTCTCGAAAACGGTACAGCCGATTTTAATAATTTTTTTTATGCCAAAGCTCCTCCAAAGATTGAATATTATTACATATTCAAATTTTCAATTTTTAATTTTTTGGATTTTTAAAAAAAAATTCAAAATGTTTTTTTGGAATCTCAATATTTCGAAAACCCCATGCTCGATTTTTTTCAAACTTGGCAAATAAAAGTTTCTTAATATAATCTACAAGATTTGAGAAAAAAAAATTTGTTTTATCTAAAACTAACGGTACCTTCCATACAAATTTTAAAAAATGGTTTTCGAAAATCGCATTTTTCTCGAAAATGGTTCCGAGAATTTTGCTAAATTTTTTTTTCTTTTGATTAATCTTTACAATTTATAATTTAATAAAAAAAAATTTTAAATCTAGATATTACTGACTGTACCTACCATAGAACGATTTTTTCGAATTTTGAATTTCTCATTATCGACTTAACGGATTTTAATGAAATATTTTATAAAAAAGCTCCTGAAAAGTTTAAAAAACATTGCATTTAAAAACTTAAGAAAAAATATTTTTTCAATTTTTAGAAAAAAAAGTAATTTTTTTTTTGAAAAATTCGATATCTCAAGAACGGCTTAGTATTTTTTTGGAAATTAGACTTTTATTCGTACAATAGTAAAAACTTAAGGTTGGCGTACCAAAATTTTTTCTTAAAAATGTTTTAAAAATTTTGTACATAAAAGCTTATTTTTTTAAGGAACCACTACAAAGACTTATAATTTTTGTTCCTGCATAAATTCATATTTGCATATCATTCTGTTTTTATCTCTTACTACTTAAAGAATTAAAAAAAATTCATTTTATCTTTATGAACAGTTTTCTCTAATAACATTCGTTTTTAAAATTCCTAGTCTATTACATAGGAGCAAGTTCGTGCGACCCAGTCGTGCATTTTATTTCATATGGAACGCTTTGCCAGAGAGCGAGAAAAAAAATAACGGTACTTTTTGAATTATTCTTTCTGATTTGTTTTCTCAACATTACAAGCAAACAATAAGCATCATCAAAGATCAAATCGCACCCTTAGAATTAAAGTGACCTAACTTTAAAAGGAAATGAGCAATAAAGTCTTCAAGAAAGTATAGTTTTGAGTAAGGTTGAATGTATCTCTCACATATTTCAAGTGACCGATGTATAGACTGCCCCTTTCTTACTCATATTTCGGTATATTTTTCACCACAGGGCTGTAGAGATCCCATTTTAAGGTCAGTTTATTAAGAAATCATAAGTTACGGGAATTTTGATTTCGGTCACTTTCATTCTGAAGGTGCGAAATGATACATTAAGGCCCAAAGTTTGAAAAAAATGAACAACATACTCGTACCTTAAAAAAAAGTGTGCGTATTCAGTTGAAGCGGAGTGTATGTACGTCTTTTTTTTCTGAATACAATAAGCTTAATCTTCGAGGCCGAGTCTTACAAATATTAGGGTCTGCAATTTTTTATATTTAATTGAAGAAAATCTACGCTTTCATGGTTAACCCTAATCAATGTCACACTCGCTTCAGTTTTCACTTCACACTTTCCACAATGAAATCCTTACAGTGAAGCCAAACAAGCTTAAGCATTATCATCCCTTTTTGACTTAGAACTTTTATCTGTTTTCCTACGAGTATTTTGATTTTTCATTTTGTCCCAGTTGTAGTGATGCACGATGCGTGTATGCGTAACTGAATGGATTAAGATTGGGGCAACGATTTTAAATTCTAAGATGCACAACATTGAATTTCTTCCAGTAATTGGAAGGTTGACAAGGGTATTTTCGAGATGGTAGTGATGAAAAACTTGAGTTTTTTTTATCAGTGTGAGGATACTCGTAATTTCGTTTGATTGGGTTTATTTTTTCATTTATCATACTGAATTGAGTTAGTCGAAATCGGAATTGAAATGAAGATTTCCTATACCGGAAATTGAATGATTTCTAAATGTTGTTTACAGAAGAGGATGGCATCAAATTGATTTTAAATTGTTTTTCGGTTCAAATCGAATGTAGTAGATGTGTAATTTATCACTCACAAAAGTTGTTCCGAATGGACAATATTCGACCATGTGGTAGGCAAAGTTAAGTTATTCCAAGAGTTGAATGAACAATTTCGAATTGATTTGGGAGTTCAAAGTCTGTTTCTGTAGTTATCTCATTGGATGCCTATAGGATTTCAGAGAGACCTTTTGTTGTGCAATAGTTGATGGCTTTATAGTTTATGTCATGTTTTGGTCCAAATGTGAATTTCATTTTAGAAGGTTGTCTGTTATATCATTTGTAATAATCGAAGGTTCGGAATTAATTCCCCTTGAATATTGGATGGAAGACTGCAATTGAGAACTCGGACACCAGTTCGACAGTTCGATGTAACACACGCATGAAAATGCTTTCCTAGAAGTTTATTTTTTAGTTATGGGCTTTGTTCTTTAACTGTCTTGAAATTTCGCTTGATGATCTAAAACAGCTTTTAAAACAATCACGTGATACGTAAAAGTTTTTTTTTTTTATTGAAGTTGCCAAGTGCATATTTTTTAGTGGTGGTGAATAATAAAATAATGTTTATGGCCAACCATGATATTGATTTCAGTCAAATGAATTCTGGGGCTGTGGAAACTATCATGCGAGAAAACTATCATTCAAAAAAATTTTAAACAGTACCTATAAATAAAAATAAATTAAATAATTAAAAATACTACTTAACAGCTTAAAGACTTAAAACCAGTTTGGGTAGTTCTTAACACTTCTTAACAAATACAATAAAAACCGAAAAATTGGACCGAAGAAAAGTGGTTCAATTAGGTGGGCGTTCCATTGAAGAGGTTCTTTTTTAATTGGACCGATCCACTTACAAAGGTTTTTCCCTCATGCATGCCTGACCGTTAGGTTAGGTTAGGTTAAAGTGGCTGCTGACCGGAAAAGGTCAGCACACTTAGACCAATATTTGGTCCGTTGTGATACCACAAGGATTTCAAAAATCTCGTTAAACTCGTTAAACCATTTTGAGCTAATAATGAAGCGTTTGAGACAGTGAATGTCGGAATTATTTAGATCATTAGGATCGTTATAGTAGTAGTCTCCCAAGTGGAGTCTACGTCTTTGCGCTAGGGCAGGACAAAAGATAGAAGGTGAGGAATTGACTCCTCTTCTTCTTCATCCATGCAGCTTCTGCAAAAATCATTTGCAGGAACTCCAAGACGAGAAGCATGTCTTCCTATTAGGCAGTGTCCAGTAAGGACACCTATAACGGAGCTAATATGCAATCTACCAATAGAAATTAGTTGTTTTGAGCGTTTAGCATCAAACAATGGCCAAATCAATTTAGTAGACCGGCAAGTTGGGGTGCTGGTCCATCTGTGGTTAGCTTTCTTCATGGTTTTCATGCTTTAGCATAAGTTTACAAGTAGCTAGGGGTATACCGATGTTAGATTTGCTATCCAACAAAGGTAAGATTGTTCCGTTTTTTGCAAGTTCGTCAGCTTTACAGTTTCCTGGAATGTTTCTATGCCCCGGCACCCATGTAAGGTGAATGTTAAACTGTTTTGACATCTCCACCAGAGATGATCGACAATTTTTGGCTGTTTGTGAGTTAATGGAGACAGAGTCCAGTGACTTTAAGGCAGCTTGACTGTATGAGAAGATACGTATATCGGTTGTCGATATAACGTTTTCTTTTAGCCAAGAGAGGACTTCTTTTATTGCTAAAAGCTCTGCCTGGAACACGCTACAGTGATTGGGAAGACGAAAAGATAGACAAAGATTTAATTTTTCGGAGTATACGCCTCCACCGACCCCGTCATCGGTTTTAGATCCATCTGTATAGAAATGAATTGCTTCGTCTATCAACAGCGACTCATTTTCCCAAGAAGACCTGGAAGGGATGGATACTTGAAAATTTTTATCAAATTTTGGATGAGGGGTGGTGTAATCGACGTTACTAGGTAGACTACTGAACGAGTTCAGTATAGTAGAGTGACCAATATCATTATTGATCCACTGCGAGGAGGCTTTAAGTCGAATGGCTGTGTTAGCGGCCGATTGTTTGCTAAAAATATCTAGCGGTATGAGATGAAAAAGAACATCAAGTGCAGCAGAAGGAGTTGAGCGGAGAGCTCCACCCATGATTAAACAGGCTGTTCGTTGGACTTTGCTGAGCATATCGCGGTTTGTTGCTCTTTCCAGCGCAGTCCACCATACTGTCACTCCATATGTAAGTATCGGTCTAATGACTGAGATGTATAGCCAGTGTGTTATATGAGTTTGTAGACCCCATTTGTTACCTACGGCTTTTTTGCAAGAGAAAAGAGCTATGTTGGCTTTGTTGACTCTCTCTTGGATATTGGGCTTCCAGCTTAATTTCTTGTCCAAAATAAGACCCAGATATTTTGCTTTGTCTGAGAATTTAAGCGGTATACCTTTGATGAGGGGAGGGTCTATGTGTTGGATTTTATATTTCCTGGTAAATAGGACAAGTTCAGTTTTGTGGGGGTTGACACCGAGTCCACATTGATCTGCCCAGTTAGTAAGCTTGTTTAGAGCATTTTGTAGGAGTTCCTTCAGAGTATTAGGATGCTTACCAGATATCGCTATCGCAACATCGTCCGCATAGGCAAACACCCTGTGCCCCTCCCCTTCAAGAATCACTAGTTGTTTATTTACGACTAGGTTCCAAAGGAGAGGAGAGAGGACGCCGCCTTGCGGCGTACCCCTACTGACAGTCCTTCGAGTAGTAAAATCGCCCAGTTTTGAATTTATAATCCTGCTTATCAGCATATGATTTATCAAATTACTGATTGACTTATCCACCTTCAGAGATGACAGCGCAGATGTGATTGCGGATGCGTCGACATTGTTAAAAGCTCCTTCTATATCCAGGAAAGCAACTAAGGTGAACTCCTTATGATGAAGGGAGTGTTCGATAGTACGAACCAGCGTATGTAGAGCGGTTTCTACAGATTTCCCTTTGTTATAAGCATGTTGAGCATTGGATAGTAAGGACTTATCAATGTTTGCCCTCAAATGGATTTCAATCAGACGTTCAAATGTTTAAAGAAGGAATGATGAAAGGCTAATAGGTCTTAGATCTTTAGGATTAACATGGCTAGGTTTGTCAGCTTTGGGGATGAAAATAACATTTACTTCTCTCCATGACAAAGGAATGTGAGCCAGAGCGATACAACCATTTAAGATGTTTACCAGAATGGGTATTAGAATATCGGAATTTTCCTGTAATTTCGCTGGAATTATTCCATCTGGCCCAGGAGATTTGTATGGATTGAAGCTGTTTATTGCTCTTTTTAATTTTTCCTCTGTAATCAGACCTTGTGGAGGAGTTATGCTACTGAATATGTTGTTAGGATCAGTGCTATTAACGTAAGGAGAGCTGTCTGGAAAATGTACATCCAGGAGCAGATTGAGCGATTCTTCGCTTGAGTTTGTCCAGGAACCGTCATTGTTTTTTAGGCAACTTGGCATTACTGGATTTTTGGAGAGGATTTTTCTTAACCTTGATGCCTCTGAGTTGCCTTCTATATTGTTACAGAAAGCTCTCCAGGACATACGCTTGGTTTTCCTCAGTTCTTTTTTATATAACTTGAGGGACTCTTTATATGAATCCCAATCAGAAGTTTCTCTGGAGGTTTTCGCTCTATTAAAGAGTTTCCTGCATTCTTTTCTTAGTGGATCCAGCCCCGAGTACCACCAGTGTGGTTTCTTTTTACCTCTTATTTGTATAAGAGGGCAGGCAGTTTCCAGAGATTTGTTGAGGGCTGTTGTGAGGTCATTGACTTTAATGTCAAGATCCTCAGTGTTGTAGGGTATGCTGTATAACTCAGGTCTGATTGACCTTAATAGAGTTGCCCTATATAGAAGCCAATCTGTTTTCCGATGGTTACGGAAGGAAGGTTGGCTAGGAGGTTCGTCCATTACTTCGAATTGTATGTATCTATGATCAGAGAAAGAATGATCATTTGATACTTTCCAATTCGAAATAGTATGATAAATTTTATCTGAGACAAGAGTTATGTCAAGTACTTCCTGTCTGTTTTTAGTAACAAATGTGGGTTCATTTCCAACGTTACATATTGTTAGGTTAGTGTTCAAAATATAATCGAAAAGAGACTCACCTCTGTCGTTTTCGTGCTACCCCACACTGTATGATGGGCGTTAGCATCACTTCCAATAATGAGGTCAGTCTTCTGCCTATCTGCATCAGTGATAAGCCTCCTCAGAGTGTCTCCTAGGAGAGGGCCAAGGTGGTCATGGCCAAGATATGCCGACGCCAGCCAGAGAGTTCCTTTGACTGTTTCCAGTCTTGCGACGGTTACATCTCGATCACTGAAATTAGGTAGTAAAAATACATTTAGGCTACTTTTAACTAGTATGCAAGATCTGGGTTCACCTTTATCTAATGCATACAGCAAGTAGTAGTTTGGAGTCCTTAGTCCCCGAACGATGGATTTCACAATCCAGGGTTCTTGGATTAGGACGATGTCTTCTCCGCTGCTGGATAGACGAAGAAGCAGGGAGGCCGAGGCCTTGATAGAATGTTGGAGATTAATCTGAAGAAATCGCAGCATCTTTGCTACAACCCTCCCGATCAACCTCCAACACGGTGACGTTGGAGTCTTCCGATTCCGAGGTTGAGCCCAGAAGAGCGTCCTCACTCAGAAGATCTTCATTGTTGTGGTCATCGATCTCCATGTCGCTGACTGTTTTTATTGTCTCCACTGTTGCCGAAGATGACCTGGATGCCTCTTCCTCTTCCAGTGATGGGAAGGTGATAGATGCACCAGAGTCTGCAGCTGCAGTTTCGACTGCTATGGAGGAAGTGGATGCACCAGTTACATCCGCCTCCTTTTTGTACACCTTCAGTGTGATGGTCTCAAACCCAAACCTAATCACACCTTTGGTCTGCGCCAGAGGAGCAAGGGACTCCTTATTTAGTACAATAATTGCACCTCTGTAGGGTCCCTTTTTCTCCTCCAGTTTCGCAACTTTCCAGTTGTGAGTAGGAAGGGATGGGTTCGATAGCCGGATCATCTGGAGTATTACATCCATGCTGGAGAGTTCGGCTGTAACCATGGCGCGAGCTCTTGGTCTGCACGGGATTTTCTCCTTAGCAACAACCTCGAGCTTAGCACCAGGCCAGACTTCCCCTAACCGGCTAACGGTCAACGATAGAAGATCACACGATCTCTGATCGTCACAAACCATGAGCTTAACATGTCCTTGATGCCAGCCTCCATCGTTTGTGATTGGAGGTGGTCCTGGGTTCTCCATCATGATACTCATGAAGCTCAACTGGAGCTTCCCCTTGACCACCTGCCAATTTTCCGCAGAGATCGTGCCATCGACGTCGAAAAAAAAAACGAAATAATGCATTTTTTCCTAAAAAAAAAATAATAATACTCCATATTTTACGCCTCAGAAGTAAGTAAACATCTTAAGATTATTTATAAATATAGTACCTTAAGTAAAACACTAAGTATTTCGTTTGACCTCGTTAAAACTTCATAACATCTCTTAGTCGGCGTGGCATGGAAACTAAAATATGTTATTTCTAACATCGGAAGATATTGGGTTCTTCAATTCTTCAATTAAAGCCTTTTAAGGTCGTCTTTCTTCTTGATAGTCCTTTTGCGAAATTCCAAAATTATACCATTCATGTTCTATTTGACTTAGGTCCGGCGGCGGTTGGGAAGGGTGGTCGAAGTGCTTCGAAGTCCCATCAAGCATTAATTCTTTAAGGAACCGCGAGGTGATCATTGTCTGGCTAGGTTAGGTTAGGTTATTGGGCTGACAATTGATGTTGCTATTGTCACACTTAGATCAATGTTACCCGTGAGTGTTATCACTCTTTCCTGATAAAACCTATGTATTCTATTAATCAGTCAAGCCATTTTGAGGCATTGACGAAGTTCAATATGTGTATTCCTGAAATATTAGAAATATCTTCTAGATTATCAAAGAAGTAGCTACCAAGCCATTTCCTTCTCTGGTGGCAAAGTGACGGGCAATGACAGAGAAAGTGTGATGTGTCTTCATGTACCTCTTCATCACCACATCCTCTGCATAGGTCATCTGTACTTAGTTTTATTTTAAATTTATGGTATTTCAATAAATTATGTCTGGTAATTATGCTCGTAAGAGAGCGAAGGGACTTCTTACTAAGTTGTATAATTTTGTCAGTTCTCTGCTTGTTAAAGCAGGGCCATATTTTCCTAGTAGTATCACAGGTGTCAAGTAGATTCCACCTTTCATTGGATTTCCTTAGGATTATGTCTGAAATTTTCTGTCTAGTGTTACAGAGTGGGATGCTTACCATCTCTGCTTGACTAGCGTCGAGCGCTGATCCCTGTCTTGCCAACTCATCGGCATTTTCATTACCTGGTATGCCGCAGTGTCCCGGTACCCAGCAGAGTCTAATATTGTGCTGCGTGCCAAGAACCTTAAGCTCTTCGCGGCAGCAGGAGACAAGCTTCGATTTTATCACAGTGGCAGAAATCGCTTTTATTGCCGCTTTGCTGTCAATGTAAAAGGTGATATCAGCCCATGGTATCGCCATCATTGATACCTGTCTAGCAGCTGTTGTCACTGCCAGGACCTCCGCTTGGAAGACACTGCTATGATCTGGGAGCCCAAGTGAGTTGTTTAGCTCAAGAGGTTTTGAGAAAAAGCCTTACCCAACACCTGTGTCCATTTTGGAGCCATCAGTATAGATTGCTATTTCTGATTCACTGGTGTAGGGTTGGTTGTTCAGCCATTCTTCTCTGCTTGGAAAGGCAGTTTGGAATGGTTTATAAAAGTCAAGCTCGGGTGTTGTATAATCTGTAATGATTCTATCACCCAAATATTTCTGAAGAATTTGAGCATGTCCTATTGCGCTGTTTTTAGTCTGGCTTAGCCTTAAGGCGCTATATGCTGCGGATTCTTGTACGAAAAGGTCTAGGGGTTTCAGGTTGAGTATCGCCTCCAACCCTGCAGTTGGTGTGAATCTCATGGCACCCGTAATCCCAATGCACACAAGTCTCTGTACTTTTGCCAGAGTTTTGAGGTTCGTGCTTTTTTCCGTTGCATTCCACCATACCAAATTACCATAGGTCAGTATTGGTCTGATTATCGCCAAATACATCCACCTGATAATTTTTGGACTAGGTCCTAGGTCTTTACACCACAGTGTTTTAAATTAATGAGAATTGTGTTCATAACCAGCACCCAAAGGAGTTGTGAGAGAACTCCCCCCTGTGGGGTGCCCCTGGATGTGGACACTCTCATCTGTATCCCTGCCAGTTCCGAGTTAATTTGCCTGTTCTCTAGCATGCACATAACCCAACGCATTATCGAATTATCGATTTTATTGTCTACTAGAGCTGGCTCTACCGCTTTAGGCTAGGCGCGCACTTGCAATTTTTAGTTGCGAAACTGCTTGGTTCGAGCAACTAAAAAGTTTGTGTTTCGACACAAACTAAACGATTGCCTAAAATGAGTTCGCTATTTTATTGAACATATAATTATCTGCAGCTGCGCAGATATTCAACCAAATAGTTCATCTATTTTCTATAAGTAACCAAACAGTTTCGCAACTAAAAATTGATAGTGCGCGGCTAGCCTTATTGTTGACGTTATTGAAGGCTCCTTCAATATCGAGAAACGCAGCAAGGGTATATTCTTTGTCGCTCAATGTCTTCTCAATCGTGCTAACGACGCTGTGAAGTGCCGTTTCTACACTCTTCCCCTTTGTGTAGGCGTGCTGAGCTGGGGATAAATCAACCAGTTCCAGAATGCCACGAATATGTAGGTCTATCAGTCTTTCAAACGTTTTAAGAATAAACGATGTCAGACTAATTGGCCTGAAATCTTTTGCTTCTGTATGACTGGGCTTGCCAGCTTTTGGAATGAAAACCACTTTGACTTCGCGCCATGATAAAGGAACATTATCCCCATTTTAAACTGTTGTTTTTCAGAAGCGGTATTATTTGGATTTCGCTTTTCTGTAGCATCATTGGGAAGATGTCATCAAGGCCAGGGGATTTATACGGAGAAAAGGAATGAATTGTTCATCTTATTTTTTCTTCCGTTATAATATCCGATGGTATAATGTGTTCCGTGTAGGATTCTATTTCCAGGTTGCTGTCAGTTGACCCGCAACCCGGGAAGTGAGTTTTTATCATGTGCTCAACAGTCTCATTGCAGGACTCTGTCCAGTATCCAGTGGGCGTTTTAAGAGATCCTAAAGGGATTGAATCCTTGGAAAGAATTTTCCTTAGTCTAGCTGATTCGTTTGTCCCTTCGATTTCACTGCAAAAAGTTCTTCATGAGCTTCGTTTCGCTCGTTGCGTTTCTGCTTTAAATTTTCGTTGACTGGTTTTATATACTTCCCAGTCATTCTTATTTCTGGTGTTTTTGGCAGCATTGAAAAGTCTTCTTGTTTCTTTTCTCAAGTTACCGAGTTCTACCGTCCACCAGGGTGGTTTCTTTTTTCTTTTCCCTATATGTTTCAGTGGACAACTTTTCTCGAAGGCGTTACTAAGCTCTTTTGATGCTTGATCAATATGCTTGGGTTCTTGAATCGCAGTGTTATTGAGATTTTTGAGTTGCTTCTCTAATTCCCTATTAAAGAGATCCCAGTTGGTGTTTCTGAAATTCATATAAGGTTTCGGAGTTTCCACTGTATCATTTATCAAGAAGCCTATAAGTCTGTGGTCTGAGAATGATTCTTCTTTGAGAACATTCCATTGGTCGATTGAAACTGTATCTGAATTATTAGTAACAGTTATATCAATCACTTCTTCCCTGTTTTTTATAACAAAAGTGGGCTCATTGCTCTTATTTGCTACCAGTAAATTATGTTCTATAATAAATTCAAAAAGAGACTTACCTCTACTGTTGGTGTCGGTACTTGCCCATTGAGCATGATGTGAGTTAGCATCACATCCTAGAACCACGTCCCATCCTTCGATTGCTGCTCGCTCTACTAGCTGGACTGTTAGGTCTGCAGGTGGTACCTCCGTCCCGTCATATGGCATGTAGCAAGATGCCAGGATGAGTGGTGGGAGCCCGATTCGCTCTAGCTTCACGGCAGTCTGGTCTAGATTACTATAATGTAGATAGAAGAAAAAGATTAAACTGTTTCCTAGCTACAATGCAAGTTCTAAAATTACTGTTTGATACCACTTGTGCAGTTTTGAACAGTGTAAGTCCTTTTGAGAGCAGGCCCTTAATTTTGCCACCTGCGATCCAGGGTTCTTGAATAAGGGCGATGTCTATTTGCCTACTCTCCATGAAGTAGACAAGGTTGGCGCTGGCTGCTTTACTGTGTTGGAGATTAATTTGTACTAATTTCATGTTCATAGTTTATTAAAAACCTCCCGCCCCTTACTTACTTGCTTGTTCTTGTTGGCTATTAGTCGCAGTTTGCACCGGTTTATCCCGATCCGAACTTTGAAGCCAATTTTCCTCGAAAGTGGTATAGACTTGTGACTGAGCTGCACAACCACTTCTGTGCCGTCTTTCGTCTGCTCTCCCATCTCAAGCACATTCCAATTCTCACTGAGCTGCTCAGTATTTAGGGATTGCAGGTACCTCTCAATGCGGTCCCTAGGGATGGTTGGTCCTCACATCATCATCTTCGCTTTGGGTCTGTTAAGGTCTTTTATTTCCTTAAGCCCCATAAGGCGAAGGTTTGCATTTGGCCAGGGAGCAATCGTTCTGTTGACGAAGTCCTGCAGCCACACGAGAGCATAATCGTCTTCGCATGTCAGCATCTTGAATCCGTGGACGGTTCTGAGATTACCGAAGAGAGGCGGTTGCCCGTTCTTAACGATAACGTCGTTCACCTCGTCCAGGATTCTGACTTCCATGAACTGCCATTGATCATCGGAGAGTTTTTGGGAGGGTGTACCGAAATCCGCAATGGCAAATTGTCGCTTCTCCGTAGTCCCTTCCGTGATCAAGGTCTTTCTTCTCTTCGTTTTGGGTGAAGGATTTGTAGGCGAAGATTTATCATCCTGCCTCGTTCTTTTAGACGCCGTTGAGTTTGGTTCAGGGTGGGGCGTAGTGCCGACCGTCTCCTTTCCCGCTCTCAAGGTAATTGTCTTTGTTATTGTCGAGTTGTTCGTTATGTCAGTGGTCATCAAGGTCTTTAGTTTTTGAGTAGCATTGCCCAGCGCTAGCTTCTCCCTGGCCATTAAGGTTTCGGGATTTTTGCTAGATAGACGCCGGACAATCCTCTCAGCGTTCCGTCGTTTCTTTTTCAGAACCCGTTGGGTGAGATATCCAGCACTCCGTGAGGCCTTCTTCTCGATTACGGTGTTCTTTGTCGTGTTCATTGTCGTGTTCGTTGTCGTGTTTGTTGTTAAGTCTATGACACTACTTCCACTCGATAGAGATGGAAGAGACGTGCCGGAGTTGCCTATGGGGCTAGGACCCCTAGCGCCACTCCCACACGACCCCACCATATCCATCTCCAACGGTTGCACCTTCCCGCCTTCCAGTCCCGATGGAGCAAGTGGCTCCATACCAGGTCTGGTTGGGAGAAGTGGTCCCGCTGTTTGCTTCAGCAGCGTCGTCGTAAGCGTATTCGTCGAGGGGGTCTCCAATGAGATCGGACTTTCCTTTGATTGGATTTTACCAGTCGGCGGATTGGGCGGTCCCATTAGAGTATTCACGCTCGTACCCTCTGTAGAATTTACCTCTTTGGACGGCTGGGAAAGTACCCTTCCTGTCCTCTTAGGATCATTCGCCAGAAAAGCACAATCGTTTTGAAGACGTCTTCGTTCAATGTCGTTGAGTTCCTTCCAATTCCGACTTCCAAGTCGTTTGACCGTCTTCTTACAGTTGGAGATTCTACTCCGAACTGAAGTGGTCGACAACCCTGAGAAGGCGGAGCTGGCAACGGAACACGCGTCGTCGTCTAAAGGGGTGAGGAGAAGGTCTTCTTCCTCTTGTGTTGTAATTGTCGTTGTCGTTGTCTTTGTCGTCTTGTCTTGTTGTTGTTGTTCGTTTTTATTGGTCACTGGCGACTTATCCCCTCCTCCTGTTGGAGAGGCCAAGCCCGCGCCGGCAGCCGTGACTTCTGTCGACGTTTCAGCGTATATCCCCGCTGGTGTTTTGTTCGTTTGTTGTGACAAGTCCATAGTTTTATCGTACATAGTTTTATCATACATAAAAACGACTGATGCCAATGCCTACAGTTACTCCCAAAATTGAGCGTACCGAAATAAAAACCTTTATTTTTGCTCTTTGAAACAGATATTAATTTTCAATGATTTTGTTTTTTTTTTATTTTATTTGTATTTAAATATTAAGGAAATGATATTTATAAAAAAAACATTAAAACAATAAACAAAACAAAGTAAGAATACAAATACTAAAAAATGCATTATTTCTACTCACAAAATTGAGTGTACATTTATACAAAACTTAAAAAACAAATTACAAATGCAGAATAGTTTTCAAATTCAATATTTTGTGTGACCGCCTTTAGCATCTATCACTGCTCTTACGAGTAAGTGACGAGACATTGATTCTGCCATTTTTTTTTTGTGGAGGATGGTGTGGAATACTTTCCCACACATCTTTTAGCTTTGCTTTCAACTCGTTTTTATATTTTGCATTAACACTTTTAAGGTTTTTTTAAATTTCTTTCTACAAATTATCAATGAGATTGAGGTCCGTTGATTCAGATAAAGGCCTAAGCTGATTCTTGGCATTATAAAGCCACCATTCCCTTACATCATCAAGCCATGTGTGTTTGGGGTCGTTGTCCTGATGGAAATAGAACTCTGATGGTAGGCTCAGCTTTTCCGCTGATTGGCGATGTCAAGAAACTTTCATTTATCAGGAATGGTTCCTATAAGCCCGAAACTTCGAGTAACGGTAGCAGCCATTGAGTCCTATATAAAACATACCACAACTACCTCCATGTTTAACGCTGGGGCGCACATTTTTTTTCTGTGTTTGGCTCTCTCTGAGCGATCTGCCTGCCATCAGATCCTAACAAGTTTACTTTGATAACTTAACGAAATGAAAGGTTTATTGCTTGCGGGCAATTCCTCCTTTAATTTTTGTATATAGTATTTTTATTTTTTTTCGCCCATACGTTTTTGTCTTTTTTTTTTTAAGTTCGAAAATAACGGTACCTGCCATACGATTTTTGTTCGAAATTTTATAAATATTTTTTTTCTCAAAAACTGTCCCACAGATTTTTTTTGAAAAAATTCAAAAAAAATTCATTTAGTTAAAGCTAATATAGAAGTAAATGGAGTAACGATATCAGATTATTGCACAATTTCTAATAAATTCAATGAGTATTTCACAGAAATATCTGAAAAACTTAAACCTGTAACCGAGCTGTAATACTTGCAATTGCTAAAATTTTTCAGGCTTCGAATATATTCAAGTTAACAGCTTTGTTTTTGAAAAGATAACTTCAAGAGAAATCTATAATGTAATTTTGGGCTTGAGAAATAAAAATTCTTGCACTACTGATGGTGTATGAAGTTTAGTTTTGAAACATATTGCCTTCTATGTAGTAGACGTCTTGTGCTTCTTATTTAACCAGAGTATTTCAGTGGTCACAGGGCATAACCGCTTAAGTCGATTTTTCATATTTTTCAGGAGAGCAGTTTTAAGTTTCATAATCTCTCTATGAATCAGGAATTATGAATTTTTAAATTTCTTAAATGCATAAATGAAGAAAGAATACACATTTCTCATATACTAGAAGTAATAAAATGTATGTCTTATATTTAATGAGTAATTAAGGAAAAAAACACTTAAGCTGTTACGGCTTATTGAACTTTAAAAAAATAAAAAGCTTAGGTCGAGTTAGGTTGTTATGGCATATTAAGAAAGAATGATTAAAATTTCTTTTGTCGACTTAGGTCGTTATTCCATGTGTGATATTGTGGGAAAAAAATTTCATATGTTGACTTAAGTTCTTTTTCCTTACCAATAAACCAGGGTATTCATTACTTTAGTTAATTTTCCATGTTTGTTTTCTTTTGGTCGTGAAAGTATCATACAAGTAAAGGAACATTTTGTAATAAGAATATTTTATTTATTCAAGTTTTTAATATGCATAAGTTTAAATTATGTATTGTACATTATTCATTAAATTTTGAGCAAAATTTATTTTTAAGTATCTTCTGAGTTCTCAGGGCCTGTTAAATGAGGATTAGTATTTGGCTCGTCCATATTGGATGGAAGATTGTCATAAAAAGACTGAAAATCAAGACTTGATGTTTTAAGTCCATGAAACCTTCTTTTCTTTCGGGAAAGAAGTTGTTTAGATTTAAAGAAGCTCTCGTCTTTTTTTTTACTTTTTATAATTTTATAAATCTCATCTTTGTGCAAGAAATTTGTGTAGGGCATTTGATGCAGTTTTTATAGTAACGTAGCTACCGAATAGAGTTCCAAGTTATTTTGGCAAAATCAGAAAAATCATTGTCGTTGTTCTTCGTGTCAATTAAATCAGTCTTATTAACGAAATAAAAATCAATTTGGACCTTCGTTTTTTTTCTCACTAAGCTAATTGAGCTCGTGATGGGCGCAATCACATTTGTAAGCCCTGGTTCAAGGATCGATGAAGGTCCAAGCTTTAATTTAAAAGTGTTTGGTTTTTATTGCCTCTTTTTTTCGTTGCGTTTTGCTTCACTTGCAATGCGAATTTTTCATTCTCGGATTCGGTAACCTTTCTCTTCGAAGCAAAAGAACACTTGTCTACTTTTGGGGCATTAAACTCTTGGCCGATAAATCCAAACATTTTTAAGTATTTTAATAAGCTTGCCAGATTTAAAGATTATGATTTATAATGGCCGTGTATCGATGTAAGATTAAAGCTAGCGTTTAAATATTTTGAACACGAGTCCCTTCAAATGAAGTGGCTTTCATGTGGAGTAAACCTCGAAATATGTCGTTTTATTGTTAGGAGCACGTTTTTTTCTGATATCCTTAAATGGAATCGAACGACACTAACGACAGTGAAGATTTTTGTTTTGATGACGGATTTAAAGAAGCTCTCAGTTTCGCAAAGAACTGATGAAAATATGTTTTACAAAAAACATTACAAATATGTTCGTATTTTTCATACTACGGTCGCGTTTTGGCTTCCAGTTAACTGCGTACACCAAGGTGTCAAATTTTGTATCTTCAATGTGTTTGAGGGAACCAATATATAAAATTCTTTGGTTATATATTCCTAATGACCAGTAGCTGTTGACCTACAGTTCAAGTTCTTCTAAAATACTTCTAAAAATATAAAAAGGTCCTAGCCTTAACAGTCTTTCTGCTGATTGGAAGTTTAATACGAAGCTTTTACTTAGTTTTGCATTTAGGTCTTGCAAACGTTTCTTCTACATATTTGAGCTCTCAGAAATTGAATTACTAGACTTTCTTAATAAATTATTATTATTATTATTTATTAATCCAACAATAAATGTACAGAATAATAATTTATATTAGGTGGAACGGCTTGTGCTTTCTGCTGAAATAAATTAAAATTTGGATATTTCACTGAATCATCTGAGTGTATCATTTCCGGTTTATTAAAAAAATTACCATCAAATCATCAAATCGAGATCATTTTCAACGTTCTCAGTTTCATGTACATTGTACATAGTTGAATAGTTCACCTGAACAACAAGAAATTATATGCATATCTTTATCTTAACATAAACTTTAGAATTGTATTAAATATTAAACGTTTTCTTGCTAAAGTGATGACTTAAAAAGAAGAGTAATTGGATCAAGTCAACATCAAAAGTTTGGCCGTTCATTGATCACTGTGCTACGTTATATTCGGTTTAAAATATGGAAACATTTTTGTTTTGTTTAATTGTAACAAAACTCATAATATTATATTTTGATTTAAAGCATAAATGCATTTCTTAAAATTCCTAAAGTTTGCATAAGCGTAGTGGAAAAATATTACTCAAAGGAAGATCAATTCTTAACACTCCTTATTTTGTTATTTCTTTTTGAATTTTATTTTAATTTGACACCCAACATTTATTTTAGAACAAATGAAAAGTAAATATGTTGTAACGAGTACTTGCTCTTATTAAGTAATACCTATACTAATTTTGTTTGTATAGGGCACTGCGACAATGTGATATCAGCTCCTTAATACATCACATAACTATATCGTGTAATCAGAATGGTAATAGATAACTATTATCTTGTAATTTGTAAGCATCCTTGCTAATTCCATTATTTGCAGAGCTCATTTTCGGTATCTTACGCACTTCTTTAATTAAACCTTTCAACAAAACATCACTTACACTACAGATGCGACTGTTCGTAATAACCTATCTTCACTTATGACTCATTTTTACAGTAAACTGATTAAGGCAAAAGAACATAAGTCAACTTAGATTTGTGATTTTTTAAATTGAAACACGGAATAACGGCCTAACTCGATTTAAGATTTTCATGCAATCATAGTCTGGTTAGCCAAAAGAACTTAAGTCCAGTTAAGTTTGTCAAGAAATAGAAATGTGATTTGCCATAACAACCTAACTCAAGTTAAGAAAAGTAAATATTTTTTCTACTTTAGGGAATAAGAGCCTACATAAGAAAAATGAAAAATAAGCGTTTTTAATTCTCGGCAGATTTTAAATTGATTAACTTGACTTATGTTGTTATTCCTCATTATTTTTTTTCAATGCAGAATAATAAAAACTTAACTAAAGTTATGAAACCGCCGTTGTATTTTTATTGAGTTAAGTTGTTATGGCAAATTATAATTTTTGAAAAGCGAGTTAGGTTTTTTGTTTATAACTTTTGTTTAAAAAAAGATACAGACGTTAAAAATTGAGTGGGCATAGATTTGTATATTCTCAGCACGATTATGATAAAAACTCAATTTCGTCATAACTCGAGTTAGGCGGTTATGGTTTGCGGCCACAGATTTATAGGGGTTGTTTTCCTGATCACCTTAAATGCGCGGAGGTTATACCACTTTTTAAAAAAGGATGCAGAAAAAAGATCTCAGATTACAGACCTTTATCTCTCCTCTCGACTTTTTCTAAGATCTTTGAAAAGTTACTAAAAGTTCGTATTGTGTCGTTTTAGATAAATGTAACTTCTTTTGTAGCAATCAATTCGGTTTTAGAAAAGGAATGTCAACAGAAGATGCTATATTGAGGGTTTGTAGCCATTTTTATGCTAGTCTTAACTATAATAAGTCAACCATAGGTCTATTTATTGACATGACAAAGGCATTTGACATGGTGGATCATGATCTATTGCTTAAAAAATGTACAATGCTGGTTTTCGAGGTCATATTTTTCTGTGGCTTCAATCTTATTTAAAAGACAGAAAGCAGAGGGTAATTGTCAATGGATTTTTAAGTAAATCTAAACTTTAAAAAACGGTGTACCACAGGGTTCTGTACTGGGCCCATTGTTTTTCCTTATGTACATCAACTCTCTCCTTCAACTAAAACTTAATGGTATTCCTACTGCCTTTGCTGACGATATCGCTATCGAAGGTCATAATTTATTTGAATGTATTGTAAATATCGAGAAAGATCTTGAAATCAAATCTTAAGATTGTGGCTTACCTCACATAAATTAATCATTAGTGAGAAAACTAAACTAATTTCTTTTAAAAATTATTATTTAAATAATTATCCGGAAATAGCTTAGAAGAATATAACCTATGTTTTGACGCCTACGACTGTAACAAATTTTCATTATCTACCTATTCACAATTGTGGTAGAGCAAATTTTAATTCTAACTTCAAGTGCTCAGAAAGATGTTTTAAAATTGAATCAGTTGATCACTTTAAATACCTTGGTGTTACGATCGATTTTAATATAAATTGGAAAATTCATATCCAAACGTTAAAAGGATACATGATGTTAGTCACACGTAAAATGTATCTCTTAAAAGAGTTTTGCTCTCGAAAAGTCCTAACTCGAATTTACTATGGGCTTGCTCATTCGAAGTTGCAATATGGGATCACTTGTTGGCGTGGTTCGTATGCTAATTCTCTTGGACCCTTACTGATAGCTGAAAAGCACTTAATTAGAATAATTTACAAAAAGAATCGGTTAACTGAAAGTTTGCCTTTATTTAAAGATTTGCGAATTCTTCCAATGAGACATTTATACGTTTTTAAAGTTCGAAGAGAGTTTTTCAAACAAAGCGGTAATATTCCGAGTAGGAATTCTCAAATGCATAATTTACGAATAAATAATTTGAGATTAGTTAATGCTCCACTTGCTCATAAAACTCACTTTATACATTTTTATACATACACAGCTCCTTATCTTTTTAATAAATTGCCTTTATGTATCAAGGAGACTTTTAGTTTTTCTTCTTTCAATAAAAAAGTCAAAGACTGGTTATTCACTCTGCTTTACGATTATCTACATTGAATCTTTTATCTAAAATTTTAAGCTTTTTTTCATTTTAAATTGTTAATCTAGACCTTTTTGAACTTCTACGTATATAAATATGTATTCATTATTTTTTCGAATTGCTGAAAACATTTTCGTATTGTAAAATACCTTTTTTTTCTAATTTTTTTTTTCTTTATTATATCATTACTATGTAAACACTGATTGTCACCCCACATCAAATATTTTTTGAATTATAAATTAAGCTTTTGATGTTTCATTCAACACTAACTTCCATAGTTACAGAATGAATATTATTATTCTATATATATTTCTATCATATAAGCTTTTGTAATATAGTTTTTAAATATGAAATGAATAAATAAATTATTACTACTACTACTAGAAATGGTTGAAAAATAATTTTCAAAATATGGTTATTGAGGGTACCCCCTTAGGAACCATTTTGTTTTGTTTTTGATTTTCTCAAGAACGGTACAACCGATTTTGATAGTTTTTTTATGCTAAAGCTCCCCAGCAGTTTAAATATTATTGTGCATTCAAATTTTGATGAGGTAGTGCGTAGAATTGAGAAAAATATTTAATTTTAATAATAATAAATATAATTAGATGTAGAAGGGGATTTCAACAACGCCTTAATAAGTCCATTCTGGAATCACTCATCGAGTTTGGTGTAGAAGAATAAATCAGGGAGTGGATTATATCCGTGCTTAGAGGTAGAAGGATTCTAGGTACGTTAGGTAATGTAAACTTAAACTTAACCAAGTAGGTTACTAGAGGAACACCCCAGGGCGGAGGAGCTCTGTCCTTTCTCCTATGGCTACATAGTCATTCTCGTTAAATTGGAAAGATGTGGAGTAAAGGCGGTTGTGTATGCAGATGATGTGGTAATACTAGTGTAAAGTAAAATAACAGAAATGGCTTTAAGAAAAGTTAGTAACTTAGTCACGATTTGTGTAGAAGTGTTAACCAAAGCAAAACTGAACTGATGCTATTTACTACCTTAACTAAGATACAAACCTGCGCTCTATCCCGACTCAATGACCAAACACTATTGCTCTCTTCTAGTGTTATTCTAGACCGTATGTTGAACTGGCAATTATTTATTGAAGAAAAGGCTAAAAGGGTCTACATAGCTTTCTTAGCCTATAGTAAAACCTTTTGTTAAAATTGGGGTCTTCAATTTAAGATGATTTTGTGGAGATACGCAGCCTTGGTGCGACCATAGCATATAACATGGACAAACTGAAGAAGTTACAAGGAACTGCTAGCGTTGGCACCACAAGGGCCCTAACATCTTGCCCAACTGATGACTTAAGCATTTTTCCTTTTACCACTTGATTAAGACATTAAGTATCTAGTATCTTGTAGTGCATTAAGACTACGGGAATCGAACTTCTGCATTAGAAAGCCTTATGATTACAGCAATATTAAGGACTTGTTTCCAATAGAGATCTTTTCGATTAACCATACTGCACTGCACATCCTTTTGAGCATCAGTAAAGATTTTAAGGTTATGTCCCCGTTAAGAAAGTACTGGGATGATGACACCGTGACGAAAGAATTTCACACAACTATTTTTACTGATGGCTGAAAGATGGATTGTGGTGTTGGTTCAGGAATCTTCTCAGTGACTTCTGAAACTCGTAATGTACATATATCTAGGTCGTTTAGGCTACCCGACTTCACTAGTGCTTTTCAGACTGAATTATGAACTGGCTATCAGGAAAGCATGCTAAGGTACTCAAACAAGATCCAAAAGATAAAACCATTAATTCTATTACATCATCGTCCAAATTAGTCCAGCAATGTTGGGATGAATTTGCTAGCCTTAATATTAACCATAATGTCACTCTTATATGGGTTCCGTGCCATTATGGCACTGATGGGAATAAACGGGCGAACGGGCATTTATCTAGAAAAATTTGGGCCACCTATAATAAGCTACCTGTAGCGAACACTGGCCAATCGGAGTGCATGCAGCGAAGTTAAGTATTCCTCACAACGCTCTTTGTCATAGCTGTGGAGACCAGCGGGAAAAGGAAACAGTCCTCCACTGCCCCTGAAAATGCCCTGCTATGGCAAAATTTAGAACACAATGATTAGGAAGAGTAGTTTTTGACAACATTGAAGAACTTTCGGAAATGAAGATCAAAGAATTGATATCTTTTCTCAACGCGACGAAACGGCTTTACGAAACGTTTACTTCTGTGCCGTGTGTGCCTGAGTGAGTGATCCAATTTCCGGATGATTGTGCAAAATCAAACATACAATAAGAGACATTAAAACCTACTATAGACTAAAACCTTTCTTACTTTTTAAGTCAATCCAAACTGCAAATGTTTCTGTCAGAATGTTTCTAATTTCTGAAAGCAGTTCCATCCACATAGTTCGTATCAGTTATGGTATCAAAATGGCGCACTTCAGCGCTTCTTGGGCCACATGGCTAGACTTCCGGTGGTCGCAATTTCTACCTACCTACCTACAGTCCAACACACTAATTATTATGTGAAGGGGTACTTCAATTTAACTTCAGCTTTAATTTTATTAATTAAATTGTATTAAAAGTTGTAAGCATTGTACGTAGTTGCTACACCTTATGTTAACAGTACTATAGAAATAGATACAGTAGATATATGAAAAAAAAGAACAATCCATACAAGGACTAATACTCGTATTTTGTGTTGTTGGAAACCGGGAAAGTTTGTTTGGAAGGAATAAATGTTCGCCAGCAGACGTAGATTTGCCGATGGAATTAAAAAAAAAGTTCAATGCATTCTTTGCATTACGGCATTAGAGTATATTGCAAACGGTTACCGATCATCGGATGTATTCCCAGTGGTTTCAAATTTTGAACTGAGTTTCAAACGGCCGCTTAACTTAAACTACAGAATAAGCAACTCAGCCCAAGGCTTAAGCAAACTAAAGTCTAAACGAAAAATGGAGCTTAAACATTTACTATTAAACTAGGGATAAGACGTTTTTAATCATTCAATAATTTCGAAGTGATTAAAATCCGTATTTACAGAAAAACAACTCCTGCTAAAGCACCAATGTTTTACAGATTAATTTTACATAATGCATAAACTCATACCCACTTCTGTAATTAATATCACTTAAGAAACTACAGAGCGTTGACACTTTACACAGCAATACACACATTTCATTCTCGACAAATCCCAAATTGAATACAAAAGAAAATATATGTAACTCTTTCTTTATCTTGTTCTTTGTTTGGACCAAAGTGTCGCAGGATCAAAGGCCAGGCGAACCCATTTGGTCATCTCTCATCAATTACAATCAAAATGTATTCCTTTGGTTTCGTTCACACGCCTTTGTCTGTGTCGCTCTCGTGCCAATCCATTTGTCACAATGTTCAATTTCAGAACAAAAATGACATGCCCTTCGTCATCATTCGTCGCAACATGGAGTTGGGACTGTTGGAAATTTGAAATGTACATAGGAAGTTAGACGGTGATGTCCAGGATGCCTTATTTGATATATATGTTCCTGATTCCCCTTATTTGTCGACTTGTTTGCAAGTTATTTCAATAGTGAATCACTGAATAACAGAATCCAAGGACATTCACATTGCGTTGTTGATGTTAACGGCTCCGCAGCGTCGTATACGCCATTTGTACTACATAGTTCTTCATTCCATTTTGGACTGCAATAACATCCTTGGAAATTGTTGTATGTTTTTGACGACATTTGCAATTGCTGCACAAAATCTCATTAAAGTTGAAATTTATGATTTGACACCAGGCGCTATTTGTAGTGCAATAAACAAGGGACGTCGACACATCTCGACGTTAATGGCAGCTTCTAGGTCTTTGAAATGCAATCGGATTTATAAAGTCCTGTTTCTTAATCAACGAATCTCTGGTTGTGATGGCGTTGCTCATGTATTGGAGTCATCGGCATATACTATTGTCCTCTTTTCTGATGGCAAAATTTTCGGAAGTCTAAATGGTGACGAGAAATGACCCCAAATATGATCCCTTTGGTAAATCTGCCCCCATGTACTTCTTTACCGATATTTCGATCAGCCCTGTGTAATCCCAATAGAGGATGTACTGTCGAATACTTTGCTCGTACTATGAATTTAAACGCATAACTTTTGACAAGATATTATGAATTATTATAAAAAAAAAACGCAAACCTTTTACAAGGCTTATTTTCGAAAATATCGCGGCTCAAAAACATCGTTGCGAGTCGAAAATCGGTAAAATCAATTTGGATTGATGTATTTTGATGATAGATAAGACCATATTGGTGTATACAGGGTGATCTGCATAAGGTGTGACAAAAAGCTAGGGCGTGTAGGTTGGACTTAGACAAGAAAAAAATCATATGGGAGGGGGGGGGGCTCTATTTCCCCCCGTTTAGGCGGGAGGGGCAATTTAAGAAAAAAATCACTTAAAACAGAAAAAAAAATTATTAAAAAATAACGGTGATACCTACAGAGTAGTGCTATAGCATTTTGAAAAGCCAGAAATACATTATTTAATTTTGTTTTTAAATAAAGTTGTTCGAGTGAATAGTTTTTGAAAAATTAATTTTCAAAATCAAAATTTTGAAAAAAAAATGAAAATTTTGTTTTTAAACAATTTTTTTTCAAAATTTTACGTAATTAAGTATTATTTTTTTATCCAATATTCAATGCTCTTATTAATTTTTGATCAAACACAAAAAACCGGATGTCAAAATGTTTTGTAGTTTTTGAGAAAATCAAAAATAACAAAAACTACTTTTGTTCTAAGAAAAACCTGTTATTTTAGTTTTTGGATTCTTAGGTGAATTTACGATATAATGGATTAACTTTCTTTTTACTATTTTTTTAATTATCGGTCTTATAAGCATATACAATAATGTGGCAAAGTACTGGATTAATCATATTTCACACATTTTTTCATTGAGAACACCTGACAGAGTACTGGATTAACACATTTTTTCATTGAGAACACCTGCGTGAGAGCATTGGATTAATATTGACCTGCGAATGTTTTTTAAATAATGCAAAGTTACACGCCCTAACTAATGACAGAAAAATGCAATTGCGAAATAAGAACAAAAATGTTCCTGAATCTTGAAACCATTCTATTGGACCTCCTCTTCCAATCCAACAGTCACTAAAATGTTCATCAAGCCAGTTCCTTACAGTGCGGCTGTAGTGTGCTGGAACTCCATCTTGCTGGTAGATTAAATTGTTTGCTATGGCCAAGGGAACGTTGTCATTCAAATCGGGCAGAAGGTCTCGTAGTAACTGCAGATAGGATTCTCCATTTATGACTGAATTCAGGAACCGTGGTCCAATAACTTTTCGTCCAACAATACCAAGCCAAACATTACAGCTAAAGCGGTGTTGAGATTTGGGTTGTTTCTTGTTATGCGGATTGCTGTTACTCCAGTGATGTAAATTGTGGAAATTTGTTGAAACCACCCAAAATTCTTTCCTCTATGTGTACTGATGCAGAAGATGAACTTTCTCTCCCTCGGTGCTCCAGTACTCCGTGTTCTCGAAGACGTTGATGGATTCTTGAAAATATTGTATGACTGGGACACCTCCTATTGGGATACATTTCAGCGTAGAGTCTTTGTGCTTCACGACTTCGACCATGAGCGATACCGTAGCAGTAATGCATATCCGTTAATTCGGCACGAGAGTAATTTGACATCGTGATATGTTGACGACTTGACATTCAAATTAGAAATAATTTGTACAAGAAAACAGGTCGCGTCGCTAAGCCGACCCCACCGTAATAAAAAAGTGGCAGGTCAATTTTAAACCAATGCTCTCACGCAAGTGTTCTCAATGAAAAAATGTGTGAAATATGATTAATCCAGTACTTTGTCACATTATTGTATGCTTATAAGACCGATAGTTAAAAAAATAGTAAAAAGAAAGTTATCCTTTCAATCGTAAATTCACCTAAGAATCCAAAAACGTAAAAACTAAAATAAAGGGCTTTTCTTAGAACAAAAGTAGTTTTTGTTATTTTTAATTTTCTCGAAAACTACAAAACATTTTGACATCCGGTTTTTTGTGTTTGATCAAAAATTAATAAGAGCATTGAATATTGAATAAAAAAATAATACTTGATTACGTAAAATTTTGAAAAAAAAAAATGTTTAAAAACAAAATTTTCATTTTTTTTTCAAAATTTTTATTTTGAAAATTAATTTTTCAAAAACTGTTCACTCGAACAACTTTATTTAAAAACAAAATTAAATAATGTATTTCTGGCTTTTCAAAATGCTATAGCATTACTCTGTAGGTATCACCGTTATTTTTTAATAATTTTTTTTCTGTTTTAAGTGATTTTTTTCTTAAATTGCCCCTCCCTCCTAAACGGGGGAAAATAGACCCCCCCCTCTTCCATACGATTTTTTTCTTGTCTAAGTCTAACCTACACGCCCTAGCTTTTTGTCACACCTTATGCGAATCACCCTGTATACATATAACTTGGTTAGAACTTCTATTAAATACGAGTATATGTATGTATACACAGTCACAAAAGTAAGTATACAGCAGAAAACAAAATGTTAAGCAGAGAGAAAAAAATTGAATAAGCATATGTTATGAAACATTTGGCGTATATTTTTTTAGAAAATTTTATTCTCTTTTCGTAAAATCAATTATCAAAACATTTTTTTTTGAAAATGGCTTAGATATCAACTTAAAACTCTCTCAGAATTTTGATCACAAAAGTAAGTTATACGCTAATAGAAATTACAACATTTTTAACTTAATATTAGAATTTAGTAATTTGTTGGGTAATCTTTTGATTTAATTACGGCGTTTATTCTCGATGGCATCGACGAAACAAGTTTTTGGGTAACACTTAGGGTTGTTCCATTCTTTTTGAAGGATCCTTTTAATCTCTACTTTTGATTTTATCTCATGTTTGCGTATTTGACGCACCAGATGATCCCATAAATGCTCAATAACATTTAAATCTGGCGATTGAGGAGTTGTTTTGACTTGTCTTCGCACATTATATAGCAGCCATTCTCTCACGATTTGGAAGGTATGTTTGGGGTCATTATCTTGTTGAAAGATGAATGACCTCTCACAACCTAGTTCTTGTGCACTTTGATGAAGATTATTTTTTAAGATGTCGAGGTAACCAAAACGATCTATCGTACTCTCAATAAAAACCAGGTCACCCACTCTAGATGCCACCAAGCACCCCCAAAACATAACCGAACCACCACCATGTTTAACAGTTCCAGTCAGGTGGTTAGGATCTAACGCCGTATTAGTTTTTTTTCACACTTTTGCACATCCATCAGAGCCATGGATGTTGAATTTGCTCTCGTCAGAAAAAATAACGGTATTCAGAAAGCCAAATCGGTCTGAATATGACTTCTGGCAAATTCAATCCGCTTTTAGCGATTGACCTTGCTAATGAATGGTTTTTTCCTAATAGCATGACTTACCTATCTCTTCTTCTATCTCGTCCTGCAGTTTTGGTGCACTTATTTTCGCATTTTTTCTTTACTTTGCGAATTATTAGTCGCTGCTCATGTTCAGAGAACGTTCGCTAGCGGCTACTGCGAGCCGTGTTCGTAACTGTTCCACATTGTTTCTGCTATTCCAATATTTTTTGGACGGTTGCTGGGCTCCTATTAACAAGTACAGCTACTTTCTGAATCCACTTTCCTTTACTTGAGTACTTAACTATTAATTTTTGTAAGTCCAAGGAGAGCTCTTTTCCACGTGGTGCCATTTCTAATTTTAAAAGGAAAAATTTGAACTGAAATAGGCTAGTCTAGTAGTTTTGCCTTACCTTTTTAATAAAAAAAAAAAAAATCGACTCAAAAGTTTTTATTGATGCAACATCACATAAGAAAAACTGTCTGTATACCTACTAACTTTTGTAACCTATTTTTTTTACCCGTGATTACAAATAATGAGAGATAGCAAAAAAGTGGATACAAATTGTACCGTTATTTTGCTTAACAGCAGTAATGTGTATGACAAGACACTTGTGCCATAAGCAGAGAATAGATATGGATTTGATATTAACGGTATTTTTTCGTCTATTTACGTATTAGCTTGGTTGTATGTATACTTACTTTTGTGACTGTGTGTATGTCTCAACTAAATTGCTTTTTGCAATTTTGGGTTAAAAAATTGATTGGTTTTGCCAGGGGAAACGGATGATTTTTTAAATTTGTTTTGGCATCGTTTAGGTTGATTTGTACATCAATGGAAAAATGTTAATTCTCTATTCAGAATGGAAAAATGTAATAAATTTTTTTTTTTTTACTAAGATCTGTGGAATTTTTTTTTAAGAATAAACAACGTGTTGGAATATAACCAAAAAGTGCTCTCTACGAATTTTTAAAAATATGAGCCATTCAGGTTCGGCAAACAAAATCAGTACGAAAACACAACTTAGAATAACTCTTTACGGATTTCGGAAAAAAGATAAAATGGGCTATACGAGCCCAAACGCAAAATAGTTGGACTATACCTATGATAAAAAACAAAAATCTTCTAATTCTTAAATTCCATCGGAAATAAAATCAATATTTTGGTATTTTTCTTAAGATACTCGTATATTTATTTTGAATAGGAATAAGTAACAAAAACAAAATGACTTCAATTAAATAACGATATAGAGCAATATTAAAAAATAAAATAACGATTGATACATTTTTTTAAGCGCAAGATAGTTGGCCTATGGGTCTTAATTTTTATTTTACCATGGTGTTACGTCGCCTTTGGCCTTGATAACTGCTTCTATGTGTCGTGGCATTGTGTCAACTAATTTTTGACATTCTTCGGTACCAGTACAGTTTCAATTGGTGAAAGGTCAGGGCTGCTAGAGGGCCATTCCAGTAAGGGAATAGCTTTAGCAGATAACCACGCCATTGAAGACCTTGCTGTATGGCAAGAAGCTCCATCCTGTTGGAAAATATAGTCTCGATCACTAGCTTGAAGTCGTGGTATTGATGGGAGAAGCTCATTTTCCAGAATATCCCTGTACTTGGCAGCATTGACAATTCCATTTACAAAATGTATATGGCCCAGGCCCCGCACCGACATGCATCCCAATATCATTAGAGATGCTGGAAACTTGACCGTTTTTTTAAGGCAATCTTTGTGAAAAGCCTCTTTTCTAATGACTCGTTTTCGTTCTTCGCCCACGCAAACTTCAAACCTGGACTCATCACTCCAAATAACGGACTCTAGCAGCTTTTTCTTTTGTTTAGTTATTTAAAGTGGTTTTTCTTTGGCCTATGTTTTTAACGAATTAAAATAGCTCTAACTTAAATAAATCTAAAACAAACCTTATAAAATTTGTATCCAATTTTTTTCATAGTCCATTTGCAAGTGTCGACTGAAACACTTTTTTGGATTCTTTCCTTCATTAAACAGTTATTGCAGCGGCCGTTTGACGTCGATTTTCTATTATTATTTTTTTTTAAGACTCGGCAATCTCGAGGTTTTGCAATTGGTGTGCGCCCCGTTTCTTTACCGATCTCCACATTTACACTGTTTTTGAACTTTGAGATAATGTTTCGAATTGATGTGTTGCAATATTTTAACCCGAATTTTATGAAGAATTTAGCATGATTATGATGACGATTAAGTACTTAAAGACCGCGACTTTGGATTATACGAATCCAATTATAATTACAATAAAAAAAAAAGAACAAACGAATTATTTTACTATAAAAATGTGCAACCGGCACACGCGATAGATTAGATCGAATTGAGGAAATGTCAAAAGATCAAGAAGTATGATAGAGAGAAAGAGATTAGAAATATTGCAACAACAACTGCGGTGTGTAACGAAGTAGCTCACCGGCTAGCTGGGGGTGGGTTCGTCGAATTAAATTGGTGATAAAAAAAATGTAAACAATTTAGATCGAATAAAAAAAGAATTTGGGTGCTATAAAAAGGCAATTAAATAAATGCAAGTACTGGGGCGTACTTACGTGGAAGGGGTGGGCGCCAGGAAACTATTTATGGTCGTTTGCCTTAACCGGGATGCTGTAATTGTTCTTCAAAAATATGAAGTAAACACAACTTTAAATTAAAGAAAGTTTTATTTAAAATTATCTAGGAAACCGTGGCTTGCGCCTGGATTAAAACCTAGAATTTTTTCAAATATACTTAGGTATAAATACAAAAATAAATTGGTTAAAACCAATTGAATATAAATGAAATTATTTAGGATTAAATGGAAATGAAATTAATAAAAATGAAAAAAAGAAAATTTTAGAACCACAGACCGCAAGAATGGACCGCTATCACTCGGTCCCGAAATAAACAGATAATCAAACTATGGTAATAGGGGTTCGCGAGTCTCACAATTTTGAGATTAATAAAACGAAATCAAAGGCCAACCGAATTAATATTTCACAACAGTTTTAATCAACGAATTAAAACTTTTATAACCTAACACTCTACTTATCTTTTCCTTTCTTTTTGGATCTTGTTTCCTTTCCTTCCTTCTTCCTTCCTCAATGATTGCAATCGCCCCGTTCTGGCGATTCTTAATCTTTCCACTTAAAACCTCCTCTTTCGAATTAAGATTATTATTTTTCAAAAACTATTATTCTACTTTTCTCAACACTTTCTATTTTCTTCAACTTTTTATATTTTCTTTTTCTTTCTCTTCAAAATTTCAAATTGCCTATCGGCTTAGACAGTCAACCAAGAATTAGTTTAACCATTTAGCCTTTTATTTCTCTTGGCCTCCTCTTTCACTCACACATTCACACTCTCAATCAAAAGCTTTCGTGGAACTCGGTTACGGTACCACTCCGATGTTGAGTTCCAACGAAACTCTCATTCGCCCACACAATCAATGAATTCCCCAAGTTGTTGGTGCTGTCCCAAAACTTAGCAAATCCAAGGCCGTACCCTAACATATTTATAATAACTATTTTTGAGAAAAATAAAAAGAAATTATAAAAATTTGAAGATAACTATTCGGAGCATTCTCTCCGTTACTCTACTATATTTTACTTACTATCATATACTTATTCGAAAAAGGAGTGTTTACTAATAACCAATCTTTAACAATATTAAGGAACCGAAGAAGGAAGGCAAATATTCAAATTAAACTTCCTAACGCGCAATCTACTATTCGGTGGACCTTTGTGCAGATTTGGTGGGATAGGGAAGAGCATTTAGCGTTCCATTCTTTGATGCTGGTCTGTTATTTAAGTTAAGTTTTAATTAAGAATTTTAGGGTGGGCTCAAAGCCGTGTTCAAAAGTAAGTTAAGAAGTTAAGTTATCTGATGTTGTTGATGTTGTGTTGTTCTCATATCCACTTTAAGTGTACGTGTATGTTTCGTTCTCTTGTTGTCTTCAAGTATAAGTTTCCTCGTTTATGTAGAAGGCGTGCGAGTCTCCAGCCCATCCGCTGGCTCAACACGATCGATTTATCGGGTACCTATTTTGTCATCCTCTCTGAGCTACTCTCAAGCTCCATGAGGACAACCGACTCAAAATGTGGGTCGAAAAATGGGAATGGTTGGGATGGAGGGGAAAACAGATATCGAGAGTGAGACTATGACTAAACAACATAGTCGAAGAAGGTTTGAAGAACCAAGATTAAGAATGGTTTTTGTTGCGGTAAATCTTACCGTAACAGATGAGCGCGGTAAATTGAATTGTTTTGCGATTTTATAGCTCGATTATCCCTTTTCGAAGGCTTTAATTATGGATTCCCTAAGGTATCGTGATAATGCAACGCCACGCACCATGGTTGACATTAAACTGTTAAACAACAAAACAAGTGCATGCATTTTTTTCATAACGGTTAAGTGAAAATCTATTTAAATCTTCATAGGCCAACTTTTTTGTATCCCAGAGAGAGTAGTCCAACTATTATCTTTGTTTGAGAGAATGCAAACTGGAGCCATATGTGCTTTCTGTTTGGTCTAATTTACTTATTAAATGTAATTTATTACATTGACAAAAAAAAATTAAACAACAAATGCTTGGGACCAGAAAATATAGGCACATAAAAAATGTTAATTTGTTAATTGATGAGTAGGCCAACTATTTTGCGTTTGGGTCGTACACTCCCTTTCAACGTATAAAACACCTGGGTTGGATGGTGTCTTAATGCCCAATGATGCTAGAAAAATGTGAAGACCATGTTATCCCACAATAAAAAAAACATATTCTTAAGTAGCCTGAAATGGGAATTTGTGCCTTAGGCGTAGCGAGAAGTTAAAGTGGAACTTATTCCAGAGCTGGTAAGCCTAGCCACACTGACGCTAAGGAGTTCAGCTTCAGACCTTATTCTCATGTCTTTTCTCTTAAAACTGTTTGAAAGCCAGACATAGCACACTGAGCACGGAAGTCATATCTAAAGCCCACAATGCTTACACAAACGTAAAAGTGTTGAGACAGCACCAGACAGTGTCGTCAGTATTAATTGGAAAAAAGGTCAAAGACAAGGAATATACCCTTGCTGCCTTTCTTGACATTAAAGGACATTTTAACAATGTCCGAAACGAGGCGGTGGAAATAGGGCTCGTAAATCTTAATGTGCATAATGCCATCATCAGTTGTATAATGTGTACGCTAAAAAACAGACAGATCAATTTGGAGCTAGGGAGAGTACATATCAAAGTATTTACTTCCAAAGGGACTCCGCAAGAAAGGGGTTCTAAATACCGTGCAGTCTAAGTAATCGCATATATGCTGATGACCTAGCATCACTAGTGACAGGTTAATTTCCCTCCACAATTGAATACATGGACTAAGAACTGTGGTTAATACGCAAAAAACCGAACTGGTGCTTTTTACGAAAAAAAAAACGGAATTACCAACTTTTAAAATTCCCTTAATTGGTCAAAATCACCAATCACGCGAAATATCGTAGTGTGATCCTGGATAAGAAATTGAATTGGAGTCTCAAAATTAAAGAAAGAACGAATAAATTCATATTTGCTTCTACTCTAGGAAGAGAATATTTGGTAATACTTGAAGTCCAAGCCCAAAATTTATCAAGTAGAGATGTACAGGGCCATAGTTAGGTCCTACAAACCTACGAATCTTAAATTCATGACCAAGGTACAAGGAATGCCATGTATTAGAATCACTGGGGCAATGGGGTCCCTCCACAGCTGGTCTGGAAGCTATACTCAACCTAAAACCCCTAGATCTATTTATACAAGAATCGGCAGCCAATAGAACACTTTAGCTTAGCCAAACTGGTAAGTGGTGACATAGTGCCATAGATCATGCGCAGATTCTACAAAAATACACGGGCAATAGGGTATGTACAGACTACATAACTCCTCGTTTGGACTTTTACAATTCGTTTACGACCGCCTTTCCTAGCAGAGAGGACTGGCAAATTAACCTGCGAACCGATGATAGCAATATATACTGACGGTTCCAAGATGGAAACTGGTGTTGGTGCAGGGTTCTTTTCAAAAAACCTTGGACTAGCCACACCATACGTATATCCTGACAACAGCAGTGTCTTTCGAGATGAGGTCCTGGCAGTGACGAAAGCTCCTAGACAGCTTGTAACATGGCTGTCGCGAAGAGCTAAGGTTTCTTTCTATACACAGCATAACATACATTTCTGTTGTCTTCCTGGGCACAGTGGTGTCCCGGGTAATGAAAGCGCTAATGAGCAGGCCAGAATAGGATAACACTTGATCTTAACCAGGCAGGCACAACAGTTCAGGTGACACTTTGTTATCTTAAGCAGGTAGCGAGGGCAAAGTTCTAGCTATCTGTTATAGCTAACAAGAGATGGAACCCTCTCCATAACTGTCTTATAACCAGAATATTATGCCCTAATTTCAGCAAATAGAAGACCAACTTAGTAAAAAGTCGCTTTCTCTTCTCGCGAGCATCACTACCGGTCACAACCAACTGGGTTGCCACAAGAAAAAGATGAAAATCAGTATGGACGACTTATGCAGAGGATGCGGTGCCGAGCAGATAAATGACACTACCAGTGTCACGGCTCTGCGCTGTCATCTGAGAAACAGAATCCTAGGGAGACACTGCTTCAAGGACTTGGAGGAGCTCTCTGACATTTGAAGCAAAAGCATATTGAAATTTAATGTTGAAATAAAATACCGATTTAAGAAGTATTTAAGGATTTTATATAACAACGAAAAAAGGCAAGCAACTTATCAAGTGAAAGAAATAGAAGAGAAGGAGTGACAGATGACGACAGATGACAGATGAGGAGTATGAGAGAGAAAGAAAATAAAAACAACAAAATGGTGTTACCATTAGTTATATAGGTACGAAAATCCAACATTTATAATACCAAATAGCTTGAAAATTCCTAAGCTCTATCAACCAGCCGATCACGAGGCTGGAAATCGCCTTCAACCACAGTCAAAAAATACATACGAAAACGACTGAACAATGCACAAGTTTCTTGCAGGAGTGGCAAAAATCGGAGAATGGAGACTTCGTCTATACACCACTCACTCCTCCGGTAAACACAACCGTCAGAGAGGGGGCTACCTGCCCCTAAGATTAGTAAAATCATCTTGAGGAAAGAAACATGCTCTTCGACTTAATCAGCAAGACCAGACGTTGTAAGGAGCCACGAGAGACATTTCTTCAATGACTTAGAAATACCCACCGACATTTCGGCTTGAATGACATAGAATTATCATAGCTTGCAATAACACAATTACTATAGGGTATCTAAATTGGTCTAAATGTGACGGTATCAAGACCCATTAACCTAAGCTTAGTGTTCTTAGTCTCTGGTTCTTTGGGCTGAATAAGCAATTGAGGAATGATTTAAATGGTTGAGATTATGTAGAGAGAAAGGAGGATAGATATAAAGAGGGTTCGAGAGGCCAAGGCAGATGACGTACCTACCGGAAGGATATCGTCAAATGGGCGGCGGTCTGGGGATCAAGTCGAGTGGAAAAACATACTTATTGCAGTCCGGAGCACCACGCGCCAACAAAAGAAAAATAAGTGGATATCACACAGCAACTTTTCCAGGAAACAATAGCTGTTTTTCTATGAGAAATAATACTATTATTATTGTCGTTTTTTATTTCCTTTTCTGTTGGAAATGTCCTTCTTTCCAGGTTTAACGCAAGTATATTTATATGTGTAGATATGAGCATATTTAACGATATATGTACATTTGTAAGAAAAATAGTGTGAGACTTTGTGTCGAATAAATTCTAGATACTCATATATAGCTTGCGCCAATAATTCTTAAGGTTTGAACAATAAAATTCAAGCAATTTACCTGATGTTTATGGACTTGGTCGTTTGTGAATAATTTTATGTTTCGGTTTTAATAATTTATTGCATTTTTGTTTTTGTCGATTTGTTTGTTACAATTCTTTTTTTATTTTGCTGGAAGGTTAACTATTTTGGGATTTAAAATTGTTCTCGGAAATTGCTTTGGCTATTTTATTTGCTAAGATCTGTGTGAATTCTTACGTGAAATACTCGTAATATATTATATGTTAAATGTATTGCGATTAACGTTCACTTGTTCTATAAAGATAAGAGTAGTCAAAGTTGTTCGAAAATTAAATTCTTTTTTACAAACTTCGTAGTTAAAAATGACGAATGATGTTATTTTATTTGTTTTTGAAGATGAATAACGTATAAAGATATTTAAAGACGTTAGTTTCACTGGAGGGTACCTACTAAATTGGACATTAAATGAAACCACGTGGAATAAGATTTTAACAAATGCAGACTGATATTTATGTAAGTTACTGTAACGTTAACGCTGAAATATATTTATCTGCGTTAGCCGAATATACGAGTAAAATATTATAAGGCATTAAATAATATTTTCTTTTTCAAATAAAAAATCCATTTGGTTTTCCAAAATATTTGTTCTATAATATAAAGCAGATTGCAGTTTCTTATTTGGCCGTTCAATAAAATACTTGAAGTTAATCCGAAGCATAATTTATTAAATATTCAAGAGCTTACTTGTTAAATTAAAGCTATATTCGGAATCAGGGCGTTCGGAAAAGAAAAATCACTTCATAATAATATTCAATAGTGTAAGTCGGTAGCCAGATCTAAAACTGTGAGCTTTTAAGGTCTCTTGCCCATTCAAATATAGCATGAAATCACTTCAACCCTGGTGGAATGAAGATGGACAAACTATGTGGAAAATGGCAAGAACTATTGAGAGAACATTGCAATCCGTCATTCTGTTGCACTTCAACACGACGCGAACCGAACAATCGTAGTCAATAATAATCTACATATGTAATTTAATTTGTTAAATTTGACCTGAACTGACCGACGCACGCACAGTGTGAAATTTTCACAATCTAGCGGAACTTAATTCAAAAAATGAAGTTGGGCTGCCATGTATAAAAACATTTTTTTTCAGCTCTTAATATACCTTAAATTCTGTTGTATTAAAGTGTTTGTTAAAGCTTATGTTTGCTGCATTTATTTCATATTATATTGTGTAGCAAGCGGTTAAGGTCAAGTTTCCTTATAAAATAAAATGCACGACTGGATCGCACGAACTTCCTCTTATGTAAAAGTACTTTGGAATTTAAGATACATTTTATAAATATAAAACACGAATTTATTGAGAAAATAATGTTCAAATGCACAAAATTGCCATCTGATTTCTAGAAAAGTATGAATTTATGCAAACAAACTTTAAAAAATCGTTTTATTATTAAATAAACTTTTTATATAAGAAATTTCTTTAAAATTGTTTAAGAAAAAAAAGTGGGATGCGAATTTTAAGTATTTAATAATATTGAATTTAGGAAATAATTTCAAAAAATAATCGTTCATAGGTTTTGAAGATATTGATTTTTCAAAAGAATTTTTTTTTTTTCAAAAAAACCCAACAAATAATTTTTCGAATATTTGTATACAATATTATTTTAAACTTATGGGGAGCCGTTAATGAGAAAGTCGAAAATCAAAAAAACGGTTCTATGACAGGTACCGTTAATAACATTTTGCCCCAAATTTTTTTTTTACCAAAACGTAGTCCATGTCCATAATATCACACCTAATTTTTTCTATCAAAATCGTTAGAGACGTTTTCGAGATAAATACGATTTTGCATTACAGGTGTATGGGGAGTACCGTTAGTTTTGGAGCTAAAAAAAAAAATTCCATTTTGCCTCTAGAAAATCACCGAAGCCCCTTAACTACCGATTTTGAAGAAAATACCTCCAGTAGTTTAGGCTGTAGTGAGAGGTACAGACATACAGACAGACAGACGGAATTGTCGGACCCACTTTTTTCGTCTTCGATATCATCGTAATGTCAACTTTGATCAACATCTCGAGTTCGTTTTTTTTCCAAATGCAGAACTTGCCCTATAGTACCTATGTATATCGCAAGTAAAAAATTATTATTTGAGTACCTAATTGTATTGAACACTGCTGTTTAAAATTCTTTGTGGTTCTAAAAAAAAATAATTATTTAATATCTTCAATATTAACACTCTACACGAAAGTAAGTAAAATTTAAAAAAATATATATATTTTTTTCTCTTCTTATCTACTTTTTTTTTAAATTTATCTATTTATTTATTTATTTCATCAATGGATCAAAGATCTGCTGATTACAAAAAAAAATAAAATGCACGACTGGGTCGCACGAACTTGCTCCTATGTAATAGACTAGGAACTTTAAAAACGGATGTTATTAAAGAAAACTGTTCATAAGGATAAAATGAATTTTTTAAATTCTTTTAGTAATAAGACATAAAACCAGAATGCTATAAAAAATAAATTTATGAAAGAACAAACATTATAAGTCGTTGTTGTACGAATAAAAGTCTAATTTCAAAATTCTCGGAACCGTTTTCGAGAAAAATACGATTTTCGAAAACCATTTTTGAAAATTTGTATGGAAGGTACCGTTAGTTTTAGATAAAACAAAATTTTTTTTCTCAAATCTTGTAGATTATGTTAAGAAACTTTTATTTGTCAAGGTTGAAAAAAATCGAGCATGGGGTTTTCAAAATATTGAGTTTTCAAAAAAAAATTTTGAATTTTTTTTTTTAAATCCAAAAACTTTAAACTTGAAAATTTGAATCTGTAATAATATTCAAATTTTGGAGGAGCTTTGGCATAAAAAAAAATGATTCAAATCGGCTACACCGTTTTCGAGAAAATCAAAAACAAAAAAAAATGAACCCAGGGGGGCTACCAAAAATAACAATTTTTTGTAATTTTTTTTCAACCATTAGCTAGTTTTAACCAAATGAAATTTTTCAGTTTTTTTTTTAAATTCTGTGGGACAGTTTTTGAGAAAAAAAAATATTTATAAAATTTCGAAAAAAATCGTATGGCAGGTATCTACCGTTATTTTTGGTCTTAAAAAAAAACAGAAAAAAACGTCCGGGGGGAAAAAATTAAAACCCATATCTACCAAGTTTGAAGAAAATCGGCCGAGCCGTTTAGGCTGTAGTCGAACCGACAGACAGACAGACAGACAGACAGACAGACAGACAGAATTGCGAGACCCACTTTTTTGGTGTTCGCTAATTCGCTATCATCGTAATGTCAACTTTGATCAAAATCTCGAGTTGGATTTTTTTTACGAATGCATAACTTGCCTTATAGTACCTATAAGTCGCAAGTAAAAATGTCCATTTAAGCTCAAAAAAAAAAATAAGGTTTTGGATAGAGTTTTCGAATTTCAAACGTGCAGACATGCATTTTTTTGTTCCTCTGACTATTATTCTACCAGAAACAAAGGTAGTCCCGTGCCCAATTTTGCAGCACCCATATATTTTTACTTGCGATATATGTAGGTACATACTATAGGGCAAGTTCTGCATTTGAAAAAAAAATCGAACTCAGGATTTTGATGGAAGTTGACATTACGATGATAGCGAAGACGAAAAAAATGGGTTCGGCAATTCCGTCTGTCTGTCTGTATGTCTGTATGTCTATACCTCGAACTACAGCTTAAACTACTGGAGGTATTTTCTTCAAACTCGGTACTTAAGTCTTCGGTGGTTCCCTAGAGGCAAAATTGAAATTATATTTTAGCTCCAAAACTAACGGTACCCTCCATACACCCGTAATGCAAAATCTTATTTATCTCGAAAACGGCTTAAACGATTTTGATAAAAAAAAATTAAGTGTGATATTATGGATATGGACTACATTTCCGTCAAAAAAAATGTTGGGGCAAAATGTTATTAACGGTACCTGTCATAGAACCGTTTTGTTTTATTTTCGACTCCCTCATTAACGGCTCTAAGAATTTTAACCAAAAATTTTCAGCAGGAGTCCCCTTAAGTTTAAAATAATTTTGTATATAAAAATATTCGAAAAAATATTTGTTGGGTTTGTTGAAAAAAAATAATTTTTTTTTTGAAAAATCAATATCTTCAAAACCTATGAAAGATTATTTTTTGAAATTATTTCTTAAAATCAATATTATTAAATACTTAAAATTCGCATCCCACTTTTTTTTTTTGAACAATTTTAAAGAAATTTCTTATATAAAAAGGTTATTTAATAATAAAACAATTTTTTGAAGTTTATTTGCATAAATTCATACTTTTCCGGAAACCAGGCGGCAATTTTATGCATTTGAACATTATTATCTCATTAGATTCATGTTTTATATTTATAAAATGTATCTTAAATTCCAAAGTACTTTTACATAAGAGCAAGTTCGTGCGATCGAGTCGTGCATTTTATTTTTTTTTTTTTTTCGTTAATCTGATTTTTGTTCCTAATTTATCGTATAAAACGGTTGACATTCGTTCTTTAAAATTTTTCCTGAAATTCCAGGACTCGCAAAGTAGTAAATAAAATCTGTTGTTCATTCCGGATAAAGTAATAGTGGTCTATTTTATTCTAGTGCATTATTGCGTTGATCATTAATTTAATTGAAAGGATTTTGGGTTTTTACTCTGTATTCTATAAAGGTATCCCAAACAAATATACCATTTTCAACTTCCTTTGTGGGAGCATAAAATTGATTTTTTTTAATTTAGAATTACTTTCGCCGTCGGTTCTGCTCCGGAGGTTTGTAATTTCCTTATTTTCACACAAAATTACTGGACTTATCACCCAATACAATTACAATTGAGTTCAACCCAACCTACCCCTTAATCTGGTGGTAGCATTCCAATTGCCTCCTGTTACACTTTATTCGAATTCGTACATGGCTTCATTTTGATTTTGATTTTTTCTTTGATTCGTCTAATTAAAACCAAAATAATCCATCGTGTTGAAGTTGCTTGCGTCGCGTCCGTCGCGCAGTGTGAATTTTCGGAATCTAGCGGAACTTAATTCCTAATCACGCTAGTGACATCGCTTGTAGCCTGGATCAGATGCAATGAGGAATCTGTTAAGAATATCTCGGTTTGTATCCTTCCTGAGCTTCTTCAGCTAGCTGACCCAAGGACAAGTTTTAATAATTTGTTCTTCATGAACAATAATCTTGTGGATGTTTTCTGGCATGTAATACCAAGGATAGGGATACTGGTAAAGGTTTTTCGTTTCTAAGGTATAAACTTCAAATTTTTCTGCATCAATCTCCAGATCGCGCGATAGAGCTTCGTGCATAACAAGGAAACGCCTTATCAACCTTATATCAATGCCAGTAATTGCAGCGGTTAAGTCTGGGTTTCTAAAAAATCTTTTGACGTTTGTCATTTGTGTTACCCGCTGTTTGTTTTGGCATATCAACAAAAAGATCAATTTCCCTTCGGAACCGCTCTTGGATGTATGATTTCTTTGTTTGGACTGAAATTTTATCCGCATGTGCCCTAGCCATTTCTAGCTGGGGCAAAACAATTAGTTGGCAAAGCAACAGGTTTCTAACGAATCATGGTGTTCGTGCCGAAATCTTGCGTAGTTTCTGTAACTTTTCTCCCATTTAAACTTTTGTTCTTCCAATCAGATTACTCACAAACATGCTAATGCTCACACCGTTTTTAGAAGTAATTAGTTTCGTAATTCTTCGGAGTCTTTCTTGCGTCATTAGCAGTTTGAAGCCATAGCTCAAAAACATCTATCCTGTTCATCTAAACATAATTTAAAAATAAAATTCACGACTGGATCGTACGAACTTGCTCTTAAGTATGAGTACTTTGGAATTTAAGATACTGTTATATTTTTACTAGGTTCGTTAAATAAAACTTATTACTCTTTATTTACACTTTCCAATTCAAAACAGTAAATCTCAATTTATAATCAATTCAAATAATTGTATTCAATTTTAAACCACACTTGTTTAATAACACAATCCAATACGCAATACTTTTGCACACTTTCATAATCCAAAATCAACTGTGTCGTGCTCACCGCGAGCACTCCCTTATATACTCAAGTTAGTTGTTCTCGAAACCAATTCGCAAAGGTTCTACACTTGGAATGTTCTAGATGGTTGGAATAAGGGGAAATACATTTGACATTGGAAAAGATCTTTTTGTTTCTTCTATAAAGTAGATATGCAATTTTCCAACAGATGGCGCTGTAGGAGTATAAAGCTCTGTTCGCAACAATATAATACGATCCTTTTTTTCGTTCGCTTGATCTTTCGTCTTTTTGACAATTTGGTTGATGGGTGAAGAAACGTAGCTTCATTCCGCTACAATTCTTCAACTCATATCAAATATGTCAAAAAGTATCTGTTTTTAAACAAAATTTTTCAAATCGATAAACTTTATATTTTCATTTTAAATACAAAATTTACTGCGGAAAGCTTGAATCCACTACATTTTTTTAAATGATCTACTGCGTATTTTTTTCGAAGTGCGATAATTTTTGGTCAGTTGCCTGGCATGCATCTTTATTAAAAAAAAAACCATTAAGACCCTATTTAAATTATTCATTAGTCCAAACTCCAAAGTTTGAATATAATTCTCGTAGAAGAATATCGAAACGCATCATTTATAATGGGTGATGTTTTTGCTATTTTCTTTTTGGCAACACTGGTTTTGACAGCTCACGCACGTTTTGTGCTTTGTGTCGCTGTCAAACATCTTCAGTTTGGTTTTTAATTTAACCATGAATCGTCTTACAAACGAACAACTACTTTTGCAAATTATTTAATTTTATTATCAAAATGCTTGTTTTGTTAAGAAAGTTCATCACGCACTTCTTTCATTTTATGGTCAGTTTAATTGAACTACTGAGGCGGCTATTCGGGCTATTGTGACTAAATTTCGCACCAAATTTACATTGTTCGACATTAAATCACTAACACGCTTACGTAGAATGCGAACTGAGGAACATATCGCAGCTGTATCGGCCGTATCGGCCAGTGTTAGTGATGACCGTGAATTATCGATTCGGTGCCGTTCGCAGCAATTGGGCCTATGTTACTCCACTACGTGTAAAATTTTGCGGAAGAATTTAGGTGTGAGGCCTTTCAAAATACAGCTGGTGTAAGAATTCAAGCCAAACGACAAGGCCGAAGTTTTGGTGAATGGACTCTTGAAAAGTTGGCCGAAGATCCACTTTTTTATCGAAAAATTGTGTTCAGGGACGAAGCTTATTGCTGGTTGAATGGATACGTGAACAAGCAAAACTGCCGTAATTGGAGTAAACAGCAGCCAGAAGCATTGCCAGAGCTACCAATGCATCCAGAAAAAGTCACTGTTTAGTGCGGATTACGGGCTAGCGGAGTTATTGGGCCGTATTTCTTCGTATGATGCGGATCGCAAGGTTACTGTGAATGGTGATCGCTACCGTGCGATGATAACAAACTTTTTTTTACGCAAAATGGAAGAGCTTGACTTGCATGACATGTGGTTTCAACAAGACGCTGCCACATGCCACACAGAACGCGTAACAATAGACCAATTGAGAGGTGGGTTCGGTGAACAGTTTATTTCACGTTTGAGGCCGGTCAATTGGCCATCTAGATCGTGCGATTTAACGCCTCTAGACTATTTTTTGTGGGGCAAGGCTCATGTCTATAACAACAAGCCTGCTTCGATTGACGCACTGGAAGCCAACATTGAAGCATTTATTCGTGAGAGAGTATGCTAAAATTGGGGTAGGCGGATGAACCAATTGAGGTGCAGCCACGGCCAACATCTGCATGAAATAATCTACAAACGTTAAATTATTTCGACCGCACTATCGATTCAAATAAAGATTTTAAGGAATTTTCCGATTTGTTTTTAATTTCCGATAGCTCTTAAAAAATCACTCGTCAGCTTATATTTGATCAACATATTTCTTTAATTGGAATAATATATTCATTTTTATCATTTATCATCTGAACATTGATTTGCTTTCAATATTTAATAACTTTTTTTAAAAACAGTGTTTTAATAAAAAAAGATAGTTTCATTCCTTTTCTATAACACACAAGACTAGTCCAACTTTAGACGCACAGTTCGGCACAGTTGTTCCCAATTTAGGCGCACAAATGCATCAAGAATGCGGAATGATTTTCCTCACTCCTCCATTTGATCTCCTTTAAATCCTTCTTTTTACTTGCGACTTATAGGTACTATAAGGTAGGGTGTCCATAAAGTGTTCGAAAAAAAGAGGACATTTTCGAAACTCCAAACATCTACTGTTAGACCGCTTCCCCCCCCCCCCCTCTGCGCTAGCAGTGCCGTTCAAATAAAAGATGTGATCAAAACTTTATTTTAAAAAAATATATATTTATAAAAGTAAGGTAGGTACACAAACAGCAGCAGCTTAGTTACTAATAGTTAGTTTATTTTAACATCTTGTTAAGGAAAACACATGACATAAATAGGTATAAACGCTTAACTGGCGTTAACTTCAAATTAACAAAACTAAAATATAATTTTAATGTAGCCGGGTTAGAAGAGTACAGAGATGATGTGGTGAGTTTTGTATTCATGACATTAAATCGGCCTGTTCGTGTTCATGTATGTTAAATGTTCGAAACAGGGCTCGGCGATGGCTCCCAAATGGATAGGTGCGTACTTCAGTGTGTTATACTACGTTTTCACGAAGAGTAAATCCGCTAGAGATTTAAAATAAATCTTGTGTTTTCACCAAAGAAACTGAGATTTATTTGACGTTTTCACTCTGTCTTGTCATTCAATTGTCAATTTCGACAACAGAAAAAAAATTGCAATTGGATAGTAAACAGGAAAAAAACAGTTATTTCTATTTTGTGTTGATTGTCAATGAAGAAAGTAGGTTTACTAGGTGCGTTCTACAAAATAAGGTTTGTTGGTTTTGCAAATCTTCTGATTGCGAGAAGATTTCGAGGAGATTTATTTTAAATCTTCATTTGAGGTGATTTATATTTGTATGGTAAATCTACGAGATTTAAAGGAGATTTATGGCAAATCCACTTAAATCCCGGATTTAACTTTGGTGAAAACGTAGTATTAATGCTTAATTTTAGGAGGCTTATACAAAAATATATAAATGAAAAATGAGTCAGATTAATATATTGGAAAAAAGAGACAAAAAAGAGTACACACATCAAAAAGAGTAAAAAAAAAAGAATTTGATGAAAAAAGAAATAGTAAGAAAGATCGGAGTCAAAAAAGAGAACATGTTGTCTTTAAAAAAAGAGATGTTCTGGAAACCCTACTATAAGGCAAGTTATGCATTCTTAAAAAAATCGAACTCCAGATTTTGAACAAAGTTGACATTACAATGATAGCGAAGACCAAAAAAGTGGGTCCCGCAATTCTGTCTGTCTGTTTGTCTGTCAATCTGTCTGTGCGAGTACAGCTTAACGGCCCGGCCGATTTTTTTCAAACTTGGTATATATGGGTTTTGATTTTTACCCCCGGATGATTTTTCTTTTTTTTTTAACGCTTAGCTGCACTTGTGGGGTCCAGGTGACCCCAGCGCTATTTAAATTACAATAAAACATAAAATTTTCAAAAAATTGGAACTGTGGCTCCATCTGTTATTAGTTGAAGCATATCTCTTTCCCCTGAAACCCATAGTACGATGATATGCCCGCTAGTATCGTTCTGGCAGTCGTTGGAAGTGGTGTGGTGCCGTTTAAGACCCCAGTGTGGCAGTTATAATTATTTAAGTAATTTTTTTTTATTTACTCTGTTTTGGCTCTATTTCTCTTATATAATCGTAAGCATAATATTTTGACTGCTCAGTGCATTTACCGATAGGCAGAGGTGTGCATACTACTCATGAAAAGACGACAAAAAAACTCACGAGGGATGTTCGGTTTGTGAGGCTCCGATTTGTGATAAACATCGTTTATTTTTTTGTTATTCTTGTGCAGGTTGCACTGATTAATTTTGTTTGCTATTTTTATAATAATACTATAGTACTGTACTATTTTCAAGTTTCTACTAATTTTCCTATTATCCTTATATGAAAGTAATGTTTTGTATTGAAAAATTAATAAAAACTATGAATAAAGATTGGAAATTGAAAATTTTTTTTTCTTCAATGTAGCGCTCTTCATAGTACAAAATAACTACATATACTTTTTCTCTAAGACAAATATGAAGTGTTTGTTTTCTTGAAGGTATACATCTTGAGAGTATCTCATTAAATTTTTAGCTCAAAATATTAAAAAATGAAGAAATAGAATTTTTTTGGTGAAAATGATCATTTTCACCACTTTTTTCAATTACCCATTTTTTTATTAATAATAAATATGAATATTTTTGTTTAAACCTACTTCATCTTATAAAATACATATTAATGATCAACACAGAATTATTTCAAGCAAAAAAATTCAATAGCTGGCTCACAATACGATATTTTGTTGTTGGGGCATTTCGTACCCCAGTGTGGCAGCTATGTTATTCTACAGAAGTGTGGCAGCTAAGGGTTAATACCAAAAATAACGGTATACCTGCTATACGATTTTTTTTCGAAATCTTGTATGTAAATATTTTTACTTGCGATATAGGTACTATAGGGCAAGTTCTGCATTTGGAAAAAAAATCGAACTCGAGATTTTGATCAAAGTTGACATTACGATGATAGCGAAGACGAAAAAAGTGGGTCTGACAATTCCGTCTGTCTGTCTGTATGTCTGTATGTCTGTATGTCTGTATGTCTGTATGTCTGTATGTCTGTACCTCGAACTACAGCCTAAACTACCGGACGTATTTTCTTCAAACTTGGTAGTTAAGGGTCTTCGGTGATTCCCTAGAGGAGAAATTGAAATTTTTTTTTTAGCTGCAAAACTAAGGGTACCCCCCATACACCCGTAATGCAAAATCTTATTTATCTCGAAAACGGCTCTAACGATTTTGATAAAAAAAATTAGGTGTGATATTATGGACATGGACTATATTTTGGTGAAAAAAAATTTTGGGGGGAAATGTTATTAGGGGTACCTGTCATAGAACGGTTTTTTTGATTTTCGAATTTCTCACCAACGGCTCTAACGATTCTAACCAAAATTTTTATGCAGGAGCTGCTTTGTTTTTAAAAAAATATTAACTAAAAATTTTTTCGAAAAAATAGTTTTTGGATTTTTAAAAAAATAATACAAATTTTTTTTTGAAAATTCAATATCTTGAAAACCGATACACGATTAAATTTTTAAATTACGTTTTAAAATGTATTTTATTAAATACTAATAATTTGCATATCAATTTTTTTTATAAAAATTTTAAGGAAAATTTAGTACACAAAAAACATGTTTCAGTGTGTCTGTATGTCTGTACCTCTCACTACAGCCTAAACCCTTGGACCTATTTCTTTCAATCTCGGTAGTTAAGGGTCTTCGGTGATTCCCTAGAGGAAAAATTGAAATTTTTTTTTTAGCTGCAAAACTAAGGGTACCCCCCATACACCCGTAATGCAAAATCTTATTTATCTCGAAAACGGCTCTAACGATTTTGATAAAAAAAATTAGGTGTGATATTATGGACATGGACTATATTTTGGTGAAAAAAAATTTTGGGGGGAAATGTTATTAGGGGTACCTGTCATAGAACGGTTTTTTTGATTTTCGAATTTCTCACCAACGGCTCTAACGATTCTAACCAAAATTTTTATGCAGGAGCTGCTTTGCTTTTAAAAAAATATTAACTAAAAATTTTTTCGAAAAAATAGTTTTTGGATTTTTAAAAAAATAATACAAATTTTTTTTTGAAAATTCAATATCTTGAAAACCGATACACGATTCAATTTTTAAATTACGTTTTAAAATGTATTTTATTAAATACTAATAATTTGCATATCAATTTTTTTTATAAAAATTTTAAGGAAAATTTAGTACACAAAAAACATGTTTCAGTGTGTCTGTATGTCTGTACCTCTCACTACAGCCTAAACCCTTGGACCTATTTCTTTCAATCTCGGTAGTTAAGGGTCTTCGGTGATTCCCTAGAGGAAAAATTGAAATTTTTTTTTTAGCTGCAAAACTAAGGGTACCCCCCATACACCCGTAATGCAAAATCTTATTTATCTCGAAAACGGCTCTAACGATTTTGATAAAAAAAATTAGGTGTGATATTATGGACATGGACTATATTTTGGTGAAAAAAAATTTTGGGGGGAAATGTTATTAGGGGTACCTGTCATAGAACGGTTTTTTTGATTTTCGAATTTCTCACCAACGGCTCTAACGATTCTAACCAAAATTTTTATGCATGAGCTGATTTGCTTTTAAAAAAATATTAACTAAAAATTTTTTCGAAAAAATAGTTTTTGGATTTTTAAAAAAATAATACAAATTTTTTTTTGAAAATTCAATATCTTGAAAACCGATACACGATTAAATTTTTAAATTACGTTTTAAAATGTATTTTATTAAATACTAATAATTTGCATATCAATTTTTTTTATAAAAATTTTAAGGAAAATTTAGTACACAAAAAACATGTTTCAGTGTGTCTGTATGTCTGTACCTCTCACTACAGCCTAAACCCTTGGACCTATTTCTTTCAATCTCGGTAGTTAAGGGTCTTCGGTGATTCCCTAGAGGAAAAATTGAATTTTTTTTTTTAGCTGCAAAACTAAGGGTACCCCCCATACACCCGTAATGCAAAATCTTATTTATCTCGAAAACGGCTCTAACGATTTTGATAAAAAAAATTAGGTGTGATATTATGGACATGGACTATATTTTGGTGAAAAAAAAATTTGGGGGGAAATGTTATTAGGGGTACCTGTCATAGAACGGTTTTTTTGATTTTCGAATTTATCACCAACGGCTCTAACGATTTTAACCAAAATTTTTATGCAGGAGCTGCTTTGCATTTAAAAAAATATAAACTAAAAATTTTTTCGAAAAAATAGTTTTTGGATTTTTAAAAAAATAATACAAATTTTTTTTTGAAAATTCAATATCTTGAAAACCGATACACGATTAAATTTTTAAATTACGTTTTGAAATGTATTTTATTAAATACTAATAATTTGCATATCAATTTTTTTTATAAAAATTTTAAGGAAAATTTAGTACACAAAAAACATGTTTCAGTGTGTCTGTATGTCTGTACCTCTCACTACAGCCTAAACCCTTGGACCTATTTCTTTCTATCTCGGTAGTTAAGAGTCTTCGGTGATTCCCTAGAGGAGAAATTGAAATTTTTTTTTTAGCTCCAAAACTAAGGGTACCCCCCATACACCCGTAACGAAAAATCTTATTTATCTCGAAAATGGCTCTAACGATTTTGATAAAAAAAATTAAGTGTGATATTATGGACATGGACTACATTTTGGTCAAAAAAAATTTTGGGGCAAAATGTTATTAGGGGTACCTGCCATAGACCCGTTTTTTGATTTTCGACTTTCTCATTAACGACTCTAAGGATTTTAACCCAAAATTTTTAGCAGGAGTCCCCTTAAGTTTAAAATAATATTGTATATAAAAATATTCGAAAAAATATTTATTGGGTTTTAAAAAAAAAAAAAAAAAAATTTTAAATCAATATCTTCAAAACCTATGAACGATTATTTTTTTAAATTATTTCCTAAAACCAATATTATTAAATACTTAAAATTCGCATCCCACATTTTTTTCTTGAAAAATTTTAGAGAAATTTCTTATATAAAAAATTTATTTAATAATAAAACGATTTTTTAAGGTTTATTTGCATAAATTCATACTTTTCCGGAAACCAGACGGCAATTTTATGCATTTGAACATTATTATCTCATTAAATCCATGTTTTATATTTATATGTATCTTAAATTCCAAAGTACTTTTACATAAGAGCAAGTTCGTGCGATCCAGTCGTGCATTTTATTTTTTTAAATTTTGAATTTCTCATTATCGGAATAACGGATTTGAATGAAATTTTTATTGTAAAGCTTCTAAAAAGTTTTAAAAACATAACATTTCAAAAAAACTTAGAAACAAATATTTTTTGAATTTTTGACAAAAAAAAAATAATTTGGTTCAATATTTTTTTTTCAAAATTTAATTTTTATTCGTACATCCTCATTTAACATTCATTTTTAAAATGTTTAGTTTTTTACATAAGAGCAAGTCAGTGCGACCCAGTCGTGCATTTTATTTTTTCAACAACTGTCCCACAGATTTTTTAAAAAAAAATTCAAAAAACTTCATTTAGTTAAACCTAGGTAATGGTTGAAAAAAAAAATTCCAAAAAATTATTATTTTGGTACCTCCCTTGAAATCATTGTTTTTGTTTTTGATTTTCTCAAAAACTGTACAACCGATCATTTTGCTTATTTTAAGGCTCCCTAGTAGTTTTCCCTGTGCAGGGACGGGTTAGAATATTCCTGCAGCGCCTCCCCGCTTGTCGTAAAAGGCGACTAAAGGAGTAAATACATCTAGGCCACAAACAGCAAGGTGAACCTAGCGACACGTAACACCTATAAACTTTCCCAAAAGTGTGCATGCCAGTCCCTGGGTTGGCACGACTGGAGATCACCGGTGCCGTAAAAGAAAGATCAAATACAAAACTGGAGCATGCACACGTCGATACTTACAACGGATTTTGTGAATTCAAGCATTATGGAAGTACTCGTCCAAAATGACACTACCCCGCCAGGCACTACCATTGTTACACATGGTACTGATCCTGGACCGAGCAGCAATGCTCGGGTCAGAGCTAGACGGATTCCGGGGGCTAGCAAAGTAATGCCGCAGATTATACAAAATCTGAGAGTTGCGAGTTGGAACGTTGGCAGTATGACAGGTCGAAGCTTCGAGTTGGAAGAGATGATGAAAAGAAGGCGAGTGGACATCTTATGTGTTCAAGAAACAAAATGGCAAAACACGGGAAACAGGGCCCGTTTCTTGGATACGAGGACAAAAAACTATAAGATGTTCTACTATGGAACGGAAAAGGGTAAAAACGGAATCGGAATCATCCTTGCAAAACATCTATTAGGCAGCGTATTGACCATTTCGAAATCCAGCGACCGTTTGATGTCCCTTAAATTGGTGATTAAAGGAAAGTTGTGGAATATTGTCACTGCATATGCTCCCCAAATTGGATGTGAGCAGGTGCAAAAAGATGCATTTTGGCTAGACTTTCACAATCTACTTAAGGACATCCCAAAGGAAGAGTTTTTGTTCGTGGGCGGAGATTTGAACGGACATGTCGGGAAGACAAACGAAGACTATGAAGATTGCCATGGAGGCCTCGGATACGGCACCAGGAACCCTCCTGGTGAAGACATCCTGAGCATGTGCAAAACATACGGTCTTATCGTACTAAATACCATGTTCGTCAAACAAAGCCGACACCTGGTCACTTACAGTAGTGGTGGAAATGAAACCCAGATTGATTACCATTTGGTATCTAGTTTCATGAAACCCCGGGTAAAAGATTGCAAAGTGATACTAGGAGAAGCGATCGCCCACCAACACCGTCTCCTACTGACAGAATTTTTTATGGAGACAGTGAACGACAACAAACATACAAAAACTTTTGGGAAGATCAAATGGTATAATCTGGATAAGGAAAAAGGCGAAGCTTTTATTTCGAATATGCAAAACGTTCTGTATAACAACACCGATATAGTTCGAAATGAAGAGAGTACAGCACAAAGTATGTGGGATCTCCTACAGAGAACTTGCAAAGAAAAAGCCAAAACACTGTTAGGGGTTTCAAAAGGACACAACCAACAAGGCAAAGAAACATGGTGGTGGAATGATGAAGCTAAATCAGTTATAAGTAAAAAGAAAATGGCTTTCAAGGCTTGGTCGAAGTGCCCCTCTAATAATACAGAGCAAAAGTCACGCCTCGAAGTGGAATATAGAAACTGCAAGAAAGAAGCGAAGAAGAAGTGCGCCCAAATTCAAGCAAAGAATACAGAAAACCTGTATCGGGAGCTGGATGAAATTTCTACCCCGACAGCTGGTGCTATTCAAGAGCTACGGCAAAACACGAATAAGGGCGCAACTATCTTCAAAGTAGCCGCTCAAAGAAGAAGAAATGCCCAGGAGATTTGTTCGCCAAAGTTCATTAACAATGCTCAAGGCCAACTACTTGTGGAAGACAACGAAATTCTTCACAGGTGGCGACAGTATTGTGACGGACTTCTAAACGAACAATTTCCAAGGCTATACTTTCCAATAGCTTCACCTAACTTAAGCGAAGTATCCGACGTCACAGTCGAAGAAGTTAGTGAGGCGGTAAAATACTCCAAAAAGGGAAAAGCTGTTGGCCCAGACGAAATACCCTCAGAGTTTTGGAAAAAGATGGGAGACATCGGGTTCAGATGGCTCATGATTCTTGTCTCCAAACTTATACGAGGTGATCGCATGCCTAATCAATGAAGGGAAAGTTACCTTCTTCCAATTTATAAAGGAAAGGGTGATACTCGAAGCTGTGATAATTACCGTTCGATTAAGCTGATGTCACACACCATGAAGATCGTTGAGCGAGTCTTGGGTAGCCGACTGCGAAAAATAATTAGGCTATCTGATGACCAGTGCGGGTTTGTCGGGGGTAAGTCAACCACGGATGCAATCCAGAGTATAAGAATAATTATGGAAAAACATCGGGATTCTTTGGAGGATTTGCATGTCGTATTGGTTGATTTTGAAAAAGCATTCGATCGGCAACCACGAGATCTAATATGGGTGGCCCTCAGGCAACGAGGAGTTCCAGAAACCTATGTGCGGATAATTATGGACATGTATGATGGAGCAGTTACTAAAGTAAGATGCGCAGCTGGAGTCACCGAAGAATTCGAAATCACAGAAGGTGTACACCAGGGAAGTGTCTTGAGTCCCCTGCTCTTTATTACAGTTCTTGATTACCTGCTTGAAGGTAAAGTGACGGATCCAAAAGTACATCAGTTATTCTTTGCTGACGATGGAGCCATCATAAGTGAAGACCCGATATCCCTACAACGAGCCCTTGACGTATGGATGGATGTTCTAGAAGGAAGTGGGTACCGCATAAGCGCGAAAAAGACAGAATACCTATGCTGCCCATTTTCTGATCCACACAGGCCTATTCCAGACATTTATTTGAATGGAGTAGTGCTTCCCAAGCAGTGTTGCCATAAACACCGATTTATCGTATTTCTCCCGATTTCTAGACCTATTTCCGATACACCGATTTTTGATGTAAATAGTGCTCTTTCTCCCGATTTTCAATTTAAAAATACATACGTTCAAATATTTTCTCCGCTCTTGAATGAACATAATTTATTATTGTATTAAAAATTTTGGCAGTGCCTAACTTACGGTTTTCTCGGTTTAGTATGAAAACATATTCCTTGCAATTTTTGTTAACGTCGTTGTCATTGTCTTTCTTCTTGTTCAAAATAGCTTTTTTGGCCTTTAGTTCACAAAAATTGGCGTTTCGGCCCGGCGATCTCACATGGACTCATCAGTTGACTGTGAGGACCTTTTCAATACGCAATTTTTGTTGAATTCAATTGATCTTACACCGATTTTTTGACAAAAATATAATGTGAACTATACCCAACCAAGATAAAATTTCTTCTTCATCTTTATCTTGTTTGATTTGGTGTGGGGCGGTGCGTGTCGGTAGTTAAGTTCTTGTTAATATTTTCAATTACAATAATAATATAAATGTAGATCCATTTTCTTTATCTTTTAGCGAAATGTTAAAATCAGACTGTACCTACAATATAATAAGCAATGATAATTTGTACATCGGGAAAATCTTATTTCAAGCTCTGAAGTTGAATGATTTAAAAACAGCTGTATAAGCGTTTAAGTTTAACTTTGCAAGCAAATATTACATAGAGGTTTGATTTTAAAAATAAAAATTCCAGTTTGACAAATCGGACCGATTACAATAACTCCCTATGGGAAGTTAAAAATTTTCAGGCTTTGACCGTATTACAACCAAAACAAACTGTAAATAAACAAATTGATCCACTAAGTAATCTTTTTAACTTATTTCCTTATATTATTCATTATTCTGATATGCAGCGAATCGATTGTGAATATACAGCCTTATTTTGAGATTCGAACGAATAGCTAATTCGATAGAACAGATACTTTCATTCGAATGAACTATCCATATTTTGACATTCGAACGAAAAATGTTCATTGTCGAATGATTGCATAAAATGAACCTCAATTAAATTCATTTTCGAAATCAGCTGTTTGAAACTTACTGACATTTCTATCTGATTTAGTATGACCAAGCTGTTTTTTTTTTTGATAATTTTTATTAAAAAAAAAATATGGTCTAAAAATAAAACTTTATTATTTAAGCAAAATAAAGTAAAGATAAGTGATGCTAACGGCCCGGTAAAGTTTGAATTTGAATACATCAATAAAAACTGACATTTTCAAATTTTGGAGCATTTAGAAAACAGTATGGTTAGTTTATTGATATCAAAAAGATGTTAAATAAGGGTAAAACTTGCCTGAATAATAAAATACTTGATTTATGTTTTAATTTTCATGAATACTAATTTTGTTTTCCAAATTGATAAACAAAAAAAGAAGGCAACTTCAAAGCCACTTAATTTACACAAATCTGGTCACACTTGAATTTCGAACTACCATTTGTAAATTGTTTTATGAAAATAATTGATAAATTATTCAAAATGGCATTTGTTTTATGTATGAAAAGAGAAAACGGCGAGGAGCAGTTGTATAGGAGAAGGATAATGGATGCATCACATCCATTTTATGTATCCATACTACTAACATTATACTAAACTTACATACATGTTTTATGAATCTATTCGCCAGAAAAAATTGAACGAGAATGAAATGACATTTCTTTCGAACGATTCGAAAGTGAAAATTTGCTTAGTTTCCGAAAGATAAATGAACTTTCCATTGATAAGGTGAACTTTCGAATCGTTCGAATCTCAAAATACAAATTATTCGAATTCGACATACTTTCTAATAAAATCGAATGTCAAAATAAGGCTGATAGAGAAATAAATAATCTTGACTTTTAAAGCTTAATATATGAAAGCTTTGATACTATTAAAATTGAAATATTTTGGAAAATTGTTTGTTCAATCAAAAGGGGCAATCAAAGTTTGGCCTTTCCATTGATGGCTAACTTTATTTCATCGATATTAACATTACCAAACTCTTCAACTAATGTTGAGAGAACTTTTTCTCAAATAAATTGATGAAGAAAATTTTTTTTTTTTAAATAAGTAAAATTATTTCAACTTCTAATTCCCCGATTTCCCCGATTTCTGATGTGGAAATCTCCCGATTTCCAAAAATATCTTATGGCAACACTGTTCCCAAGTGTGAAAAGTTTAAATATCTGGGGTCTATGATTAATAACGAAGCTACTTGTGATGACGATATCAATCATCGCGTAAGCGTAGGGTGGATGAAGTGGCGGGAAAATTCTGCTATCTTCTGTGACCGAAAAATGCCCCCTAAGCTGAAAGGAAAGCTCTACATTTCAGTTGTGCGTCCAGCACTCACATACGGTTCACAATGTTGGACAATGTACAAAAAGTATGAGAGTAAGCTTACGGCAGCTGAGATGAAGATGCTTCGTATGACAGCAGGAGTTACAAAGCTTGATCGAATTAGAAGTACGAAGATCCGAGGAAGCCTTCATGTTAAGAATACCATTTCCCAAAAAATTGAACACGACCGACTCAGTTGGTATTGCCATGTTCAAAGGAGAGATCCTGAGAACCCCGTCAAAAAGGCAATATCATACAACGTTCCAATTCGGAATAAAAAGAAAGGTAGGCCTAAACACTCCTGGTACAAACAAATGCAAAAACACCAGCATTCAGTTGGCCTCAGAAATGGAACAATACAAAACCGGGAGGCTTGCCGCCGATTTCTGAGGTCAACCCGGCGAACCCCACAGGTGGATCACTAGTGTGAAGCAGATACGTGGGAGAGTTATGATCCCCTCGACATCGAGATCATAACAGCGCCGAAGAAAAGGAAGAAGAAGAAGGCTCCCTAGTAGTTTCAATATTATTATGTATTCAAATTTTCAAAAAAAAAAATTAAATTTTTTTTTAAAACTCAATATTTCGAAAACACAATGCTCGATTTTTTTAAAACTTGATAAATAAAAGTTTTTTTTAAAATAATCTACAAGATATAAAAAAAAATGATCTTACCTAAAAATAACGGTACCCTAAATACAAAAGTTAAAAAATGGTTTTCAAAAATCGTATTTTTCTCGAAAACGGTTCCGAGAATTTTGCTTAAATTTTTTTCTTTCGATTAATTTTTAATATCTATAATTTAACAAAAAAAATTTTGAAAGCAAGATACTGTTACTGACTGTACCTACCATAGAACGATTTTCTTAAATTTTGAATTTCTCATTATCGGCATAACGGATTTTAATGATATTTTTTGGAGAGAAGCTTCTAAAAAGTTTAAAAAACATTGCATTTCAAAACTTTAAGAAAAATATTTTTTTTTGAATTTTGAAAAAAAATCTATTTTTTTTTTTTTGAAAATTCAATATTTCGAAAACGGCTTTTTATTTTTTTTTGTTAATTTAATTTTTATTCGAACAATAAAAAAAACTTTAAATTGGCGTAACTACCAAAATTTTTGCTTAAAAATGTTTTAAAAATTTTGTTATATGTATAAAAGCTTATTTTTTTAAGAAACCACTACAAAGGCTTATAATTTTTGTTCTTGCATAAATCTATATTTGGTTGAATTATATGCCATCCTATTTTTACCTACAACTACTAAAGAAGTTGTTTTAGTCATTTAAAAATTTAATTTTATACTTTTGACCAATTTTTCTCTAATAACGTTCATTTTTGAAATTCTTAGTCTATTACATAGGAGCAAGTTCGTGCGACCCAGTCGTGCATTTTATTTTTTTTTCATAACGCTGGCTGTATTCACAAAGCTAAGCCAGAACGCCTTTAGTGGCTGAACAACTAAAACGGTGTGCAGGGATTGTTACAGAAACTTTGAACCACTCAGCTTTTTTTCAGACCGCTCATTCAACTGTTTTTTGTCCTCGTGGCTGGCGAAAAATGATCTATCTGCATAGAGATGTGGTCTAGGCGGAGCTGAAAAAAGAGACATCTGGAAACCAGAGGCGGGGATAAGGAACTGGATTCAATCGTCATTCGCTTCAACAATACATGTCAAATCAATAAATAAATATTTCATAATAATTTTTAAGTTCTGAAAGAGATGGTTCCTATAAAAAAAACGTTAAGCAGGTCATTGCCGTGGGGTTGAAACACATTTAACACTTCAAAATTATACAAAAACATTAAAGAAACCGCACTTTTCTGCGCAAATGGTTCAATCTATGTACCTAAATACCAACATATTTTAGGAAAAACATAAATCTCCAAATAAAGTCAAATCTTCAATCTCAATCTATTAGCATCTCATTGCCAGAGCTAAACAAAAATCCATGGTCTGGATCGAATATGTCTCTTTGTAAGGTATAACACCCTAGGGAAATGGCATAATCATACCTACGTATAGTATATACCTGCATACCTAGCCCAATTCGAAGATTGTGTAGGTAATATAATATACATTAAGGCCCAAACGCCAGCTAGACAACATGATTGGAATTTAAGATATTTCTGTATATTAAAACCGAAACATACCAAAATACTATATCCCTACCATTAAGAGGCACCAACATTCATTGAAACGTCATTTCAGTAGCAATTAAGCAAATACTCCGAGTTCGGAGAATATCCTTCCAATTTTCTAAAACCTTCAAAGAAAATAGCACTTTCTTTTTCCTGCATATATTCTGAATTGCTAGTGATTATCATTTGCATTTCTAATTTCACCAGGCTTAAGTAGAAAAGTTTAAAATAATGAAGTCGCAACCAGGATGTTGTCTATGTTTTCGAGAGACATAATCAAGCGGAAGTAACACATTGCAAAAGGCAATGGTAAATCTACCGCAAAAAGCTATTCACACTACCCAAGTCGTATTATACGGGTACAAGCAGGCAGACCGTCATCGTATAGTAAGATGGAATTAATAAACCTGCCAGAGGGTCCTTTAATGGCCACCTGCCACCACCAGAACCACAAGCACCCCATTCATTGCAATAGCTTTTAGCTCCCTGGTACACCCAACTTATCCCTGCAAAAAGCCAACCATATCTATCTGGCAATCTTTTCCCAGCAATCTTCTTATTTAAATCCATTAACAAAGCTCACGAAGACAATTCAGTTAGTGTGGTGCTACAATGAAAGAATGTTTGTCTACATATTTGGTTAAATGGATAATACCTTTAGACACACCCTGTCATCGTTTAGTTTGGTTAGCGATAAGATATAGATAGATATTGTAATGTGGGTTGGTGTGGGCGTTGGTGAAGGAGGACGGGGCGGAGACCAAGGGATTGCCAGAAACTTTTCTGCAATTACGTAAATTTTCCGAAAGCCGACTGCTATGTTATACTGATTTAAGGATGTAGAGCATCCAACCATCATGTGACGACGACGTCGACGACGACGACAACGCCAACTCCAACGCAGAGGGATGTGTAGATATATGTATGTACGTAAAAGCACAACCTTCTGGTGTAATTTGCCCTTTTTCGGATGGTGTTGCTTTTGTGGACATCAAAGAAAGAGCTGAGGAAAGATTGTTTAGCTTATACTACTCGTACATACTTGCAATTGAGAGACCTGGAGATTGAAGTGAGTATTGGAATAACTACTGCACGTGATTGAAGGGTTTTCCATTTGACTTTTGTTATTTGCTTCTCTGAGTGCTTCTTCTGTATATCTGTAGGTATCTCTGTTGAAGAGTTTCATCCTTCCATTATTTTTTTTATTTCTCAGAAATCTACTAGATCCTAGCATTTGTTTATTGAGTTGCTATTGGGGTGTTTTTCTTATAATATGTGGTGAATACAATGAATGCAAATGGATTCATTAGGAAATTGATAGAAATTTGTGATCTAGTCTTTTCTATCTTTTCTGTCATGAGAGGAAGCCAATAAAATAACATTGAATATATTTTGTTTTGTAGTCAAGTCAACAAAAATTCTTATTGATAGTGATGTAGAAGAATGTTATTCGTTGATTTGATCATAAATATTGTGACAAAATTGGCCAATTTTATTTACTTCATTTAAAATCAAACATACCTACTTATAGAATATTGTTTCGGTTCATTCTTAATAAACTAGCTATATTAGATAGATTTTGACAGTTCTCGGCAGCCATGTTGTTTTATCTGATTATTTTATTTATTATGTTAATTTACTATGGCCATCATATAGACAATACTGTGTACTCGCTTACTGTGTTGCATCCATCTGCAGAATGCCTCTGTTTGATATGGATAATTGAATGGTATATTTTACCAAAACGAACATGGCGACGGAACCAACCATAAAGGTAAGGCGCTACCGATCAATAATAAAATAAAATAAAATAAAATAAAATAAAATAAAATAAATTAAAATAAAATAAAATAAAATAAAATAAAATAAAATAAAATAAAATTAAATTAAATTAAACTAAATTAAATTAAATTAAATTAAATTAAATTAAATTAAATTAAATTAAATTAAATTAAATTAAATTAAATTAAATTAAATTAAATTAAATTAAATTAAATTAAATTAAATTAAATTAAATTAAATTAAATTAAATTAAATTAAATTAAATTAAATTAAATTAAATTAAATTAAATTAAATTAAATTAAATTAAATTAAATTAAATTAAATTAAATTAAATTAAATTAAATTAAATTAAATTAAATTAAATTAAATTAAATTAAATTAAATTAAATTAAATTAAATTAAATTAAATTAAATTAAATTAAATTAAATTAAATTAAATTAAATTAAATTAAATTAAATTAAATTAAATTAAATTAAATTAAATTAAATTAAATTAAATTAAATTAAATTAAATTAAATTAAATTAAATTAAATTAAATTAAATTAAATTAAATTAAATTAAATTAAATTAAATTAAATTAAATTAAATTAAATTAAATTAAATTAAATTAAATTAAATTAAATTAAATTAAATTAAATTAAATTAAATTAAATTAAATTAAATTAAATTAAATTAAATTAAATTAAATTAAATTAAATTAAATTAAATTAAATTAAATTAAATTAAATTAAATTAAATTAAATTAAATTAAATTAAATTAAATTAAATTAAATTAAATTAAATTAAATTAAATTAAATTAAATTAAATTAAATTAAATTAAATTAAATTAAATTAAATTAAATTAAATTAAATTAAATTAAATTAAATTAAATTAAATTAAATTAAATTAAATTAAATTAAATTAAATTAAATTAAATTAAATTAAATTAAATTAAATTAAATTAAATTAAATTAAATTAAATTAAATTAAATTAAATTAAATTAAATTAAATTAAATTAAATTAAATTAAATTAAATTAAATTAAATTAAATTAAATTAAATTAAATTAAATTAAATTAAATTAAATTAAATTAAATTAAATTAAATTAAATTAAATAAAATTAAATTAAATTAAATTAAATTAAATTAAATTAAATTAAATTAAATTAAATTAAATTAAATTAAATTAAATTAAATTAAATTAAATTAAATTAAATTAAATTAAATTAAATTAAATTAAATTAAATTAAATTAAATTAAATTAAATTAAATTAAATTAAATTAAATTAAATTAAATTAAATTAAATTAAATTAAATTAAATTAAATTTAATTAAATTAAATTAAATTAAATTAAATTAAATTAAATTAAATTAAATTAAATTAAATTAAATTAAATTAAATTAAATAAAAAAAAAATAAAATAAAATAAAGGGCAAAGTAATCTCACCCAGGGGTGCTGTGAATAGACCATCGAGGTTATACGATTTGATCCTGTAATACTTTTTGCTTGCGATATAGGTACTAAGTATAAAGCAAGTTCTTTATTTGAAAAAACAAATCGAACTCGAGCTTTTGATCAAAGTTGACATTACGATGTCTGTACCTCGTCCTACAGCCTAAGTTACTGAATGTATTTTCTTCAAACTCGGTACTTAAGAGTCTTCGGTAATTCCCTAGAAGAGAAATTAAATTTTTTTTAAGCTCAAAAACTATCTGTACCCCCATACAGCCGTAATGCAAAATCTTATTCATCTCGAAAATGGCTATAACGGTTTTCATAAAAAAAAATATGGTTAATTATGGCCATGGACTACATTTTGGTAAAAAAAAAAATAGAAAAAAAAGATACTAATGGTACCTGTCATAGAACCGTTTTTTTTTTATTTTCGACTTTCTCATTAACGGATCTAACGATTTTGACCAACATTTTTGGACAGGAGCTCCTTTAAATTTAAAATAATATTTTATGTATAAAAATATTCGAAAAAATATTTTTTGGGTTTTTGAAAAAAAAATCTTTTTTTTTTTTGAAAAATCAATATCTTGAAAACTTGTGAAATGATTTCCTAAAATCTATACATATTACTAAATATTTCAAATTGGCATCCAAATTTTTTTCTTGAAAAATTTTAAAGAAATTAGTTATACATATATAACAAATTAATTTAATAATAAAATGTTTTTCAAACTCTGTTTGCATAAATTCATTATTTTCTAAAATTATACTTAATACCGATTAAATTTATTGATGAACTGAACGAGAATCAAAAAGACAAAAATATAAAGTTTTAACGAACAGCTATTAAGATACAACTTCCACTTTTGTGTATATAATCATAACGATCTTTCTGGTAAGCTCAAATCTTTTGATTAAAAAGTCAAAGCCAAAAATCTTGAATCAAGCCAATTTTCCGTTAAAGTGAAGTAAAGACGTCATGGGGAAAAGCATGAGAGTTCATATAAAGCTTTCTTAAGCGGCAAATACACACGACACTTGTGTGCCTACACCGGTGTAGCATTCCACCACACACGGCAGACCGAATAGTGCACACTTTTGTTGTGCAAAAGGTTTAAAATCGGAAAGATCTTTTACCATGAACCCCATTTAACCAAATATTAAAATTCTACACTCCTCACAGCCAGCGCAACGATTCGGCTGCAACTGAATAGCAAATGTGCGCGCACATCTCCATACACATCACACCAGCCCACACACGGCACACATTTCCGTAAACCGACACCGGTGTGCACACCGCCAAATAAATTCTGGCGTAATAACCGGGAGCCTCTTGTCAAACCGTACTCTAAACAGTTGGTTCATAACGTATAGGATTTCAGTATTCCGTGGTACTGCCTGGGAAAGTCCCTACGTAGCTTGTACTCGAATGCCAAACTTTGTCAAAGACTTGAGCTACATCAAAAAATAGAGCTGAACATACTTTTTTTTTCTTCAAAGCTTTTTCTACGACATCCTTAATTTTATGCACTCGGTCTATCGTAGAATGTTTTTTTCTAAATCCAAAGTGATGGTTCGGGATTAGTTTTTTTCTTCTATTATTTTGCTAAGCCTTTTCAGGAGCACTTTCTCGCAAGATGTTCAGCAAAGATGTCAGCCTTCTGTTTCGGGTTTCCAAACCACTTTCCATCTTGAGATTTTATTGGCGAGTTTTGTGTCTGCCGTCTTTTTAGACACTTGCCTAAGGAGTATTCGGTAGAAGCATCTGACGTCAAACTTTTTAGGAATGTATCAAGTGAATCATTTTTGAATTCGCTGATTATTTTATTTAGTTCATAGCTAAGACAGTTGAATACTGCCTTATCGTCTGGAAATCTCGTAGTTTGCAATTTCCTTCGAGCTCTTCTTTTTTAAAATTTGACGGGATATTTTATTTTTGTTTGGCAATATTAAGCTGCTATCTCGAACTCTTTCTTTTTTATATCAATACTTATTGCTGGTTGATTGTATGCTTTCATTAGTGAACTTATGGTGCTACATAGTGTTCACTTTTTTATAAGTATTGCCGATCCTCCTCTAGCTTTGTTGGCTAGCTTGCGGGATGGTTGTTTTGACAGTTAATACATTTCGCTTTATGTTCTTTGCCCATTGGAAAGTTTTGTGTTACATGCCTGCCTTTACATTTAACACATGCAAGCTCTCGGTTGCAGTATTTTTGTGTATGTCCAAAAGCTTGACAGCGTTACACTCTTCAACAATCTTTGCCTTTCGCAGTAATTCAATTTTGACAACTATACTCAGAACTGATCTATATATTTTTCGAGTTTTTTTTCGTAAATAACCCAGTAGAGTCTTTGATTATTATCTCGTTTTTAATAGGATTATTTTCATCAATAGCTGAAAAGCCGTTTTTATACAAGGTCTTCGAAAATTTCTTCGGGACCTCATGAGGTGCCAAGGCCTATTGTTCCAACTTTTATTGATCTTGTAGCTTTATTTTCATACGAGTGCAACTGAATTTGGTTTCTGTTCAGTTCTTCAACTGCGATTTTCCAATTGTCTTTATTCTATGATGTATATTTACAGACCTTATTCATATATTTCTCCTCTAAACTCTTTAGCTCGCCAAACAATACTAGTACCAAAATCATGATAAGAGTTTGCCTGTTGGATTTTACGTAACACTTCTATTGTATTACATCGTTTGTGAATTTATTTGATAATGTCAATATTGCAACACTATCTGCTTTTGAAGCTGTATATTGATAGTTTAGTAAAGTCTCAGGGCTACCATCAGCTTTAAGTTTTTTGGATTTTCTTTCATTGGTAATTCTTTCAGTTTCTAGCAGCAAATATTCTTCATCTGTATGAATCTTAAGTTCAATTTTGTGTGGGCTTGCCGCTGCAATTGACTTTGCACCTTTCTTGTCCAGCAAGGTGACTTTTTCTTCCGGCTTTTTAACATGTTGCTGAAGACTTTCAACGAGAATCCAAGTTGATTTCTGGCTAAGATTTCCTTTTGCCATTTCTTGTAATTATATTTTGTTTCAACTTGATAGACCTATAGTTGTATTTCTTGAAACATTCCTGACTTTTAATGTCAGGTGCTTTTTTTCGACCTTATCTGACAATGAATCATATTATGTTGCTTGCAATTCTATCCCTGCAAAGTAACGTCTCAAGCCTCTGTCAAGTTAGGTGCATTCTAAATATTATGAATAGGAAACTAGACTTAATTTTTACAACAGATTCTATCTTCTATCGACAATTATCATATCCCCCTCTCAATATAAATTTTTTTCACGAATCTTCTATACAAACTTCTCCTTTCACAAATATATCTTCTGATGATTTTAATAAAGCTAAATTTTCTCAAATTAATGAATATACGAGTATCATCAGAGTTTCCTTTAATTTTGACAAAATTACTGTAAACGATGCAATAGATATATTTTATAGAGACATAATTCTTTAATCCATTTCTATTCATGTACCTTTTTATCGACGTAAAACCTCGTCCTCTTCCCCACCTTTGTATAATCACAAGCATCGGTCGATGTGTAATAAGAGGAATAAGTTTTGGTCAATTTTCTTTCATTATCGATCTTCAAATGACTACGCTAATTATCTTGGTAACAATTTTCACTTTACCGAACCTTACAACTCTCTATATCGAAGCTATTTAATCCGAACATAAAGCAATTTTATTAAAAACCCTAAATCCTTCTTCAAGTTTGTCAACTTTAAACAAAAATCCCATTGTTATCCCTCTCTCTCTCTTTTAATAACGAAATTTCAAAACAAACTACAAACGATCGCCAACTTTTTGGCTAATTTTTTTAAACAATTGTTTACCGACGAGTCTTTTATATCTGATTTTAATTATTTCAATTATTTAGTTAATTTCGCCCTCGGCCCATTTCTACCTTATACCATTGACTCATTTCTCATCGAAAATGAACTGAATCAAAATTATGAGTATATTACCGGCACAGATGGTATTTCCGCCATATTTCTCAAGAATTGGTCTTCAACATTCTTCTTCCCCTTTCAAAAATCTTCGGTTTATCTCTTTCTCAAGGAGTATTCCCTCAAGGGCCCAAAGTGTGAAATTACAAACTATCGTCCAATCGCTAAACTTTCACATATTGCCAAAATCTTTGAAAGAATTTTGTAGATACATATGATATTTTAAGTTATCATTGTAAGTCTCTCATTTCCTCTAGACAACACACAGCTTTGTCAAAGGTAGGTCCGCAATGACTAACCTTGTTGAATTCGTATCCTTTAGCTTCTCAGCCTTTGAAAACGGAAAGAATGTCGATGTTGTCTCAACCGATTTCAGTAAGGCCTTTGTCAAAATCTCACATAAGCTTATTCTATTCAAACTGTCCACCCTTGGCCTTGAACCTATCTTCTTAAGATGGATTTATTCTTACCTAAGCACCCGTTACTACAAAATTCAGATTCAGATATTGCTTCTCTTAAGATTTCTTAGCTACCTCCGGGGTTTCACAAGGCAGCCACTTAGGACCTCTCGTCTTTATTCTTACTATTAACGATATTGAAATGGTCATTAAAAATTTCCATATTTCACTCTACGCCGATGATACAAAGTTTTTTTAAGACCATTTCTTCCACAAATGATGCCACTCTTCTACAACTTGATCTCAAAAATTTCTCTGTCTGGTGCCTGAAAAATTGCTTAGAACTAAATATTTCCAAATGTCAATCAATAACATTTTTACGAAAACGCACCCGATCTACTACCTTCTACATATTATCAGCCCATATTTACCGCTGAGTCAACCCGACACCTTGGTGTTTTATGTGATAGAGAACTCACCTTTCTCACAGATATTGACGAGATTATACTCAAAGCAAACTCTACTCTAGGCTTTGTGAAACGTTGGTCCAAACAATTCTCTGACCCCTACACTGAACCAAAAAGGTACATAATATCAATTAAAAATTTAATTGCGACAATGAACTTTTTAATTAAAACTCGTCCAATAAACTAGTTTCTTGCGACAATAAACGGCTGTTTATTGATTTCATTTTTCCATAATTTTTCAATAAACTGTTTATTGATTTTAAAAAACGTTTATTGATTTTTAAAAACGTTTATTGATTTTTAAAAATGTTTTTTGAAAGAGTTTATTGGCGCAATAAACCGTTTATTGCGGCAATAAATGGTTAATTGCTATAAACGGTTAATTAAAAAACTCAGTTTATTGGCGCAATAAACTCATTTATTGTCGCAATTAACTCAGTTTATTGGCACAATTAACCGTTTATTGTCGCAATAAACTCATTTATTGTTGCAATTAACTCAGTTTATTGGCACAATTAACCGTTTATTGTCGCAATAAACTCGTTTATTGTCGCAATAAACTCGTTTATTGTCGCAATAAACTCGTTTATTGTCGCAATAAACTCGTTTATTGTCGCAAGAAACTCAGTTTATTGGCACAATTAACCGTTTATTGTCGCAATAAACTCGTTTATTGTCGCAATAAACTCATTTATTGTCGCAATTAACTCAGTTTATTGGCACAATTAACCGTTTATTGTCGCAATAAACTCGTTTATTGTCGCAATTAACTCAGTTTATTGGCACAATTAACCGTTTATTGTCGCAAAAAACTCGTTTATTGTCGCAATAAACTCAGTTTATTGGCACAATTAACCGTTTATTGTCGCAATAAACTCGTTTATTGTCGCAATAAACTCAGTTTATTGGCACAATGAACCGTTTATTGTCGCAATAAACTCGTTTATTGTCGCAATTAACTCAGTTTATTGGCACAATTAACCGTTTATTGTCGCAATAAACTCAGTTTATTGGCACAATTAACCGTTTATTGTCGCAATAAACTCGTTTATTGTCGCAATAAACTCATTTATTGTCGCAATTAACTCAGTTTATTGGCACAATTAACCGTTTATTGTCGCAATAAACTCGTTTATTGTCGCAATAAACTCATTTATTGTCGCAATTAACTCAGTTTATTGACACAATTAACCGTTTATTGTCGCAATAAATTCATTAGTTAGCGCAATGCACTCAATTTATTGGCGCAATTGACTGTTTATTGCCACAATAATCGGTTTATTGTGGTAATAAATTCATTTATTAGCGCAGTAAACTCGTTTATTGCCGCAATTAACTAATCAATTGGCGCAAAGAACTCAGTTTATTGCCACAAATAACATATTGATAAAAATTTTAGTAAAAGATTAAAATTTCTATTCATTGATATAAGTATATGTACATATATAAATAATTAAATTATTGATATATATAAATAAATAAAATGTTTAATATATTTTTAAAATTTCTATAAATAATTTACTGTGGCAATACGTACATGTTAAATATACTTACATTTTATTTCCAACCTTTCCTGAAATTTTTAAGAATTTTAAGTTCAAAAATGAAACATTTTAGTTAAACGTTATAAGATATTTTATTAAACTATATAATATATTATTATTATTATTATTATTTATTACAATATAAAATAAATGAACATTTTAATATAAGCGATAAACAGCATTAGCTACCAGAGGCTTTAAGCTGGACAAAAATTTAAATTACTTTGGAGCAAGTAAACTTTTCATACATGTACTTAAACGAATACAAACTATTCTTTATATCCTTTTTTATAAAAAGTTACAAAATTTGGAAAAGGAAGTCTTAAGTTAAAAATGAAAACTCTTGAATCAAATCCCACGTTGAAGACAACAGTGGCACTAACCAAAAAACCTACACCCGTAATATGGTTGTAAATTATAAATTAATAGGTAATAAAAATTGAAATTCGATATTTTATAACCCAATTAAAAAAAGTTTTGGTCATTGATAATCATGCTTACCCTTATGACAGAAAGAAAATTGACAAATATTGTCAGATAGTTGATAATCAAAATATAAAAAGATTTCCCTAAAGTTTATAAGATCTTTACCCACCAAAATAATGAAGGGTTGCACATTGTCTCCTTTTTGTTGCAGGTACTGGATGTGGTCCTCAGCTACCTGAATTGATTCCGCCACAAAGATAAAAGATTCCTGCGAGTCCTTGATAGTTGGTTTTATTGATGTCTTCATTCCCTTGCGATCTTTTCGCACGAACTTATGTGTTGGTACTAAGTACCCGTGAAGTGCCCACAAGAGAGCAGCATCCCGACAATCTGAAAATAAGAATGAAAACGTGGATATAAAATTTTGTTATAAAATTATGTAGTACTTAAATAAAACTAGAATAGTAGATATAAACTTTTGTAAAAGATAAGATAAATCGGGTCAATAAATGGGAGCCAATCTCGAATTTCGCTATATCGACCCTTTTCCTGCATTTTATCGTAAGGGATGTTTTAGAAAGAAAATAAATTATTGAATTTTGTTAGTACCAATTGAAGCCATCAAACCTGTTGTCATGTTGCAGCTAAAGCACTGTAAATATTCAATGCTGACCTTAGACATAAGTGGTTATATGGATCAGAAGTAAAATTTTGTTTTCTTCTCATATTTTTTTTGTGTCGCTTACGATAATTTGGTGGAAAGGGTTTGATATTCATTGATGTATAAAGGAGAATGAATATGATATACATAAGTCTTTAAGTGTTACACCAATGTGATGCAACCCATAAAATTATGCCCATTCTCCTTTAGTACCTGTCATTTTTAATACGGAAATAAACGATTTTCGTTTTTAATAGGCAAAAATAAAATAACTACATAATATTCAACTTACTTTCTGGAATATTATCGGATGCTATCTTCTCCAGAACGCCCTTAATTGTTTTCTCCTTAACCCGATCTTCCGTTTTTAAAAATTCTCGTGTCTTAGTAAAAACTTGTTCCCATCGATCAAGGAGAGAATTATGACTTTTAAACATGTACGCGAAATCCATGTCCACCTTTAAGAAAACAAATTAAAATATTTATTCATTGAGTGTATTTTTAAAGCCAGCACTTTTTATGAAATGATTCTAAGAAGTTCCTAAAGTTGGAACTTGCATCAGGAAATTAAGAAAAAAAACTTTTGAAAGAAGTACACATCTACTCAAGTTTGACTTACAAATCGAAAGAAAGAAGGAATTTTGTATTGGGGCCATTTCTTAAAAATGTCCGATGTTGTTGTAGAGTTTTTTATATCCGTGAGTCTCAATTTGGAATACGCTTTCCAGCACCTATCAAATTCCTCGGAACTAAGGTTGTCAAATCTTAGTGCTTGATAGCACGTTTCAGCATTTTCTTCTGGAACTGAAAACCATAAATATGTACTTATTAGTTTTTTTAAATAAATTAATAAAAATAATATTCAAGCTCCTGTTTCTCATCAAATTACATCAACTATTTCAGAAACCAATAGTTTCGCTTGATTGAAATTGGAAAATACTCATTGATGGTAAATTAGTTCAGAAGGTTAAAAATGACTTCGTGAAGTTTCATCGGACTCACATATTGTTTAGAGTCGTTGATGTAATTGATGTAGATTGTAGATGATGAGGAACAGGCCCCAGGTTTCAAAAATTAAATGCACGAAAATGGAATCGACTAGGAATTTTACAAAGGAATGTTATAAGCGAAAATTGTTCAAAAGGATAAAATTAATAAGTATAAATTCTTTTCGTAGTATGAGACAAAAACAGAATGCTATGCAAATATGAATTTATCTAGGTAGTGGTTTCTTTAAATAAATAAGCTTTTATATACAAATTTTTTAAACCTTTTTCAAGAAAAAACTTGATTTTATTATTGTACGAATGAAAATTAAATTTCCAAACAAAAATATTGAGCTGTTTTTGAAATTTTCCACAAAAAAATATTCTTTTTTTTTTTCAAAAATTCAAACTATATTTTTTTTTAAGTTTCAAAATGCAATGTTTTTTATTTTTTTTTAACCAAATCTATAAAAAATTTCATTAAAATTCCTTATGTCGATTATAAGTTATTCAAAATTTGAAAAAATTGTTCTATGGTAGGTACAAGCTGTAATATCTTAATTTCAATTTTTTTTATTAAATTAAAGATCATAAAAATTAATGTTAATAAAAAAAATTTATCAAAATTCTAGGCGCGTGCCGTTTTTTGAGCAAAATACTATTTTTGGAAACCATTTTTAACGTTTTTTAAAACTGTTTTTAAAAATCAAAAAAAAAAATATTTTTTAAAATTTTAATACACAAATTTGTTTGACTTACAGGGGAGCTTTAGAATAAAAAAAATTATCAAAATCGGTGGTACAGTTTTTAAGAAAATCAGAAACTAAAAAATAGTTCCATGGCGGGTACCCCCACTGACCATTTTTCTGAAATTTTTGTCAACCATTATCTACCTTTAACTAAATTAAATTTTTTTGTATCTTTATTTTTAATATATGTCGAACATTTTTTGAAAAAAAAAAATATTTATAAAATTTCGAAAAAAATTGTATGACAGCTACCGTTATTAATGGTCTTAAAAAATGTGTGGGGGTAAAACAATTAAAGAAAATCGGCGTTTAGGCTGTAGTCAAACAGACAGACAGACAGAATTGCGAGACCCACTTTGTTAGTCTTCGGTATCATCGTAATGTCAACTTTGATCGAAATCTCGAGTTCGATTTTTTTACGAATGATAAATTGCCTTATAGTACCTATAATACAAGTCGCAAGAAAAATATATCGACAAGTAATATTATGTAGGTAAATAAATAAATAAGACTTACCCATTTCGACTTCTGTGTCTGTGTCTACATCCACAGTTTTTCCACTCCTGGGCTTACTTGACGTTGGGGTATTCCCCTCTTCCCAGACCTATAGTACTCCTGCAAAATATTGAATATTTACTTTAAAAATATTGCTTTAAAAAAATTTTGTGTTTGACAAAAAAACTCTTCTTTTCCACTTTGCAAAACGAACAAAACTTTGAACGACAAGTGGAATAGTATGGTTTAAAAAAAAAATCGAACTTTCGAGCCTCAAAATGTATATGAAGCAGGGTTGCAAAATTTTGAATTAAAAAAGTCCATGTCATAAGTCTGTAGATGACTTGTGAATTAAAAAAAAATTAAATTCAAAAGTTAGTTAGCGACTTATGATTTAAAAAAAAAATAATTCACAACCTATTAAGTGGCTTGTAAATAAGAAAAATGTATTCTTAAGCTACTTGGTAGATTGGAAATTTGTAAGCTTGTTTTGACTACAAAAATTATTTAATTATTAACGAAACAAGTTTTTAAGCTTTTGGAGAATTGTGTGTGTTTTATTTTATCGATATTGCTTTTTATTCTATTGGGTTATAGGGACTGCATAATCGGTTACTCACACACAATGCTCCAAAAGCTTGAAAACTGGTTTCATTAATAATTAAATAACCAATTGTCAAAACAAGCTTAACGCTGGATGGTTTTAATATGCTATCACAAGAAAAATCAACAAAAAATACCCCAAATAACAAAAAAGCAAAAAACGTGTTCATACAAAAATCACACAAAAGTTATCCTTCGTCGTTTCGACGAACATACCTTTAAAAAAAATATTTTAATTGATCACAGGATACCATAAATCCGTTCACTGGTAGAGATCAACATCAACTGAAGTTGTACAAAGATTGAATTAAAAGGGATGAATAGTAAAAAAGAAATTATACAAAATAAAAAGGGTGTTCGTCGATTCGACGAAGGTTAACCATCCAGGGTTAATAATTTCCAATCTACAAACTATGTTATGAATTAATTTTTTTAAATTCATAAGTCACTTAGTAGCAGGTTGTGAATTAATCTTTTTAATTCTTTTTAATTCATAAGTCTTCTGATTTAATTTTTTTAATTCAAATGTCACCAACTATCTTGTGAATTGAATTTTTTTTTTATTCAGAAGTAACCCAATAGCTTGTGAATTAAATCCAAGCTTGAGCTAAAAAGTGACTTAAGCTTTTGCAACCCTGATATGAAGTAATGAGTTCTGATGTGATTTTGTAAAATATGTACGTAGTTAACTTCCCGAAGGACCACTTTCTCATATTTAAAAGTGGAAAAGAAGAGATTTTAAATTATTTCACCTCTTTGTAAGGTATTATAATTTATTAATAAAAATATAATTAAAATTAAATAAACTTGAATTGATTTCTTATAAAAAGGCTTACCAGTTTTTCACTAGGAAATCGTTCAATGATTTCCTTTTCCAATTTATAGCTACCACCTAGTTCAAGATGGATTTTATTCATGATGAAATACTGCGCTATAACACCAATCAAATGACTTCTTGCTTAACTTGACTTTAATTTTGTAGTTTTTTGTATCGAACCTAAAACTGATCAAACAATATTGTTTTGAACTTCTGATCTATCGAAAATCCTAAGAAAGAATTATAGAGAAAAAAGGAATAATTTAAAGAATGAAAGACTGTTGACTTAAAAAAATCTACGAATCATCTAGACTGTCAATTTTGGGAATTTAAAAATAATGCAGCATTCAAGTAACACATAAGAGTTTTGTATAATTTGTTTAATGGGTACTATCGCGAATAAAATTTCTCACGGATTTTTTCCCATCGTCGATTTCTTGAAACGTGAATTATTATGGTCGCAGTTTCTCTTATAATGCAATGACATCAAAAATGAATATACCATGGCAGCGGGACTGTCATTTTGATCAACCAAATTTGAGACTACAAGAAGCAGTTAAAAATTGTGAACATTTCCAATTTTAGAAGATGGGAGAAATTCCGTGGGAAATTTTATTCACGATAGCCCCGAATATGTACATACATATGTATATTAATAAAATAACTCACCTTGTCTATTCTTTCGATATTTAGTTTTCTATAATTTTTCAAAATTATCTCTTTGAGTTTTATTGTTTCTCTAACAGCTGGACTTGTACTTGTAGTTCGCGTACAATATGAAAATAAAAAGAAGAAAAAAACAAAAAGTTAACAAAAAATTAAAAACAATAAGGACCGACTTTTCTTACGTCAGATAAAAATGTCTGATAGAACAAACAAACATGGGTTAGTAAAAACGTGTTCAAACGTGTTAAAATTGAAAAATAGAAAATGCACAAATGTTTGTTTATTTTTATTTGTTAGATAGTTAACTGGAGATGGAAAAATCGGATCTAAATCTGCATCAATAAATAGTTTATTGCGGCAAATAATGGTTTATTGTGACAATAAATGTTTTATTGTGACAATAAATGGTTTATTGTGACAATAAATGGTTTATTGTGGCAATAAATGGTTTATTGTGGCAATAAATGGTTTATTGTGCGAATTAATTGTTTGTTTATTAACAGTTAAGTGTTTTTTTGTCAACCATTTTAAAATGGGAAATTATTATTAAAATATTCCCAATAAATCATTTTCTGACCAAAAGAAATTCAAATGCGGCAATAGTTAGCGAAATCAATTTTATTGTTCAACGTTTTTTTTTCAGTGCAAGGAAAAATGCAATACTTACTTATATGGAATTGAAATTAACCACTCGCACAAGATTTTTTTGTAACTTTTTGAATGTATTATATTTTATATTTTAATATTTCTACTACAAACTTATTAATTGTTTTATTTTTAACACAACACTTTGTATACTCTGTTATAAATTAATAGATATGACGTTTACTCACGAAACACACGATCACGACAAGAACTAGGAATAGACTGAATCGTCCCACAATTCTTATTGTGCGCTTGGGTTAGCTAAGACAATAAATGGTTGTTTGCGACAATAAAAAGTTTATTGCGCCAATAAACAGTTTATTGCGACAAGAAACAGATTATTGCGCCAATAAACAGTTTATTGCGACAATAAACTGTTTGTTGGGACAGTAAATAGTTTATTGAAAGTTAACTGTTTTTTGATATGGCAATCTGGATTATTAATTAATAGTTTATTGCGACAAGAAAAAGTTTATTGCGCCAATAAACAGTTTATTGCGACAATAAACTGTTTGTTGGGACAATAAATAGTTTATTGAAAGTTAACTGTTTTTTGCTATGGCAGTCTGGATTATCAATTAATAGTTTATTGCGACAATAAACTGTTTGTTGGGACAATAAATAGTTTATTGAAAGTTAACTGTTTTTTGATATGGCAGTCTGGATTATCAATTAATAGTTTATTGCGACAATAAACTGTTTGTTGGGACAATAAATAGTTTATTGAAAGTTAACTGTTTTTTTGATATGGCAGTCTGGATTATCAATTAATAGTTTATTGCGACAATAAACTGTTTGTTGGGACAATAAATAGTTTATTGAAAGTTAACTGTTTTTTGATATGGCAGTCTGGATTATCAATTAATAGTTTATTGCGACAATAAACTGTTTGTTGGGACAATAAATAGTTTATTGAAAGTTAACTGTTTTTTGATATGGCAGTCTGGATTATCAATTAATAGTTTATTGCGACAATAAACTGTTTGTTGGGACAATAAATAGTTTATTGAAAGTTAACTGTTTTTTGATATGGTAGTCTGGATTATCAATTAATAGTTTATTGCGACAATAAACTGTTTGTTGGGACAATAAATAGTTTATTGAAAGTTAACTGTTTTTTTGAAATAGAAATATCAATAAATAGTTTATTGTGACAATAAAAGGTTTATTGTGACAATAAATGGTTAGTTGAAAGTTAACTGTATTTTTAAATGGCAGTTTGGATTATCAATAACTAGTTTATTGCGACAATAAAAGGTTTATTGTGACAATAAATGGTTAGTTGAAAGTTAACTGTTTTTTGAAATGGCAGTTTGGATTATCAATTAAAAGTTTATTGTGACAATAAAAGGTTTTTGAAAATGGAAATATCAAGAAATAGTTTATTGCGACAGTAAAAGGTTTATTGAAATGCTAATTCGGATTTTTTGTGAACTTAAAAATAAATATAGAAAATAACTTCTAATTTTAAACATTTTATTTCAAGATCAGATCTTTCAAATAAAAGTTAAATAGAATAAGAAACCAAATACAATTAGGTAGATTAGATTTTGGAAATTGTTAATATTGGTCAATTATTTTATGCAAAAAGAAATCGATTCAAATTTTGAACTCGTTTACTATGGAAATAAACTGTTAATTATATATAAAATTACAACTGGGGCTTAGAAAATAATATTAAATTGTAATAACTTATTTATCGTCACAATAAACGATTTTTAATGCTTAATTCAATTAAAAAGTTTATTGGGACAATGTATGAGTTTATTGCGGTACTAAATAGCTTATTATTTTCCGATTTCGAATTCAATAAACTCAAATTAATTGTCACAATAAAAAGTTTATTGATTACGGAAATCTGAAATCAATAAAAGTTTATTGTGACAATAAAAACTTCATTGCGACAATGAAAAGTAAGTCAATAAACGGTTTTAAGAATTTTTATGACGATTTTTATTTTCAGTGTACACGACCCGTTCTTTATACATAACCTTTGTTCGCCCGCTTCTTGAATACGCCTGTCAAGTATGGTCCCCTTATCAACAAACCCATATATCCAGAATCGAGAGCATTCAACGTTGTTTCCTACGTTTCGAACTTCGTGGTCTGTCTTGGAATAACCCTCTTATTTAAACTCCGTATCAAGACCTACTTCTGTTAACCAACTTGAATACGCTGGAAGTATACGAAGAGCAAAAAGCGACATTCTCTTCATCCAACGACTTCTTTCAGGGTCTGTTGACTGCACAACTCTCTACAATTCCATTTCTTTTAACACTCATTCCCGTAATATAAGAAATCTTCCTACCCACCGTGCCTCTTTTAGCTCCAACGAACCAATTACTCGCATGCTTCGGATTAATTGTAACATTAACTGTTTCGACTTTATCCTCAGTTCACCCTGCCTGAAACATCCTTCCATTTCAATCCAATCCTACGTTTAAGAACTATATTTAAGTAAGTTTAAGAATTAGCTTGTATTAAGTCTAATAAATGGGGGTATTGCCTCCACCAAAATTTCAAATATCAATTATAACTAAAATGGTCCCTTAAATGTAGGCCTTATTATAATTAAGATGCATACCTACATACATACATACATCCTTTGCCTCATTACCCGTATATTTAGTACATATATGTTTGACCTGAAAGAAATTTAAATTCATAGCAGGCATCCAAAAATATTTATCCATCACTTTGAATTCATTATTATTTTAAATTGAATATTTAACCCACTTCACTCAATTTCTAAATTAAATCCCTTTTTATATCGTCTATTTATGTCATCTTATAAAGTCCAATAAACTTATAAGTAAGTATAATCTCATAAGTTCATTTCCCAGCAGGATTCCCAGGTCGCTTCTTGTGTACGTCCTGTCCACAAACATGAAATATTAGTTTTACATTCATTGGCCATATTCCATTTTCAGCAAAAAACAAAAAGGACACATCCGCCTGCCAACTCCCATTCCACACAACGATAACTTTGCCACCACTAAACAGAGGACAACCGAAACCAAATTAAATTGGTAAAACAAAAACAAAAAAGAAAACCAAATCAATTTCATATAAATCACTCTTTGGTCAATGGTTTTCAGTTACAATTTAAAGGAGTAGACAATTTTCATTACTATCATTACCTACGTCCTTAGATTTTCCTTTATTTCTGATTGTTGTTGTTTTTCCTCTTAATCTTTTCAGGTACAGAGCAATCATGGACTCAATCCAATGAACTGTCGACAATCGTACAAGAAGAAAACAATATGCTACCGTATTTCGAGAACACAACACAGAGGTCGATTATAGCAGCGGTTGGGCGTACGGCGAAGTTGCACTGTAAAGTGAGAAATTTAGGTGATCGTGCGGTAAGAAATTAATGACAACAAATTGAATTATATTTTTTTTTAAATTGAATTTCAAGATTAAGGAATACATTTTGTTTGATTGTTATATATTTCAATTCGAATCTCGAATTAAAATCACAATTAATTCCTTTTTGAAAAGTTCTTTATTTTTACTTACTCTATAGTACGTACCTAAATGTTAGATAGTTTCGTGTTAAAAGAATGTTCAGGTTATAATCAAAATTAGAACTTTTACGATAGACTGCTAATGTGTTGCTGTTGTTTTTTGTTTGATATTTTGTTTTAATTTTAAGTCTCACAAGAACTTCCGGCGATATGTCCTCGTATTATTGACCCGTTAAGGGCATCAAGAGTCTGAGGCTTGTTGACATACATAAGTGACTAAAAATAACCAACAAAAAAATGTATGGAGTGATATTGCTTGCCAATGCATATAGTCAAAAAGAGAGATTAGGCGAAATGAAGACGTCATAATTTCGGCTGTAGCGCATGCAGTATGCATAGATCTACCATGTTCGATGAGATTAAGCCTGGATCCTAGATTATTATTATTTTTTTTTATTTATTTATTAATCATTATTCTCTTTTACAAAATTTTACAAAAATTAAATAATTTTACTAACAAAAATACAATAATTACAATGAATAGAGAATAGTTAGAGACATTTTATATTCTGCTAATAAAAAAAGCGATAATAGTGTTAAATGCCACTTCAAACAAAAATTACAATAAATGGAAAACAAAGTCAATGTGGGGTGACTGTATTTAAATTTTTTTTTTATCTTCAAAATTAACATGATAGAAAAGTGAAGTAGATATACATACCTAGACAATTTTAAATTATAAATTTTTTTTTTTTAATTTTTTTTTATTTTTTTATGCAATGTAAGTGAGCAAAACTTCAATCTCATCGTGGTCAAAATCAAGAAGCCATAATTTTACTTTTTTTCAAACATGTTTTGGGATCTTAATATCCTTATCTCAAAAGGCAGGCGATTAAAAAGCTTACAAGATACAACTGGGTATGAGTTTCTGTAGTGAGTAGTACGAAAAACTGGAACGTCAACAACATGACGAGTGGAGCTGCGTAGATTACGATTATCAAATATTGGGCTTTGAAAATAACCACCTCTCATAAAAAAATTTTTTGACACTCTAAAATAAAATAAATGTTTAACTGGTAGTATTTTCATAGATCTAAATAATACCATCGAGTGAGCAAGGCGATGCGCGTTACTGATTCTTCTAATAGCACACTTTTGCAGGATGGAAAGTGGTTTCAAGTTGGTGGAGTATGCACTCCCCCAACAACTTATTCCGTACTGTAATTTAGAGTGGAAAATTCCATGATACACTGTTGTAAGTGTTTGGTTAGAACAAATTTTTCTTAATCGATAAAAACAACGAGTTGAATTTCTTAGGTAAGTTTTCAATTCCGAAACATGTTGTGTCCAACTCATATTTTGGTCAAGAGTTATACCAAGGTATTTAAAGCTTTTAACAACTTCAATTCTAAAACATTTCGAATTGCATATTATATTTTCATTATATGTTGCACCAGACTCTGAGGTGCAGTTACAGTTAATTATGTTAAATTTTTGGCAATCACAAGAATGAAAATAAATATCAGAATATGGTATCTGGGCCGATCCCAGACAGAAAAACATTAATTTGGTTTTGTTGCTTACAGTTAACTTGTGAGTAGCAAACCATAATCTTAGTAGATAAACGTCATGGTTTAGTTCGGTTATAAGATTCAGAGGACTCGTTGACCCATAAGCGATGCCAACATCATCTGCGAAGGCCGTCATATTGCCTGCGAGAGGGAGAGAAAACAACGAATTAATAAAGACAAGAAAAAGAATGGGACCTAACACATACCCTTGGGGTACACCAGACCTTAGAAACATGAGGTTACTTAAACAATTTCTTACTTTAACTCTTTGTTTTCTGTCCTTTAGATATGATGCAAACCAGTTGTGAATGAAGCCACGAAACCCTGCATCATAAAGCTTACTCAAGAGAATGTCATGAGAAACCGTGTCAAAAGCTTTTGAAATATCAACAAATAGACCAGCACAGAACTTACTTTGATCCAAAGATTTGTCAATAAAGGAGCAAAAACTTAGAAGAGCATCCTCAGTCGAACACCCTTCTCTAAATCCGAATTGTAATGGGCTAAAAAAGTTTATTCTTGTTAGATGTGTGCACATTCGTTTTTTAATTGATTTTTCAAATACCTTGGAAATCGATGCAAGTAAAGAAATAGGCCTATAATTATTTTTATCTTTTCGGTTTCCTTTTTTAAAAAGAGGTAATACGTCTGCAGATTTTAAATTATCAGGGAACACGCCACTAAATATACTGAAATTAAATAAATACGCAAGGATATCAACCAAGTTAGGCGCAATTTTCTTGAGCGTAACATTGGAGATTCCATCGTTTCCCTGAGATTTGGAGTTATTTAATGAGTATATCGTTTTTAAGACCTCTAATCCCGTAATTTCTTCACAAAAGAAGTTATTTGCCGAAGGCGTACTTTCAACCATTTGAGACCTTACACAACTGCTGCAAACCAAACTACCGTTATGTTCTGTAGGCGCATTTCCAACCGAGGCAAAAAATTCATTAAATAAATTGGCTACTACTACAGGCTCTTCAATTTCAGTATCTTGATCGATCAAAACAATTGATTTTAACTGATGAGAACGGTTTCTATTGACAACACTATTGATGAGGTTCCATTCTTTTTTTGGGTTACCTCGCGCATCCTGGAATTTAAATGAAAAGTAGTTATCACGGCAAGAAGAAATTTCCTTTTTAATACCCTTGCTCAATTTTTTAAACCGATTTTTTAAGTTGGAGTTAAGTGGATGCGTATAACATAATTTTCGGATATTATTTTTTTATTTAACTTTTTTTAAAATACGAGAGTTTATCCACGGTTTTAATTTCACTTGCGATTTTTCTTTTATAGCAGAGAAACTAGAAATTCTCATATAGTTTTGGAGAATGTTCAAAAACAAGTCGTATGCCTTTGAAGCATTATCCTCGGCAAAAACCTCATCCCAATTTTCGAAACGCAGTTGGTTATTAAGCATTGTATAATTTATATTAGTAACTGTTTCTGAACAAATTTCACCATTACGCTTCACACCTGAAAATTCTTTTAATAAGATACCTGTCATACAGTGATCACTTATTTGTAAGTCGAAGTTGATACCAACGCATTGTTCTAAAGAAATTCTCATAAAACGACCGAAGACATGATCAATACAGCTTCCCGATATTGGTCTTGTAACTTCATTCACAAATGATAAAAGAGGCTGGGTGCGACCCACATTGATAACTTCCCATTTGTGATCTTGAAAACTTTAAATTTAGATAAAAACATATTGTGACGTTTTCTTCAATTTTACCATAGGTATTAATGGAATTTGAATATGTGGGACTTGGGTACAACTGAACAATCTTATTCATATACGTATGTACAGTACATACATTCTTCTAAAAACTAAGTTGATAATAAAATTATAAAATTATGTATTTTATTATAGAAATTACTTTATTATTTCGGTTCCAAACATTTTAATTGAAAAAAATTTAAAAACGAAATATTCAAATATAAAAGATATGGTTTGGTTATTGATGGAAGGGTACTTACAAAATATATCCACTCTTAAACTAAATATATGTCAAATATAAACCATTTGTTAGAAATTGTATTATGTATAAAATTAAATAATGGCTCGTTCTCAAGATATTCTAGTCGAAAAACAAATATTACCACTTTTTAGTAGAAAAGCGACACTTTTTTCGAAAATGACTTTTTGATGAGGAAATATACTATATGTTAATGGCCACGTTTTGGCATGGGTTTTGCCAACCTATTATGCATGAAAAGGAAACTAGAGTACAAATAAAAAAATTTATCAACTGCCATGTTTTCTCATTAAAATAATGTTGTGTAACGAGCCTTGTTGCCTTCTGGTCCATGCTGGTAATATCGAACCCCTAGCTCAGTCCTGGGAGTGGTTCTTGGACCCTTTTGCTCATTACAAAAAAATTTATTTAATTACCAGGCTTTATTCTGGTTATCCAGGGTGTAAGTAGGATATCGCGAGTTGTTTTTCTTAACCCTCCCTTCCTTGGTTGCTTTTCTCGCCTAAGCAACCCCTTTACTAGGCTTCTTCTCTATCTCCTAAATCATCCTTCTATCATCCCTTCTCTCATCCTTTTTTTAAAAAAAAATTTATTCCGAAACCATTGTTCCTATTATCATTTCCTATTTCAATCAAAACACGAAATTTTCATTTTAAGAAATGTTCACAATTAGATATTTATTTAAATTAAAAATTTTCATAAATTACGTTACTTTAATGTAAGTTACTTTAATAGTACGTTAATAAAAAAAAGAACCAAAACTATATATTTTATTCAAAATCTTTCTTTAAATCCATTCAAATTCGCGAATTATGTAGGTAAGTGTCTTTTCTTTTATTATTCTTAAATCACACCTATCAATCCGTATAAATGCGCATAAATCAAAATATAGAAACAAATATATTTTTCTTTCAAAATAATGTAACTCACCCTCTTTACTCCTGGATGCTGTGGCCACTGCAACTGGGTACTTGGATGGACTTGTTTTATTAATGCACTTTATTTCAATTTATACACCTTATGCCAATTTATGTAGGTGGATATGCACGTAAGTTTTCTTTTAAATGGTTTTACGCTTTAATTATAAAAACCGATTCTTTAATTTACCACAAAAACGAGAATGATTTAAAAAGAAACTTCAATTAAAATAGTACACTTTAAATTACGTTAAAATTTTAAATTAAATTCAAAATAAAAAAAATAAAAAAAATAAAAAAAAAATAATTTTATATCTCCGTGGATTTGAACTTGACACAGTGGTTCTCAAATTTATCCTCTTTAACCACCTAGGCTATTGTCGCGTTAAATTTTATTCGTCTAACGGCTGATATGTTCCAAACTGTTTTTTGTAAGATTTTCCTTTATAAACGTTAGGAAATCCGTTGGCTTTGATTCCTGATGCCCTGGTAACAGCGATTTATAAGTCCTGTAGAATTTCCAGAATTCTTTGGAATCCTCCAAGCAAAATTACTTGGTGAGTTTTTCTCACACTGCCAGATTAATTTAAATCCTCTTTAATTTAGTCTTCGCTTGTAAAACTATCTCGTTAGTTATCTTCTTTTTATAAAACAGATAAGTTTCTGTAGTATGGTTTTTCAGTAAATTAATTATTAAAATAAACTACTTTAATTTACCATATGAATTTTAGTTTTAAAACGAACTTTATTTTATTTTTAAAATTTATATTAGTTATACTAAACACGACTGTTCGCTCTGGATATCAATTTGAATTAAAATTATTAAGTCTTCGAGTTCTTTCTCAACTCTCTGCTGCACCATGGAAATTGGATAAAGCATTTTCCAGGAGCACATACCCAATCCAGCAACATTTTCATTTTTGAGTCAAAAACTCCAGAAACCCTAGCCACTCGCTCTGCTCTCAAAAGTTGCATCGAGAGATCTGCAAAAGTTATGTCTAAACTTGGAAATAGGAATCTATTCCACAGACAGATCGAACCAATAATCTATTACCTTTTTAAATCTTCATCCTTCTTCCATTTTCCTTTTTACGATATTTCAATTGACATTTCTAATCAAAACAAAACCTACAAATAATTCGTCTTCGTCCGGTCCAAGTTAGTTATGTCGTCTGGTGTCTCGTCGCGTATTTTATTTCGGTGTGTTTTTGTGTTTATAATAAAATTCTTTATGCCCAAATAATTAGATTCGGTAACAGTTGCCCTCTGAAATTTGTATTATCCGCCAAAAAAATTATGCTAAGCGACATTAATAAAGATCTCATTGTCGTGAGCAACAAAAAATTTTGTAAGATGTCACTTAGTTTAACCAAAATTGTCTCTTAGCACACTATGATTCAACTAGAACTTTCTTCGTTTTTTTCGTTTCCTGAACAATTTTCGAAATGTCGCTAAGTATACATTCTTACGCGAAGGTATCGATGCATAAAACAACATACTTTAGAAGGCACAATCGCTGTTCATTCCCAAGAAATTCGACTTGAAATACAATTTTAGCTAGTTTTCACTAGAATTCTTAATAGTTTTTTTATTTAAAAAAAACTATTAATTCAATATTTGTCAACATTTTACTAATTGTACAAAATTATACTATTTATAAAATAAACTAAATTAGAAGTCAATATCACTACTAGTTCTCGAGAAATTTGAGTCGAAAAACAATTTTTACCAATTTTCAATAGAATTTTATATAGTTTTTTATTTTTTGTTAAAAAACTGTAAACTAATTTTTTTTGAAATTTTCACCAGTTGCCAAACACATTATTTTTCATAAAATAAATTATTTTGAGTTTCAAATTGTTTTCCGTTCTTAGAATATCTGGATTATGAAATTTTTTTTTCAGTTTTTTTTTTATTTAAAAAAATAACGGTATGTTCATTTTTTTCCAAATTCATACCAAATCTGTATGACCTTATATTGAGTACATTAAATTTTATTTGAAGTAAATAGCATTATTTTTTCGTGAGATATTTGAAACTAACCAAAATTTTTACTTTTTTTTTAAACCGTTATAGTGAAAAAACTACTCACTGAATTTTAATAAACGCCCTTTCAGCCTCTTTCGAAGTTATTATCTATTAAATAAAATTTATTTGAAGTCGATATCTTTACTCGTTCTTGAGATATCGACGACGAAAAATGGTACAAGAACGTACGGACGTACGAACGTACGCACGTACGAACGTACGAACGTACGTACACACACACACACAGACATCTCTCTAAAAATGATTGATATAGCCTCTAGGGACCTTGAAACGTCGAGAAATGTCAAAAATTCCAATTTGACAAATCGGACCGATTACAATAACTCCCTATGGGAAGTTAATAAATCCATAATGAGCTAAAAGGGCTAGGTGATTATCAGATGCACGGCTTGAGGTCAAAATATCAATGTTAAAGTCGCCTAATACAACAATATTATTTCCATTTTCACTACGCAATAAACTTGAGAAACCATCCAGAAAAGTTTCTGGTAGGCTGGCGTGTAATCTATAGACGCAAACAAAATCAAAAAGTTGTTTTCGAACGCTAATCGTAATTTTGATTACATCTGCACTGGTCATGCTATGGCTCTCCATTTTAAAGTCCTCACCTAAGTATAAATCACTAACAAAAACTCCCACACTACCTGCTGGATATAATTCGTTTGGATTTGCGTAAAACGTATACCCGGGAATGGCATAATCATCCGTTTCGCAAGAAAAAATCCATATCTCTGAAACAAAGATTAAGTCTGGTATATATTTGAAAGCTTCGAGATTACAGACCAGTAGATCGAAGTTCTGCCTCAAGCTACGAATATTTTGATGAACAATGAAAAAAGGTTTTGCTTCAAAAATTGAATCACAACTATTAACAATGGTTGTACTGATTGAGTTGCTGCTATCTAAATCGAGATTATTCTTAAAATGATACATTATAAATTAATAATAAAATTAACATAAGACTAATTAGTCTTGGAGTTTAGTTAAATCATCGAATGAACTGATAGCAACAATTTTACCCTTAGCAACCTTATGCAACAAAATTTGAGAATTTTGAAACCACAAATATTTGTAATTATGAGCAGTTTTAAACTTCTTTGCTTCCATAAATAAAGCACGCTTGAATTTAGTTAAGCTATCATTCACATAAATATTACCCTTTTTCCCCTTAACAAATAACTCCGAATTCAGCTTCTTAGATGCAGTCCTTTTTTGCTTCATGACTTTTTTTTTCAAAGTGGGTGATGAAAAATTTACACACAAAATGTCGTCAAATGAATCTTTACTGGAACGCTCGTTGTTGGTAGAATCGGAGTTAGAAGATTTTTTTTCCTTTGAACTCGTTTTACAAAGCACCTATCAATATCTGTATCCTCGAAAGTGATTTCCATCGCATCATTTAAAATTGTCTGTAAGTAATCCTTGGCATTGTTGTTGTTTATGCCTGGCACTCCAATGATCTCAATAGAATTTTCCAAGAGCTTTTGATCTCGCCAGTTAAGTCTACTCTCAAGAGTCGATATTTTTTATTTCAACAGTTTTACATGCACTTGGAGGTCTGCAGCTAACAGCATATACAATGCCTGGACTTTGTGAGAGAACATCTTCACCGACGAATTATTCAGCAAAAAAATGAAATTTTTCCGTGTTTCTTAGAACGTAGAAGAGCCTTTTTGATGTGTAAACAGGTACAAATTTAATGTTTCTTCCCAAATGTCAAGCTAGAACTGACATATTCCGCCATTTGTTGGAAATCTTAACATCTTCCGGTAAAGTAACAACTTTTCGGAACTTTTTTGATACTTTATTATTACAACTGATATCTGCTAGTGCCCCTATGTTGCCGCCACCAAGCATAGAAGAGGTTGAGAAGGCTATAGGCCGGGAGCCGATGGCATACCAGCCGAATTATTTCATCAAGGCGGGCCAGCCTTATGTCAAGCAATTCACGATATTATAGTGCACGTATGGGAGCAGGAAGAAATGCCAGAAGACTGGCGAAAAGGTATAATATACCCCATACATAAGAAGGGAGATGTCACAACGTGCAGCAATTATAGAGGTATCACGTTGTTGAGTACCGCTTATAAAATTCTCTCCTCTATCCTACAAGACCGGATAACCCCATACGCTAAAACCATCATCGGACAATATCAGTGTGGTTTCATTCAAGGCAAATCAACAACTGATCAGATCTTTACCCTTAGGCAGGCGATGGAAAAATTTAACATCCCAACATACCATCTGTTTATAGACCTTAAGGCCGCCTATAATAGAATAGCCAGGGTAGAACTTTACAAAGCCATGAGAGAATTCGGCATCCCAAATAAATTGACACGACTATGTAGGTTGACCATGACCAACGTAATAAGCCAAGTAAAAATAGCCGGATTGCTATCCAGATCAATCAACATCTTTAATGGACTCCGACAAGGGGACGGTTTGGCCTGCCTCCTCTTCAACCTGGCATTGGAGAAAGCAATCCGTGACTCTGGCACGGCAACAAGAGGGACCATCGTCAACAAGTCCAGCCAGTTACTGGCTTACGCAGACGACATCGACATCATCGGAAGAACCGAACAAGCTGTACACGATTCCTTCATCCAGATAGAGCAGGCGGCACAAAATCTGGGGCTGCACATTAGTGAAGGTAAAACAAAGTACATGGTGGCGTCGAATGCGAGAGGAATAGTCGGTCAAACAATCAAGGTAGCGGAGCACGAATTTGAAGTGGTGCAATCCTTTAAATACCTTGGGTCAATAGTAGCAGCCGATAATAATATAGAAGAAGAAATACGCGGGCGGCTTGTCAAATCCAACAGAGCCTACTATAGTCTGTCAAAGCTCTTCAAATCCAGAAATCTCACCATAACTTCAAAACTTCTGCTGTACAGGACCATGGTCCTGCCAGTACTCACATATGGATCCGAGACCTGGGTGCTTAGCAAAAGGCACTCCGACCTCTGAGCTGCATTCGAGAGAAAAGTCTTGAGGAGAATTGTTGGCCCCATATTTGAGGAAGGACGATTCCGGAGACGGTACAATCATGAATTGTACGCAATCTACCTTGCATCAGATATCGTGATAAAAATTAAGCTCGAAGCGAAGAGGAACCTGCCCGGAAAGTTCTCTGTGGTACATTCTATGGTAGACGGCAACGTGGTAGACCATGCTTGCGCTTGAGAGATTGCGTAGACCAGGACAACCGAAGCATTGGGGTGCGCAACTGGATGGCGTCGGCTCGAGAACGGGATAGGTGGAGAGGCTTGTTGAAAGAGGCCAGGACCGGAATCCGGTGGTCGAGCCGATAATGATGATCTGCTAGTGCGGTGATTTTCGAGGAATTAAGACTTTGTGTCTTAAAATCCATTTTGAGTAATTATCAACTGTGAATAAATAGTTTTCAGTTCGTGTTCTGCCATATCATCTCTTATTTTTTCCCCATTATAGTAACGGCGGATTTTGCATGACAATGGGCATCTTTTTTCTTATTCAGCATAAATAGGTAAATATATCTCGACTGAAAAGGTAAAGTATCTTAAGTCGACTTAAGATATTTCGCGTTTTTTTGTTGATCCTTAGTGCCATTCTAAAAGGCTACAGTTCTGTGTTATCGGCTTCCTTCTATCTCACTCCTGTGCTTTTTTATAGACAAAAACAACTTCATCTTATGTTCAAAAGACACATTTCTACACGCGGTAAAATATCTTAAGTGCACATAAGATTGTGTGTTCTGCTTAATTTTAAAACCTAAAATAGACTTAAGATTATATTGGCTTAAGACTTTTTTATTATTGTGAAATCGTAAATCATATTAAGTTGACTTAAGATATTTTCGCGCGTGCAAACAGAAACAAAAGTCATCCTTAAGTTGACATAAGATAAAATACTTAAAAAATATCCGAAAAAGGTTGAAAAGGAAAATCATCTTATGTCGACATAATATGATTTTTTGAATTTAAAACTGACATTTTTCTCTCCCTAAGTAGTCATAGGATATTTTACCGTTTGCAAACCGAACAAAATTCCCGTAATAACAAGGACATAAGATATTTTTAAGCGTAGTTTGGTTCTGGATTTCTTCTTGTGCGAACGTTTTTCTTTTGATGAATGAGTTATTAATTTAGTTTTTTTTGCACTTAGTATTTCAGTTAGATTTTCGGATAGTGTTTCAGATAGTAAATACATATTATAGTTGCCTTTAAATTAATTAGTTCTTAGTCGTCTGAAATAATAACACGACTTCACTGTTTCGCTTCCAAATTACAACTGCCTTTATTTCTTCTATATTTCTTAAGACTAAACAGAGATGTATATTTTAACAAAGAGGAAAAGAGGATAATATGTACAATGGAAATAAGGGGAAATTATATAAACAGAAATAACGATCGGTTTATGACAATGTAGTTGTGTGGACAATCATATTTAAATAACTGACAATGTAGTTGTGTGAACAATCATATTTAGATAACTAAATGATACAATACAATGACAATAGGATAGCATGCAGTATCTCACATAGTAATACATAGTAATAACTACTACAATTCGGCCATCCTGACCTTTAAGATCACCTGATCTTTATTTAGTTTTACATTTTTTTTTTTCTTTTAACAACATTTTTTCTTAGCCATGGTTTCATGTTGCCGACCGCCCACACTCCTTGGTAAGGTAATCTAGTCTGTTGGAAACCTTCTACGTCTTTAAGTATATATCTATCATTTCGTAGTACCTTTGTAACCTGATAGGGTCCTCTAAACTTTGGAATTAGTTTTTTTGATGCACCCGGGTGCGAGTCAAAATTTTTCACCATCACATAATCTCCTGTCTTATAACTATTCGGTTTCCGTCTCTTTTTATCCACGTATCGTTTGTTGTATTCTTGAGAATTTTCTTGTTCTACTATTGCTTTCTGTCTTATTTTCTTAAGATCCCGTTTTTCTTCTAAACTTTCAGTTTCTCTCAATTTATCTTTAAGTTCGTCTGTCAATTTTTCTTTTTGGTCTACTCCGAACAGCATCATACTCGGATGTTGCTTTATTGTGCGATTTACTGTATTATTAAAAGTATGTTCCACCTTATCCAGAACATGATCCCAAAAAATTCCTTCTTCCGGTTTAACTAGCTTTGCTAACATTGGCCCTAAGCTCCTGTTTACTCTTTCCACCTGACCATTTGCTTGAGGCGAACCCGTTGCAACCTTTACGTGTTGAATACTCCTATCCGATAGAAATTCTTTAAAATCATTTGAAGTAAAACAACTTCCCCTATCCGAAACTATACATTTTGGTATGCTATATGCTCTGAAATAATCTATTAGTGCTTTTATAACTTCTTTCGTATTTGTCGTTTTCGTTGGATATAATCTCACGAATTTAGTGAAAGCATCTATAACTACTAACACATATTTTTTGACTGACCTCGAATTGTCTACCGGTCCATAATGATCTATGTGTACAACCTCAAATGGTATTTTACCCTTAGGAATGTTGTGGAGAAAACCCTCCTCTTTACCTTGTTTTGCTGAATATACAATACATTTTAAACAATTTTTAATATGCGATCCTATTTTTTCTCTCATATTTGGAAACCAGTAATTTTTCGAAATTAATTCAACAACTTTGTCTGTGCCTACGTGACCTACCTCATCGTGATATTTGTATAAAACATGATCAACCATTTCTTCTGGTACTAAAAATACAACTGTACCATCATTCTTTTTCTTGTAAACCACTCCGTTTCTCATTTCGTATGACACATGCTCGGACTCTTCTAACATTTGTTTAATTTTAACAATTTTACTATCTTTATTTTGGCAAACGATCAAATTTTCTTCAAACGTGTTTGTTTCTAACGTTAGCACATTCGTTGACCTACTTAGAGCATCTACGTGTTGCATTCGGGCACCCGCACGATGTTCCAGCTCAAAATCATAGTTTTGTAACTCTAATGCCCACCTAGAAATTCTTGGGTTAAGCTCTTTTTTATTTAATGTCATTGTCAACGAATTACAGTCAGTTACTATCTTAAAATGTTTTCCTTGCAAGTAAACTCTAAATCTATTTAAAGCGTATATTATTGCTAGTGTTTCTAGCTCAAAACTATGGAACTTTGCCTCTGCGTCAGTTGTTCTTCTAGAATAGTAAAAAACTGGGTGAAATTTTTTATCCTGCTTCCTTTGAAGTAATATGGCACCAAAACCTATAGCACTTGCATCACAATGCAATTCTGTCTCGTCTTTTGGACTATAAAGTGCTAACACCGGAGTCTCAACTAACTTCTTTTTTAACATCTCAAAAGCCTCTAACTGTTCTGAGCCAAAACTAAATTCTCTATCCTTTCTAATTAAATCATACAACGGCTTAGCAATTGTCGAAAAATCTTTTACAAACCTACGAAAATACGAACACAGCCCTAGAAAACTTTGTACAGAATGAGCTTTCTGTGGAATGGGAAAATTTTTTATTGCCTCAACTCCCTTATCATCAGCTTGTATCCCTTGTCCCGTAATCATAAAACCTAGATATTTTATTTGTTGTTGTAAAAACATACACTTGTCTATTCTTAGTTCCAATCTGTTTTCTATCATTCTCCTAAAAACTTCGTCGAGCACTCTGAAATGTTCTTCATATGTATCTGTAGCTATCATTATATCATCTAAATAAATTATAACTTCATCATTTCTAATCATGTCTGAAAAAATTTTATTAATATGTTTCTGAAAAGTTGACGGTGCATTTTTTAAGCCAAATGGCATTCTTAAAAACTCGTATTGGCCTAATGGCGTTATAAAAGAAGTATATTTTACCGAGTCCTCATGCATATATACGTGAAAGAAACCATTTTTTAAATCCAGTTTTGAGAAAATCGTTTTATTCGCCAATCGGTCTAACAAATCATCAATTATCGGTATTGGATAACTATCTTTTGCTGTTACTTTATTTAACGTTCGAAAATCGATACACATTCTAATGTCCCCTGTCTTTTTCCTAACAAGCACTATCGGTGAAACATATTCAGATTCGCTTTCTCTTATATAGCCTTTACTTAAATATTCATCTAACAACAAACTAAGTTCATTCTTCTCCGCATATGACAACCTACGTGGACGACAATGAAAAGGTTTAACATCGTTTAATATCAAATTCATTTTTGTCTTAACCAACGGCTCAGTCGGGCGATCGGCACACAAATAATTTGTTTTATATAACTCAATCATTTTGCTTCTTATTGTATAACTAACATTGTTACCAATTTCTAGACTTAACTCTTCATCATTATCATTTATACAATCTATTGACATCAATTGTTTTTGAAACTCATTTTCGCTATCAGTCGGTACAGTATCTTTCATTTTACATTCATTATTTTTCTCTAATTCTGAAACTAATTTAAATTTTCCTTTTTTAAGGAAATCCCTTCCTAAGATTGCCTCATAACCCGTCGACTCATCATCTATCACCATAAAATCTACTCTAATTGCAACTTCTTTATAAAAAACAAGACCAGACAACCTTCCATATATTTTAAGCATACTTTTATTTATACCAAAATACTTTTTTCTTAAATTATTTTTGTAAATATTAGTGTTATTTGGAACACACGATCTTTTGATTAAACTGATAGGGCTTCCGGAATCTATGAGGCAATCTAAAGAAAATCTTTTTTCTCTATTTATAAAACTAAAATATAAACTTCTTACATATTCTTCTGAATTATCATCCTCTGCCAGCTGATGGACTGCTTCTTTGTGCCCCATAATTCCACAAGCATAGTATGCTCCATACTCCCGCTTCGGCTTTCTGCATACATTGGCTTTATGGCCAACCGAACTACAGTTGAAACATCTCACCGTCTTTAAATTAACTGTCTGCTTTCCTGTTGTTTCACTCGCTGCTCCCGTTGTCCATCTCGTTGTTTCTTTTGGCTTCTGTACTATTTTGTGATAAGCCTTGTACAATCCCGTTTTGGTGGTAAAATTGCTAATACGAGCATAAAGTCTTAAATTTTCGTCGGAAAATCCTTCGATGACATAATCCACCAATTCTTCTTCATCCATGTCCAATCCCGTTGCCAGACGTATTTTGTCGTTATAATATTCGGCAAAAGTTTCTTTAATTTCCCATTTTCTTCCCTCGAACCTCCTTCTTAAAGTCATTTTGTTTTCTTTAGCGCCAAAAATTTCTTTTAATCCAACACATAGTCGTTCCACACTGTCGCGCAAAAAATTTGGTTGTGCATATAACCATTTCTCAGCCTTCCCCTTTAATTTTGTAACAATCAGTATACGCAGCATATCTTCTTCCACCTGGTATACGTCTTGCACATTCTTTAGTTGTGTCAACCACTCGCGCAGCTGGGTAGCTGTATATTCTGATATATTTATTGTGTCTTCCATCGAGACTCGAAATTAAAATACCACAAGGGAGGGTGACAAGAATTAATACACGTTCGAACAAGTTTATGTGTGCAAATACATTAAAAAAAAAATTCAGGATGCGACCGATTTTGTTCGTTTTAAATAGATATATATATATTTTAAAACCGACACTTTGTGAGAGGGAGAGAAAAAAAAAACACTTTTAGCAAGGGAATAGTTTAAGTTTATTAAACTAAGGATCCCACTTCTGAAAATTATAGTTGCCTTTAAATTAATTAGTTCTTAGTCGTCTGAAATAATAACACGACTTCACTGTTTCGCTTCCAAATTACAACTGCCTTTATTTCTTCTATATTTCTTAAGACTAAACAGAGATGTATATTTTAACAAAGAGGAAAAGAGGATAATATGTACAATGGAAATAAGGGGAAATTATATAAACAGAAATAACGATCGGTTTATGACAATGTAGTTGTGTGGACAATCATATTTAAATAACTGACAATGTAGTTGTGTGAACAATCATATTTAGATAACTAAATGATACAATACAATGACAATAGGATAGCATGCAGTATCTCACATAGTAATACATAGTAATAACTACTACAATATAGCAAAAAAAAGGTATGTACTTATTATTGAATCCATTATAGATTATAAGAAAGCTTTTTTGTTTCAAGGATAGTTCATAAATTACTTCTTTAAAATGCTTTTTTTTAGATATATTGGTATAATGTATAGCAACTCGCGTGCTGCAGCCATTATGCGAATGGTAAATTCAAAAAAGAAGATAGGCAGCCAGTTAAATCCACCAGAGACTCCAGAAAGAAGCGGTGTAAATATTGAGCTTCAATTTCTGGCAGATGAAATTTTTGACGATGAAGAAGCGGATCCTAATTACAACCCTTTCTCCGAGGAAGAAAACAGTTCTTCAGACAAAAACGACAATGTTCACGACGATGGCCAAAACTCTTCTTCTGTCAACAATATTTGCGTGGAAGGAAGCGAAAATGTTGACCCTGAACTACAACAAATGGGTGATGAAATTGAACGGCAGCTTAATAGATCATTTGAAATAGAAACGTTGTCTGTGATTATGAAAGTAAAGTCTGACACACCAAAGTCAAGGAAGTTAAAGAGAAATCAAGGTAAGAAGTATTTAACTAGAACCGGATCTGTGAAAAGTGAAAGAAAATGTAAAGAGCTTGAACTTTGTCGAAAGAAATGTAAAAATTTAATAAGTCATCGAAACCAAAGAGATATTTTTGAGGCCTATTGGAATTTGGGAAGCCATAAACAAAGAATTCTTTTCCTTACTGGTTTAATTGAGGTTGTGCCAAAAAAAGCTTGTCGCGTAAGAGATTCTAGCACCCAGCGTCAGCGTAACCGTTTTTATTCGAATCTCTATTTTCTGGAAGTCAACGGAAACAGAATAAGTGTTTGTCAAAAATGTTTTTTATATACATTTGATGAAACCGAACAAATAATTAAGACCATTGTAAAAAAAAAGCTGTCTTCTAATTCCGGAGTAGTTAACATCGATTCAAGAACAGAACCAATAAATAAAATATCAGCACCGAAAGTGGATGAGATCCGTAACCACATCAACAGCTTTCCCTTGTACGAAAGCCACTACACGCGTCAATCATCAGCACAAAAATATCTGGCATGCGACTTAACCATAACAAAAATGCATGAACTTTACTCGGAATCTCACACAGATCCAGTTTCATATATACAAAATATAGACAAATTTTTTTGACAATGGGAATTAAAATGAAAAAACCTAAGACGGACTGCTGCCACAAGTGTGATGTTTTCAAAATGAAAATTGAATCGGCAAAAGATGAAACAGAAAAAGAAAACCACAAACAACTTCAACAAAAACATCACAAGGAAGCAGATGATGCATATAAAGCTAAAGATGCTGATAAGGTAATCGGAAAAGAAGACAATACTTATAAGGTGGTTACTTTTGATTTACAAAAATGTTTGCCCACTCCGAACTTGGAAACATCTGTATCTTTTTATAAAAGGCTTCTTTGGACTTATAATTTAACAGTCCACGACTGTGTGTCTGGACAACCAGTTTGCATGATGTGGCACGAAGGCATTGCTAAACGTGGAGGAAATGAAATAGCATCATGTATTCTACAATATTTAAAGTCCATCCGAAGTAGCTGCAAACATTTGATTTTATATAGTGATTCGTGTGCTGGCCAAAATAAAAACGCTTTTTTGTCAACTATGTTTTCAACATTTTTACAGGGCGAAGCAACTATCGATACCATTGACCATAAGTTTTTAGTACCGGGACATACACACATGGAGTGCGATACCGATCACTCATTAATAGAACGCAAAAAGAAAAGAACCAACGCACAAATTCATCATCCAAAAGACTGGTACTTATTTATTTCATCTTTGGGAACTAAAAACATCTTTAAAGTCCATGAGATGAATCAAACGATGTTCTTAAACTATTCAGCGGCCTTAAAGGAGAAATTTATGTGGCGCAAAACAAATACTCACGGAGAAGCTTTTAAATGGAGCTCATTAGATGGCTTAGATACACAAAAACGTTTGGCCAAATAGAGTATAAGACCAGTTTAGATGAATCCGAGGATTTTAAAATCTTGAACACAAAAAAAAGAGGAATTAACAAAGTAACGACAAGTGACGTAAACATTGTATACAATGAACCCATTAAAATAAGTGCTGCAAAAAAAAAAGACCTTGTTGACATGCTCGACTTAATAAATTATAATTTTCATGATTTTTACCTTAGTCTGCGTTCCGATGATCAACCAGATGTTCATCCAGATCTATCAGAAGAATCAGAAAACGCAACCTAATGTTTGAATTCCTAATTACTTTTTTTTATTAATGTTAAGATCGTATTATATTTTATATACCATAAATTAAGTTTTTTGTTCAGTTTCTTCTAATATTTTTTTATTACTAATTTAACTTTAAAAATCAATGTAAAATGAAATCGTTTTAAGTTTTTTTTCAAAGAATTTATAATTTGGTTCGTTTATTTTTTATTAATTTGACTTAAAAAAACAAAGTTAAATAAAACTAAACTATTTCTCTTTTTATACTTAATTAATTTTTTTTCTGTGAATCAAGTGTGATTTTTTTGTTTTTTTTTTTTTTAAGAAATTCAAGTCTTTGTATTTTTTCAAGTTTCTTTTTCATTATTAAAGTTAATCTCAATACAACAAATGTGATTTTTAGATTTTAAGAACATACATTTTTAAAAATAAAAACCAGGAAATATCATCTTAAGTCTCTTTTTTTCCACCCTTACACACGCGACTCATCTTAAGTGGACATAAGAATTGAAAACGTTATTCCAAAACACGATGCAAAATATCTTATCTCAACTTAAGATTTTGGAAATTAACATAAAATACAATTTGAAGAAAAGCCAAACTATCTTAAGTCATATTTTTCCTTATAACGGGCGAAATATTAAAAATATCTTTTCGAAATAAATTTAAAAAAAAAAGATCATAAAATTTGACATCTAAATGCTTTATTCAATAAAGTCTACACTAAAAAAATTTTTTGGGAGGCAGCTTCAAAGTGTTTTTTTGCTCTCCTGAAAAATCATCAAAATTGACTTAAGATACTTTATCTTTTCAGTCGAGATATTATTCTCATAACGACAAAACTTAAAATGTTATCAGAATAAATTCATAACGACTTGTGCGTCTTAAAAATATTGAGTGTTTATTCAGAAACACCTGCAGTTGTTATAATGACAAAAGGTAATGGATTAAATTAAATAATTGTCAAACGAATAAGTAAACGTAAATAATTCTTCTAAGGTATGATCTTACTGAATCTAACAAAGCCTAGTCTAGTCATCGAAAGTTAAGTCCGATAAGATCTAAGCTTTGCCTGTTTTCTTTTTTATGACAATATTTGACATACAACTTGTCATCTAATTTGGTATTCTTCTTCTTCCAAATTCCAAAGTATTTAGAAAAAAAAAAATATAAGTGCAACTCGGCCTTGAGTTATCTTGTGGAATGCATTAGACAAACCTAGCAACCTTGAAATCATGACCAAGGTACAAAGAATGACATTTATTGAAATCACTGGGGCAATGAGGTCCACCCCGACAGCGGTTTTGAAAGCTATACTCAATCTAAGACACCTAGATCTATTTATACAAGAATCGGCAGCCAAAAGCGCACTTCGACTTAGCCAAACTGATAACTGGCGACATAATGCGATAGGTAATGCGCAGATTCTACAGAAATACACGGGAAATAGGGTTTGTACTGACTACATAACACCCCGCTTATACTTTTATAAGCCGTTCAAGACCGTCTTTTCTAGCAGAGAGGACTGGCAAATCAACGAGCCGTCTACCTGCGATAATATCTATATATACCCACGCGACGGTTCCAACTGGTGTTGGTGCAGGATTCTTTTCAGAAACCCTTGGACTATCCAGCTCATTCAGATTTCCTGACTACAGCAGTGTCTTTTAAGCTGAGGTCCTGGCAGTGACGAAAGCTCCTAGACAAGTCTCAATGATGGAAATACCACAAGCTGATATCACCTTTTTCATTTATAGCCAAGCGGCAATAAAAGTCAAGTCGAAGCTTGTAACTGGCTGTTGTGAAGAGCTAAGGTTTCGTGGTACACAGCATAACATAGATCTCTGTTGGCTTCCTGATTACAGTGATGTCCCGGGTAATGAAAGCGCTGATGAGCAGGCAAGAATAGGAGATAAAGGAAAGGAACACCCCCTTAGAAGGCGTATACCTCTACCTGGCCAGGTTATTATGTGACGATAGAAATTTCAATACTTTAGAAATACCCTCGGACAATTCAGGCTATAGCTTGATTTAACACATCTACTCCCTTAACGGCTTGATCGACATAGGATTATCATATGTTTCGATACAAGGGTTCACAAACCCTAGGGTATCACAACGGATCTAAATTGTTCTAAGTGGGACGGTAACAAGATCAACTGTCAGCCCACCAACCTAACCTAACCTAATCGAACACGGTCACTGAGGATATAATAAGGTCACAGACCAATTCAAGATAAAAATGATTATTCTATAAATAAAAAGTTGTTGCATATTAATTCTAAACTGAATTTATTTGCAAAATGAAAGTTACAAACGCTCAGAAATTTAAGAATATACAAATAAAAGCCTGGATATTTTAGGGTCAGGAAATTGAAACGGATATTTTTGGCTTTGCAGTTAAGCTTCGGGTATATGTATATGTTAATGTTAACAAAATGGCGGAAGATTTTTCAAAAGCTTCTAGACTTTCCAGTGACAAAACTGTGTTACTTATTAAGTTTCCGTCAATAATAACCACTGCCTCTAGACAAAATTTTCCCTGTTTTGGGTATTTAATCCAGACTTTTCCCTAACAACTTTCTGACGACTATCGTTTATTTGAAAGCACTGAACGATATCGCATTTAGTTTCCGTCAGTGAGTGGTTGTGCACTCTCGTCTCTCGTGTTCACCATCGCTATCATTATCTTTCTTAGGTTTGAGGGGTACTGAAAACTTTATTTTTGCTATCATTTGCTATGGTGGGATTAATGTGGATCCACAACCGCCTGACAAATTTAATTTTCGCAAAACTTCCTAAAAAAGTTTCTTTAGATAGACGGAAGCGTTGCTTACAGACCTAATGATTAAATAATTAAAAAAGAAAATATTTTTTTTCATCCAATGTACTTACATCCTAGCTGGAAGAAATAGAAAATAGAGAAAATAACGCAGCGCTTTCAATATTTGTGTATTGGTGACAATAAATCTAATGTCATCGAGATCATTTCAGAAGTCCCTCAAGGATCCATATTAGGGCCAATTATGTTTTCTATATTTATAAATGATCTCCACGATGCAACAACTTTCTTTCTTGTCCATCTTTTGATGTTCAGTTACTCTTTTCTTGGCTAATAATTAAAGTATCCTCTTTTATCTCTTCCGTTAATGATGACCTTCATCCGAACAAGTCGTAAGCAATAGCTTTTACTTTCGACCAGTGAATAATATTTTGGATTCTTTTGTGTAAGATAATGTTATTGTTCCATACCAAAGCAAGATTTAAAGTTTGGGTTTTATGCTTGATAAAACTTTATCTTAGAAAGCTTAATGTTAGTGTGAGTGAACACACTATAAGAAGAAGGTTGGCAGAATTGAATATCAGAGCTTTCCAACCAGCAGCGCCCGCCCCCGAGAATATGTTAACTCGACTGGATTCTCAGACGAAAGCAGAATAGGTCTACGAGGTCTAGATGGACCTCAGCGTGTCTACACGCGAAAGAACGAAAAGTTTGCTCCATGCACGATAACCGAAACAGTGCGTTACCAACGATAGTCTATAATTGTTTGGATAGGCATCAGTTATGAAGCTCGCATGGAACTTGTTGTGTTCGATGGAGGCAGTATGAATGCTCAGATACACGTGAAAAACGTTTTGCAAGACAATGTGATGCCTTTCGCACTATTTATTGGTGACAACTTTCGGTTAATGCATGACAACGCACGCTGCCATACCCCTAATTCTGAAACTACCTATCTGAATGAGGTCGGGATTACAGTTTTGCCATGGCCAACACGCAGTCCAGGTATCGACCATATCGAGCAAATTTGGGATAACCTCAAAAGACGTGTTCGTGCGAGAAGCCGAGAACACATGCCCCTTGGCGAGCTTAAGACAGCTGCAGTAGAGAAGTGGCACATTATCCTTTAATCGGATATTCAGAACATCATTGACCAATTGTCAAATCGGCTCGACAAAGTAATTAGAGCCCGAGGCGCAAACACCCATTATTAAAAATTTACTTTTTCAATAATTTTACCACATTTTTAACAACAAAAGTTAACATCTTTTTCAGTATTTTTTTTTTTTTTTTTTTTCAAAAACTTGTTTTTGATTTTTTAATAAACGTGTTTTTTCAGAATTTTTGTTTTTTTTTGCTTTCAACATTACTTACACCCAATGTGGTCTAAACTTGAAGGTTTCCTTAACTTCACAGAAATACGAAGTGATCCGTTAAATGCGGTTATGAGTGTATTTAGTCTTCAATTTGATACCCACGTACATTGTTCTGAAGTTTCAAATTTTGTTTAAGTTTGTGTCCCACTTAAGTGGGCATTACATTTCCTCTTTTGATCACCAGTAAGTCAGAAATTCATATTTAAAATTTCGATACTTTTATTCAATAGTTTTTTCTCAGAAAATTAATTTTTTAAGTATCTGCAACATTGTTGTAATTTTCAGTTTTCTCAAAAATTCAGTTATTCAATACCAATAGGGTCATAACAATTTCGTACTTTAATTCAAATGCACCGTTTTTATGAATTTTCTGTATCTTTTTTTTTGTAGGTATCATGGATACGGAAACGCGACTTACATATTTTAACCATAGGAATAATGACATACACCAATGACCAACGTTTTCAAGCTATGCATCTTGATGAAACAGATGAATGGATCTTGAAAATTGTTTCAGTACAACCTAGAGATTCTGGAATCTATGAATGTCAGGTATCAACTGAACCAAAAATAAGTCAAGCCTATCGCTTAACTGTTGTAGGTGAGTTTTACACATTAAAAAAAATATCAATTTTCAATTTGGCATTAATAATTATAATCTCTTTAAAATTATGTACATATGTATTCCTATATTTGTACCTGTATTTTTGTATGTAATGTATATCGGCCTACAGCCTTAACCGCTGCAGCAATTTTCTTCAAACATCGTATTTAAGGTTCTTTCGTGATCCCCTAGGGGAGAAATTTTTTTTTTGTGTGAACTCCAAAACTAAAGGAAAAAAATGCACTTAATCATACTTTTCTGTGAATCAGTTTAAGCATTCGAATATTTTTCTCTAATTAAATACATATTTTTATATTTATAAACAGTTTTTAAATTTCAAAATATATTTTTTTACATAAGAGCAAGTACGTGCCATCCAGTCGTGCATTTTATCTAGTTATGCATTCGGCTCACGGATATTTATCATCTACGATACCAGGCACCAAGCTTTCAACCATTTAGACCAAGAGCTATGGCATCTGTGATAGCTCAGTAAAGAGGTTTTCTCCTAGCCTCAAATCAGACATATTTCGTCTGACTTTCAACCGTCACAAAGAGCTCTTTGACGGAACTTTGTGAATTTTCAATGATATAGATATCGGCAGCATACCTAATATGTATGTAAAGGGTGGGCCATCTAGTGGTTCCTTTTTAAATCATAGGTTATTTTGAAGCTGACAGCTGTTTCTCGGCTCAAAATCTTGACGGGAGATTAGTATCATACCTCCGTGTCCGTGGAAGCTCTAAGCTTGAATTATGTTGGGAAATATTGAAAACTTACTTCCAAAGTGAGTGCTGTGTAGTCCAAACAGTGGGTTTTTTGAAAAGAAGTTTTGGCCAAAATGAAGCACCCACCGCGCTTGCTGTACGCAAGTTTGTGGTGCAAAACGTTTGTGAGACTGGTATGCTAATGAGACTCAATTCACGAACATCAACTCGCCATCGATCTCAACAGCTCAACATTTCGCAAGGCCCAATTGGCTCAGCAATTAAAAGTGCAGTTGAACGACGTTGTGTTCAATAATTAATGGGAAAGTTTGCTTTTACTAATAAAGGCATAACATATGAAAAAAAAATTATTTTTTTTCATTTTATTGCATTTTTAAAAAGTAACTTGTATTTGGCCCACCCTTTACATGCAGTTTGATCTGCTAGAAGTCAAACTGGTACTTACCGATTATTGTGTAGCAGAACGTTTTAAGACACTCACAAAACACATTGAAAAAGGTCTTAAAGGATAGGAAAAATGTGTGGCACGATGTTCTGAGACTGAAGGTTGTTGTCTCAGATATTTTTATCTCCAGGGATGGCGGCTGAACTAAAGCGGAGAATGCCGAGTCTTATATCTATGACGCTTATAATTCACATTATTTTATTCGTGTTCATCCTTGTTGGGCATACTAGCTTAACTCAATTACATGTTGTTAGTGTTATGCCTGAACAACATGTAATGAGTAAACCAGCAACCCATTGATGACAATTTTTAGAAGGTTTTTAATGGAATTAAAGCGACATAAACGACGGCAGGGATCGAACCTGTGATCATGAGGTTCACAGGCGAGCACACATCCGTCGCGCCACGGCCACTTTTTTTGAAGATGGGGATGAGGCGTATGTCCCTGATGAAGTTTTGCCTTCGGGCATACTTCCTTCCAGCCATCTGTAGTTGATAATTGGACAGATGCACCCTTCGAAAACACCGCATTCATATTCAGAGGCGGATCAACGTGGGACACGACAAGCTCGGAGCCTCATCTGACACCATCTATACTGAACCTCAAACAGTAGCCAATTTGACTGAGTGATTATACGGGTATCTAAGGAGACAAAAGGAGGGCACGGCACGGAAGTAACCGAAGTTTGTCCTAGAACCATTTGGTCGCGTTGAGAAAAGAGATCAAGTCTTTGATCTTCGTTTCCGAAAGTTAGTCAATGTCGTCAATACTGCTCTTTCTAATAATTGTGCTCCAAATACGGTCAGAGCAGGGAATTCGCAGAGGAAGTCACAGCTCTAAAAGTGAGTATTGTGAGGAATGCCCAGCTTTGCAGCATGCTCTCCTATTGGCCAGTGTCCGCTACAGAGGTAGCTACGATCCTGGCTATGTCTTGCCTGAGTCTGCATATCAGGTCAAGTGTTCGGTATTTATTATAGGTGGTATGAAATGCAGTTAGTTAAAATGCTTCATCTACGAGTGATTCGCTAAGAAAAATTGAGAGAATTTTGCCCTTCATAACTCCGCAGAATGTTGACCCTTTCCGAAAGTGAGTTATGAATGGCTGATATTTGCCTGACCAGCTCGTCAGGTAGCCTAAGCGATCTAGATACATATATCCAAAGTGACAAGAAAATTCCTGATCGAACAACACACTCCATCTTTGAGACATCAGTAAAGATAGTAGAGTCGAAGTCTTTCTTCACGACGGACCTACCTTGAAGATGAGATAGAAAGTTTATATATATCGAAAAATGGAATGTTGAACGAAATCTTGAAATAGGCTACAACATTTTTTTGTTATTATTTGTTTCATTTGCCTTTTGTCTTCATCGATCGGCAAACAGAACTCAAAATATAATAAGAACATAATTTTTCCTAAAGATGTAGTTGGAGTTGGAAACGAATGTATATGCGACTAAGATTTCGGATACGTCCTCGCGCCGACGGACACATCATCGTTTTGGTTTGGAGAGATTAGCCACGTTGCTTTTTGAATCTATATAACTTTGAAAACCTAGTGCTACTCTTTTCAACGTATTACGACCTGATATCAGTCGGAAGCTGTTATCTGGTGTCATATCGTCAGGGGTGTCCTTCACTTATTGAAGTCCCTGGCCACAACCTATTGACATCGTTTTCAGGACAGGCTCTGCATGGCCTGTTCACGAGATTATTAAACTCTTCCTCAAAAGTTTCTCAAACATGATTGGTAGAAGTATGAGTGTATACTAGGCTTACGTTTTAAATGTGACTTTGTTTCCGATCACAGCCAGCGATGGCTTATGGCTTTAAAGTCAATTATGTACATTCCTTTTTAACCGATTTCCCACGAAGCAGACGAACTCACATCCTAGCAAGGATATTCTTTTATCATATTTTTGATCGTGTAATCAATGTCGCAATTGTGAACGATGGACCAAATTCATGCCTCAAATCGGAATAAGCTATTTCGCACAAAGGCACACCTTCACTTTGCATGTTAAACTATTGGATATTATAAATAGCCTCTCTACAGCTCATTTTACCAATGATTTAAGATTACACTTAAGCTATTTTGAGATTTATGTGATTGGTTTAATACACATACCTACGAGTACATATGTTTCTACATGAAACCTATTTAATCTTACATCCATTCCGTTTAGCACCTTCTAACGAGGACCTATGCATCGATATTTTTCTCTTCACTTTTTTGTTTTTCAAACACTCCTTTGGTTTACGTCTACGTAAAGGATGTCTTCCGTAGTGCTATAGCAGAAAAAAAAAATACTGCGATAAAATAAAGGAAGGGAATTTAACAACCACTAACCCCAAGCTACTCGTATCCTTACACAGATTTAAGGTGAAAGAAAGATAGATTTAGCTTGCGGCGTGATTTTACTTAGATGCCGTTACCATGAAAGGTAATCATTGAGATGCGTTTGTTTTTTTTTATGTTCTTCTAAATCTTGTTATTGATACGAGTATTTCTTCTATTTATGTGTTCTTTGTTATAAGGAACTTGGTATCAGCTTCATCATTAAAGTCGGAGGTCTGGGTTCGTTTCACAGCGGCATCTCTTGTCATAAAAGTAGGTTTAAGTTCTCTACGAGCTGAAGACAAAAAATATATTTGGGTGGCATTTTTGCATTCACAAATCTTTAACTGTACATCCTCGCTGATTTGTCAAACTTGACTGCAAGAACAGCAAAAAATATACAACAAGCTTTTGTTCTAAGTATATGTACCTTATTTCAAACATTTCGTAAATAAAATTCTTAAAACCTCGTTTTTGCATGTGTATAGTGTGTTATAAAACCACCTACCACTCATAAAGAGACGTTCTTATTCTCTTAACACATCGTATTTAATTTTGTTTTCCATTTCAAGACCTTCATTTTTTGATATTTGCACGAATTCGCAAGCTAAAAAGCTTTGGCTTAAATTGGACGTCGGATTTACATGTAGCTGCTACAGGTACTCGTATATATATTGCCACTTTTCACTTCCAGGAAAGGCGAAGCTCCTCTTCAACTCTATCGATAATTTTCATATATTTTGCTTTTTAGTATCAGAGGTGCCGACTTTTTTTTTTAAGCGAACGAAAAAATCTTTTTCAGTGCAGATATGCTTTTATAAACATTCGACCCTTTTATTGTTTGAAATATTGGTATTAAAGTACAAATTTCACGAATGCGAATTAAAAAAAAAAAAAAAACCTGTGAGTGCCCGGACTTACAGATAAGATGCGCATTTTGTAAACATCAATGGTCGTCCGAGTGCCGAACATAAGCAAAATAAATAATAATAGAATCATCAACATGGTTTTAAAATATTAAAACTATTGGCGCAAAATTTTAATTGAATTAGTGCGATCAGTGACGTTTATTCGAAGGTACGGAGGTGTTCACCGCACACCCTACCAAAATCATCACATAAGTCACATTCCATATTTCATGTTCTCCATGTTCTTCTTATTCAAGCGCACCACGGCAATTCATTCAAATGCAATGGATGAAGAATACATTTTCAAGCTAAATAACAAAAATAGTACTCTAAGGTGTTCTGCTCATATAAACGCACCGACCGACCTCCGAAACCAAGGTAAAGCACATCCACATCCACACAAAAAAATGCAAAGAAGAGACAAAATGTGTATATATAAATCCAAAATTCTATATTCCTTGTTGTCAGGGATGGAAAATGAAATTTTTCAATTGTACTGAAATCAGAAATAAGATTGTACTGAAATGATGTCAATTGTACCGAAAACGAATTTGGTATGAACAAATTGAACTATTTAAAAGTTTTCCAAAGTATAATTTGATTAAAAAATAATCAAATCAGAAATAATCAGTTTGTATTTTTATAAAAAATAGATAAATAAATATCTTCAATTTAAAAGTAAAGGGTTTTCCAATAAGAGGTGTTATTTTGATATTCAAAGAAAAATGGCATTTTTGGAGATAAATGATCGGATGTTTATTTTATTATAAAGAGGAAGGTATGCCGTTAATAATGGAACACAACATCAGCCAAATGGCCGCCAAGACCACGCTTACAGGACCATATCCTTTTCATGAAATTTTCCATAAAAAAATCGCAAAGTGGCTGCCCTATGTCCTCGATAGCCTCACGAATTTCATCTTTGAGGTCTTGAATCGACGCTGGGCACCAAACAGTCACGCGTTGAGGATGGAGAGGCTTTTCAACAATAACTCTTGGGTTTTCCGAGCCCCATATGCGACAGTTTTGCTTGTTGACGTAGCCTCCGAGGTGGAAATGGGCCTCATCAGCCACTTTGCGATTTGGTTATGGAAAATTTCATGAAAAGGATATGGTCCTGTAAGCGTGGTCTTGGCGGCCATTTGGCTGATGTTGTGTTCCATTATTAACGGCATACCTTCCTCTTTATAATGAAATAAACATCCGATCATTTATCTCCAAAAATGCCATTTTTCTTTGAATATCAAAATAACACCTCTTATTGGAAAACCCTGTATATACATTAGACTGGGCCAAAAAAATTGACTATTTTTTTTTTGAAAGATATATCGAGAATATCATTCAGAATGACAAAAAAAAATTTTCGTAAAAGTTTGAGCCCTTAATATCAATTTTAAGAGGGCTATCATCGCTAATTTTGATTTTTAGTCATAATTTCATGTTTTGCGTCAGAACTGACAAAACATTGAAGTAAAAAAAATTCATTTTGACTTACTTTTATATAAAATTAAATTCCCTACAAAAAAGGTCTGATTGAAAATTTTCGTCAGACAAGCCGTTTTTGAGTAATTAAGCTTAATAAATTGTTATTTTTCGTTAGTTACAAAATTCCAAATTAAAAAAGTAAAATCGAAGAAAAATAACAATTTATTAAGCTTAATTACTCAAAAACGGCTTGTCTGACGAAAATTTTCAATCAGACCTTTTTTGTAGGGAATTTAATTTTATATAAAAGTAAGTCAAAATGAATTTTTTTTACTTCAATGTTTTGTCAGTTCTGACGCAAAACATGAAATTATGACTAAAAATCAAAATTAGCGATGATAGCCCTCTTAAAATTGATATTAAGGGCTCAAACTTTTACGAAAATTTTTTTTTGTCATTCTGAATGATATTCTCGATATATCTTTCAAAAAAAAAATAGTCAATTTTTTTGGCCCAGTCTAATATACATAACATAACTATTGTATTGTATTGTATTGACGAAACTAAATCTTTTACTTGTCAATTTTTGCAGCACCAGCTTATGCGAAAAAATTGAAATATAGAACTAAAATTCATAAATTAAATATCTTAAAAATGCACAGACCAAAAACAGCCATCACAAATCACATCCACAAGTTTACAGTTTAAGCCTAGTACGCAGATCAAGCAAACACAAATTTTATCTCTACAATTTTAATCTCTACAAAATGTTTCCAAATGTCGTGCAAAAGTTTGAATTTAGAGAAATAAAAAATACTGTCAAGTATCTATCAAGCAATAAATATTCGTATATGTGTTTTTTGAGTGTATTTATGGAACGGGTTGTCTTACAAAATTCGGTCATACCTGTTTGGAATCTCCTCTTGATGCTTTTAAGAGAAGCATCAGCAGCTTTTACATAAAACCAGTATTGACAAAAATCACTTAAGAAATACGGTAGCTGTCAAAATTTGTCCCGCAAAATAATGCTTCTATCATTCTTTTTACTGGTAAAATTTAGTGGAGAGTTTTTGACATATTAAAGTACGACAAAACCTTGGAAAAAAATTCCAAGATAAAATTTATCCCAGGAAAAAAATTGTATGGGAGACAAAATTTTCCGATCTGCGTACTAGGCTTTAGTGTTTACAAAACGAAGTAATGTCTGAAAGAAAGCTGATCGATGTAGAGACAGAAAAGCAAGGCGCTATCTAGAAGTGAAAACTGTAATCAAGAGTTATAAGGGCTTACAGCTGAGAGTTATTGTTCTGGTATGAAAATGAATGCATTCAGGCCAGGATGATGTATTCAACGTTCAATTTCCTTCTATGTGCTTTTGTTTATTTTTTTTGTGAAATACATAAAATATGGAAATTTCGTAATTGTACTGAATTGAGACAAATTGTACTTTTGTACTTGTACAAACTCAATTGTATCGAATTCGGTACAATTGTACCGAATTTTCCATCCCTGCTTGTTGTTGGACAGAAAATTGAGAGAATTCATTCTCACGCTACAATGTTCTCTCCATGTCAACGCACCGTCGAAAGGCAAGGGCAACGCGACGTAAAGCAAATCAACATACAGAAACAACTCAAACATCAAACTACAGAAAAGAAGGCAAATTGGTTTGGTGTATGGTGTTCAACTTCATTGAGCGTACCATCCTCAATTCGGCATCGAGAGAGACAGTGAACTCTGATGTGATTCATTTTCATTATGGAGTGCGAATTCATTGTATACCAGTTGTTGTTGTACACAAGGTCACAAGTGTACAACAGAACAACACACAACCAGGGTTCGGACTTCATAAATCGCAGATCGCAGTAAATTGGCAAAGAAATCGCAGTAAAACCAAAATTTTCGCAGTAGAAATACATATATTTTTTTGATTATGTAACAACAAATTATAAACAAAGAACCAAACTTAAATCACATTTAAATCATCGTTGATTGTTAAAACAACATAAGTGATGTGATTTTTCACGGAAGAAAAAAAAACATATTAAAAAATCCTTAAAAATCGAAACACTCTAATAGGATTTTTGGGTTAAAAAAATTAAAATGACTACAAGACCAAAAATGTAGGATTTTTTGTATCTCCTGTAAAAAAATTAAAATTTCAGTTATGTTGTTTTAACAATCAGCGATTCATTTACATAGTATTTGTGAACAAATATACTCTTACTCGATAATGAAAATGTAAAGTTTTAGCAAAAATACATGAAGCTAGGTAATCAAAATAAATTTACCATCTACAAATTTGTACTTTTTCAAGCAAGAACAAATTAAAGAATAGTAGAATTAAAAACGTATCTATATAGCTGACAAGACCTGCACTAAAGAGACAAGAATCTTTTTGAATTTTGACATTTTGTTATGAGCACATTTATTTCTATGACCAGTGCTGCTATTCAAACAAAATCTGAAGAATCGTTCTGGTCTTTCCGTAAAAAAATTTGCTGAAAGTGAAAAAAATTTCCCGACTGATGGCTTCGAATACCTTAAAAGTTCCTATGGTCCGTTTTTTGATTTTGTGAAGCTTGAGAATGAACTTACTGTGTTTTTTAAACTTACTCAGTCACAATTTAAAAATATTTCCATTAAGGACATTCCAAAAATGCTCGATTTTTTCGGAAATTTTTAAAATAAGCTCACTAATCTTGACTATTCCAGTATCAATTACCTTTTTGAGCGATCTTTTTCTGCCCTTAAGCGCATAAAATCATATGCCAGAAATAAAATGCTAGAGAATAGATTGTCAGAATTGGAAATTATTTCAATAGAAAAATCATTTCTTAAGGAACTTAAAGCAAAAACTATTTTTTATGATTATGTTCTACAAGTTTTTTTTGAAGAAATCCTGTCAAATCGACCTTTATATACAAGTTAATATATGTTGGACTGCGTTAACTTTACTAATTACTAAACTACTAAACAACACAAAAAAAAAAAACAAAAAAAAAAAATAAAAAAATAAATATACAAAAAAATATAAAAAAATAAAAACAAAAACAAAAAAAGAAAACAAAAATGAAATGGGATGGTTGTCTATTACGTCCTCGTCGTGATCCTAAATTAAAACTTAAAATAGATAAATGATTAGAAAAAAAAAGTTATAGTGAACACCCTACTGAAACCACTACGGCACGTCACTGAGTGCGATGCTAAAGCTGTTTTAGTATGATACTAGGTTAAAAGAACGAATTTGCAAATTTTAATCGAATATAGCATCCTACGTTCTCTACCCTTTTATTAAAATTAAAATCATCGAATACCTACTTTATTTTTTTAGAATCGTGCTAGCTTCATATGACTCTTTGACATTTGCAAACATCAAAAAAGGTTCGTGTACTTACTTTTTTACACGAAATGTCATTGTTTTAGGTGTTCAGAAGCAATTTATTAAGAAAATTCTTTTAGTACGATACTAGTTAGAAAATATTTAAAATTAAGAATGAGTTAGTAAGCTACTATAGTTAGCAAATTGTTAAGTAGTATCATACTAATACCTTAATAATAGGCTGTTTAAAATTTTGCGCCATTTTCTGTGAATTAAGTAGATTTTTTTTTTGTATATAAATTTTGACAGAATTTTGGATTAAAATTCATAGAAATGCACAGCATATTACAGATTTTCAAATAAAAGAGACGAAACTGATTATTTCAAAAGTTAAATATTGTGAGAAAAAGAACGCACGACCAGAATCCGCTACGTAACGTAAAGTTTGTTAGGCTTATGTTCAAACAGGGATGTTATTTAATACAACATTAAATTTGTCCAGCTACAGTCAAACAGAGATGTTATCTGATACGAAATACTATACAACTATTTGCTGCGAGCGTTAAGAAGAGCGTTCTTATTCTCAAATTTGATGGATGAAAAACATTAGCATTCACATTAGTCAAATCATGTGTCAATTATCACTTCTTATTAGAATTTTGAACATGGCGGACTAACTCAGAGCATAGTTGGTGATTTTTATATTTCAAATCTGCAGAAAACTTATATTAGTCTAGCCTAATAAAATCCACCTGAATTACCGCTATTGCTTATAAAACTCATTTTAATATTATATTTTCTTACATTGTGCACACGTCGAGAACTTCATGGAAAAAGAAATTTGCTTCAGGCTTGACAGAAATGCGTTCTTATTCTCAAATATGCTTTTCATTTAGCCAAAATATCAGAACATTTTGAAATCCATATAACATGTTTGACAAGCCGCTGGATGGATCGTTCACATTATCGAATCAAGCCAATCATGTAGTAATTGTCAAACGTATTTGAGAATCTCAATGCTACTAATTATTATCCATGAAAATATGATAATTCAGGTTGACTCTTGGTGCCTGATTGCACGATACTACTTGTTTTCGTTTGGTTTGTCTTCCATTTTTTTGACAGTTTGGGTGAGGGATGTAGAAACGAAGCTTCATTCCTCTACACTTCTTCACTTCAAACCAAGTACGTTAAAAAGACTAGACAGCTGAAAAAAATAATAATCTTGTAATCAAAATCTTGATGTCTTTTTTCTGCTATAGACGGTGTTCACACTGAACTAAATCATCCGACCTATTTTTTGACGTTTCTGTACTTTATATCACACCCTCTGTCAGAGATTTATACACCGATTTACATCATTCTCATCTTATAATAGAAACTGTCAAAGTAAATATAAGCAGGAAAAATGAAATTTTTCAATCCATTGGCATCGTAGTCATCAACCAGTTCATGGCTTGACATATTGAGATCAATCTGTATTTCGATGTACATAAATGTGGAATATTTAATTCGAAATTTGTGATGATGTGGTTTGACAGAAAAGGGACAAATTAAATATCGACGCATCGAGAATATTTAGTAGCAAACGTGAAAATGTATTTCCGGAGCAGAAAATATTAAAACCAATATTTTCTGAGTTTTTAAATGTAACATAAACTCTGAAAATACATTTTTCCGATGCATACTGATATGTTCACAGAAGTGACTTTTCTTGCGAAGCGTACTTTTATTCCTTACAGAATTAAGGGTGAAAGGCCTAAGACCAAGTCTTGGTTCGATACAAGCTGTAAAGAAGCTATCAGGTTAAGAGAAGTCAGTTTCCGCTCTTACAAAGCCAACCGAACTGAGGAAAATCGGAAAAATTATAAACAAGTCAGAAACCAATGCAACGCTGTTATAAAAAGAACCAAATTCTTACATCTTTTTTTATAATCTACCCGCGCTCAAGGCATTATGACAACCCTTTAAATGTTTCAACACAGCGCAGGCGTGAAGTTAATGAAGAGAAAGAAGGATAGGAAAGACCAGAAATTAAGGCCAAATATCCTGCAATGCCCCCAAGGCGGTAGAAATTCCTGGTCATTTGTCAAGAACGTACAAAATTCAACTTCATCTTCGGTTCCAACGCTGAAAAACCAATGTTCATCAACACCTTCTTTCTCCCCCCCCCCCCCCCTAATTTCCTCATCGGCCGTGCTGTGTTTAACGTTTTTAAGGTCTCTTAACATACCCTGGGAATTAAAAAAAAAAAAAGAAAAAAAACAAAGCTACAGGGAACGTTAACTTTACACACACATTTTTGCTTAACCCTACCGCAGCCGCGATGTGGTGCTAAAAAAATAAAATGCACGACTGGGTCGCACGAACTTGCTCCTATGTAATCGACTGGGAATTTTAAAAACGAATGTTATTAGAGAAAATTGTTCATAAGGATAATATTAATTTTTAAATTCTTTTAGTAGTAACAGAATGCTATGCAAATATGAATGTATGCAAGAACAAAAATTATAAGTCCTTGTAGTGGTTTCTTTAAAAGAAGCTTTTATATACAAACTTTTTAAAAGATTTTTAAGAAAAAATTTTGGTACGCTAATTTAAAGTTTTTATTATTGTTCGAATAAAAATTAAATTTACGAAAAGAAATATTGACCCGTTTCGGAGATATCGAATTTTCAAAAAAAAAGAAAAAAATAGATTTTTTTTTCAAAAATTCAAAAAATATTTATTTTAAAGTTTTGAAATGCAATGTGTTTTAGACTTTTTAGAAGCTTCTCTATAAAAATTTTCATTAAGATCCGTTATGTGGATAATGAGAAATTCAAAATTCGGAAAAATGGTTCTATGGTAGGTACAAGCTGTAATATCTTAATTTCAAAATTTTTTTTATTAAATTAAAGATCGAAAAAATTAATTGAAAGAAAAAAATTTTATCAAAATTCTAGGTGCCGTTTTCGAGAAAAATACGATTTTTGAAAACCATTTTTTTTAATATTTTAGCATTTGTATGGTAGGTACCTTTATTTTTAGGTAAAATAAAAAATTTTGTTTCACATTTTGTAGATCATATTGAGAAACTTTTATTTGTCAAGTTTAAAAAAAATCTAGCATGGGGTTTTCCAAATATTGAGTTTTGAAAAAAAATTTTTGAAGTTTTTTTTAAAAATCCAAAAAAATTTTTTTTGAAAATTTGAGTACACGATTCTATTTATGTTTTTGGGGAGCTTTAGCAAAAAAAAAAATGATCAAAATCGGTTGAACCGTTTTTGAGAAAATCAAAAACAAAAAAAATGGTTCCATGGGGGGTACCCTCAATAACTATTTTTCGGAAATTTTTTTTCAACCAATACCTAGATTTAATTAAATGAAATTTTTGTGTATCTTTATTTTTAAAATCTGTTGAACAGTTTTTGAGAAAAAAAAATGTTTATAAAATTTCGAAAAAAATTCGTATGAGGGGTACCGTTATTTTTGGTCTTAAAAAAAAAAAGAAAAAAACGTGTGGGAGGAAAAAATTAAAAATGATATGTACCAAGTTTAACGAAAATCGGCCGAGTCGTTTAGCCTGTAGTCGAACAGACAGACAGACAGACAGAATTGCGAGACCCACTTTTTTAGTCTTCGCTATCATCGTAATGTCAACTTTGATCAAAATCTCGAGTTCGATTTTTTTTTGAATGCATAACTTGCCTTATAGTACCTATAAGTCGCAAGTAAAAATTTGGAATATGGATTTGTTTCATTTATTTTTTCATAGATATATAAATGTTTTCTTAAAATTTAGGAAATTTATATCAAGGAATATGAGAGATACAGCGCTCTAAAGTTATCCTATCTTTAAGTTCTGAAATTTATGTAATTTTTTCCATTAACTTTTTTTTTTCATGAAGACTAGCATTGTTTGTAAAATCAAGATTTTTAAAATAAACAAAAAAATTAAATAATTTTTTCGTCTCTTAAGCCTAGTACTCACCTAGCGTGAAATGAAAAATAAATACGTTCCAAATTACACGCGAAGAATAAAAATGAAAATAGAATTAACTTTTCCACGTGAATTTTTGATACTCACTTTGAATAAAAAATAAAATGCACGACTGGGTCGCACGAACTTGCTCCTATGTAATAGACTAGGAATTTTAAATACGAATGTTATTTGAAAAAACTGTTCATAAGGATAAAATTAATTTTTTAAATTCTTTTGGTAGTAAGAGATAAAAACAGAATGCTATGCAAATATGAATTTATGCAGGAACAAAAATTATAAGTCGTTGTAGTGGTTTCTTAAAAAAAAAAGCTTTTATATACAAACTTAAGAAAAAAATTTGGTACGCCAATTTAAAGTTTTTATTATTGTTCGAATAAAAATTAAATTTTAAAAAAAAATATTGAGCCATTTCTGAGATATTGAATTTTCAAAAAAATAAAAAATAGATTTTTTTTTTCAAAAATTCAAAAAATATTTAATTGAAGGTTTTGAAATGCAATGTGTTCTAGACTTTTTAGAAGCTTCTCTATAAAATTTTTTATTAAGATCCGTTATATGGATAATGAGAAATTCAAAATTCGAAAAAATGGTTCTATGGTAGGTACAAGCTGTAATATCTTAATTTCAAAATTTTTTTTATTTAATCAAAGATCGTAAAAATTAATTGAAAGAAAAAAAATTTTAGCAAAATTCTCGGAACCGTTTTCGAGAAAAATACGATTTTTGAAAACCATTGTTTTTTTATTTTTAGCATTTGTATGGTAGGTACCTTAATTTTTAGGTAAAATAAAATTTTTTTTATCACATCTTGTAGATATTATTGAGAAACTTTTATTTATTGAGTTTAAAAAAAATCTAGCAGGGGGTTTTCGAAATATTGAGTTTTGAAAAAAAAATTTTGAAGTTTTTTTTTAAAATCCAAAAAAATTTTTTTTGAAAATTTGAGGTCACAATTCTATTATGTTTTTGGGGATCTTTAGCGAAAAAAAAAATTATCAAAATCGGTTGTACCGTTTTTGAGAAAATCAAAAACAAAAAAAAAGAGTTCCTTGGGGGGTACCCTCAATAACCATTTTTCGGAAAATTGTTTTCATCCAATACCTAGCTTTAATTAAATGAAATTTTTTTGTGTTTTTATTTTTGAAATCTGTCGAACAGTTTGTGAGAAAAAAAAATGTTTATAAAATTTCGAAAAAAAATCGTATGGCAGGTACCGTTATTTTTGGTCTTAAAAAATCAAATCAGAAAACATACGGGGGTAAAAAATTAAAACCCATATCTACCAAGTTTGACGAAAATCGGCTGAGCCGTTTAGCTGCAATCGAACGGACAGACAGACAGACAAACAGACAGAATTGCGAGACCCACTTTTTTAGTCTTCGCTATCATCGTAATGTCAACTTTGATCAAAATCTCGAGTTCGATTTTTTTTACGAATGCATAATTGCCTGATAGTACCTATAAGTCGCAAGTAAAAATGACAATTATTTTTAAACTGATTCGTTCTTTGTAAATTTTCAATTTTTTGTTTTGAAACAAAATATTCAAATCAACTGACAAATGTCACAGTTTTCTATGTTGCCTTAAACTTTTTCCTGATGGTGGTACATTGAGAAATGAAAATCATAGCGTGGAAAAAGTTGTGGAACATATTTGTTTTTCCAATCCACATGTCAGTACTCATCTCCCGTTGCGGATTTCATGCCAGTGAACCAGCAGTCACTTTTATGTGAAATTTTCATTTTCACTTGAACTGAGTACTAGGCTTTAGTTGGCTTAGGACTGAGTGAACTAGGATTAATATTTTAATGTTATTTCCCTGGAGCTATATGTTTAGCTACATAAAGCTACGTCTAGTGGCTACAATATTTAGAAAGCTACAATATTCAACTAACTTCTTTCGAAATAATTGTATCCGTCCTGATCCGATCTTGAACGCAGTGTACAAATTTGTCTCACTGAATCGGATTTAAAAAACACGGGTTTCAATTGGGTCATGTTGCAAAAGTTGTAATTTCATGGGTAATAATGGTTGGAAAGAATGCAACCAAGATTTTATTTTTGCCAACATATATTTATATCTTTCATTAAAATATAAAATAAAATTAATCCCTTGATGGATTTCTGATATATTCAATTTTAAGCTCAATCAATTTTCTTGCCTCAAATTTGTTTCCAAATTCAAACTTATTTTTCTTGGATATATGTAAGTATGTGGTGAGCATATATTGTTTTATGATGTTATTAAAATGAATTAATAGTACCTACTTTAAAAAATGTGTACCTTAATATTTTAATCGAACATTTTTTATGGCGCAATAAGTAGAGACAGGTAATAAATAAAAAATTATTTTTGTTGTGGGTCTTATACCTGAATACGAGTTTTTGTCTCCAAATTAAAAACCAACAATAAGTAGAAATGTTACTGCTTTTGCTGCAAGATTTGCTGGATCACACTGCTAGCCGAATTTTGAAAACAATTTATGGTGATGAACTGGAACAATTAAAAGACCGTACCTTGGAACTTCACACAAAGTGGGGTTGTGATGGTTCATCTGGGCAGAGCGAAAATATGCAGACATTTTCTACTGGCAAGCAAGAAGCATGGGATTTTCATCTTTCATCACATAACATCGATTGTTCCTTTGAAAATGACGTCAAAAACTGGAGATTCCACTATAACATGGATAAATCCCCGTCCGTATTCAACGAGATATTGCAGAGCTCTAAAATTTGCATATAAGAAGGAAAACTTTGACATCATACGAGAACAGAAAAATGCATTTCAATAACCGGAAGAGTGCTCAATCACTGTTGGAATGCATGTTGTCAAAGTTAAACACCGTCTTTATTTTACTATGAAAAATGGAAAAGTAGCTCAAGCTGCGACAAATATTAGTTCTGCGAGCAATTGCAATCTAAGATCCTGTCACTGCATGCACAGATTCGATTTATAGAGTACACCTGGGATATAACTTAAGCCTTAAAGCGTGGAGAACTAATGAGCCCCTACTCGTGCTATCAAGGAAGTGGAAAAAAATGAATTCAAGCGGAATTCATATCAAAGGTTGGAATAAAAGTTGACGTTGAAAAGCAAGGAACCGGAACAACGAATGATGGCAATACTTCACGAGGATTTTTCGGTAATCCAAATGTGGCTGCAGAAATCACCAAAATAGACATTAGATTGATGACCAGACTCGCAATTATATTGGAAGTTATTTGCAGCAATTTTTCAATCGATACCCAAAAATTTAAGACTTATAGTGAAGAGACAGCTAAGCTCGCGATATCGTTATAACCTTGGTATCACATGACCGCAACTGATCACAAAATTTTACTACACGCGGAGTAATAGAAAGCGTATCCTTGCCAGTTGGATCACTTTCAGAAGAGGCCCAAGAATGCAGGAATAAGGACTACAAGTGCTATAGGACCCACCATTCCCGTTTATCAACGAATGAGGATACATTCCATATGATTTTGATATCATCCGATCCATTTATAACCCAATTTATTAAGACCTGAATCAAAGAAAAAAACATCTTCTTTTGAGTGAAGAAGCTCTTGAACTAATTAAATCAATCAATTACATGTGTACTCAATTATTTATTTATTTATTTCTCATGTTTGATATATGCTTGTGTTATAATGTATCTATTTGATTATTTAGCTTAAGAACAAATCAAACAAACACAAAAATAAATTCAAAAAAATTTCGATATAAGTCAATAAGCCCTGCAAATCCGAAAAATTTCAATAGCTTTTCTCTTCATTATTTTTTGTGACCAAATTTTGTCAAAATGTGTGTAAGCTCAGTACAAACATGTGTGCAAAATTTCATTTAATTCCCTTACATAGTTCAGATTTTACGGATTTTTTTCTGCTCTCCCATACAAATGGCACCACTGTATGCCGCCGCCGGCGCACAGTGGGGCCAAGGCGGAAAAAACTCGATGTTGCAAAAGTGCTGATTTTTATTAGCTGATTCATGTTTCTCACTTCTCACAGTAAATTAGCCAGAGAATCTGGGTACACTAAGGATTTGGGCCAAAACTGAAATCTTAACACCTAAAAATAGGCTCAAAGTCGAAATATTTGAAATAGTGTGAGAATTTGATTTGACTCATCTAGAGTGTTACGTCTATTCGGGATGAACTAAAAATGGGATTGTTTTTTGTTTGCTTATTTGGGATGCCTAATAATACAATACAGCGGTCAAACTCAGCAAAAAAAAATTGAGTGACTTACGGCAGCATAAAATAAGACTCAGTCCACAGTAATGGAAAGTTGTATACTTAGTCATTTAAAAAAAGCTCCACTTTCCTCTGCTCTGAGATAGCTATTTTCTCGATGTAGACCCAAGTTTACATTCAAACAAAATTTAGCTGCAAATACCTGCAAATCCGCACAGTGAGCAGGTTAAAAGTTACGAAATCTTGCAAAAAAAATCATTTTTTTTTCACTTCTGTGTCCGAAAAAGGAATATTTGTATTGTATTTGTACAATCTTTAGTCAATAATTAGGAAAAATTTACAATAATTACTTACAGCTTGCAATATAGGATAACAATATTGAATAAATTAGTGTTTATTTTTTAACTTTTTTATTTTTTTTAATATACTCGTAGTTAAATGTCACATCAGTAAGAATTAGGTGTAACATGGGAGAACTTGTATTTATTTTTTAATGACTTAGAATCAATCTATATATATAAAAACGAGTTTAACTTTTGTGTGTGACCTTATAACTAGAATACGGCTGGATGGATTTTTATAATTTTTTTTTTAAATGAAAGGGGACTATTTGGAGATGGTTTAGAAACAAACTTTTTGAAAATTGGTCCAGCCGAAGTTTTGTAATCCGAGCTACATTTAACATTTAAAATAATACCTCAATCGTGAAGATTAGATAATTATAAACGAAGTTATTAGCAGACGTAATCTAAATACCTTTCGATTTCGTACAACTATCTAAAATGAGCGAAACTCTATCAAAATACACCAACACGACCCACACTATAAAATAAATTAAATATATAAGACTTTCGAATTGATTTTTCGGCACTTTGACTGTGGAAAAAATTATTTAATTTCAATCTTTTTTAAGGCATATGTCTGTTTGTAATTTGTTTTTCTTTCGTGAGAGTGAGGCTCGGAAAAAACTTTCTTTTTAATTGGTGAAACGTTCCAGCAGCAAGTGTTTTTTTCGTTAAGTTTTTGTAAGTTTCAATTTTCAGCTTAATTAGATTTGTTTAAGGTAAGTAAAATGGTTTTCTAAATTATTTTTAAAAATCGTGGATTGTGATTTTTTCTTGAGTAGGTTATTGCATTTATTTTTTAAGTTGCGTAGATATATCCAATAATTTAATATGTATTTGATTTAGTATAGCGAAGAATGGAAGGCAAAAAAAGTTATTATAAGGAAGAATCAGATGGAGTTATCAAGCAATAGCAGTGCAAAAAAGAACAGCTTAAAAAAGAAATAAAGGACCAAAAGGAACAGTTCGAGAAGCATCACATAGAACAAGAAAAATACTTGAAACAATCGAAAAAAGGATGGAAGACCATATTAAAGAAATTGTTGTAAAGTAAGTTAAAGAGAGGGATGCTTTGAAAAAAAAATATTGAATCAAAGGATGGTGGTAGTGTACTGCCTTCAACTGATAAACCATCTACATCTAAAGGTCAATTTAAGAAAGTTGATGATGATCGTGAAGAAATGCCCATAAGTGAAATTTTTAAAATTGTTGGCCTTGAAACTGCTTCTAGGACATCAATCAAAACATCTTCGCAAATAAAAAAAAGTGACACCGCTGTGCTTGGTATATATATATTTAATATGCCAGTGATTTAAAAAATTTGACGGGAGTTTTTCAATGTATAGATTGGGATGAAGATAATTTGGATTTAAGTTTGATATCTGATTAACTTATGTCTGGAAAATATGACTTTAAAAAAAAAATGAGAAAGAGAAGAATGCTTCTGTTTCGTCATTTAACAAAATTAAAGACACAAGTTCTATTTCGATAGGTACAATTAATGTTTGGCTTAAATGATTCGATCGATTACATTATTTTTTGAATTCGATGTATGTATTTCATTTGCAGATTTGTCAAATGAACCATATTCAAATGTCAGTGCTTCTCTTTTAAAGGATCCATCATCAAATCGATCATTGGCTCTCGCAATAATAATTTCAACATTTTCATCTTGAAATTCGCTTGAATTATGGCACAACCATCAAGATGAATTGTCAGATGATATTTTACGTAGATTACGTACCATTAATTCAAATCCAAATTTGCTAATTAATCCGGAAATCCACAACGAAGCTCTTATTTTGATTGAAGATATTTGTATGTCAATTATTGCAAATAAAGCTTTATCTCAGTTGGGAATGATAGCACCTAATTGTTCGGCGCAAGATTTATTCAACATGGAAATGCGGCGTGAATTATGTTATGATTGTGTTGAATTGGAGGCATTTGGCGGTCAAATGTTCCAAAATTAAATATTGAACAGAAGCGTGTATATGATACAATCGTGCATGCTGTTCGTAATGAAAGAGGTGCAATGTTTTTTTTAGATGCACCTGGTGGAACTGGAAAAACATTTTTGATTTCATTACTTCTAGCGTCCATACGATCAGTATCTTAAATTGGATTGGCACTCGCTTCTTCTGGAATTCTATTGGAAATTGCTATTGAACGTGCATGCTACTGAAACACCTACATGTTAAATTTCTAAGAACTCAGGCATGGCAAAAGTTTTGCAGAAATGTAGTATAATCGTTTGGGATGAATGTACGATGGCTCACAAAAAGTCTTTGGAAGCGTTAGATAGAACGTTGCAAGATTTAGGTGGAAATCAACGGATTTTTGGTGGCCTTGATATTGTTAGCAGGTCGTTTTCGCCAAACATTGTCTGTTATTCCTCGATCTACAGCTGCTGATGAATTGAAAGCGTGTTTGAAATCATCTTATTTGTGGAGGCATGTAAAAAAACTAACCCAACTAAAAATATTCGCGTTGAATTAGAGAATGATCAAACAGCAGCCGAATTTTCTAAACAGTTATTGGATATTGGAGATGGAAAATTACATGTTGATAATTCAACTGGCTTAGTAACACTACCAACCAATTTCTGTCGAATGACTCAATCAAAACAAGAATTGATTAATAGTGTATTTACAAATATAGCACAACAACTCAATAATCATAATTGGTTGAGTGAAAGGGCAATTTTGGCTGGAAAAAATTTAGACGTAAATGATATCAATGCAGACATTCTGAATAAAATACCAACTCAATTTTTTGCATACAAGTCTATCGACACAGTTATGAATCAAGATGATGTTGTGAATTATCCCACTGAATTTTTAAATTCTCTTGATTTGCCTGGTTTGCCACCACATTATCTACCATTAAAAGTTGGGGGTCCGATAATAATGCTACGCAATATTAATCAATCTCGGCTTTGCAATGATACGAGTACAAGACTTGCAGTAAAAAGATGGTTTAACAATGTGATCGAAGCAACAATTTTAAAAGGGAAATACAAAGGTGAAGTTGTCTTAATTCCGAGAATTCCAATGATTCCAACTTATTTATCATTCGATTTCAAACGTCTGCAGTTTCCTATACGACTTGCTTTTGCTATTACGATTAATAAGGCATAATGCCAATCTTTGGGAATATGCGGTATTAACTTAGAGGTTCCAGTATTTGCGCATGGGCAACTATATGTTGCATCTTCACGTGCAGGCAAGCCATCTGCCTTAATAATTTTAACAGATGGAAAAACGAAAAATATAGTATATAAAAAAGGACTAGAATAAAATGTATTAAAAATTGAACACAATACAAATAAAATTTTTTTGTATGTTGTATTGAATTAGTTATTTTATAGCACCCGGCGAAGCGGGTGTATTTAAGCTAGTATTAATATAAATTAAAATCTTTGTTTTCTTTTTTTTTACATTCATATAGTTCTATTTTGTAACGTACTCCTTCTTTTCAAAAACGTCTTTTTCAAAATTGAGAAAAATATCTTAAACATGTTGTGTGTTGTTTTTTGGTTCTGCTTTGAAGTTTGCTCATTATTTGATGCAAGTATCAGTAGTGAACACTTAACATAAAACGTGTTGCTGGTTTAATGTTTGACTTTGCGTTTGTAAATTAACACTTGTCGGCTTTTAATGGTTACATTATTTTTATGATTTACCACCACATAAAAAGTTACTTTTTTTGGATACACTCACTTTTGCTATAACAAACATGAAATACCCAATGTTCATAATTTTTCTCCGAAAATAAGAACAGCATCGCTTCTTTCCATTATAGATACATATTATAAAAACACTGAACGTCTGAACCGATAAATACGTAATGGTTGCATTGATCAAGCATTTTATTTGATTTTTTTTCGCGAAAATATATTTTTCTGAGGTGAGTGAGTTATTATCATTGAAAAAACACCAATTAGTGTAGAACCCAAATCTGAAAACAAAACAAAGCAAAAATGCAACGGAGTCTACCAGTAACTGGAAATAATAAGCCTTCAGTATCAGGAGCAAAGCGTAATTTGGATCAAACTTCACCAAATCCTCCAGATTTTCCGCCAAAAAAAAAATACACAATACAAACGAGATAATTTCGGTTGGAAATATGCCTATACATGATCTAGGTTCACTAATCCAAGGCATTATGGTGACGATTTTGGATGAAAAATTAATAGACATGCCAAAAAAGTCGGATCTTGCAATTATAGGTCTAAATATCCAGTCCCTGCAGAAAGATAACATCTCTTTGCAAAATAAATTGCAGAAAATGGAGTCCCGATGTATTTCTCTCCAACGGCAAGTTCAATGGCTATCGAGGAAGGTAAATGAGAAAAACATTGTTATGCATTTCCCGGCACAAAAAGGAATAATGGCGATTGAAAAGGCAAGCAAAACGTGCTTGGATTTACTCAAAACTGAAAATAAAGCTGCCATTTCTTCAGTGAAACAAATTCGGTCTGCAAATTCTAGTGTGGAAAATGTGGTTGTAGAACTGCAACTCAAAGAAGATGTCACACGTATCCTTCAAGTCGCCAGTACATTGATAGGCACGGGAATCTCGTTCTCGATTCACAGGGATTATCCAGCAGGCAGCGATTCGTGAAAGAAGAAGGCGTCTAGTGAAAATTAAACAAAACATCATAAGAAAACGGACAAATTAAAACTCAATTGCGAGATGATACTCTCAAAGTTGAAGATTATTTATTCTTTTTCGATGAAAATAATATTTTAAGATGTGACAGCGATGGCGGAATGCTTCGACTACAACAACTCCAAGGTGAAAGTGACAGTTCGTCGCTGTTAGGTGGACAGCTGATGGTGGAGACACAAGATCGAGCCAGTAGCTCTCAAACTGAATTGCCCGCAAGGGGTAGTTCACATCGTTTTTAATTATAATGCCGTCAGCCAAAGTAAAAATAGTTATAAAATTAATGTTTGTTTAAGAAATATTTCATTAAATATAATTTCATATAATGTATCAGGTTTAGGTAATAAGTTCCTTTTTAATGATTTTTTTGAGCTAATCAATTATTATGACATTTTTGTATTATTTGAAACATTCGTTGAGAGAAATTTTGAAAATTTTGAAAATTATTTTAACAACCATAAGCTTCATTGGATACCAGCTACGAGAATTTCCACACGCGGGAGAGCCCAGGGGGGTTTTGTATACGGCGTAAAAAAGGAAATGGAATCTTCTTTTTTAGCCCGATATACATATAATTGTGCTAGATAGAGTGTTAATTGAAGTTACGTCCGAGAGAAACAAGCTTTTCATTATTCCTGTTTATCTAAACTGCAACAATTGGGTAGATGATTTTTTATGTCTGTACAACTTCTTATTAGAGTTCGGAGAAGAAGATATCATGGTGATAGGAGACTGTAATGCAAGAGTTGGCAATACACAACTGCTTAATTCGGAAACTATACCAACAGCTATCCAGGAAAATAGAGGTGCAGTTGACATGAAAATTGATCAAAACGGGAAAAAGTTTATTGAAATGTGTGATTCTATTGGATTATCATTATTAAATGGACGAACTAAAAGTGACAAGGAAGGACATTTCACATTTATAAGAGGAAATGCATGTTCAGCAATCGACTACTGTCTGTTGCGCGGAAAATGGCTTGATTACATTGATGACCTGGAAGTACGAGATATAGTTTATTCCGACCACCTCGTCAACAATTTTTAAAGATGCTAGAAGATACCCAGCTGAAAATCGTTTACTTCCGAAGTTGAAATGGAAAGAAAACTGGTGCACTCGGTATCAATCTAAACTTAACCAAGAGCTGAGATCGTTTGGAGAAGATACTCTTCTGTCCCCTCAAGGTACGGATTCCCTCACAACCTGTATATTGGAAGCGGCAAAGCCATTTCAATCAACGGGAAGATGGAAAGGCAAACAACCATGGTTTGATTGGGAATGCGTTGCAGCAAGAAAAAAATCATTCCAATGTCTTCGAACATTAAAAAACACAAGATGTGAAATTGCGAAATGCAGATACAAGGAAGCTAACTGGTCGTACAAAAATATTTGTAAACTGAAACAGAAGTCTTATATACAGTATCTGTCAAGATCTCTAGAAAACATCAAAGATTCTCGATCGTTTTGGAAAATGGTAAAGGTGCTTAAAGGTTCTACAGTAACCAGAAACATTCAAATTGAAGCAAATGAACTAGGTGCTCATTTTCAAAGGCTTCTGAACTCCAACAGTAACTCTATCCAAATTGAATACGCTCTTGCTTATCTGGATGTACCTTCTTTGGACAGGGACATAACAGTTCAAGATGTCAAAAGAGTATTAAACAGATGCAAATCAAACAAAGCCTCTGGTGAAGATCGTATTCCATATACGAATTTTTCAAAAACGCAACAGCCGAATTTATTGAAAAACTAACAAAGTCGTACAATTTTATTTACACCAACGGAGAAGCTCCAATAAGTTTCAAGAAAAATATTATTTTGCCAATTTTCAAAAAAGGAGATGCCAGAGACCCAAGTAACTATAGAGGAATCTCATTTATGAATTCGGTAATGAAAATCTTCACGGGGATCCTCTTAGAGCGATTAACGGAGCAGGTTTTAGACAAGGCTACTCAACGGTGGATAACATCTTCACTCTTACCAGTATTGCCCAATCATATTTAGATAAAGAAAAGAAACTCTTTGTATTCTTCGTAGATTTCAAGGCAGCTTTTGACACCGTTGACAGAAGATCTCTCTTTTTAAAGCTTAGCAACTTTGGCTTATCATCAAAAATCATTAAGATAATACAAAGCATCTACGAAGAAAATAACACGGCAGTTTGGGACGGAAGCAAACTCTCGGAATGGTTCCGAACGGACTCAGGAGTTAAACAAGGATGTCTTTTAAGCCCACTTTTATTTTCAATATTTTTGGATGATCTGGCTACGTACTTGCCTGGAAGAATTGATTTCAATGGAATCAATATCAAACTTCTTCTCTACGCCGACGACATTGTTTTATTTGCCCAGACCCCTTCCATGATGCAAATGATTATAAACAAGCTTTATCAATACTGCACTTTGTGGAATCTCGAAGTAAATATCAGCAAGTCAAAAATCATGATATTTCGAAATGGAACTGGGAGATATGCACATGATGAAAGGTGGAAGTGGCAAGACTTGGAAATCGAAAAAGTCAAAGAGTACAAATATCTTGGAGTGACAATCACACCTAAACTATCTTTCAAAAAGCATCTTGAAGAAAAATTAAAAGAATCCAAGAAAGCAATCAACTGCAACTGGAAAGGTATCTTAAGCAAAAAGAATGTAGCAGCAAGTACTAAATACAAAGTTTTTGAAGCGGTTGTGAGATCCATCATGTGTTACGCAGCGCAGATTTGGGGTGTCTACCAGCATGAGGAGGTGGAAAAGTTACTGCTTTATTTTATAAAGAACATTTTTAGGCTTCCAGAAAAGACACCGACATACTTTGGAAACTGGGCTGCCCCCAATGTATATTTTCACGTTGAGGATACATTTTCTGTACATCTTGAAAACACTAGAAATGCCAGACCAAAGACTACCGAAAATCGTAGCAAAGCATTTAGTAACCCGAAACCAACAGTTTTACAGTGAATGGTTGAGACTGGGAAGCGAACAAAATGTTGAAATTGTGGTTAAAAGCCTGACTCTGAGAACTAATCTGGAGAAGTTACTAATGAGGATTGAAGAACACACTCATGAAATGTTTAAAGTGCCAGCTCATCAAAGTGAATTTAGAGTAACCTATAAGCTACTTCATCATGATCTTGGAGAAAATAATTATTTTCACGATCGATACAGTTTGAATCAGATATCAACGATTTTCAAGGCCAGAGGTGAAATATTGGGTTTGAATTATACACCCCATAGGAACGACAGAAGTGAGGAATGCACATTGTGCAACTTAAGTGCAAGAGAGGATATCCAGCATTTTATTGGTATATGCCCAATCTTAAACCAATTAAGAAGAGACCATTGGGACAGAAATAGTTTGACACAAACTGAAATAGTATCTATTCTAAACGGGGATAACTGGAAGAAGCTCTACAGCTATTTAAAATTAGCGCTAAAATATAGAAAACAAATAATTGAAGAAGATTTTTAAATAAAACTTATCTGTATTTTATTATTTTATGAGGAAATATTATTTTGTATATTGAAATAACCCAAGTACCCGTGCTTCCTGACTTTCAGGGAAGAGTGTATATGGGGAGAATTTAGTTTATTAAATAAAAGATGAAAATGATTAAAAAATGAAAGATTTATTAAAGTTTAAATGTTTTTTTATTGTTGTTCTCGCAAGGCCCGCTGTCTCTATGCGTAGGCTGCAACCTTCGAGTTTAATGTGTGGCTAAATTCTGGTTTTCCCTAATCATCCTTTGCTTATTTATACTGATTTAAAAGAACCAATTTCCATCCCCACCATTCAACCACTTGATAATGAAATTCGGCATTTCCATATGAAAATGCATTCTTACGCAACCTCATATGAAAAGAGCATTTTCATCATAATTCCCAACATCCGTTGCCAACATGCATTGACACCAAATCAATATTGCATTATTATTATTGCCTAAGAGTTCAATGGATCATATTTCATTTATACTGGCCCAATACAAAACATATCCAATAGATACACGTATCCATTGTAGTTCCAGATACACACAGTCAATATAGTGACCTAGTGTATTGAAGTGCCATATGATGTCCATAGAACCCAAAAACAATGCATGTGCATAATTGTCATTCTTACTTTGCCTTACTTTTGGAACCTTCGTTTGTACCGGCTCATGTTATAGTCGTAGCTATAGTTATGACACAGAGCTGGCGACAATTAATTAATTGCCGTGGTGTTAGGTTTCACCAAGTGGGCTCTCGAAGATGACACATTAATGTGCCGCAGTGTTGTGGATCGGTTGCGCGAATTACAAAGAAAGATGATACCGTACAAGATCGTGTGTGGTATCTTGGGAATGGAAATGAATATTTATATGATATAAGGCTGTCAGAGTGGTCGCATGTAGTGGATCACTACATCCCGCTCCCCTTGAAGAAAGAAAATTATACCTTGAAGAGGTTAATTTTCTGTAAGGTTGCGAAAGGATGATAAGGTTACATTTTTGGTATAATTTTGATATGGTTTAAATAATATTTTTATAGTTTTTTTTTTTTTTTTTTTTTTTTTAAATTTTAAAATATTTATGTCTTAATTAATAACATAAAGTTTTATATTTGAAGTTTAAGCATTTTTTTTTTTTTATATCATTTTTTTTTTTTTATAGATTCTTAAGTTTTACTTACATAAAATTTTTTTTTTTTTTTTTTATTAAAAAATTTTCATTTGTTTCTTAAATTTTTAGATATGATTTTGAGTATGTTTAAATATATATATTTTTTTTTGTACAGTAACATAATAATAAGTTTTTGTTCTTAAAGGTAGCTAAATTATAATTGTAAATATTTGTTTCTTCAATTTTTAGAAATAATTTTATAATGTTTAAGTATATGGATATACTATTTTTTTTTTTTTTTTTTATTTAAATAAAATATATATATATTTCTTTGTTTTTAATTGGGTTTAATTGGACATAGGACAAATTTTGGAGAGGGTTCGGGTTTTGAATTAAAATTTGTTTCTGCTATGGTATCTTTAGGTGAGGAGGTTTCATTAGGAAAATTGTCATGGGTCTGTAAGTCTGTTTGTATTTTGTCATTTCTGATTGTTTCTGTTTTTGTTTCTGTTTCCGACGGAATTGGTTTCAGTTTAATTTTATATTTGAGGATATAGATAAGAATGATGAGTAAGGCAGTTGCCATGCTGTAGATAAGAGTGTAATGATGTATGTCGTGTTTGTTTAGTGGTTGTAATTTTTTGTTTTCTTCCCTTTTTAGGTTATCAATTTGTTGTGATAACTCTGTAAGACTATTATCGTCTTCATGCTTAAGTAATTTTAATTGTTTCTTATTTGATAACTTTGGTGGGGGAGAGGAATTTAACAGACTTATATTGATTGGGGGAATAAATGAATTTTTCAGTATAGTATTTTCTGAATGTTGACCAAAAATTGTTAACTCTTTACTACGTAGGTAGCATTTTCCAGTGAATTCTATTAATCCTGTTCCCTTGAATTTATGGGATAGGGGATAGTTATTTAGTCGGTAAAAAGTTTGAGGTCGTTGTTATGGATAACTTTTGTTTGATTTCGTACTTTTATTTCAGTCGTTTCGTCGGAAATTATTCTACATACCTCATGGGGACCTTCCCAAAGTGAGGAGAATTTGTTTTTTCTCGTATGGTTTTTTATGAGAACTTTGTCTCCTACATTAAATTTCTTTTGTTTCGAATGTTCATCATAATATTTTTTTGACTTTTCTTTATTACCTATTAGAGTCTCCTTAGCGATATGAAATCCATGCTGCAGTCGGGACTTTAGTTCATTCGCGTAATTTTCGTAGTTGTAAGTTACTTGCGGATTTCTTCCCAAAATGGTAGGAATCCTAGCTGGATAACCATACAATAACTCATGAGGCGTATAGCCAGTGCTGCTATGGGGAGTTGTGTTGAACACGAAAATAGCGTACGGAATCCATGTGTTCCATGAAAGAGGATCACGGTTAACGTAATGCCTCAGGTATTCAGCTAATGTTCGATGGCTACGTTCGAGAGCTCCATTAGTTTGAGGGTGGTATGGGGTAGTTTGAATTTTTTTTATTTTAAGGAGTTTGCAAACTTCTTTGAATAACTGACTTAGGAAGTTTGTGCCCTGATCCGTAAGGATCACAAAATCTTTTCGACAAATTCCCTAGCTACGGTAGAAGCTTCTGCATTTTGTAGAGGCATAGCCTCGGTAAATTTGGTGAGGTCGTCTTGGAATGTAAGGAGATACTTATGGTTCTCGTAACTAATAGGTAGTGGACCAACAATATCCAAGGCTATTCTCTCGAACGGAGTTGAACTTGTCGTGGTGATTTTCATGGGAATTCGTGGATTTTGTATAAGCTTGTTTGTTTGACAGGATTTACATTGGAGTATGTAGTTTTTTATGTCTGAGTTCATGGTTGGCCAAAAATATTTTTTTTTTATTTTTTTCGTAGTTCTTGTTATACCTTGATGACCTCCGAGTGGGGAGTCGTGGAAATCATATAATACCGTTTTAATACACTCGATATCATCCAAAAATATCTTTTCATTGGTAAAAATGTGAATGATTTTATTTTGTTTTTGAAAAATGCCTGTAAGAAGTGTTTTAATTTTAATTTTTGATTCATTATCCATGCAGGGTAATGAGAATGCAATCGATTGTTCATTGATATTTAAATTGCTAACCGAAGTGAGACATTTTTTTATTAGTTCCATATCTTTGTATGTTCTAATTGGGATAGGTAAAGTGATTATAAAAAATGTTTCTTTATTATGTGGGAATGTTGTGAGTTCTCCTATATCAGGTTTAATATAGTTTGGACATTTATTTTGTAGGTATTCCTCATCTGTTGATTCGATAATTGGAACTATTAATACTTTTATTTTAACTATTTTGTTTTCAAAGATTGATCCCTTATCTTCCAAAAGAGTGAATGTTGATAGGTGTTCTATACTATCTTCTCCGTTATCTTGCACAGTTTTGTGGTTATTCTGGTTTCTTGCTTGATTACGAGTTGTCACCAGGACTTTACTTTCATTGTCAAGCTTTACTCTACTGAGGGCGTCTGCAATAACATTGCATTTGCCTTGCTTGTGGATGATATTGAAGTCGTATTCTTCCATCAATATACGCCAACGTAATAATCTAGATGTGGGGTTCTTTTGCCCAATCAACCATAAGAGATTGTTGTGATCAGTATAAATGGTGAACTTTCGCCCATAAATATACGGTCGAAATTGTTTGAGAGCGTACACTATTGCTAGTAGCTCTTTTTCTGATGTGGTGTATCTGGTTTCTTGGTCATTTAGCGTGCGGCTTATAAAAGATATTGGCCTGTCTTGTCCAATTTGACCTTGGGAAAGAACTGCGCCTAATGCTAGATCGCTGGCGTCGGTAGTGACAATAAATTCTGCTGTGAAATCAGGGTAAGAGAGTATTGGAGGTTCTATAATTTTTTGTTTAAGATTTCTAAAAGATTCATCACAAAATGCATCCCATTTGAAAATAACATCTTTCCTTAAAAGTTTTGTCAATGGCTTGGCTAGATGAGCAAAGTTAGGAATAAATTTCCGATAATATCCTACGAAGCCTAGAAATGACTTAACATCTTTTGGTTTCTTAGGAATGGGAAAGGTTCTTACTGCCTTGATTTTTTCGGGATCGGGTTTGATTCCATCTTCCGAAATAATATGTCCTAAGTAAATTAATTCCTTTTTTAGAAAATTGCATTTATCTGGCTGGAGTTTTAGGTTATGTTCCCGTAGACGTTTTAATACAGTGATGAGTTTTCCATTGTGATTGTCAAGATCATACCCATAGATAACTATGTCATCTACGTAAACAAAACATTCTAGGCCTTGTAGACCCATAAGGACGTTATTCATAAGTCGTTGGAACGTAGCAGGGGCGTTTTTCAACCCAAAAGGCATACGATTATACTCGTAGTGGCCAAATGGTGTACTAAAAGCAGTTTTTTCTTTGTCGGAGTCTGCCACCAATATTTGGTGAAACCCTTTAGCTAAATCCAAGGTACTAAAATATTTTGCTTTACCTAATTGGTCGAAAATGTCTGTGATATTCGGCAGAGGATATGCATCTCCGATTGTTTGTTCGTTGAGTTTTCTAAAGTCTACAACAACTCTCCATCTCTTTTCACCAGAAATGCCAGACTTTTTCGGAACTAAAAGAAGAGGTGAATTCCAAGGACTAAAACTAGGTCTGATTATTGAATCATTCAACATTTCTTTCACTTGCTTGTGAATTTCATTTTTCTGACTCTCGGGGAGTCTATAAGGTTTCAGAAATAATGGGGGATTAGTGTTATTTGTTATTATTTTGTGTTGTATTGTATTCGTGTGGGTGAGGTGGTCGCCCTTTAAAAAGAACAGATCATTGAATTCTCTACAGATTTTTAGTATGGACTTTTGTTCTTCTCGATTACAGTGGTCTAATTCTATTACGGCTTCCAAGTCTGAAAGTCTTTCCTGTAAACGATCTTGGTGACCATTAGGTGAAATAATATTATAGTCGTTAAGGGTATCCCATTCTATATTTAAGTCATTATAGTTTAAAGTTTTCTCTTCATCCAAAATGTTCATTAAGAGTATTTTTATTCTGTTATTTTTAGGTGTTACTATTGATTCGCCCAGATATATTCCAGGGGTAATTTCCTTCTTTCTTATTATTATATCTTGTGAGTTTAAAAGTTTGTTTTCAAAAGGGATTTCTACCAATTTTTGACTACGTTGCTCAAGAGTAATGTTTATAATTTTTTTATTTTTTTCTTGCCCAGTCTTATTTTTTGCTGAGATGTCTTTTATCTCAGTCTTACTTTCTGCTGGTTTAAATGTATTTTCTGCTATGGTTTCTTTTACCATAGGCTTATTGTAAATTATTTTGCCTTTGACCTTCTTCGAATGAAGTTTTTTGCTAGCAACTTTATCGAAGTCTTTTTGTGGCGAATCTCCTGACCCGACCCGAAGGCAAGCGGTATCATTCAACGATTCCCATACCTTTTCTGTACTTCCTGCATTGATGTCTGTAAGACACTGAGGGGAGTCAGAGTCAGTATTTTTAGACCCTTCCGTCGTGCAATCTTCTTGAAGGTTTGTTTTGGCTTTATTTTTGTATTTTTTCTTGAGCATAGTAGTTTGAGCTAAAATTTCAGATTTAGGTATGAAATGGATTTCTTGATTTGCTTCTGACACATAAGTTTTGTGATCAGGAATAGTACTCAGTACTTTCCCAAAACTATGCACCATAGCAGTAGAGTGGTTATCAATAAAAGGGAATATCTTTATAAAATTTTCATCGTAGTTAACTATACATGAATATTTCTTCAAAAAATCGTTACCGATGATGCCGTCAAAATCCATGTCAGTGCTTGTATCTAGAATATGAAAGGGGTGAGTAATTTTTATTTTATCTTCATCAGAACCGATCAATAGACTCTCATGGGCAATTCCAGTACTTATTACCTTATGGCCGCCCATGGTTGAAATTGTCATATTTGTTTTTTCGTTTTTCATGGGTTGGGTGGTAGGTTTTTTTATGATACTGATTTCTGCGCCAGTGTCGATAACGAGATTTCTATTTTGACCGTCTGTGAAGGGAATTCGGATGATTGTTAGGTCGTTATAGGGAAGCAGTTCGATGACTACGCTTGCCACTATTCTTGTGTTTGGTGGATTTCGGCTTGAATGTGTTGTCGGGATGGATAGCCGGTCTGATCGTCCCGACAGTTTTCGTTTCCCGTACCGTTGACAGAAAAATGGCTTTCGGGTAATACGTGGTGGAAATTCACCTGTCGCTTTTCGCCATTTTTATTCCTGTCATTATTTTGGGTACCTGTAAAGAGGTTCTGCCTGAAAGGATTTTGGGGGTTTATTTGGTTTGATTGTGAGTGTATTTTTCGCAGTCTACACTCACTTTCCGTGTGATAATTTTTTTTGCAATAGTTGCATTTAACTATTTCTGTTTTAGGAGTAATATTAGGTAGGGTCTTATTGCGGTAACAGGTTTGGGCAGAATGTCCCAAGATCCCGCAAATTTGACAGGTGGGTCGGGAAGAAAAGTTTGAGGGTGAGTTTTGCTGGGTTTGTGTTTTATTTCTAAACGACGACATTTGTCTTTCCACTCTTGCAGCATGGTTTTCTGCAAACTCGATTGCTTTTTTTAGATTGGTTTCCCCATGGGCTTGAACCATTAACCTTAAATTATGGCTACTGAGGCCATCCTCAAAAGTTTGAAGAGCCAATTTTTCATTTTCTTCCACCAAATAGCTTCTGACGGATTCGTCGTTAGTATTAGCGAACGTCGCTGAGTTGAGGGAGGTTAAGAGTTGACAAACTTTGTCCCCGAATTCTTTGACCGACTCTCTAGCAGTTTGCCTAGCTAAGAGCAACTCATTTTGCGCGACGGTACGAGTTTTAGTTACTTTAAACTCATCCTCTAGTTTTGTAACCAGATCGCTCCATTTAGTGAATGAGTTGAACTGTATGAGTTCGAAAGCCGGACCTTGTAGCCTCGTTTTTACTATTTCGAGGAACGTACTATGTTCCTCTTTTTTACATGACGAGAACAGTATGTTCCCGCATGCGATAAATTTATTTAGGTCAGTGGGGTTACCGTTAAAAGTGGGAATGATATTGAAAATATCACTTATATTAATACGGAACTCCATTATATCGGATTCGGATTCAGAAAAAAAAGGTAGTTGAAAAAAAAGATCTAGTCTTTGTCGGTCTTGTCGTGTGGAGACAATTTTGGAAAAATTTTTTTATATATTTTTTTTCTTAAGGGAGGGATAAGGCAGAAATATATATATATATACAAATTTCAAAAAATAATTTCTTACTTTTAGGTTGTTGTTATTATTGCTGTTGTTTTGTGGTTGATGCCGCTGATGTTGTTATTATTGCTGTTATTGTTGTAGTCGATGCCGTTATTGTTGTTATTATTGCTCCAGATGCTGTGGTTGTTGTTGTTGTTGCTGCTGCTTATGTTGCCGTTGCAGTTGTTGTTCTTTGTTGCCAGGCAGGCTTCACGCCCTAAAGTTGAGGATTACGGCCTGGTCTTTTATCACTACCTACTGTCTGCCAAATGCTTAAGCTCTAAAGCTAGCAAGGTCTTACGCTCGTAGGATTTCTAACACTTTAATCACAAAAGCAAAAAAAAAAAATTTTCACTTCACTTTTTAACGTTTTTTTCTGGTGTGTAGCCCCAGAACGCATCAAGAGAGAGGTCTCTTGTATTGGCAAGGCTAAATAACTATGGTAGGGGATTTTAAAGTATCCCACCGCTGCCACCATGAAATAACCCAAATACCCGTGCTTCCTGACTTTCAGGGAAGAGTGTATATGGGGAGAATTTAGTTTATTAAATAAAAGATGAAAATGATTAAAAAATGAAAGATTTATTAAAGTTTAAATGTTTTTTTATTGTTGTTCTCGCAAGGCCCGCTGTCTCTATGCGTAGGCTGCAACCTTCGAGTTTAATGTGTGGCTAAATTCTGGTTTTCCCTAATCATCCTTTGCTTATTTATACTGATTTAAAAGAACCAATTTCCATCCCCACCATTCAACCACTTGATAATGAAATTCGGCATTTCCATATGAAAATGCATTCTTACGCAACCTCATATGAAAAGAGCATTTTCATCATAATTCCCAACATCCGTTGCCAACATGCATTGACACCAAATCAATATTGCATTATTATTATTGCCTAAGAGTTCAATGGATCATATTTCATTTATACTGGCCCAATACAAAACATATCCAATAGATACACGTATCCATTGTAGTTCCAGATACACACAGTCAATATAGTGACCTAGTGTATTGAAGTGCCATATGATGTCCATAGAACCCAAAAACAATGCATGTGCATAATTGTCATTCTTACTTTGCCTTACTTTTGGAACCTTCGTTTGTACCGGCTCATGTTATAGTCGTAGCTATAGTTATGACACAGAGCTGGCGACAATTAATTAATTGCCGTGGTGTTAGGTTTCACCAAGTGGGCTCTCGAAGATGACACATTAATGTGCCGCAGTGTTGTGGATCGGTTGCGCGAATTACAAAGAAAGATGATACCGTACAAGATCGTGTGTGGTATCTTGGGAATGGAAATGAATATTTATATGATATAAGGCTGTCAGAGTGGTCGCATGTAGTGGATCACTACAATATACACAATTCTCTTTTCTTTTCGGGTTGACGGCAAAAGCCAATGCTACTATTATGAAAAATTGTAACATTATTTTGTTCAATAAAAACACATTTTCTATTCTATTCTATTCTATTTTTCTAATTACTCAAAATTTAGCTTACCAAATTTGGAATTTAGACAAACTTTTGTGTGAGCGTGTCAGTGGGTGGAAATAGTTTGTTGTGATTTCTAAAACTATCCTTTGTAATTATTGAAAATATTATTTAAATCAGTTGTGTGGTTCCGATTTTTTCGCAATAACAAAACCTGTCTGCATACAAAACAAATACAAGAAAGTTAAAAAAAAGATTAAAAACCGCCCAAAAAGTGGGTGTGGAAAATGTGAATGGCCAACTTCCTTAAAAAAAGCACCATCTTTAACCTTCACTTGGAACAAAACCTGAATTTTTATCAATTTTGACGATTTTTTTGTTAGTGGGCGTGGCAGTGGATGAACATTTTGTGTGGAGCTTTCTTTCCAAAACTACTTTCATTTCTGAAAATTTCATTCAAATTGGTTAAGTGGTTCGGTTGAACCTTCGGTTGAACACTTTCCGCTCTCCCATACAAGTCGCCCCACTGTGCGGCGCACAGTGGAACGTTTAGTACAAAATTCCGGACATTCGGTGATTTTTTGTTTTCATTCTTGGAAATATTTTTTGTTTGATATGCATCGAAAATTGTCGCCTCTTTTACATATAAAACCGTTTTTTTATGTACACTCTTTAGTTTTCAAATAATAGGGACTTAAAACCAAAAAAAATGGAATTTTAACGTATTCTTGTAGTTTGTTTTTCTCAGACCTTTTTATGTTTTCTTTTCGAAAAAAATTTTGTAGACATGCAATTGGTTCATTTAAGCTTAACAATTAAAGAAATCCTTGAAAAAAAATTGTTTTAGTCTTAGAAAAAACTGTTTTTGTGAGTATTTTTAAAAAAAATCCTTATTTCAGGTTTGAAGATGATTTTAAAAAAATGCTCAAAAATGCTCGGTTTTGGGGTAGTCTTAAATGAATTGTGCGCTTATTTGGAGTCATATTTTCAAAAAATTGGATCCTACCGCATCCGACCCCGCTTCCTGGAGGGTTTTTAAAAATCTCCCTTAGAGCTGAGAACTCTTAAATAAAATAAGTTTGTTAACTGGAGAAGGGGGTAGGGGCATAGTTAGTTATTATAAATAATAATAACTAACATTAAGAAATCTAAAACTATGAAACAGTGCATACATTGACATGAAAGAAAGAAGGAGGGGTGGGGAATTCTCCTTTTATCAATTAAATCTTATTTGCTTTGGTTAAAGAGATTTTGTCTTTAGGTTATCATTATTTGTTATAGACTTAATGGCAAAACAAAGTATAGCTCTCATGCTAACGGTTATTTTTCCTCTCTTAATTTAAAAAAAAAATGTAATAATGTGATTTTATAATAATGAATGCCATTTTTGTTTAGTTTTTTTTTAACAAAGCGATCGTCTAGGACACAAATAATTTTAAAGCCTTCTACTAAGTTAAAATGGTTGTGTTTACTTACGAAGATTTTGTCAACATTTTAAAGGCTAACGGGCGTGACTTAACTGACTATAAATATTGTTATCCAAACAGCGACAGTAAAATCTCGGAAAAAAAATTAGACTTGATTAAATTTTTTCGCAAGTTTTTTTTTAAAGCTGGAAAATTGATTTGTAGAATGCAGTTACAATAAAATGCAAAAAAACGGTTTGAAATGTGGCTTGAAACAGAATTCAATACATTAACCTTTATAAAACCACCCCCATCAACCGCTAACAACACTAATGAACAGTTTGATAACTTCAGTGAGCGACAAAAACAGGCGTAAAACCCAAGCTTTACGTCAAAGTTCGTGCAGCAATACGCTTCTTTTAGTCGAAAAAATGAAGCTGAAAGGTGAAGTTAAGCTTGTAGCTTGATGCTTCAAAAGTAATAGATTTTTTAATAAAAATACCATGAAAAGGCAAAAGAAATTTTGTATAAACCTATATTAACTAGAACAATATTCAATTTAAATAACATTCAAATTAAAATGTGAACGATGTCTCGAAATACATATTTAAAAAAAAGTGCAAAAATTCACATCAAACTTGTAATATGAATTAAAAGCAATAAATATTAATTGTTCCTTCTCCATAAAATTAATTTTATTTGTCTAAAGCTAAAATTTTTAAAATTCTAAGTTTCAGGGGTTATGTTGAAATTTTGTTTTTGGAAAATTGCTCATTTTTTCAGAGTTTTTGAAATACAGTATGAAACTATAATTTTTCAAAAACAAAATAGTGAAAACCGTTTCAAAATCCATCCATTATTTCAAAAGTTAAAGCCCGCGATGACCACTTTTTCATGTTTCCGTTCCACTGTGCGCCGGCCCTGGCAGAAATGTTCCTCTAGACTCTAGAGAATCACCGAAGACTTTTTTTCTAATCATATAATAAAACGGCAAACATGTTTTTTGTGGTACACTTTTCTCCAAAAGTATTTAACCGATTTCGATAAATTTTATATGGTTGGAAAGCCACAGTTACGGAGATGTGCAGAATATACTTGAGACACGCATTTACACACTGTGGGTCATTTTTGTTTTTGCACTGTCGAACACTTTGCATATTACATAAAATAAAATTTAATTTAATAAATTTGCTTGAAAACACTGCCAAATATATAAATAATAAATAAATTGGCACTCGAATTTCGAGAGCTGGGTCGGCTAGTTTTATTAAATTTTCAATAGTTATGTCGGTATTCAAAGTGTTCATCCATATACTCGTATGTTTTACTCGACAGTATGATTTCATGCAATTGTTTTGCCCACTAAACGCAGATATAAATAAAATGCACGACTGGGTCGCACGAACTTGCTCCTATGTAATAGACTAGGAATTTTAAAAACGAATGTTATTGGAGAAAACTGTTCATAAGGATAAAATGATTTTTTTTAAATTCTTTAAGAAGTAAGAGATAAAAACAGAATGATATGCAAACATGAATTTATGCAGGAACAAAAATTATAAGTCGTTGTAGTGGTTCCTTAAAAAAATAAGCTTTTATGTACAAAATTTTTAAAACATTTTTAAGAAAAAATTTTGGTACGCCAACCTTAAGTTTTTATTATTGTACGAATAAAAGTCTAATTTCCAAAAAAAAATAGTGAGCCGTTCTTGAGATATTGAATTTTTCAAAAAAAAAAAATTACTTTTTTTTCTAAAAATTGAAAAAATATTTTTTCTTAAGTTTTTAAATGCAATGTTTTTTAAACTTTTTAGGAGCTCTTTTATAAAAAATTTCATTAAAATCCGTTAAGTCGATAATGAGAAATTCTAAATTCGAAAAATTCGTTCTAGGGTAGGTACAGTCAGTAATATCTAGACTTAAAATTTTTTTTTATTAAATTATAAACCGTAAAGATTAATCAAAAGAAAAAAAATTTTAGCAAAATTCTCGGAACCGTTTTCGAGAAAAATGCGATTTTCGAAAACCATTTTTTAAAATTTGTATGGAAGGTACCGTTAGTTTTAGATAAAAAAAATTTTTTTTTTCTCAAATCTTGTAGGTTATATTAAGAAACTTTTATTTCCCAAGTTTGAAAAAAATCGAGCCTGGCGTTTTCGAAATATTGAGTTTCCGAAAAAAAATTTGGAATTTTTTTTTAAAAATCCAAAAATTTAAAAATTGAAAATTTGAATACGTAATACTATTCAAACTTTGGAGGAGCTTTGGCATAAAAAAAATTATTAAAATCGGCTGTACCGTTTTCGAGAAAATCAAAAACAAAAAAAATGGACCCAGGGGGGCTACCGAAAATAACAATTTTTTGTAAAATTTTTTTCAACCATTAGCTAGTTTTAACCAAATGAAATTTTTCGAATTTTTTTTAAAAAATTCTGTGGGACAGTTTTTGAGAAAAAAAAATATTTATGAAATTTCGAAAAAAAAATCGTATGGCAGGTACCGTTATTTTTGGTCTTAAAAAAAATAGAAAAAAACGTCCGGGGGTAAAAAATTAAAACCCATATCCACCAAGTTTGAAGAAAATCGGCCGAGCCGTTTAGGCTGTAGTCGAAACGACAGACAGACAGACAGACAGACAGACAGGCAGACAGACAGACAGAATTGCGAGACCCACTTTTTTGGTCTTCGCTATCATCGTAATGTCAACTTTGATCAAAATCTCGAGTTCGATTTTTTTTACGAATGCATAACTTGCCTTATAGTACCTATAAGTCGCAAGTAAAAATTCTTAAATCATTGCTGAAATAAAGGTAGAAATAAAAATTGCTTGTTTTTTTTTTTTTTTTATAATTAGCGCGCACACAAGGGGTTATTACTACCCTTAAAATGATTTACACAGTACGAGCATTAAGAAAACAAGGAGGTTTAAAAGGAGATACCGATGCACATTAGTTTTAAATTTTTGAACATTACAATGGGAAGGAAAAATAGAGCTGGGTAAAGCATTCCACATTCGTGTAATCCTTCTAAAAAAAAGAATCTCTGTATTTCACAGTACGTCCGAAGGTGGACTCAAGGGTAAACTGATGAGCATTCCTAAAAGCGCGAGTATTGCGGTTAAATTGTTTATATAGGAAATTTCTAAAATAGGTTCTCCTTATTTTTTGAAATTTTCAATCGGCAACACTGTCACTACCATATATACTGGAAGTTACTACGGAGTAGCAACATTATTTTCTATACTCCCACTTCCTTTAGATCCTATATAAGTCTATAATTATTTATTGAGTTCAGTGGTACTGTACTGTCCTTAAGGACAAAGCAAGATAGTCGCATCTGTTCGTTCTAATAGCATTGTCCCGTGATGCTTGTATCATTAGGTAAAATCTGTAATTTGCTATCCTATCCTAGCTTAGGTAAGTTCCCTTTCAAAAAAGCCGATTAAATGAGCAGAGCTCAGGAAAGTATTTTTCTACATCTAGCTTCTAACCTCTCACAAAACCACTGCAGTGCAGTCTTTCTAATTGAGTTCGAATGAATGAATTCACTGGGTTAACGTCGAGGTGTAGGGCAAGGATGCTAGAGCACGAAAACACAAACGGTCGAGAAAGGGAAGACAAAAAAAAATTGCCGCTTACATGCACCAACCATTTGAGTTTCATCGCTTTCACATGTAACTCGGCTGCAGAAAAGGACTTTCATCGCGAATATAGTGGTCCACGGTAAAACAATGCCATAAATACTCTCTCTGACCCTCTATTATTGTAGAATGCCGTATACGCAACTCATGATGGTTCTGTGGACTGAGTCTTTCTATAAACCTCTTAATGCCTGGACAGGACCACGGATGTGAAAGTGCATACTACACACAGTCATATCAGCTACAGATTTTCCTAACGGTTAAGATAATTGGAATCTCTTTTTTAGTAGTGTAACTCTACCTCCTATCAGCATTTGTTTGACGACTTATTCAAATTTAATTGCTTACATTTCGTGTCCTTTGTGAATTGCCAGGCGTTGGCGTTATTTGTGCGTCCTGAATTCCTAATATCAGCGTAAAATTTCGCTTTTGTTCATCGAAAGGCATCGGAAATAACTCACGGTCGAATAGAAATGATGCATGCGAGTACGTAATCGTTCCCTATAAAAAGGTCCTTTTCCTTTTTTGTCTACCGATTTCCATTATACGTTGATGTCAATATAGCAAATCGAATGATTTTCGATTTAAATTGAGAATGGTTGTTTTCATGTGATGTATAAATGATTGAATGAAGCAAATTGATTTTTGAGTTTGAGTAGTGATTGTAATTGTAAATCATTGCTGAATTAGTTTACTCGGTTAATGAATGGTTTTTCGTTTTCAATTTAGTCAGAAATGGACATTGGTTTTTGAGAAAAAAATAGCTTTTCTTGATAACCGTACAAAAATACAAACAAATACAAAAGAAGTATAATTTCAAAACTCATCTATATCACTATTTTCAAAAAATAAGTGAAGAATGACGGAAGTGTTCTTTAAAAAGGCCTTAGTGTGTACTAAACTTGGTTTTTTACTTGCGATATAGGTACTATAGGGCAAGTTCTGCATTTGGAAAAAAAATCGAACTCGAGATTTTGATCAAAGTTGACATTACGATGATAGCGAAGACGAAAAAAGTGGGTCCGACAATTCCGTCTGTCTGTCTGTATGTCTGTATGTCTGTATGTCTGTATGTCTGTACCTCGAACTACAGCCTAAACTACCGGAGGTATTTTCTTCAAAATTTGTAGTTAAGGGTCTTCGGTGATTCCCTAGAGGAGAAATTGAAATTTTTTTTTTTAGCTCCAAAACTAAGGGTACCCCCCATACACCCGTAATGCAAAATCTTATTTATCTCGAAAACGGCTCAAACGATTTTGATAAAAAAAATTAAGTGTGATATTATGGACATGGACTATATTTTGGTGAAAAAAAAAATTGGGGGGAAATGTTATTAGGTGTACCTGTCATAGAACGGTTTTTTCTTATTTTCGAATTTCTCACCAAAGCTCTAACGATTTTAACCAAAATTTTTATGCAGGAGCTGCTTTGTATTTGAAAAAATATAAACTAAAATTTTTTTCGAAAAAATAGTTTTTGGATTTTTAAAAAAATAATACAATTTTTTTTTTTGAAAATTCAATATCTTGAAAACCGATACACGATTAAATTTTTAAATTACGTTTTAAAATGTATTTCATTAAATACTAAAAATTTGCGTATCAATTTTTTTTATAAAAATTTTAAGGAAAATTTAGTACACAAAAAACATGTTTCAGTGTGTCTGTATGTCTGTACCTCTCACTACAGCCTAAACCACTGGACCTATTTCTTTCAATCTCGGTAGTTAAGAGTCTTCAGTGATTCCCTAGAGGAAAAATTGAAATTTTTTTTTTAGCTCCAAAACTAAGGGTACCCCCCATACACCCGTAATCTTGAAAACGGCTCTAACGATTTTGATCAAAAAAATTAAGTGTGATATTATGGACATGGACTACATTTTGGTCAAAAAAATTTGGGGCAAAATTTTATTAGGGGTACCTGCCATAGACCCGTTTTATTTGATTTTCGACTTTCTCATTAACGGCTTTAAGGATTTTAACCCAAAATTTTTAGCAGGAGTTCCCTTAAGTTTAAAATAATATTGTATATAAAAATATTCCAAAAAATATTTATTGGGTTTTTAAAAAAAAAAAAAAAATTTTAAATCAATATCTTCAAAACCTATGAACGATTATTTTTTGAAATTATTTTTTAAAACCTATGAACGATTATTTTTTGAAATTATTTCTTAAAACCAATATTATTAAGAACTTAAAATTCGCATCCCACATTTTTTTCTTGAAAAATTTTAGAGAAATTTCTTATATAAAAAATTTATTTAATAATAAAACGATTTTTTAAGGTTTATTTGCATAAATTCATACTTTTCCGGAAACGAGACGGCAATTTTATGCATTTGAACATTATTATCTCATTAAATCCAGGTTTTATATTTTTTATAAAATGTATCTTAAATGTACTTTTACATAAGAGCAAGTTCGTGCGATCCAGTCGTGCATTTTATTTTTTAATAACTAGCATACACTCAAGAGGTAATGATTTATGAATACCCTTATAATGTTATAAATATCACAGTGCGACCAGTTAGGAAATGAGGAGGGGATTTAAAAAGAGGTGCAAACTCACATTGATTTTAAATGGTTGTGCATCACAATGAGGGTGCACAATCGAGTGGGGTATAGTATTCCACATTAGAGTAGTACGGCTAAAGAATGAATCTTTATATTTTACAGTACGCCTGAAATTAGGCTCAAGGGTAAGCTGATGCAGTTGGCTACCTCATTAGAGCACTATTTATAATTGGTGATTTTTTTGCTAAATTTTATTTTTGGCAACACTGGTTTTGACAGCTCAGGCACGTTTTGTGTCACTGTCAAACATCTTCAGTTTGGTCTATAATTTAACCATGAATCGTCTAACAAACGAACACCTCTTGCAAATTATTGAATTTTATTATCAAAATGCGTGCTCTTTTAAAAAAGTTCATCGCGCACTTCTTTCATTTTATGGTCAGTTTAATCGACCTACGGAGGCGGCTATTCGGGCTATTGTGACTAAATTTCTCACCAAATTTATATTGTTGGACATTAAACCACCAACACGCTTACGTAGAATGCAAACTGAGGAAAATATCGCAGCTGTATCGGCCAGTCTTAGTGATGACCGTGAATTATCGATTCGGCGCCTTTCGCAACAATTGGGCTTCTGTTACTATACTACGTGGAAAATTTTGCGGAAGGATTTAGGTGTGAAGCCTTTCAAAATACAGCTGGTGCAAGAATTGAAGCCGAACGACCCACCACAAGGGCGAATTTTTGGTAAATGGGCTCTTGAAAAGTTGGCCGGAGATCCACTTTTTTATCGAAAAATTAAAATTGTGTTCAGCGACGGAAGCTCATTTCTGGTTGAATGGATACGTGAACAAGCAAAACTGGCGTATTTAAATATTTTAACAATTTTAATTTATCGTTCGAAAAGTTAAGTCGTTCTTCAATTTGAAAACATAATTCGACATAATAGCTGCTCATCACTTTTCTTAATTTCATTAGTTTTGGTTCATAAATGTCATTTTCCAATGAGTACCTTTCAAAGTGAAGGCCAAAATACATTTGAGAATATGGTAAACAGTTTTCAGGGTTTCTTACATTTGTGTTTTTATTAATATTTTTTTACTATACAAAATTGTTCATTATTTAGTTTTAACGTATTCATACTTTTGATCAAAGAGTGTATTTTTGTGTTCTCAGATTGAAATATTCGAAAAATTCAAAAAAAACTAAATTGTCTTTATTAAAAAAAAAAATCAAAAATTTGAGAAGCCTTAGAAGTAGGTTCTTCAAATGAGTGCAGTATACAAAAATGCAGAAAACAAAGGATTCCATTTCTCTATATATTTAAGAGCATTTCCAATGAGAGCCAATGAGTTTTGCAGAATTTTGATGCTCATTAACCCCAAGTGCTTTGTGGAAAGTAATGAAATCTTTTCGTTTTTTCGAGCTGTTACAAAAATAGAAATATATACCCTTAATGATTTTTCTATTTGCCCAGGTGTACATTTAGAGGCATAAGCGGAGCACAAACTTAAATTATGACATGTGCCTCCAATCTTTAAAATATATTTTCTAGGATTAATATTTTTCAAACGTGAGGCAGCACCACTTAAAGAACCCATCATAACAGCAGTATTGTTTAAAGCAAATTCAATCATATTTTGAATTGAAATATTAAAATGATTCAAAGTTTCTACAATTTTATTGTAGATTGATTCTTCTGTTGAGTCCTTTAGCTCATAAACCCAAAAAACTTGTCTTTTACTGCTCCCTCAACTGAATCAAAATACCTTACAAGGACAACAAAACATATTTTTGATGAATTATTAGTGCTTTCATCAATTAGTATACTATATTTTTTGCAATGTCTTCCAAGGCATAAAAATAAAAATTTAGGTGTGGTTGTGGTTGTATGGGATATGGTAAATTAAAAAGATAGGCGATAGGTGAGCTGCAAAAAGTGGTAAAATTAGATTTTTAGGTGGTAGGTTTTCATGAACAGCAAAAAGTGGTAGAAATACCACTTAAGTGGTAGAAGTCTCAACACTGCTTTGCATAATATGATGGATTTATGACGGAAACACAATCGTCACAACATAGATCGATTTATACATAGTCAACTCAATTTAAACCTTAATAACAGTACCTACTTCCTTGATCGGCTGCCACTTAATAGTATTAGTATATACAATATTTAAGCTTAGAGGTGAACTCATTAAATTGAATTATATTCCACATCGACCGGATCTGCCAATTCTGTGTGACATTTGTAACCTAAGGGAAAGAGAAGATGTTTACCATTTCATTGCCATATGCCCCATTCTAAGAGAATTTTGCTTGAGATATACATACTTCGGAAAAGCTTTTATATGCATAGAAGTGAAGCTTTCTGAACGGTAGTCTTGGCTGGAAAGTATTGTATCAATATGCGACGGCAGCACTGAGGTACAGAAATCGTATAGAAGGCAACTTTTGAAAAGGAAGATTAAATTAAAATACTAAAAGAAAATGGAAAAAAAAGTATAATAAAAGCAAAATAGCAATAAAATATTTTATGTAAAGATAATGTCAATGTCAATCTGGTAGACGACCTTTAGCCAAAACCATATCAACTTTAAGCTTATTGAAATTGTTAACTTTTATTTTATTTATTTAAATAAAGTTTTCATAACTAACTAACTACTTCTATACTTTTTGGTGCTTAATAGGTAGTACACAATTCTCATGCTAATTAATCCCTCATCAAAAATCCTAGCAAAACAAAGTAGTTGCTTGCAAAACTCGTTTATTTCAATGACATAAAAAAATATGCTGGCAATTTTCGTTATGGTTTTAACTCAAGTGTTGCAAAAATTCTTATAAAAAACATCCTGGGTAAGCTCGAAAATAAAATAGTGTTTTATGAGTTTTTTAATATTTAATAATAAAATATATTGTGTTAATAGATCATGGAGCCATACGCATTCATAAAGCAAATTGCACTAGGGAAACGGCGAAAAAAAATCGCTATTTAAGTAATCTCCACCATAAACGCCACAGCTTCCACACTGCAATCATCGTGGTAATAAGTTCAACTGCTATAACAAATAAAGTACTATTCACATGAGAGCGACCAACGGCCGACGAATGAACGAACATTCGCCTATTTTGACATTTCGTTCACATGCATTTTTTTTTATTCGTCGCGAATGGCGTTTACTTAGACAACTGTCTTAGTTTCTTTCGAAATTTACAAAGTGTTTACAAAACAGTATGAGATCTAAAAAATATTTGTTAAAAAAAAGAATTTTGTTGATCTTAATTATGAAAAAAATAAAAAAAAGACTTCATGTACATCCACTTAACAAATCAAGAAAATTTGAAGGAGGATATGTTTCCCTAATTAAAAAATTGGAAAAATATCCCACCAAGTTTTTCAAATACTTTAGGATGTCAAGAGAGAAATTTGAATTTATATTTAGATTAATTAAAAGAAACATACTTCCGGAACCCACAAGCTTCAGAAAAGATGTAATTTGTGCCAAGGAAAAGTTTGTTATAACGCTACGGTAAGATATATATTTCCTTTGCTTTTTTGTTTTCTGTTATACTATTTGCACTTTATTTTCTGTAGATTTCTTGCTACTGGTGCAAGTTTTGTTGATTTAGCCTACAGGTTTCGAATGGGAGTATCAACAATAAAAAAAACAATAGATACAACGATTCAGGCTATTATTTACAATTGTTTGAGAATTGCTATCCCAAACTCTCTTTCCAAAGAAGATTGGAAACAGATATCTTTGGACTTTTTACAGCGCTGGAACTTTCCGAATTGCCTAGGTGCTGTTGATGGAAAACATGTTCTAACATTTGCCCCAAAGAACAGTGGAAGTTTGTACTTCAACTACAAAAAATCATTTTCGTACAACCTGATGGCCGTGGTGGACGCAAAATATCGTTTTTTAATGGTTGACATTGGAGCTTATGGCAGCAATGCAGACTCAACAGTTTTCAGTAGCAGCCCTTTTGGAAGCGCTTGGCTTTATAATCCTAAGCAACTCAATATTCCAGATGATTCACCTCTTCCTGGAACGACAAACAAATTGTCTTATATTATTATAGGAGATGTGGGTTTCGCATTAAAATCAACCATCCTGGACAAAAACTTTCAATTCGGGAAAGAATTTTTAATTACAGGTAGTATTGGAGTCTGTAACTATAGTTTTATATTCAAGACTTATTCTTGCAGATTATCCAGAGCAAGAAGAGTCGTGGAAAATGCTTTTGGCATATTGGCCCATACCTGGAGAATACTATTAAAACGCCTCGAAGTCAATAAAGAGTCAGGAAACAATATAATATTGTGTTGTTGTATTCTTCACAACTTCCTCAGGATGAATACAGATGAATCTCCGGTGCAGAAAGACATCCATAACCAAGCTCCGAACAGTCCTTTTATTTCAACACCCGTTTCAGGATTATGATGTCAGAGCAAAATTTGCTGACTGGTGTTCAGATGAAGGAGACGTGAGCTTTCAACATAACATGATTTGAAATTCCGAAATAAAACGAGCTTTTTCATATAAAAAACATTTATTAAAAATTATTTTTACTTAAACTAAAAACAACATTTAATTTCACTTAGGAAAGTCTTGTTCAGTCTATTTAAACAAATTTATAGGTATTCATACATATTAATTTAATGCACTTCATAGAACTTAAAACTAATTTCATAAAAAAAACAATATTCAAAATAACAAAATAACATGAATAGAACTTAAAACTAATTTCATAAAAAAAAAACAATATTCAAAATAACAAAATAACATGAAATAAATAAGAAAAATAAGAAACGAAAAATTAATAAAAAACAAAAAGAACAATTATCACAAAAAAAAACAAAGGCATTTCACAAACCCATCTTCATTCATCCTCAAATTCGATGTCATGAAAGACTTGCAACACGCGCATTTCCAACTTGGATTGTTTTTGTCGGCTCCAAGTATTTGCACGTTGCGCTAGAGACACGAAAAACTTTTCCAAGGGCGATGTGTCGGGTTCATTTAATTCCGTCAATACCGTCAACAGTCTGTCCGTATCTGATTCGGACGTTTTTTTCTTCTTGTTTGACTGCGGTTGTGTGGGATGCACAGATTCAGTTGTGGGCCGCTTATTAGAGGATGTTGTTGGTTCCTCAGTTCCTTCTATTTCGAGGTCAACGCAAGCATTTTCCTTTTCACCTAACATGTTGCCATACGTTCTAAAAAAAAAAACATAAAAAAGCTATTAGCAAAGATGAAAAATTTGATTACTACCTTGGTACTTCTATGTTCGGAATGAGGAACTTCATTATTTCAAAATAAGGCCATGGTTTCTTGCTTGGAACTGCCTGTGACCCACTAGGAATATTCTTTTCTTTTTTGTACTTTTTTGCAAAAGTATCCCGCAAATTCTCTTCTTTCTCTTCTTTCTTGTACCTATCTGAATAGGAACGGTTGGCCTTGTTATATAGTGTTGGATTTGCTTCCACTTCCAAAATCAATCTTTGGTCAAATTCCTAGAATTATTTACATTATTTTAGTATTCCTTGCTTAAACATTTATTTGAATTTTTACTGAATATATTTTCCATGATCGCTTCAGCCATTACCAAACACCAAGAAAATTATTTTAGAATGATTTTGAGGTTAGTCGCGCGCGAACAATTCATTCGTTGCAGTGTGGATGGTATGTGGAACGCGAATAGTGTTTGACAGTTCGTAGCAGTCATATTGCAATTCGCGAAGACCAATTTATTTTCTCAAATTTCTCTCATTTAATCAATTACAATGCAAATTTTAATATATTAACATTAAATTAAACTAAATTTCTACCCTTTTGTAAAGTTTTTGTGAAGAATTTAGTCTTATATATGTTTTAAATCCCCTTTCTTTTTTTATTCGTTGGTCGTTGGTCGCTCTCATGTGAATAGTACTTAAGACTGGCGTACAATTTTTTCCGGTGTTTCACAAGAACAATTATTCCAAAATCAAGCAGTATAGCTTTTTAATTACATTCTTTATACCAAACTGAACCAAATTTGATAGTCATTCATAATGATGAAAAAGCAAGTTGATTTGAAGGTAATCAATATACGAGGGTGGGTCAATAAGTCCGTGACTTTTTGAATTTCTGACCTCTTTACTGAAACAGCAACACTGCTCCTGTCAACAGGCATCTGTCAGTTGACTCCTGTCAAAATTTAAACTTGCTGCGTCACTTTTTTTGTGTTTGACAGCTATTTTTATCAGACTACTCACTAATTTGAGGAGAAAATAGAAAAAAGTGAATTTCGTGTGCTTAATAAGCATTATTTCTTGCGAAAAAAAAACATTACCGAGACCAAGGCTAAGCTTGATAAATACTATGGGGACTCTGCACCATCGATTTCAATGGTAAAAAAGTGGTTTACTGAATTTCGTTGTGGCCGTACAGACACTGAAGATGCCGAACGTCCTGGACGCCCAGTTGAGGTCTCTACACCCGAAACAATCGAAAAAATTCACGATATGGTGTTGGCCGACCGAAGATTGAAAGTGCGAGAGATTGTGGAAGCCGTAGGGATCTCGCATGGCTCAATGGTTTCAATTTTGAATGATCACTTGGGCATGAGAAAGCTTTCCGCAAGATGGGTGCCGCGATTGCTCACAGTCGACCACAAACGCAATCGTGTAACAACTTCACAGGAAGGTTTGGCGTTGTTTAAAAGCAATATGGAGGAGTTTTTGCGCCGTTTTGTAACCGTGGACGAAACATGGATCCATCATAACACACCAGAGACCAAACAACAGTCAAAACAGTGGGTTTCTAAGAAGCGTTGGACAAAGTGTATAGAGCTCAAGGGAGACTACGTTGAAAAATAAAATTATTTTTTTATCAAAAAATCTGTGTTTTATTCCAAAAGTCACGGACTTATTGACCCGCCCTCGTACCGTCCATACTTGCTATCCATTGTTCAGACGAATATATTCTTCTATTCGAGAAGTTCTGTTATTTTGAAGAAATTAATCAATTTTTTCGTTGCAGTGTTAAATTTTAACAAAGTTCAAGTTAAAAACAAATAAAATAATTTAACTTACCCATTTCTTTATAATAAAGAAATGTTTTTGTATGGATGTCAAAGCCTACGATTTTTGTTCTTCCATTTGATGGATCAAGCTCTTTAAGTTAATTTATATTCCTTCATTTGAACGTTTTAATTTTTTTTTTGAATTGAAGAAAAGTTGTCATTTGAACCAGCTTGTTTCTTTCAATTAAATACTTAATACTTTTCAAAATAATGATTTTTTTTTGTTCTTTATATAGTTTAACGCTAATTTGCTTTGAAACTGAAAATATTTTCCTCCTTTAAATAAAATTATTTAATGAAAATGTCGAAATATTCTTCATATATATTATTAATATTAATTATTCGTCAGTGTAATTAAATATTTTTATGAACTTGATGCATATAAAAATTGAGAGTTGAGAAATATTCCTTAGATTTTGCTCCTAGATCTTTTCAAATTAAAAAAGTAAGAACCTTCAAATTGATGGAATTACATAATGATATCACAAACCTGAATATTTTCCTTTTGAGGTGGAGCAACTATCGGGCACCCATTATAAGCAATCATTGGCCGTATGAGGGCCTTGTGACAAATCACCATTACCGTTTCGTCAAGTTACGTGCCCTACGATCACTAGCTTTAGCCCGTCCTTTTTCGTATCTCTTGTGGCTCCATGCAATGAGAATGGCTTCCGATTTCTTAAAGTTGTTTTTCATCTTGTCGAAGAACCACTGCAAAAGATTTCCGATGACCTTGACTTTTCAAACTGTTTACTACGCTATCTATGATAGTCGGTGGATAGTCTGAGTTAGACAACCTATCAGATCACTGGTGTAAATACTGAATAGAATATGCGCGTTGATCGCTCCTTTGTTTATCAAAAAGTGCGGTTGCGGTAGAAGTTGCATTGCTACTTTTGACAACGAACTTTCTACCGTTGAATATATCATAAAGCAAAAATATTTAAATAGAGACCCTCTAACCATACAGTTTCTTCATATCAAACAGATAAGCATTCGTATAGGGCCTTCAACTGAACTGAGTATTCGATATGAAATTGTCGTGCTCAACCCAATTGGCAAGAGCTTTATTGTCACTTTTCGAGAACCGTACTCTTACTCGGAAGAAGAGTTCTTCATGAGGGATCCGTCGGCTAAGAGTTGACATTTCCAGTTTTGGAAAGACGATGCATTTTAGCTGTACTATCCATTATTAAACAGTTTGGTATAAATGTCATTTGCTTCCCGAGATAGATGATTTGGTGACTATTATTTCCATTTTTGAAACTAATGGTTTTTACTTGCGACTTAAAGGGGCCATAAGGCAAGTTATGCATTCGTAAGAAAAATCGATAATATTTTTATTTTTTTCCCCCACACACCAAAAATAAAGGTGCCTGCCATACGATTTTTTTTCGACATTTTATAAATGTTTCTTTTTTTCTCAAAAATTGTCCCACAGAATTTAAAAAAAATATATAAAATTTCATTTAAGTAATGGTTGAAGAAAATTTTCCAAAAAATAATTATTTTTTGTAGCCCCCTTGGGACCATTTTTTTGTTTCTGATTTTCTCGAAAACTATGAAACCGATTTTGATAATTTCAAAATTATATTATTATACTATTGCGTATTCAAATTTTCAAATTCGTTTTTTTTTTTTTGATTTTAAACAAAATTTCAAAATTTTTTTTCGGAAACTCAATATGTAATTCGAAAACCCCATGCTCGATTTTTTTCAGGCTTGATAAATAAAAGTTTCTTAGTATAATCTACAAGATTTGAGAAAAAAAAATTTTGTTTTGCCTAAAAACAAAGGTACCCACCATACAAATGTATTTTTCTCGAAAACGGCACCTTGAAGGTTGATAACATTTTTTTTTCTCGATTCATTTTTAAGATCTATAATTCAACACAAAAATTTGATATTAAGATATAATGTACTGACTGTTCTTGAAAAAAAAAAAAACAATTTTTTTATTGGAAAATTCGATATCTTAAAAACGGATCAATGTTTATTTTTTGGAAATTAAATTTTTATCTGTACAATAATACAAAGTTTAAGTTGGCGTACGAAATTTTTTTAAAAATTTTGTATATAAAAGCCCTGTTTTTCAGGACAAGATCCAGTCAAACCCTCGCATTAACCTTGTTCACAGGCTGTAAAGCAGCTCTCATAGTATTCTAGGGAATCTTCGATAATAAAAAGAGATTCAAGACGGCGCGGAATTCTCCGGATATAAGCCTGCTGTCAAAAGAACGCCTTTGTTTTCTATCCCTCTCTGAAGTTTAAGGCACGGAAGGTCGTTTTTAGGATCCCTGCTAAATACCTTATTAGTTTAAGGGAAGATATTAGAGGTCGGCAGAATTAACGCTGCATTTTTAATCTCAAATGGACATTGGAAGTCATTTTTGACACTAATCTCATGCTCGGTTTTTCTAAAATTTAAAATGAAACACTGGTCTCAAATTATAGTTTTGCCAAATTGAATTTTTAAAAAGGTTTTATTTGTATGATTTTGGAACAAAACCTGATAACTTTATTTTTATTGAACCGAATATACATACAACCAATAAATAAAAAAAATAAAAAAAAATCACAAACATATTTTGTTTTTCATTGCAGTGTCCAAAGCGAAAATACTTGCTAATCCCGAGCTGTTCTTCAAAAGTGGGAGTGATATCAATTTAACATGTATCGCAACACAAGCACCCGCCCCACCATCGTACATCTACTGGTACAAGGATGGTGACTTAATAAACTATTCGCAGCGTGGCGGAATCAATGTTCTAACCGAACGCCTGACAAAAACAAGTAAATTAGTGATAGCTCGTGTGGTGCCGTCAGATTCTGGCAACTATACATGTACACCAAGTAATTCAAGTGAGTATACCTTTGTACACTTTTAACCTTGTTTCAGGTTGTTCCTTCCTGGATATACCAGGAGCCAGAACATGCAATGTGTGAATATAGATAGGAACCAGAAATTGAAGGATTTTATTTCCTGTTGTTTTATAGATGAAGCACTAGGTCCAGTCTTTATATGAAAATATTACGAACATGAATAGTGCAATATATAGTACACATATACATACATATGTACATAAAAGTACTTAGTTTCGTTTACATTTCCTTTATTTTAGCTTTTCAATCAATATAAGGCTTGGTAAATATTCATTTAATATTCTGTTATACATCATACTTGTTAGGACTAGAATTAATTTGGATAGTGATAAGCGGTAATTAAAACAAGAAAAGTGCTTCAAATATCTTCCTAACAAACCAAAAAGTGTTCCAAGAGTCAAAAATAAAAAAAATCATTTTACTTAAAAATAAGCCAGGACTTAAATGTGTATGTGGAAAGTCAATATTCGGTTCGCCATACATACATGTACATATGTATGTACGTTCAAACAAGGAACATGAATACATTTACATATGTAACTTTATGGTGTCTTTTGACAAAATGTACATACCTACATTGTATACAGTTGTTGGCGCGTCCTGAACCCCAATAGGTCCATGCATTCGCAACCAAAATAGAGTTAGTTTGATTGTGAACTATTTTATCGAGGATCCTGCTTCCACGACTAGTGAACTGTTGTTGACGGTCATATTTTTAAAAATTAGTATAAAAACAAGAGCTCACTTAAGTCTGTACTTAAAAGTTTTTAATTCATTATAACTTCCTATTAATTATAGTACATTACTCATAAGCTAATCAACCCAAGAAAATTATTTTTCCAAAGAGGAAAAATAGAAGTCATTCGTCATTCCTTAAATAAATGGTTCCTTAACTATGAATAGTCGCAACCTGAGATACCTCTTCGAATCATTTAAAAAGCTAGATTTCTATCATCAGCTAGGTCTTTAAACCGCAGGTTCGGTCTTCCATATCTCTCGAACATTAGGGCTAGCAGAATTTCTTGGCTGGGTCTCGACTTGAAATTCGTTGCTTTTTTCCAGGATTTCTTTCAAGTTATGATTCGGTCTCTAGTCCATCTGCCGGGTCGTATAACTTGCCAACAATAGGTGACTTTGATTAATGATTTGATGCATCCATGCAACCAAAACGTTACCTTCGTATGTTATTTCTTATCTTATCTTATCTTATCTTATCTTATCTTATCTTATCTTATCTTATCTTATCTTATCTTATCTTATCTTATCTTATCTTATCTTATCTTATCTTATCTTATCTTATCTTATCTTATCTTATCTTATCTTATCTTATCTTATCTTATCTTATCTTATCTTATCTTATCTTATCTTATCTTATCTTATCTTATCTTATCTTATCTTATCTTATCTTATCTTATCTTATCTTATCTTATCTTATCTTATCTTATCTTATCTTATCTTATCTTATCTTATCTTATCTTATCTTATCTTATCTTATCTTATCTTATCTTATCTTATCTTATCTTATCTTATCTTATCTTATCTTATCTTATCTTATCTTATCTTATCTTATCTTATCTTATCTTATCTTATCTTATCTTATCTTATCTTATCTTATCTTATCTTATCTTATCTTATCTTATCTTATCTTATCTTATCTTATCTTATCTTATCTTATCTTATCTTATCTTATCTTATCTTATCTTATCTTATCTTATCTTATCTTATCTTATCTTATCTTATCTTATCTTATCTTATCTTATCTTATCTTATCTTATCTTATCTTATCTTATCTTATCTTATCTTATCTTATCTTATCTTATCTTATCTTATCTTATCTTATCTTATCTTATCTTATCTTATCTTATCTTATCTTATCTTATCTTATCTTATCTTATCTTATCTTATCTTATCTTATCTTATCTTATCTTATCTTATCTTATCTTATCTTATCTTATCTTATCTTATCTTATCTTATCTTATCTTATCTTATCTTATCTTATCTTATCTTATCTTATCTTATCTTATCTTATCTTATCTTATCTTATCTTATCTTATCTTATCTTATCTTATCTTATCTTATCTTATCTTATCTTATCTTATCTTATCTTATCTTATCTTATCTTATCTTATCTTATCTTATCTTATCTTATCTTATCTTATCTTATCTTATCTTATCTTATCTTATCTTATCTTATCTTATCTTATCTTATCTTATCTTATCTTATCTTATCTTATCTTATCTTATCTTATCTTATCTTATCTTATCTAGAAATTGATCTACATAGTTCGTTTTTATAGATGTTATTATATGCGGCGTTAAAATCAATGAAAATGTGGTAAGTATCGATTTGAAGCTCCTGGTTTTTTTCCAAGATCTGCCGTTATATGAAAATTTGATAGATGGTGGTATTTCCTGGTCTAAGGCCGCACTGCTATGAACTTATCAGGTTGTTGACGAAAGGCTTCAGACGTTCAGAGGATCTTGAGGATCGGGCAGACAATGCTGAGGTTCATACATCGGACATGCTTTCTTCCGACCATATTTTGCAGATGAGGTGGTGAATACTGCCAACGAAGTAATCACCTGCAGCTTTTTATAGTTCGATGAATCTACTCACTTCGTCCAGGTCGGGTGGGCGGTATTGTTGATCTGCGTCACCTAATTCGAATAGTATTATCTCTATAGCAGCAGAACTGTTTTTTTTCATCGCCGTTATAACATTTGGAAAAATGGTCTTTCCATAATCTCTGCATGGGCTGTGGATCCACTATGATTTCCCCTTGGTTGTCCAAGCAGGAATTCGGATTGTGATATTTTGTTTGCTTTCTGGGAAAACCTTCCAGCCTCAGTCTTGCTATGGCATCCCTCTATTTCCTCGATCGAGCGCTTCTCATGCTCCTTATTTTTCTTTCTGAGTAGCCTAGTTTTTCTATCCTCATCTGCTCGTAGAGCTCGCGAGCATCTCTGGCCCTTTTTGCTGGTGGCAGAGAACTTCTTAAGAGGTTGAGAAACTCGATGAGAACGTCCCACCCTTCAGCGAAGTCGATCAGCCTGTATCCGTTATCGGGGGTGGTTTTTTTTCAGGCTATATCTTCTAATCATGTCACCAAAGATGTCTTCTCTTCCTAGCTTGGCGCTAAAGTCTCCAAGGACAATTTTAATGTCATAACTAGGACACTGCTCGTATGTTTGACCAGGATGTCGTAGAATGTCTTCATGTTTCTTTTCTGTTAGGCCACTCGTTCATACAGAATCGTCCACGGGAGGCCTACCTCCATCGGAGTCCTTACCATTAACCCCGACATAGCCGAAGCCATCTCGGTCGTAAAGTTATGACATGTTGCAGGCATGCACACACCTCTTGCTTAGGAGACGAGGTCTATCTAACACCTCTTGAATCCAGGCACGCCTGGAAACCATGTGTCTCCGCATTCGGAATAAACCAAGCCACCACGATACTCCCACTAGGGGACCTACCTCATAGATAGTCTGAGAAAGAGAGCACGCACGCGACAGCTGAACTTCACTATCCGAAGATAGAATAAGAGAGCCAGAATATTATTCTAGTGGGCGGGAAGGCACCTCGACGGCCCAGTCTCCAACCTGAAGAGCCAGGTCTTTATAAATCGCTCCTTATAGAGGCCAGTGCTCCGAGTAGCCCTATCGGAGTAGCCCTGTGAGGTGTTCACTAAGTAGTTCAGCCTAACTGGAACTGTAGACGCCACCGTTGATTCCATCTGGAGAATTCCTCCGCCGGCCGCCGCGCCGCATGGATGAAAGAAGAGATTTTCTCCCAACAACTTTCTACTGGGGTTGGGACCCAATCTCCAGTTGAGGAACAAGGCACCCGATGTTTACCGCGAGAAGGTGAGAATGGGTATGGGAGTCCATAGACAGAGCTTGGTTTTTAGAAAATCCTGTGAACGCTTGTGTCTGCTAATATATAGAGCTCGAATTGGAGCTTGTGCGCGAAGGTTCATATTGTTTGTTTTGACGTTTAAAAAAAAAAAATTAAACGAGTATATTTTATATTTTAGTGCTTGTGTTGTGTGTGGTGCAATTTTCCGATAAGTTTGGTGGTAATAATTATAAAGGAATCAACAACACAACCGCACAATAACGCATCGACTGCACCTTCTTCCTTTCTTTTCAAAGTCATGGAAATGCTGATCAGCAATCAGCTAAAAAATACCTTGAAGATCGAAATGTCTTTAATGACCAGCAATACGACTTTCGTAGAAATAGGTCTGCTATTGATCTGATGTCATATCTCACTGAGAAGTGGAACTAGTGTAAACATCAATTTTAAGTACCAAAATAAATTGGACTTGAAATCAAATGCGTGATAGAATTTAGGACGAAGGTGTTTTAGCGAAAATGCAAACATTTGATATTGATGAGTCTCGCCTTCTTCTTCTTACCTTTTCTTTGTGCTCAGTTTTGTCTCCCGCACTCTACCTTATCATCAAAAATTATCTCTTGCCTGAAATTTCTCGTGGAACTGAAATGGCATTGTATGTAGCCCATGCTTAGTAGATTCCTATAACGACAGCATTATACAACCGTGAGCAACTTAATGCTTTGAAATCAGAATGCTGTTTTTTGTCGACCAAGCGAGTTCAAAGAAAAATAAAATTTCGGTATGTATGTTACTTACCATCTCTTATGATCCTCACATATACGACGTGCGTCGCCAACAACTCAGCCGTAACACCGGTTGTCTACGACAAGAGCAATAGTGAGCAAGAGCGTAAGACCATGGCAGTTCATTAGTGCCAATTACGAGCAGGAGCATAAGACTAGTGCTAGAGCGTCAAAAATTAAGAAAACCTGTACACAACCGCACGCAACCGAAATCAGAACATCCACCAACCCTTTGTGCAGAGCGCACAACATTTCAACATCATCGTCTTTTCGGTCCGCAAAATGCAACAACAAAATACATTAGCGGACCCAGAGCAAATCAACAAGAGCAGAGCAACGACGATGTACATCATCACGCCACCTAAGTAGCGGTGGTTGCGACCGAGAAAAACGAATTCTCGTATAGAGCCTGCGCACAACATCTTATCATCGTCGTCATTTCGGTCCGCAAAATGCAACAACAAAATACATTAGCGGACCCAGAGCAAGTCAACAAGAGCACGAGCACCAATGATGAACACCATCATCGCGACCCGAGTAGCGGTGGTTGCGACCGAAAAATACGAATTGCTTCCTATGGAATTTAGGACCGCAGCACAGAGCTATATCTACAACAACAAAGACACTACCGGACCCAGAGCAAGTCTTCATGAGCATTGACAACGAGCATCAAGAGCAACAACAAAAACATCACTGGAGCCAAAGGAATGAAATTCCTTCAACGCAGCTGCAACACAGGGCAACTCATCCTTTCGGTTAGCTGTTGTTGCGACCGAGAAATAGGATTCTCTAATAGAAGCAGCAGAGTCATCATCGAGCGTTCGACCAGAGCGGTCGATTCTGAGAGTCATCATAGAGCACTCGGCCAGAGCGGTCGATTCTTAGAGTCATCATCGAGCACTCGACCAGAGCGGTCGATTCTAAGAGTCATCATAGAGCACTCGGCCAGAGCGGTCGATTCTTAGAGTTCGCATCGAGCACTCGACCAGAGCGGTTGATTTTGGAGCATTTGACCAGAGCGAGAAAAAAGTTGTATTCGAGCATTGGTGCAGAGCACACGCGAGCATTTTACACTTACAGTCCACTATAATTAATTGAATAAATGTAGCAAGTATTTGAGCATTGTCTTTTTATTACCAAAAAGGTTCTGAGCTTTCCGAACACCGGTCTAGTTGTTTACCCTTGAGCCTAACTTTAGACGTATTACCGTTAAATGTAAAGATTATTTCTTTAGCTCCACTAATCGAAGGTAGAACACTTTGAATCTCTCGATTATTCCCTCTCATTGTGACATAAAAGCTTTTGAAATGAATTTACGGCTCGAATTAAATCCTCTTCATTTTGCATAAATCATCGCATTATTTAACACCATAACATTATGAGGATAGTCGTAACCCATTGAGTGTATGGTAAAAAAAAACAGTTCAAAAATAATAATTACAATTAAGTTGGCCATCAAAAATGCAAATCCTGATCAAAATCGTTATATCCGTTTTCGAAAAAATTAAAAACAAACCAAATCGTTGTAACGAGCTACCATTTCCAGGCTGGCTTAAAAAATCGATTTTCCCTCTAGGGAAATTTAGCGGCCTTAGCTTAACGTACAAAAGGGTATACAAACCGACAGACGTCCGGAAATCCTGATCCCTGAACGCACGTAAATATTGCATTGGTTTTTGGGTTAAGTAAGACCATTAACATTAAACTTAAATTGAAATTAATTCGAACACTCTAAAGTTAAAAATTGACCAGCATAAATCCAAGTTCAATATTTGACCCAGTTTTCTAGGGATTTGTTCAGTATATTCTGATTAATATAAATATTCCTTTCTAGATTACCATTGTCATTAAAACAATTGCAAAAAAAATGAACATCCACAATAAGGGACAAGGACATGGACAAGTACAAAGTTTGCTCTTAAAAACCATCCTCACTTCTCTGGCATTCACGTTTTGTGAATTAATTTTTTTTTACAAAGGGAATATCCTTGTGCTTGCTCATCATCAACGTACATAATTTCTAGTGCCATTGGTTGTGATGTTAGCATCACATTTTAAATTGTCTACTCGTATTGCCTGTTGGGAAAGATGAGCATGTATTAACTCACGTAGGGACCTTTACCTGCTTGTCACATCCAAGCCAATCGTAATCATCAATCCTCAAATTATGTGCCAACAGGGCTTTGTGTTTTGGCACAACATGAAGGCATAGAGATTAGCAGTTAAATGGGCGCGTATAAAGATTTTTGAATGGGCCCGGAGAATAAATAATCGTTTCGAACCTCCGAAGTGCTACAACAACTTTTAATGTGAGCTTAAAAGAAAATTGTCCTTGTGTAATAAAGCCTATATTACCAATCAAATTGTGTTGGTAATGAAGGTTTTGCTATCAACTGTGGATAATTACTGATGCCTATGATGTGTCGGAGGCACTGTACCTTCAAATGTTGAAACCCGTGAGTCATGGAATGATTTATAATGTTTGAAGTTATACAAAATAGAACTGTACGAATATGGTGTTCTGGTTCACGAGATGATAACGTGGCTGAGGATTAGTTTTTTTTTTAAATTACATTGTTCACATAAAAGTGTAAAAAAAGATTATTAAATTTTTTTAAATTTTCCAACGCACTATATTTTAAATTGTTACAAGTGAAAAATTGGGAACAATACGGTTACAGCTTTTTCTGAGAAAATTAAAGATAACTATATCAGACCAAAAAACATAAATGTTAAAAAAAGAGCCAAGTTCTTCTATACAAAAATCTTTGTGTAACAAGTCAGCCGTGAAAAGTACTGAGATCTAAAAGTACGCCAGGTTCTTATTACTTCATGAAGGTTTAACACCGAATATTTAAAGTAGAATATTATTGAAACAGCTACAATGTAATAGAGAAATTTTATTATTTAATGACTACTGACTAAAATTTGATGGACTTACTGGTCAAGTTTTCAAAACCTTTTGAATTGGGCATAAGAAAAAACTTGCCAAGTAAGCCATATATAATTTACATCAGCTCTGAGGAACTGGGCGGATACCACGCCCCTGAATGGAAAACCGCTACTTTTATATTTTTTTCTTTGTATGCAACTTAAGCTCTACCACTTTACCAAATTTCATCGTTTTACAGCAGTCGGAAGTGCTCCATTCAACCAACACCAATTCGGAGAAAGTGGGCGGATACCACGCCCCTGAATGGAATACCTCGATTTTTATTTTTGGTCCTTTATATGCGATTTGAGCCCTACCTTTCCACCAAATTTCATTGTTCTACTCCAATCGGAAAAGCGCCATATATAATTTACATCAGTTCTGAGAAAGTGGGCGGATACCACGCCCCTTAACGGAAAACCGCTAATTTTATATTTTTTTCTTTGTATGCAAATTGAGCCCTACCATTTTACCAAATTTCATCGTTTTACAGCAGTCGAAAGTGCCCCATTCAACCAACACCAATTCGGAGAAAGTGGGCGGATACCACGCCCCTTAACGGAAAACCTCGATTTTTATTTTTGGTTCTTTATATGCGATTTGAGCCCTACCTTTCCACCAAATTTCATTATTCTACTGCAATCGGAAGTGTGCCATATATAATTTACATCAGTTCTGAGGAAGTGGGCGGATACCACGCCCCTGAATGGAAAACCTCAAATTTTATATTTTTTTCTTTGGATGCAATTTAAGCCCTACCACTTTACCAAATTTCATCGTTTTACAGCAGTCGGATGTGCTCCATTCAACCAACACCAATTTGGAGAACGTGGGCGGATACCACGCCCCCCGAAAGGAAAACCTTGGTGTTTATTTTTGGTTCTTTATATGCAATATAAGCCCTACCGGTTCACCAAATTTTATCGTTTTTCAGCAGTCGGAAGTGCTCCATTCAACCAACACCAATTCGGAGAAAGTGGGCGGATCCCACGCCCCCTGAATGGAAAATTACAAATTTTCGATTTTTCCTCTGGTTGCATGACAAGACCTACCGTTGTGCAAAATTACAAGGTTCTACGATGTCGGGAAGTGCTCCATAATTTTGATGATCTGTCAGTCAGTCAGTCAGTCAGTTACGGTTTTTGTGATTTTTGAGTCCTTATATCTCAGGAACTGCTTATGCTAGAAAATTGAAATTTGGTGAGGCGCCTGTGCCTGACTAGCTTAGCAAATATTCGGAATTTGAAGTTTCTAACTTTAGTGGTACTGAAGATAGGGAGGGGTCAAAAATCGCCTGAGTTTGTTCCTGTAAAAAAGGGTGTAGTGCCAGAACTTGGCTGGGCACTACCGTGCCCTTTGATACTAACTGGTGTTATTTTGGGAATTCAAGAGGATCAATTTAAGACGAGTTCGATGAATGTAGGTATCAGGATGAATTTTAGCGGTGTTATGTTGACTTTGCGCTTTATTGGCATAGACAATGGACATGAGATTTAAGGACAACTCTCATTATAGAGTCTGAGGGAGTCGGGCCGGTTCAGATCGTTCTGCTTGAGATAAATAATAATATCTTTAAATTATTTGTGGAAAATGTCCATTGAAGCACCACCTATTTATGAGGTGCCATATTTTTGGCTTGGACTTGGGTCGGGCGCCGCACAAGTTAGGTAGGGTTAGGTGGGTTGATGGTGCCGCAAGCCGTATCATCTGACTCGAATATCAGTGTGTCCATTGTGCTCCCCAGGTTGTGGGTAATGTAGGAATCGGGAGGGTATAAGAGGAAGGATTTAATGGAAGTCTTAGGTATGAGGTGCCTCCATGAACCGTCCTGATTTCTGAATGAAGTTAAACATGCTTTTAAGTGGCAAAAATGTGACATCGTCGCCCAGTTCATGGAAATAGCATTCTCCGAGGGCATATTTCTATTTCTGGCAAAGCTGGAGCATCCACAAAGGAACTGAGATGAGCTTTCTTACACCTCTTCGTCCCGACACCTTCTGCATAAGGCAGATGTGCTGATATGGGTTACCATAGAGTTGTGACCCGTACGGATTGCAACCAAGAGAGACAATTGAGGTCTGCTAACCCTCAGTAGATACTCTGATTTTTTCTTTAAAATATATCTGGCTAAAGATTCCCTGAAACACGACAGGTGTCAATTGTTGACCATCTGTCATTTGCGGTCATAAGGAAACTTTGGTGAACTCCATACTTTTCCTACTCTAGTGGCATAAGTACCCAGGGTAGAATTTGGCCCGGTTCATCACTCGAACCGTGTTTGGCCGGTTCATTAGCCATTTCATATCCATCAATGTCATGGTGTCCAGGGAGACATCGAAATGGCTATGATTGCCGCCTGCTTATCTATGAAGATATCAATGTTCTTGTTTAAGCGATTTAAAAATATCAAGTGCAATAGCCTTTGTCTTATCAAAACGATGTGGTGAGATATGCCATCAAATCACCGGTGGATTTGTTGCTACAAAAGCCATACTGCCGGCCATTTAAGAGCTTTCGTTCTTCGAGAGCTGATTGTTGATCAGCGTTTCCATGACCTTGGAAAGAAGGGACGTTAGTGCAATTGGTCGGTAATTGGACGTAGATTAGTCGTTTTTAAGGAGCGTCTGGACAAATAACGTGTTCCATCTACTCGGAAAGAGTGTTGGAACCGATGATTTAGTATTGAAATTATAAGTTACGCAGAGAAGGAATATTCTGATTACAGTCTATTCAGTTTGAATATTTTATTGAGAATGAATATAGAAACAATGTTTACTAACAAATTTATATAAATTATGATTAAAAGTTGTGAATTATATCTAATTTACAACACTCCACCTTAATTCACAATTTAACATTAATAAACATTAAACAAAATTTAAGATATAGGTAACATAATTTTCGAATAAGTTAACAGTAAATTAAAAAATAAAAACATTACAATAAAGTTAATCCCATATTTTTTGGACAAAATTCATGTTATCCGCAACCATGTTATTGGTGTCTAAATATTCCAGTTTTATTGACTTGTCCATTACCTTTTCTTTTACGAAATGATGTCGAATATCTATATGTTTTGTTCTTGGACTATAGCATTGATTCTGCGAAATATTGATTGCACTCTTGTTGTCACAATATATTCCAACGGAATCAATATACTCTCCAATTTCATTAGGAAATAGCTTTAACCAAATCGCTTCCTGTGTAGTCGATGATTAAGCCATGTATTCAGCCTCTGCACTTGATAACGCTAGTTGACTGGCGTTTACTTCCCCAGGATATGGCTCCACCTTGAAGTTTAAATATATAGCCTGTACATGATTTTCGACTATCAATGTCTGAAGGCCAATCTGCATCCGAATAGCCAAACAAATTTAGATTTCCATCACGCGAAAATTAAAGCTTATAATCCGCAGTACCCTTCAAGTATTTGAAGATTCGCTTTGCATTCTAGTGTGCTTTTCCATAGTCAGTATTGAAACGACTAACATCTCCTGCAGCATAAGAAATATCTGGGCGTGTACACTGTGACAAATAAAGTATACTGCCTACTGCTTCTTGGTTTGGTATTTTTTGCATTTCCTTGATTTCATCTGGTGTTTTTGCTGACATGTCCTCGATTAGTTTTTCGTTTGTATCTGCTGGTGTTTTTACAGGGTGACAATCGTTCATTTGAAATTTTTCAATGATTCAGTGAACTTCTTTTGATCGAGTGATATAATGCCTTGTTTTCTATCACGAGTGATCTTCTTGCCAATGCAATGACTTGCTTCTCCCAAGTCCTTCATGCTAAAGTTCTTCATCAAGTTCGATTTAATTTGATTTGTCCATCCCTTATTGTTCGAAAAAATTAAAAAGTCATCAACGTAAACAGCTATAAATGTCATATTTTTTCCTTCACGCCGGAAGTATATACAGGGGTCTATTTAAGAACGCTTATAGCCACTATTTATCATGACGTCATTCAACTTGATGTTCCACTGTCGAATAGCTTGTTTGAGTCCATAAATTGCCTTTTTAAGCAAACAAACTCGACCGCTTCCATCATCAAATCCCTCTGGTTGTTTCATGTAAATAACTTCATTTACATCGCCTTGTAGAAATGCTGTGACCGCATTCATCCGATCTATACTAAGGTCGTATTTAGCTGCTAGTGCTATCAGCAAACGTATTGATGAGTAACGTACGACTGGTGAGAACGTCTCTTTATAGTCAATACCAGCACGTTGACTGCATCCGTTAGCAACTAGTCTTGCCTTAAATCGTACAATTTCTCCATCTGTGTCAGTCTTGATTTTGTAAACCCATTTTGAGTTAACTGCTTTTCGATCATTTGGTAACTGAACTAATTGCCAATTTGTATTATCAATCAATGATTGGAGTTCTTCATTCATTGCCCGATCCCAATGCTTACTATTTAAACTCGATATCGCTTCACTAAAAGTTGACGGTTCATTTATGTCATCTCTTATCAAATGAATGAAATCTGGCATATGGATTGGTTTTTTTAGTCGTTCTGATTGTCTTAATGTTGGTTTTTCTTTCGGAATAATCTTCTTCACCTCAACATTTGACTCTTCATCAGCCGTAGTATTTGTTTCACAACCATCATTGCTTAATACTACAATTGTATTATTTTCGATAAGCATGTTGTTTTTAATTGATATTTGGTTCTTTGGTGTGTCTGATTCCAAAAAGACGACATCTCTGTTATAGATGACCTTATTTGTGGCAGGGTTGATTAACTGATATTCTTTGTTTCCTTCACAATAGCCAACGAATAAATGTTCAACTGATTTAACGTCAAATTTCTTGCGTTTCTGATCAGGAACATGTATCATTACCGGTGATCCGAAAATTCGAAATTTAGATAAATTTGGTTTAACACCTGACCAAATTTCAATCGGTGACTTGTCTCCTAATACGTGAGAAGAACAATTATTCTTGATGTAAGTTGCAGTTGCTATTGCTTCAGCCCAATAATTCTTATCCAATTTCGCATCAGTGATCATACATAAAGTTCTCTCTGTCAATGTTCGTATGGTCCTTTCGGCTAATCCATTCTGTTGTGGTGTATGTGGGGTCTATGTTTGCCTTTCAATACCACAAGTTTGAAATAATTTGTTGAATCTGTTGTTGCAAAATTCTGAGCCGTTGTCTGATCGAATTTTTTTTAATTTTTTGCCAGTTTGATTTTCTACGAATGCCTTGTATTCACAAAATTTTTCGATAGCTTCATCTTTAGATTTTAAGAAATATGTAAATGTCATTCTGCTGAAGTCATCAACTAAAATAAAGTAGTATCGATTTCCACCAATCGATCTATTTTGTGTCGGCCCTGCCAAGTCTGCATGAACAACTTCCAGAACCTCATTTGCTCTCGTTCCAACATGATTAAATGGAAATCTGGATTGTTTACCCTGTAAACATGTCACACATACTTCATAGCTTTTATCTTCATTAAATGCAACACCATTGACTGCTCCGGCTTTCATTTTCATTAAGTCATTGAAGTTGATATGACCTAATCGCCGATGCCATGCTTGAATGCTATCACATCTGGCAACTGCAGTGAAACTTTTGCATTTTGCACCTTCTAAACGATATAGGCCATCAACAACTTTTGCAGATGCTAATGATCGTCCGTTTTTATCATTGATTTTACAACAATCTGCAAAAAACCGTACTTTGTGATTATGCTTAGTCAACTGACTTACGGGCAAAAGGTTAGCCGTAAGATTTGGAACACATAGCACATCGTGAACTTCAATTGGCCTTGGTGTTCCATTAACATCAGCATACATCTTGACAATACCACACGACTGAATATTCATTTTTGTATTATTTGCTGCTAGAATTTCAGATATTGGGGATTGTTCTGCTTCAAATATCCATTCAGTGTTAATTGTGAGATGTTGAGTTGCCCCAGAGTCAATGTACCAATCATCCTTATTGAATTTTCCAGATAAAAATACAGTACTAAACGCCGGTTTTACATTATTGGCTGAATCAGTACTTTTCTTGTTGAAATCATTTTTCAATTTCTTCTTTTCTGGACAATCTGGTGATTTGTGACCTTTCTTATTACACGAGTAACAACGAATGCTAACTTTTCTCGGTTTATTCTTTGAATTATTAAAAAATGCACTGTCTTTGTTCTGAGGTGGAAGTTCTTGCATTACTTGAAAGTTTAACCTCTATGTTATCTATTGCCATGACCATTGGTGCAAATTTTTCACATAGTAAAAAACCACATAGTAAAAAACAAGCACGCCATTCGTCATCGACTTTGAAACCTATAGCATTTAATCGCATTACTGTTGGAACATACGCATCCATAGACTCACAATCTTCTAGTTTTGTTCCACTCAATTGACGTATTAAATTTATTCGACGTGATCTACCCTTATCTTCAATAATTCAATCTTTTGCCGTTTTACCTTCCTAAATATGAATGTAATTCGATGGATCATTGCAAATGACTATTGTGGTCCTTGATTTTGAAATTTCTGCTACATTCGTTTCAATACCCTCAACAGCTTTCCAAATTTCAACATGTTCTAGGTATGTTTGCATTGCAAACTTCCAAGTAGCATAGTTTTCACGCCCCATAAGCTTCTCAATTGTTGCCAAAAAATTGCTTCCCATCTTGAATTTATTTTGCAACATTTTTCAAATACTTCAACTTCTAATGCAGAAAAAAAAATTATTTTTATATTGAAGAAAGCAATTAGTTTGAATATTTTATTGAGAATGAATATAGAAACAATGTTTACTAACAAATTTATATAAATTATGATTAAAAATTTAAGTGAATTATATCTAATTTGCAACATTTAGAAGTGCTTTTAATAAATTTTTTTTTCAAAAGACCAAACGTTTTTACTACCCTTGTGATATTGTAGTATTTGTTGCCGTAGGCTTTAGTCATGTTAGAACTTTGTTCTTCGAATAAGAACATTGCACGTATTTCTGGCTTGCCGGTACTTTTTCCAGTTTTCATCAGTGGTGTTTATCTCGACGGAAGCTTAACTCTCTCAGCCTCTCCATAGACTTAGTCGTACTAAAAATTCTCTTTGGAACTTATTCCTTTTGTCCTGCAGGGATAGAAGTTTTCATGCCATTGATAATTATGTCTGTTACCATATCAACGATGGAATCAACGTCACCATCAAGGAAGCCAGTAAAAGTGCCAAAAAAAGTTAACAAGGCCGTCGCAATTGACTTCTCATATTTTCAAACGGTTCTCTTTGGAATTTTTTCTTTAACTGTGTTAGTGGAGCATGAGAAATTTGCAGACGTGACACAGTGGTCAGACGTGCCTAGAGGTTCTAATGCACTTTAGTGTATTTATCAGGATCAGATGTGATAACACATATCAAGCGTATTGGCGAAATGACCTTCAATGTCAGGTATTTGAGTTGGTTCGTTCACAACCTTAGTTAAATGGTTTAACTCAGCAAAGATCTCTAGATTTCTACCTTCGGGTGTTGTCTGGCCAGAATGTCGAAACCATGAAGAATTATTGACTTTGATATCGCTCGTAATAACTATTTCAGTGCGAGGAAAGTGAGTAACAAATCTTACTATGGAGTCAGATAGTGCATCAAATTCGTTAGAAGTCAAATTGCTATTTAAGCTCGGGGTCTTATTAATGAAACAAGCGTGAACAATATGCTTATTTACTGACAGTAGTTTTAAGCGTCATTAAAGTTTTCATTAAAACAGTGTTGGGACTGAAACTGGTAAGCAATATCGTTTCGAATGTACAAGGCCAACCGTGGTGTGGGAAAATATGCGCCACTATACTAAGTTATAACTCTACAGTCTAAATTCTGAGATATTAGTATTTTCTTGGGTTTCACTCAGTGTATATGTATAATTCTCAATGGCCCGGTGAATAGACCATTGTCATAAGGTGATTTCTTCAAAATTTTTCTTTTTTCCCATAAGGACCACAATACAAGCTTCTTCTGGTTCTCCAGTAGACCTAAGTCCTCGTGCATAGTATGCGTTTTTTAGGTGCTCTAATCCATTTCGTTAAAGATCTTTTAATTTTATTTAGGTATTTATTTTCTTGCACAAATAAACACGAGAAACATATGAAATAATGTAAGTGTGCTACTGCAACCAAAATAAAATTCACGATTGGTTCGCACGAACTTGCTCTTATGTAAAAGTTCTTAAGAATTTTGTAAACATAAAACATAGATTTAATGAGATAATAATGTTCAAATGCATAAAATTGCCGTCTGACTTCTAGAAAGTATGAATATATTCAAGAAAGTTTAAAAAATTCGTTTTATTATAAAATAAATTTTTTAAATGAGATTTTTTTTTTTTTAATCTATACGCGCTCAAGGGATTATAACTACCCTTTAAATGTTTCACCACAGCCCGGGCGTGAAGTTAAGGAAGAGAAAGAAGGATAGGAAAGATGTGTGGCACGATGTTCTGAGACTGAAGGTGGTTGTCTCAGATTTATTTATCTCCAGGGATGGCGGCTGAACTAGTGCGGAGAATGCTGTGTCTTATTTGTATGTCCCTTATAATTCACATTATTTTATTCGTTTTTCATATTTGATGGGCATACTAGTATTACTAAATCACATGTTGTTAGTGTTATGCCTGAACAACATGCAATGAGCAAACCAGCAACCGATTGATTACAACTTTATAAGGTTTTAATGGAATTAAGGCGACATAAACGACAGCAGGGATCGAACCTTTGATCATGAGGTTGACAGGCGAGCATACAACCATCGCGCCACGGCCACCCAAAAAAAAAATTTGGCATGGCAATCTTAAGTATTTAATAATATTGATCTTAGGAAATAATTTCAAAAAATAATCGTTCGCAAGTTTTGAAGATATTAATTTTTCAAACAAAAAAAAAATTCAAAAAGCCCAAAAAATTTTTTTTTGAATATTTTTATATATTTTTATTTTAAACTTAAGGGGGAGCCTGCTTAAGAAAATTGGTTTAAATCGTTACAGCCATTAATGAGAAATTCGAAAATCAAAAAAACGGTTCTATGACAGGTACCCCTAATAACATTTCCCCCCAAATTTCTTTTTCACCAAAATATAGTCCATGTCCATAATATCACACTTAATTTTTTTTATCAAAATCGTTAGAGCCGTTTTCGAGATAAATAAGATTTTGCATTACGGGTGTATGCGGGTACTGTTAGTTTTGGAGCTAAAACAAGATTCAATTTCCCCTCTAGGGAATTAACTAAGAACCTTTAGTACCAATATTGAAGAAAATTGCTTCAGTGGTTTAGGCTGTAGGGAAAGGTACAGACTAGTGTTAATAAAACATCGATTGTTCGAGCTTTCGATAGTTAAAAAAAAAACTATCGAATAAATCGATAAACAATCGATTGTGTTTTTGATAATAATATATAATAAAATTAGTTGAAAAAAAACAAATTTCAAATCTTTTAAGAAAAACTAAAAAAAAAAAAATCGAATTTTGTATACCTACATTTAAAAAAAAAATTTTACAATTTCTGTACCTCTATGATCAAAATTTGTGTTCATATATTTATTATGGTAGTGATTTGTACGCCAATTTGTGAACCAATTTCTCGAAGCTTTAGAGGGCATTAGCATTTGCACTGGTGCAATTTGATTTCCATCTGCATCAGTGGATGAACCCTCACCTTCTATATATATACAGCCATATTTATAAACTCATTATAGTGAGTACATAAGGCTATGCAACTCTTATAATGCCTCTAAACGCAAAATCGTTATTTATAAAACTTATGTGACGTTGAATAGAGGCATTATAAGCTAAACGCTTTTGGAGGTTAAAGAGTGCCTACATAAGGACATTTTAGTATTGAACTGTCACATTCACTTTGACATCACATTGAATTATAAAGGTTATCAACAAAAAAAAATGCCTTTGACTTGATATTGATATTGTGTTATTTTCATTTATTGAAACAAAAATGTTATACTAATATATTAAAAACAAATTGAATTGAAAATTGTTTAGAATTAAATAGATAAATATACTTGTTGGTGATGTCTCTCCACGCATCCTTCTTCATCCGGTGTGTTAGTGTTGTAATTATTATCTTGCAGTATTGAATTGTATCCTCAAGAACTTGTCTGAGGAGTATTCCATCTATAATGAAACGAATAACAATTTGATTTCCAGTATTGTGCTAGAGATAATAGCATAATGATAATTTATCTGATGAATCAAAGTTAATTGTTGGAATTCTTTTAGCTTTTGGTAGTTTCGTTTTTGTTTATTAAATTCGATAGACAGACAAGATGTTTTTTTTTTGTTTTTTGATAAACAGCTGAGTGTTATGAAGCTTCAATGTAATAGATTCTTACTTTTTGGTACTTTATTTGACACAAGCTCATTGCATGCAGGGTAGGCAAATGTTTTATAAATATGAATTTGCATAGTGGATGAAAAAGTCCTTATGCATTGCATAACTATTCACGCGTTTAGTTTAGAGAATTCTAATAAATACGGCTGATAGATAATATTTTTAAATGGTCTCGTAAATTGGAGGTATGTATTTCAATAAAAATTGCCAAAATTGTTGATAGAAGTCCGAAACGAATATGGGTTTCTTCTTACGCATACTTACGAGTAATTTTACAAATAAACAAAACACAGAACGGGGAAACTGTAAACTCGAAAGAACACGAAACATGTAAAAATACTCTGTAATGAAATGCTGATGCCGATACGGGATCTTCCCTACTAAAGCGGTGACGGTAAGCTGACATGTGTGCAAAATCGAGTGGGGTATAGTATTCCGCATTCGAGTAGTACGGCTAAAGAAAGAATCTCTGTATTTTACAGTACACCCGGAATTAGGCGGACATTTTTCAAAGAAGGAATGCAGCTGGCTATATCATTAGAGCACTGTTTATAGAATAAGCGATAGACAAAGTAAAACAAGAGAAATTAGAAACAAAGGTTTCGGTAATAGAACTGTCTCCAATTAGTGGACTCTTTTTTGGATTCTATCCTAAGATGTGCAGATGGGTTTTAGGATCACCTGTCCAGATATGGGAGTCATACTCAAGATTAGGCCGAATGTATACCTTATAAATTGTAACCAAATCAGAAGGACAAAAAACTGCTTGCATTTTCTAAAGAAACCTAAACATTTAGCAGCAACTGTCATTTTTGTCATTCAAAGACAATTTTCAGCCAACGAATCATTTATAAAACAAAAACACATCAATTGTACGAGTACAGACTATCGATGTTTTTTTTCAAACTATTGATAGTCCCGATAGTTCAAAACGATCGATTAATCGATTAAACTATCGATGTTTTATTAACACTAGTACAGACATAATGTACAGACATACTGAAACATGTTTTTTGTGTACTACATTTTCCTCAAAATTTCTGTAAAAAAACTTGATACCCAAATTGTTAGTATTTAATAAAATACATTTTAAAACGTAATTTAAAAATTTAATCGTGCATCCGTTTTCAAGATATTTAATTTTCAAAAAAAAATTGTATTATTTTTTAAAAAATCTTAAAACTATTTTTTCGAAAAAATTTATAGATTATATTTTTTCAAATGCAAAGGAGATCCTGTATAAAAATTTTGGTTAAAATCGTTAGTCATTGATGAGAAAATCGAAAATCAAAAAAACCGTTCTATGACAGGAACCGTTAAAAACATTTTTTCCAATTTTTTTTTACCAAATTTAGTCCATGTCCAATATCCATAGAAGCATACTAATTTTTATATCAAAATCGGCGTATGGGGGCAACGTTAGTTTTGGAGATAAAAAAAATTTCAATGTCACCTCTAGGCAATCACCGAAGACCTTTAAGTACCGAGTTTCAAGAAAAAAACTCCAGTGGTTTAGGCTCTAGTTCGAGGTAAAGACATACAGACAAACAGACAGACAGACAGACAGACGGAATTGCCGGACCCACTTTTTTCGTCTTCGCTATCATCGCAATGTCAACTTTGATCAAAATCTTGAGTTGGATTTTTTTTTCCAAATATGCAGAACTTGCCCTATAGTACCTACAGTTGCGGTCAAAATAATAGTAGTGTAAATAAAATCATTGTGTTATCTGACAAATGAACTGTCAAAGGTTGCAGAACAAAAATTCACGGCTTTTTAAAAATACATTTAAAATATATAAATTTAACTTGAAATCGTATTGTGCGTAGTTTAAAATCTATTTATTATCACAACATAAAAGTTTGATTATTATTTTGAAAAGAAACACATGAAAAAATCATAAACATCACCTGAAACTGAAACACCTAACTCAACCAAGAAACTATATCTTAGTGAAATGTCTGTCGCTTCAATGACAATATCCGATCTAAAAGATATGTTTGCGAGAATCTTGGAAGAAAAAATACAAGATCTGCCGACTAAACAAGATTTTTTACAAATTTTCGATGACGTAAAAAGCCTCAAGACAACAAATGAGTCACTCGCGCAGGAATTACAACAAATAAAAAACAAAACCAATGCGCTTGAGAAGAAAATGGAACAAAATCTTGTTTTCACACTTCCAGCTGATAAACAATTACAAGATAATCCCCACAAAGTAATCAGTGTCATCGCCAACAAAATGTTAGATAACCAAAACATCACATTCGAGCAAATTATAGCTTTACCGTCGAAAGGAAAACAGCAACTCATATTGGTCGAGGCACAAAGCAAAGCAATTACAACTCAACTCTTAAGTAGCTCTGCCAAACTTAAAGGCACTGGAGTGTTTGTGAGCCCTGACTACACAAAAAATGAATTACAGAGGCGACAAAAAATCCTGCGAATACGACGAGCTATTAAATGCAAACATCCATGAACAACTCCACAAATCCGAGGTCTTAAGCTAGTTGTAAACGACAAAACTTTCTATACAACTCAAGATGGAAAACTCTTATGTGGCAGTCGCGACGGAATCGAAGTTCTTCACGAGATGTTTGGTAATTTGGAATTAGATGAAAACGCCATTTCGCTGAAACCAAAACAAAAACAGGATGTCATCGCAAATGAGCATCCTTCAACTTCAGCTGCCAAAATAACCGAGATGATAACAGCGCCATCTGAAAGATCAACGCAACAACAAATGAAACAACATTATTGAAACAGAGTTGCCGTCTGTCACGCAAGTAATAATAATAATAATAGTACTAATAGTAATAAAAATTTAAATACCAAACAAATTGCAATTAAAAACATTAGTATACTTTCACAAAACATTGCTGGTCTAGCAAATAAATTATTTAACGTTGATTTTTTTAAATTTGTAAAAAGTCATGACATATTTTTTCTTTACGAAACTTTTATTACAATTGAACATTTTGAAACTTTTAACAAATACTTTAACGATTTTAAAATACATTGGATATCAGTTTATCATGATCATAAATTTGGTAGAGCCATAGGAGGTTGTTTGTTTGGCATCAGAAAAAACATAAATGGTAGCTTTATTGATGTGAATAACCACGTTTATATTATTCTTAATAATTTATACTCTAAATTTTATATCTTGCCAACTTATATTAATTGCAATTTCTGGGATAACGACTTTTATGCTCTTAATGATTTGCTTAACACAATTAATTCAGAAAAAATTATGCTTATTGGTGATGTCAATTCTAGAATTGGAGAAAATCAAATAGTTCCAAATGAAACAAGTTTTATTGGCCTAGATATTTTTGAGAAGCGTAATTCAAAAGACAAAATCACGAACCGAAATGGTCGCCTCTTTCTGGAAATGTGTCAAAATTACAATCTTTATAATCCTACCATAAACGGGTGCAGCAGCGGAGATAAGAATGGGGAGCTTACATTTATTGGAGGGTCAGGAAAATCGGTTATAGACATTTGTGCTGTATCAGGGGAGTGGACTACATCAATTTCCTCTTTTAAAGTAGGAACTCAAATTTTTTCAGATCACATGCCTCTATCAGTAGATTTTGACTTCAATATCAAAACCAAATTCTGCACACTAACCTTACCACCAAAACTAGTATGGAGAGAAGAACAGAAGCACGAATATTCAAATAAATTAGCGAATGAGATAGAGATTTCTTCGGTAGACAGTTACCAACAAACCGCCACAGAAAAGATACTTTTGCTAAGCAACTGTATTAAAAAAGTTGTCCCGCTTAGCACACGAGCAAATAATCAAAGCTACCGCCAGAAGTGGTATGATCAGGAATGTTTTGCAGCTAGAAAACTATCTTTTTCACTTTTGAGGAAACTTAAAGATTCCACAAGCCCAAATAAAAACTTGTCAAAACAGTATGCAAGTGCAAATAAAAAATATAGAACGTGAGAGTTTTTACAGATCGATAGCTGCAGAATTGTCAGCCGCAACCAACAGCAAAAGCTTTTGGGAGAAAATAAAGACACTCAAAGGCTTAGATTATGTACGTGGAATTCATGTGTCTGCTCATAAACTAGCCAAGTATTTTAAGCTTCTTCTCAATCCCACGGACATTAGTGAAACTGTCCAATTTGCCGAGCCGTATATATCCAACAACATGCTTGACGTGGAAATTAATATGTGCGAACTCCAGTTGAGTCTTTACAACGCCAAAAATAAAAAAGCACCAGGCCCTGATCGCATAGGAAATGAATTTTACAAAAACGCTCCTCCCCAATTTTTAAACAAAATGCTAGATGCATTCAATTACATTTTTAGAACAGGAGAGGTACCTCAAGAGTTCAAAAATGCTATTGTGTATCCAATATATAAAAAAGGTGATGTAAATATACCTAACAACTATCGTGGAATCTCTTTCATGAATTCAATTTCCAAACTGTTTTGTGCCATTCTCCTGGTAAGAATCAACACATGGGTAGAAAGAAACCATATAATTAGCGAATTTCAAGCTGGTTTCCGCAAAGGGTAGTCTACTGTTGACAACATTTTTACATTAACAACCGTCGCCCAATACTTCCTTAGGCGAAATAGGAGACTTTACGTGTTTTTTGTAGACTTTAGAGCAGCATTCGATTCGATAGACCGCAATGCACTTTTTTATAAACTATCACAAAAAGGAATGTCAACTAAAATGCTTAAAGTCCTCAAAAGCATGTACACAAATACACGTCAAAGAGTATGGGATGGTGAAAATGCATCCGACTGGTTTGAGACTAAATCTGGAGTCAGACAGGGCTGCCTTTTAAGTGCAACTCTTTTCGCTATATTTATAGATGATATATCAGCACATCTACCTGCAGTAATAAGAATTGCCGAACAAGTAATTAAAGTGCTGCTTTACGCAGATGATATTGTTCTTCTTGCAGAATCCCCTCAGAGTCTACAGCTAATGATAAACAAATATGAATAATTTCTGCAAATACTGGAACCTGAAAGTGAATCTTGAAAAATCAAAGGTTATGATAGTTCGCAACAGGCAAACCAAGCTAAGTAACAGTGAAAAGTGGTTTTATGACGGTGAATCAATAGAAATTGTCTCACAATATAAATATCTTGGAGTATGTTTAACACCTAACATGAAATTAAATGTTCATCTTGAAAACAAACTAACAACAGCTAAAAGTCTCATAAGTGCCTCATGGAAAAATATAATAAGCAAACAAGAAATACCAATTTCTGCAAAATACCGAGTATTTGAATCCGTCATGAGATCTGTTATGTGTTATAGTGCGCAAACCTGGGGGTACAAGCAGTACGAGGAAGTTGAAAAACTTCTGCGATTTTTCTTGAAAAAACTTTTTCGCCTTCCATTAACTAACCCCAATTACGTACTCACCTTAGAAACGGGACTGCCCAGCCTATTTAATTTTACGTTGAAGTAACACTTTGATTACGTGCTCAAGGTGCTAAAATATCCCACATACAGACTTCCCCTCATACTCACGAAATATATTTTCATTAACAAAGTAGAATGGGTTAAAGATTGGGTAGAACTGGCAGAAAAATGTGGCACTAGTTTAAGCGTTCAATATGATGATTCCGTACTTTTGAAACAAGAACTCTATAAAGTTTTAGAAATATCTGATATTCTCCACAGAAATGAAAACAAAACACAAGCAACATCTTCTATTAACAGGTTGATATACCCTCAACTTAACTATGATTACTATGATACTTAATGATAAAAACTATTTCAATGACAGTTATAGCATAAGGTCGATATCTCTAATATGTAGGGCTAGATGCGAAATGTTAAATTTGAATGGTGCCCCATTCAAAAAAACAACAACAAATCTTTGCACTATATGCAACCTTCAAATGAAAAAAGACACATTCCACTTCCTAGCAATATGTCCAATTTATAAAGATTTGAGGCTTATTTACTTCGGGAAGCTATCCTTGACAATGGAGCAAACAAAAAACATTCTCGATGGTGTTAACTGGGTAGCACTTTACAAATTTATTGAGACTGCATCTGCGAAATAATATTCTAACCGAATTTTTATAAGAACAAAAAAAAAATAATAGTAATATGTCATGGTTTTCATTCATTTAAATTTTTAAAATTGTATATTGATAAATTGATAAATTTTTAAACCTTTTAGCGCGTCAATCAGGCAGACGGCAACGCCATTGCCCACTTAAATTATTTATATTTTATATTGTTTTTCTGTATTGTATCTAATAATGTAAATTAAAATTAAGAATGTAATTTGGAAACAAAATTAAATAAAAATATCTATCTATCTAAAAAATCTATCTAAAATCATTGACAAGTCCCTGAATTTTCATGTTTTTGTGGAGGAATATTCTTTGGTAATACGGGTTCAAGATTGTGTTATATGGTGGAAAGGGATCTGGTCAATCTTCGTATAGAAACACAGAATATAGTCCATGCTTCAGAGCAGGGTTGCAAAAGCTTAAGTCACTTGTTAGCTTAAGCTTGGCTTTAATTCACAAGCTAGTGAGTGACTTATGAATTAAAAAAAATATAATTCAGCAGCTACGAACTGACTTATGAATTAAAAAAAAATTAATTCACAAGTCAGTTGGTGACTTGTGAATTAAAAAATTAAATCATAAGCTTCTGAGTGACTTATGAATTAAAAAAAATTTATTCAGAACCTACTAAGTGACTTATGAATTAAAAAAATTTAAGTCATGGGCAAGTAAGTGACTTATGAATTAAAAAATTTTAATTCCCAAGCTACTAAGTGACTTAAGAATTAAAAAAATTCAAGTCATGAGCAAGTAAGTGACTTATGAATTAAAAAAATTTAATTCAAAACCAACTTAGTGACTTATGAATTAAAAAAAATTTAATTCATAAGTTAATGGATAAATGCTGATTAGAAAAATTATGAAATGGATAATTTATAAGCTAGCGTGATAATCTTATGATTTAAAAACTAAATTTGAAAGCTTTCGTTAATAATTAAATAATTATGCTTAAAAATTTCCAATCTACCAACTAACTTATGAATTAAATTTTTTTTAATTCACAAGTCACCAACTGTCTTGTGAATTAAATTTTTTTTAATTCATAAGTCACTTCCTCTCTGATGACTTGATTTTTTTTAATTCACAAGTCACTTAGTAGGTGGTGAATTAAATTTTTTTTAATTCATAAGTCACTTTGTTGCTCATGACTTAAATTTTTTTTAATTCATAAGTCACTTACTCCCTGATGACTTAATTTGTTAGGTGGTGAATAATTTTTTTTTTAATTCATAAGTCACTTAGTAGCTTAGGATTTAAATTTTTTTTAATTCATAAGTCAATTTGGGGGTTGTGAATTAATTTTTCTTTAATTCATAAGTCACCAAATATCTTATGAATTAAATTTTTTTAATTCACAAGTCATCTATAGACTTATGACTTAAGGATTTTTTAATTCAAAAATTCGCAACCCTGCTTCAGAGCCAAGACAATAAAACATGGAGGATCCAGCATAATGGTTTGGGCATTTTTTTTCCTTCTATGGTGTTGTTCCCATATACTGGATTGAAGGCATTATATGTAAAGTTCATGAAGAAAGTTATGTTTCCATAATGCTGAAGATGAAATGCCACTGAAGTGGGTCTTTCAACATGGCAAGGTCCAAAGCATACAAGTAAACTTGCGAAGCCGTGGTTCCAAGAAAATAGGGTTAATGTCATGGAGTGGCCTGCGCAGTCCCCAGACTTTGGTGCGATGTCAAGAAGTATGTTGCTAGTTGTAAGCCAACTACTAACACAGCTCTTTGGGAAGCTATACCGCAGTCTTGGAGGTCCATACCTGTAGAAAGATGTGAAAATCTTATTAATTCGATGCAATGTCGTTGTGCTGCTGTTATTTCTAACAAGGGACATCCAACTAAATATTTATTTAAGGTTCAAACACTCGACTATCACTTATGGTAGAAATTGTCTATTAACTTTTCCTTTTGTAATATTTAAAGGTGGATTTTGAATGCGCTACTATTTTTTTGACCACTGTTTTTCTATATGACTTACATAGGTAGATTTAAAATTACTAATTTATTGAATATGAAAATGATTTTTTTCTGAAATTAAAAGCCTAAAAAACATTAATTTATGTCTTTAAATTTAATAGATTAATTTATTTTAGTTTTTTTTTTGTGTCAAAAGGTTCACTACTATAATTTTGCCCGCATATGTATATCGCAAGTAAAAAAGGACAAAAAAAGAACGAGTTCCACAATGGATTCGTTTTTTTTTAGCTTCCTAAAATAGTTCAAAATTGAACTAGTAGATATTTGTGTTGTAATGCGTGCACTGTGTCTTACACCATGAGGGGCATCGGCACACAAAACACCATCTGTTAATTAATATGACAGCAACATAAGTATGTAAGTCATGACTAATGTATCATAAATTGTCTGCATGATTTTCCATAAATAAAAACATTTTCAAACCCAAAATGTATTCCAGTGTTAACCGAAGCGTCAGCCAGTTTTTATATTTGCGGAATACGTGTTTGGCCATGAGCACGTGCTCCTACTTCCAGCATATACGAGTAACCAAACAAATCCAACGTTGGGAATAGGTTTGTGTTTTGATCCGCACACGTATTAAATCTAATTTCCTTTATCAATGTTAAAGTTTCATTACAATTGTATTGACTTTGTTTCTATTGATGTTTTATATTCGTGAGAAATCGAAAAGCAAATCCTCGACTAGGGCCTATCACTTATAAACTAAGCCTTTTCCTGTCAAATTGATATCATTACAAATTCCTTGAGAATATTGAAGTAGAAATTTATCTTCAAATACCATCTTCATCACATCTCATCAGGGCAAGGACAAAGGACGTTCCATTTCCATTTACTTAAGAACATCAACTATCTATCTATCTTGCATATAGGGATAGACTATGCGGTACTCTTACCGATTGCATAAAATTATATAACACCGAGTGTCTTTCGTCTTTAATTTGCTTTTCCTTCCATCGTAGTAAGGAGATGTAAAAATATTCAAGGACACAGTTCCAATCAAAGTTTCCTAATTGAATTTGTTAGCAGTTGAGATTTTGGCAACGATAGGTCGACTCCTCTTGCGATGGTCAACTTTCCTTCATTTTTTTTTATTAAGCAGCAGGAATTAATTAGGAGACATACCTTGAACTTGTGTTGTCATTTTCTTTGAAGATACTAGGATAGGCCAGGGAGAATAAACACCAACATAATTATGAAGTTCGATTTTGTTTTTAATATTCCGCCTCACGGGATAGAGCACTTGTGCCTTAGACTTTCTACCTTTTCCATCGTCCTTCGTTAGTGAAATGCAAATTTGCAGTAAGCAAAGCGACAGCTGTTCTCGTTTACTTTTGTCCCAGGAGCTTCCAGTGGAAGAGAAAAAAATATCAAATACAGTGTTGATGCTCCAACGGAATATCTAATTACCTTGGGAGAGAACACACATAGGTAGTATCTACCCAGACCAGACTTGCACGTTAGGGTAACCGGTAGGAGCTGATTTCACTCCAAAAGGACGACCCTTTATATATTTTTTTTTGCTTTAAAATATGAAAGTAATATTAAGTTAGGATAGGATCATTTTCTCGGCGTAATCAATTTAAACCAAGAGATAGAAACTTTAACACTTTAATTTTTTCTGCATAATACGAGGTACCACCTGTTATTTGAGTTAGGTGTTTCAGTTGTTGGTAATCAAGGAATTTATTAAAAACTGTATTATCTCGGTAAAAAAAAACTTTGTTATGTGTTTTGGAGTTTGTCTCTTAGGTATGTTTGATTATTAACATTTTTTTACAACTCACACGTGCTCAAGGGTTTATTGAGACCCTTATAATGTTAAACACTGCACGAGCGATGGTGAAATTAGGGACGAAGAGAAAAGAGGTGTCGTTGAAGGTTGAACATTGGTTTTGAATGTTTGCAAGTTGAAATGGCAAGGGAAAACCGTGATGTGTATATTAGCCGTGTTTTTTTGGTGAAGTTATCCGTAGTACAGTAGGATTTTATATGAATAACAAATACAACATCCGCAGTAGGATCACTGCCGATAAAACGAGAAGTGAAATCCTGCTGCGGATAGAGATTTGAAGTTTAATTCGAGTATCGGTAAAAATTGCGTATTGTCCATACGCCCTCACAGATGGTTGCATGTGAGATCGTAGGGACGAAACGCCAATTTTTGTGGACTTAAATCCCAAAAAACATTATTTTGACAAAATTAATTTGGTGGATTCAACAAAAGAAATTTTTAAAATTGACAAAAAAAATTTTGTTGAATTGACAAAATATTTTGTTGAATTGCCAAAAAAAATTTGTTAATCAGATAATAATAATAAAAAAAAAAACAAATTTTTAACATTAACAAAAAAATTTGTTAATACAACAAAAGAATTGTTAATATGACAATTAATTTTTTAAATTCTACGAAATTTTGTCATTTGACAAAATATTTTTGTTATTTCAACAAATTAATCTGTTAGCATAACAAAATAATTTTGTGGATACAACAAAATATTTTTTGTTACCTCAACAAAATTTTGTAATTTGTATCAATTTGATAAAACTTTTTGTTGGACGTATACTGACCAAATTTTTATCAGATCAACCTACATTTTTATCATATATATCTAGATTTTATTTTCAGTGATGTCAAAAGAATATAGTTAATACTGAAATAACTGTCCTGCTGTATTATTTTAAACTGTATTAACTTTTTTCTTATACCTCGCATATCTTTTGTAAGTACTATTTTAAAAATCTTTTAAACAAAAATTGTTATGAAATTCAATAGCAACAAAGATTGTTATATCCAAATAAAATAATATTTCTTTAAATTATTCCGTGGAGTATTCTTGGTCTTTATAGTACCAAAATGTATATTTACTGGAAAGACAAGAAGTAATTTTTTTGGGGTATTTTTTATATTACTATACTCCAGTGGCGTAACGTCCATATAACACGATTCCTATCGTCTTCCCTTTTAGAAAATCCACAAATAACACAATCTACCAAATAAACATCGAATAAGTTTAAGTTATCCATTCTGCCTATCGTTATTACTTATACTTTATCCAAGCATACATTCCACAATCCTCAACCAAAATTAATCAAGAGAGTCACAAAAATACTCTGACGTAAACTTTTCAATTACCGTCTTATTTATTTGTTTTATATCCCTTTCTTCCCCAAGCATTGTGTTTCGAATCCTCTTTGTTCAACGTCCAAACTTTTTTTTTTTTAATGTCATGGTTAAAAAAGTTTAATAAAAAAAAATTAAAAAAAAAGAAGAAACATCGCCTTAAGAGTTTGGAAATTGTAATTTGTTCATGTACCTACGATTCTTTGATCCAGAGTTATAAGGGTACAAAATTTTTGTATTTTTTTTTACATTTCATAGTTAAAAAAGTTTAATAAAAAAAAATTAAAAAAAAAGTAAGAAACATCGCCCCTAGAGAAAGGTATGTTCTACATAGAGTCATTTTTATTTTATTTCTAAAAAAATTATTGTGGTCTATATCCTCTCCTAAAAAAATTTTAGTCTTAAAAGTTTTAAAACTCACTAAAATAAAATATAACGGGATCCAATTTAAAAAAAAGTAACGGACATTACCCCTAGGAAAATTTGCGCCCAACATTTTGGCGTTTAAAATATTCCAATATCTTTGATACTTATCGAGATATGCTATCCTAAATGAAAACATAAATTTGGATGCAGCGATCTTCAGCTTCAAATAAATCTAGTGTTTTGAAAAGCCAATTTGAACTTAATTAAAAATAGTGAAAAGTTAGATGTTAAAGTGAAGATTTAATTCCTTTTATTACCCACTATAGTGATAAAAAAATTCAGCTTCTTAATTTTAGTGCAGTTCTAGATTTTGTCTTGGAAATGTCTTCGATAAATATAGATTGCTATTTAACAGGTTACCTATCGGAGAAACCAAATAATTTTAGTAAGGATAGTTGATAGTTTACACACCAGGGATTTCGATCCCAAATCGAAATTTTTTGTTTGATTTAAAGATTTTGATCCCTGTCAAAAAAAAAAATAAATTTTTGTTGGGTGATGTGAAGGAACGCAAATTCTGGCGAGGGATCAAAATCTTCACACAGAAATTGATTTCTTATGTGTAAAGGAAATCAACATATAAGTACCTATGACACTTTAATGGAATCCTATTTAAAATACATAGTGTTATAGGGCAACGATCGATATTCAAAATGACTTGATATAGTATATTGGCTGTTATTTAATCTGAAATTAAAACAGAATTCATAGAAGCTCGGTTCGTGTCGATTATGATCGACGAAACATCATATTTGAGTCATAGGGCACAACTGAGTGCCATATTTCGGTTCTTGTCAGAGAATGGAATACAAGAAAGATATCTTGTATTTTTTTGACGTTAGGACGAGTCTTAATGCAGATGAGTTGTCCCATCATATAGATATTTAATATTCTTGACACATATGATTGTAAGGAAAAGTTAATAGAACATTCCTAAGAAGGTGCCGCAGTTATGTCCGACGAAGGGGGTGGTGTCTAAAAGAAAGTCCTTTTTTATTATGTTTTAAGCTCATTGTTGAAATATTAATGTCTTGAAGTATAAAAAATATAGCTACACATTTTTGCTAAGTCAAAGTGGAATGCATTTGTAGATACCATATCTTTACTAGAAATGTTGTTTTTAAGGTTCTAAGATTTTTTTTTTTCATTTTTACAGGTGACAACATTTTTTAAATTATCCACGCCACGCCACTGCTATAACGGGTTCCCATTTAACTGCTAGACTTACCAAACAATTTGTTGACCTTAATGATGATGGTCGTTATGTTCTCTCACGACTCACATTCGTGTTTATCTTGCATACCTTCATGACAAACATGACTCTGTTTGTATAGACGGCGTTACTAGAACTAATCTCATGGTATCTATACAGCAAGAAGGTCTCCCAACTAACCCCGCTGAACTTAGGCAAATATTCGTTCGTTTTCACGAATCTTTCCAACTTACTCCCGCAGATGTTGCAAATGACTTATCGTCTTTCGCCTCTTATGTAAACTCCTAACGTATTACTCATTTGCAAAGGAGTAGGTCCAACTTTAATAGTTTTTTTCGTTCCTAAACCTCCAATCTCCTTTAATTATCCTCCAAAATGCTTGTCCCTTTATTACCAAAATGTCAGAGGGCTTCGTACCAAAACTTCTGCAGTCTACCTTAATTCACAAACCTTACCCTATGACATTTTTGCACTAACTCAAACTAACCTGTTTCCCAGTATTAACAATAGTGAGCTCTTTAACCCTGACTTAAACGTCTTTCGAGTAGACGGCTCTTTGCACGATGATGTATCCGTTGGACGCGGTGTTCTATTAGCAGTTCACAATTAATTTGATTCGACTCTTTTCAAAATATCTGATTCCTCCTCCTTTGAGTATGTCTGTGTGAAATCAACAATCGCCAAAGTAACCCTTTATATAGCTTGCTGTTATATTAAACCTTGCCAGCCTATTCAATGTTATCAGCTCGCAGTTGATGCTATAGATTCTATCTTTGAAGCAGCTGAACCATCTGACTTGGTTTTAATTTTAGGTGATTTCAACTTTCCGAATCTCCAATGGACTCTCTCTGATGATGAATCACACTATATGAGTTCTAATGCCATCACTGCTAAGGAAATCTTATTCACTGATTGTCTCTCCGACTCAGATCTTTACCAAATTAGTGGTGTCAAAAATAATTTAGACCGTCAACTAGATTTTATCTTCTCCTCTGATGTGGACAATTGTGTAGTTTCACCGAGTAATCATCTTCTTTCTACTATTTCTATTTCTCCCAAAAAAAAACATATCTTCTAGACCGCCATGGTATAATAATGAATTGAAATCTCTTCGAAATAAAAGAAACAAACTTTGGCGTAAGTACTTGCAATCTCGTACTGGCTACGATTTCTCTACCTTTCAAAGTGCAAACCATAATTTCTCCGAACTCTGTAAGTCTCTCTACCATAAATACCTTACTCAAGTTCAATCTAGCATTTTATCTGACCCAAAAAGTTTTTTTAAATTTTATTAATGCTAAAAGAAAGTCGGATAACTACCCTTCTACGCTTACTTATTTGAATACCAGTTCAGACGATCCTTCAATTATCGCTAACCTTTATGCCCAATTTTTCAGTCAATCATTTTCTGATAACACTTCCTTCCAGACTCGGATTACTTTTCCTTCTTAGACACCTACTCCCAAACTTCACTGTCTTCAATCGTCATTCCCCCTTCTATCGTTGAAGATAAAATTAATAAACTCAAGGTTAAATTTACTGGTGGTCCTGATGGCTTGCCTTCAATGATATTAAAAAATTGCTCGTCAACTTTAATTGAGCCATTGACTCTTTTTCAGCTCTCAATATCACAAGGAATATTACCTTCTCGTTGGAAAAATTCCTATATTATCCCGATCCATAAAAAAGGCCCTAAAAAAGAAATATGTAACTACCGCCCCATAGCTAAGCTGTCGTATATTCCTAAGCTTTTTGAAAGCATTGTCTATGACACTTTGCTTTTCCACTGTAAACAAATTTTTTCCCCCAATCAACATGGTTTTCTTACCGGTAGATCAACTACTACAAACCTAGTTGATTTTGTCTCTGGTACTATATGCACCATGGAGGCTGGGAATGAAGTTGACGTCATCGCTACTGATCTCAGCAAAGCCTTTGATAAAATTTCTCATTCCCTTATTCTCTTCAAACTCAAAGAACTTGGCTTCCCTCCCTCCTTCAATGCATGGACCCAATCATATCTGAGCGATAGGCAGTATACAATCCTTTTTAGAGGTATCGAATCAAATCCCATCCTTGCAACCTCTGGCGTTCCGCAGGGAAGCCATCTCGGCCCTCTGATTTTCATTTTGACCATTAACGATGTAGACTGCGTCATCAATGATTCTATGATTTCTATTTATGCTGATGATAAAAAAATTTACAGAAAAATTTCCTCACCTTCCGATTCCATTCTGCTGCAGCAAGATTTAAATAGATTTTCTATCTGGTGCCAGAAGAACTTTCTTGAACTTAATGTTAGTTAGTGTCAAGCTATAACATACTCCCGTAAACGCTCACCTCTCCCTCCTCGAACATACTTTATTAACAATGAGACAGTCACTGTAGTTGACTCACTATGTGATTTAGGTATTCTTTGTGATAAAGAACTTAATTTTAGATCTCACATTACCACATCTATTAATAGAGCTAACTCTGCACTTGGCTTCGTTAAGCGCTGGTCAAAAGAATTTTCAGACCCCTACGTTACAAAATCCCTTTACCTCACATTTGTTAGGCCCCTTTTTGAATATGCCAGCCAGGTTTGGTCACGCTGTTATAATACCCATTCCCTTCGTATCGAAGCCGTTCAACGAAGATTCCTTCGATTTGCACTTCGCGGGCTTCCCTGGCTTGATTCGTTTCACCTCCCACCCTATGCTGATCGTCTTCAACTTATTAATCTGCAACCTCTTGATAAACGTCGCAAAGTAGCCGACATTGTATTCATTCATCAAATTTTAGCCGGTAATATTGATTGTCCTACACTTCTCCAAAAAATCTCATTGCATACTAACCCTAGAAATTTTAGATTGGTGTCTCTCTTTGATGTCAATTTTCTTAAAATTGAGGGGGTAGAGTGTGTCTTATACATAACTAGCATGCTTCGTTCCTCCAACATTATGCAAAATTCTTTCGACTTTCACACCTCCAAACACTCTCTCAAAATCTCGCTATATTCCCAACCTTAACCACACAATCCCTCCACTGTCTTCTGTCACTCTCTTCTAGTTCTTAACCGCTCTCAATTCAAAGCCCACTTCATTCTCAATTTTTTTCTTTTTTTTTTAAGTTTTTTAAAGTTTAAAAAAAAAAAAAAAACTGGTGGGTGGGCCTACGGGCCCAGACTAATATTAAAATTAAAATTAAAAAAAAAAAAAAATGATAATAAAAAAAAAATTAAAAAAAAACCCACCATAGATTTTAAGTTTAGATTTAAATTTAGATTTTAGTGCACGCTTGTATTAAGCTAAATAAATAAATAAATAAATAAATAAAATTATGCGCCACGCCACTGCTATACTCGTACTAGGTTCAATATAATTACGATTAATTTCTGGCTCTAAAGCATGTCTCGTCATCGGCATAATCCATCATTATATTGTAGCACACCTCTACAATAAATAAGATAAAAATATTAAATACTAAAGCACTCTGCGTTCGACATGTAGATGAAATTTGAAAGAAAAATACCTCTTTTAAGTCGACCAAGACTAGGTTTGTAGTATTATATAGGAATGTTTTGGCGAATCCGATGAACGCACTCAGCTGTTCAACCAAATTTGTTTCCACAAACAAAAAAGAACTTTCGAAAATGAAAGAGGATCTTCATAAGTGGCGTGCATTTGTCCCCTCGAATTTAGATTTAAGGAGTCATTTGGGGATCGGATCTAGGTTGTTGAACTTGGTCGATTTCCTATCCACGATAAGTGCTATGACCACCAAATGTCATCCATCTTGTTTATTCAAAGGATTGGAAATGCAGAAGGGAAAGTTTTTTTCACGGCGATTTATTAAAATGACAAGGGTCTGTCAGCCAGAGTCATGTTTTTGTTAGCTTAACTAAGTAGTTGTGGAACTTTTCGAAGTTCGAAATTATTTCAATAGAAATACAATTTAATAAGTTTCTAGTTATAGTGGATAGGAGTCTTTAAAAAATCTTAATAATCTTTCATTTTTATAATTAAAATTACTCATATATTTTGTTTTGCTGTACAAGCCCCTACAATTTTACTTCAAACGAATTTAGTTCTTAAATGAGAAACATTCGACCCAGTTTTATTTTATACCTTCGGACATATTTGTCTCCTTTATTAAAATTTAATTAAGTTTGGTTTTGATGAAAATGGAAAATGTCACAGCTGGATGGAAAATCTTTTGGAGTTCAATAAAGAATGAATACGTTTTTTAGTGGTTGTTGCAAAGAAAATTGTGAATTGTCTTTTAATTGTCAAAATGAGCAACAGACTGAAAACAATCAATTGGTAAATTGACTCAAAAATTCGCTGTGCATAAGAAAATTATTTTACGAAATATCATACATAAAAAAGAGGCTGGGTGCGACCCACGCTGATAACTTCCCATTTGTGGTAAAAAATAAAAACATATTGTGACGTTTTCTTCAATTTTACCATAGCTATTAATGGAATTTGAATATGTGGGACTTGGGTACAACTGAACAACCTTATTCATATACGTATGTACAGTAGACTGGGCCAAAAAAATTGACAATTTTTTTTTTTTGAAAGATATATCGAGAATATCATTCAGAATGACAAAAAAAAATTTTCGTAAAAGTTTGAGCCCTTAATATCAATTTTAAGAGGGCTATCATCGCTAATTTTGATTTTTAGTCATAATTTCATGTTTTGCGTCAGAACTGACAAAACATTGAAGTAAAAAAAATTCATTTTGACTTACTTTTATATAAAATTAAATTCCCTACAAAAAAGGTGTGATTGAAAATTTTCGTCAGACAAGCCGTTTTTGAGTAATTAAGCTTAATAAATTGTTATTTTTCTTCGATTTTACTTTTTTAATTTGGAATTTTGTAACTAACGAAAAATAACAATTTATTAAGCTTAATTACTCAAAAACGGCTTGTCTGACGAAAATTTTCAATCACACCTTTTTTGTAGGGAATTTAATTTTATATAAAAGTAAGTCAAAATGAATTTTTTTTACTTCAATGTTTTGTCAGTTCTGACGCAAAACATGAAATTATGACTAAAAATCAAAATTAGCGATGATAGCCCTCTTAAAATTGATATTAAGGGCTCAAACTTTTACGAAATTTTTTTTTTGTCATTCTGATATTCTCGATATATCTTTCAAAAAAAAAAAATAGTCAATTTTTTTGGCCCAGTCTAATGTACAGTACATACATTCTTTTAAAAACTAAGTTGATAATAAAATTATAAAATTATGTATTATATTATAGAAATTACTTTATTATTACGGTTCCAAACATTTTAATTGAAAAAAATTTAAAAACGAAATATTCAAATATAAAAGATATGGTTTGGTTATTGATGGAAGGGTACTTAATACAAAATATATCCGCTCTAAAACTAGATATACTTATGTCAAATATAAACCATTTGTTAGAAATTGTATTATGTATAAAATTAAATAATGGCAAATACAATATCATTGCTCGTTCTCAAGATATTCTAGACGAAAAACAAATATTACCACTTTTTAGTAGATTTTTTTTATATTTTTGTCAAAACTGTCAATTCGATACTTGTCAAAATTTAACCATATGTTAATAATTGTATTATGTCGATACCTTCCCGTAAGAATTTACTAAGCGAAACTTTTTTCGAAAATGACTTTTTGATGAGGAAATATACTATATGTATGTTAAGGGCCACGTTTTGGCCTGGGTTTCGCCAACCTATTATGCATGAAAAGGAAACTAGAGTACAAATAAAAAAATTTATCAACTGCCATGTTTTCTCATTAAAATAATGTTGCCTCCTGAAATTTGTATTATCCGCCAAAAAAATTATGCTAAGCGACATTAATAAAGATCTCATTGTCGTGAGCAACAAAAAATTTTGTTAGATGTCACTTAGTTTAACCAAAATTGTCTCTTAGCACACTATGATTCAACTAGAACTTTCTTCGTTTTTTTCGTTTCCTGAACAATTTTAGAAATGTCGCTTAGTATACATTCTTACGGGCAGGTATCGATGTATAAAACAACATACTTTAGAAGGCACTATCGGTGTTCATTCCCAAGAAATTCGACTTGAAATACAATTTTAACTAGTTTTCACTAGAATTTTTAATAGTTTTTTTATTTAAAAAAAAAAACTATTAATTTAATATTTGTCAACATTTTACCAATTGTACAAAATTATACTATGTATAAAATAAACTAAATTAGAAGTCAATATCACTACTAGTTCTCGAGAAATTTGAGTCGAAAAACAATTTTTACCAATTTTCAATAGAATTTTATATAGTTTTTTATTTTTTGTAAAAAAACTGTAAACTGATTTTTTTTTGAAATTTTCACCAGTTGTCAAACACATTATTTTTCGTAAAATAAAATTATTTTGAGTTTCAAATTGTTTTCCGTTCTTAGAATATCTGGGTTATGAAATTTTTTTTTCAGTTTTTTTTATTTAAAAAAATAACGGTATGTTCATTTTTTTCAAAATTCATACCAAATCTGTTTGACCTTATAGTGAGTACATTAAATTTTATTTGAAATCAATAGCATTATTTTTTCTTGAGATATTTGAAACTAACCAAAATTTTTACTTTTTTTTTAAACCGTTATAGTGAAAAAACTACTCACTGAATTTTAATAAACGCCCTTTCAGCCTCTTTCGAAGTTATTATCTATTAAACAAAATTTATTTGAAGTCGATATCTTTACTCGTTCTTGAGATATCGACGACGAAAAATGGTACAAGAACGTACGGACGTACGAACGTACGAACGTACGAACGTACGAACGTACGAACGTACGTACACACACACACACAGACATCTCTCTAAAAATGATTGATATAGCCTCTAGGGACCTTGAAACGTCGAGAAATGTCAAAAATTCCAATTTGACAAATCGGACCGATTACAATAACTCCCTATGGGAAGTTAATATGCATATAATTCACATTATGAATTCATGCACAAGATTTTAATCAAACATTCTGTCTGTTCTACTACCTTCTAAAAGACAATTAAGAACAAATTACGAACGATTGTTGAAAGAAATCGTACTGCCCTTAAAATTTTATCATCCATCGTTCGATTTCAAATCTTTTGAGCTTGTGCATCACTCGCATATATACATCTCCAAGTTTATTCAGTGTGGCTGTGTCTAGACCAGGCTTGCGCCTCCCATTTTTTCTGAAATTTTCCCGAAAATAACTGTTACTCAATATTTTAATAAAAATAAAATGCACGACCAAAAATTTAAAAAATTAACTTTATTATAGAAAAATTGTTCATAACAATACAATTCATTCCTTAAATGACTGAAACAACTGATTTAGTAGTTGGAGCTAAGAACAGGATGCCATTTGATTCAAGCAAATATTAGCTTAGGTAAGAATAAAAATTATAAAAAAAAATTTAAGAAAAAAATTTGGTACGCAAACTAAAAGTTTTTATTACTATACGAATAAAGATTCAATTTAAAAAAAAAAAATATTGATCCGTTTTTGAAATATAGAATTTTCGAAAAAAAAGTGTTTTTTTTTTCAAAAATTCAAAAAATATTTTTTTTTTCGATGTTTTGAAATGCGATGTTTTTCAAACTTCTTAGAAGTTTCTCCATAAAAAATTTCATTCATTAAAATCCATTATGGTTCTATGGTAGGTACAGTCAGTAATATCTTCATTTCAAATTTTTTTTATTAAATTATAGATCGTAAAAATTAATCGAAAACAAAAAAAGTTATCAAAATTCTAGGCGCCATTTTTTAGAATTTGTGTGGAGGGTAGGTTATTTTTAGATAAAATAGATTTTTTTCTCACATCTTGTAGTCTATATTGAAAAACTCTTATTTATCAACTTTAAAAAAATCGAGCATGTGGTTTTCGAAATATTGATTTTAAAAAAAAATCTAAATTCTTTTTAAAAATTAAAATAAAAAGTTTGTTTAAATTTAAATACACAATAATATTTAAACTTTTAGTGACCTTTAGCATAAAAAAATATCAAAATCGATTGTAGCGTTATGGAGATTACTGGCCATTTTCGGAAAATTTTTATCAACCATTACCTAGCTTTAACTAACTAAAATTTCTTGTAGTTTTTTCATTTTAAATCTGTGGAACAGTTTTTGAGAAAAAAAAATATTTATAAGATTTCGAAAAATAAAATCATACGGCAGGTACCGTTATTTTTGGTGTTAAAAAAATGAAAAAAAAAATAATGGCGAGGGGGGGGGGCAATTCAAAATACTATCTACCAAGTTTACGGAAAACCGGACGAGTCATTCGGGCTGTAGTCGAAAAGACAGACTTTTTTCGTCTTCCCTATCTTCGTAATGTCAACTTTGATCAAAATCTCGAGTTCCATTTTTTTACGAGTGCATAACTTGCCTTATAGGCAAGTAAAAATGTTGAGTCAGAAGTAAAAATGTTATTAACTGTACCTGTCGTAGAACAGTTTTTTGATTAACGACTTTCTCATTCTGAATTGGATCAAAATTTTTACACAGCAGCTCATTTAAATTTAAAATAATACTCTATTTAAAATGTTCCAAAAAAAACGTTTTTTGGATATTTGACAAAAAAAAATATTTTATTTGGATGAAATCTCCCTTTTTTCATTACGATTTTTTTTTTTGAAATTTTATAAAATGTTTATTTTTCTCAAAAGCTTCGACAAATTATTATAAAAAAAAATCACAAAATTTAATTTAGTTAAAGCTACACAATGGTTGAATAAAAAATTTCAGAAAAATGGATATTAATGGTATCCACCAGAACCATTCTTTTTGATTTTTTCAAAAAAAAACGGTACAACCGATTTTGATAGTCTTGCTTATGCTTGTTTTTTTTTTTTTTTTTGGAGTATTGTTTATGTTTATTTTACTTTGAACTATGATTTGCTTAAAATAAAGTTTAAATTAAATTGAAAATTTTTTTTTGGTTTACTTGCCTAGTTGGTTTACTTGCAAGGGTAAAATGGCATACTAGTATGCCATTTTTTTGAAAATTAGATACTTTAAATACTTTTTGAAACTTTTTAAACTCGTAAAGCAAAAAAATGTAAGCATTATTTTTTTTTTGAAAAGAACATAACATTTAAGTTTAAATGACACATTTTTGCGAGATCTGACACATTTTCTTTAGGGGGTGCCATTTTAGGCCACCTTCCCCTATTTATTGTGAATTCAAAGTTTTAAAAACTTTTTTTTTGGCTCTTCAAAATATTTTTAATTTAGAGTTTTTTTTTAATATAACCAAAAAACGTGTAAGAAAACGGAACCCACTATACAAATGTTAAAAAATGGTTTTCGAAAATCGTACTTTTCTCCAAAAACGGCGCCTAGAATTTTGATAGTTTTTGTTTTGCTTTCGATTAAGTTTTACGATCTATGTATAATTCAATAAAAACTTTTGAAATTAAGATATTACTGAATATTCCTACCAGAGAACCATTTTTTCGAATTTTTCGAATTATGGACACAAAGGGGAATTAGTAATTTTTTTTACAAAAGCTTAAAAAACATTGTATTTCAAAACTTAAAAAAAATCACTTATTTTACTTTAAAATTCGATGTCTCAAAAACGGGTAAAAATTTTGGACTTGCGATATAGATACTATAGGGCAAGTTTTGCCTTTGGAAAAAAATCGAACTCGAAATTTTGATCAAAGTTAACGTTACGGAAAAAATTGGTCCGGCAATTCCGTCTGTTGGTATGTCTGTTCCTTGACATACAATCTAAGCTATTTTCTTCAAACTCGGTACTTAAGAGTTTCAGTGATCCGTAAGAGGATAAATTGAAATTTTTTTTTTTTTGGCTCAAAAACTAAGATACCATTTTTTTTTTAATGAGCGAGTGAACGATTAGTTTTTGAAATTATTTTCTAAAATATATATTATTAAGAACTTAAAATTGAAATCACAAATTTTGAAAAATTCAATATCTTGAAAACAAGTGAACGATTGTTTTTCAAATTAGTACTTATACATGAGAGCAAGAACGTGTGTTTTGTATGTTTTTCTTTTTATTATAATGATTTTTTTACCGTAGCCGTTTCTCCAAATATTTGTGTTGTGTTCCCAGGTTTTTTTATATAGATTCTTAAACTTGACAATAGCAAGTTAATTATGACAAATCTCTGTAAATTGAGCAATAACTTTTATAAAAACTGCAATTTCCCTATAATAAATACACAATACAAATTTATAAATATCGATACCTTCCCGTAAGAATGTATTAAGCGACAATTTTTTCGAAAATGACTTTTTGATGTGGAACTATACTAGAAGTTAAGCACCCAGGGGCGTATTTACCATAGGGCTAAAAGGGCTGCAGCCCGGGGCGGCAAGGCTGCTAGGGGCGGCTTGCGCTTGGCCAATTTATAATATTTTTTTGAAGCGATTGAACTTTCAAAACATACAAGCAAAAGGGCGCATGCCACCCCTAACAATTGTCTAATTTACAATATTTTCGAACGATAAACAAAAAATACAAAGATTAAAAAAATGCGATTTTTTGAGTTTTTCAAGCATGACAATGTGAGTGTCCGGCTGTGGGAGAGTTCACGGTAATATGTCACTCACTTTTTTTACCATTTACTATTCTTATTTTTTATAAACGATTTTTTATAATGAAAATTCATAATAAAAATATTTACAGACATGTACCTATTCTTTGCAACAAATTCCAATGAAACGAACACATTGTCTAAAAAAACGCTTGCTGCTATGTAGCTCTCCAAAAATGGGCTAGAACAGATCGTAATTTTTTGTTTCTAAGCCATCTACAAAAAGTCCCTTTTTATTACAAAAAATTATAAAAATCCATCAAGCCGGATTCTAGATATAAAGTCACACACAAATTTGTATTCTTTATATACCCAGCAAATCATGCCTCAGTTTTTTTAGTTTTGGCTCACTCGTAGTCCTATATACAAATGATTGTTTTTTGTACAATAGCTTATAATGATGGATAAATAAAAGGATAGGTAATATTTTAAAAACTATTGGCTCAAAATTTTAGTCGAATTGGTACGATGCAGCGTTGCCGCGAAGGAAAAAGCAGAGAAGGCCATTTCGAATTTTTTTGAGGGCCATTTGACAAAAGTTGGGCCAAATATTTTACTTACAAATTCGTCCTTAAAACATTAAACTACAATTTATTAACATTTGTATTTATTCCTTTTTATTTGTTTAATACATTATTTATTTAACGCATTTCTTAAATCTATGTAGTAGGCAGAAGAAGCAGATCTTGACTCTGTCGTCTGATTCGATTTCTTGGGAATTATCTTAAAATATCTTAAAAAATATATAATTCATAAGATATACGAGTGAATCACACCAGTAATATTATTAAAATATTTATATTACTTTTCTATATTTTAAGAAGATGGCCAAGAAGTTGACACCGAGTTTTATAAGTTGGTGTATGAATATTGTATGTTTGTATGATTTCAATCCTATATTAGAATTAACTTGATAAAATCGATCCCAAATTACACAGCAATATTCCAACGATGACCTTACATATGCAAAGAAAAGAGATCGAAGAGTAAAAGGATCAGTGAACTCTTAAGAGTTCCGATTAATGAATCCTAACAGTTAGCCCTAGCAACCACAAAGTCTATAAGGGATTCAAAGCAGAGTTTCGAATCAAAGATGATACCGTGCTCTTTTAAGTATTGAGAGTTCTGTACTTTCTATAGAATACCGAAAAGGAATAGATGATAGGCTCCTAAAAAATGATAAAGATTGACACTTTTATAAGTTCAAGAAAACATGATTAGCTAAACACCATTCAGACAAGCGATGAAGATCAGATTGGAGTAAATGACAATCATTAATTGACGTAACAGACAGAACGTATTATTTTAATGTAATCCGCAAACATCAAACAAGAAGCATTTTTTAAGAAATCATTGATCTGCAGCAAGAATAGAAGAGGGCCTAAGTGACTTCCTTGTGGTACTCCTGATGTGACTTCAATTACATCTGATAGTACGTCATTAATACCTACGCACAAACTGTTTTCTTCCTTTTAGGTAGGATTCAAACCACTTTAAAATATTTGAGTGAAGCCAATGGTTCCAATTTTTGTATTAGTATATAATGGTTTACTCCATCGAACGCCTTAGCAAAGTCGGTATATATGACATCTGTTTGAAAACCATTTTCAAAATTACTAATAATCTGATTACTAAATATTGCGAGGTTGGTTGTTGTTGACCTTCCAGCAACATGTTGAAATGGGGAAATAATTTCTTTAAAAACAAAAGTAAGCTTATCAAAGACAATTTTTTCCAAAATTTTTGGTATCGTTGATAATTTGCTTATGGAGCGATAGTTAGAAACATCTTGCTTAGATCCTGATTTATGAAAAGTAATAACGTACGAAATTTTTCAATCATCAAGAAAGTAACCCTTTTTAAAAAGAGAACTATTAAACAAAAAAGTTAAGTTAAGTTTCTCAAAATGATCGGAGGAATACCATCGGGTCTGTAGCATACAGGGGGGTTTAATGATTTCAGAGGTTGAAGCTCTTTGATTCCCATTTGTGATTGCAGCATATGGCACGCTTGCAGTGCTCAGCATCAGCTCGCCGTGGGGTGGGATCTTGCTGCGTCTTACCCTGTGCTCACAAATTTTTCGTGCCAAATAAAAATATTTATAATAAGTTGCTTGCATACCGAAGGCAAAATAAATGTAACTAAAAGGCTAGGAAAGCTAAAAGAAAAACATATAAAAGATTAAGAAAGGAAATAATGTGAACCGAATGTTGACTATTGGGTGAGATCTTGGGTGGTATGATCTCTAGAGGATACCCTCCCCTAGCAAAGGACACAATGCCATAGCTCCGTGACTACCCCTTCCTCAATGTCTTTTAGGGTAGTCCCAAACTTGTTTTCTCTGTCTCTCACATATCACTTAAAAATTCATCTCAAACGATTATATTTGTTCTTAATCCATTTTTATTTTATCATATGTACAACTAATTCATTTAAGTCATTACGCGAAATGTAAAACATTCAATAAGAAAAAAAAAAGGAAGTATCGAAATTAAATCATGTAATTATATATTATTATTTTTTTTTTTTTTTTATATAGACAAACCTTAAATATAAAAAAAAAATAGTCCCAATGTTGTTCTGTTATTGACAGGGCCAAAGTAATGAAAGCAAAAATACATATATTATACAAGAACACGTTTAAGTACTCACGGTTTGTTTTTTTTTTTTTTGTACCTGGGATCCGGCTCGCTGAAATTGGTGCACCAAGTTCTGTTTCACGGTCTCTCCTCGATGTTTTTGCTATAAATTTATGTTGTTTTTTTCTTTTTGGGTCTGTATAATTTTTTTTTTGTTTTCTTTTCACTTTTCTAAGGCCACTATTTACTTATTTTTCTAATTTAACTTTAAAACTTTTAATTCTCAATTTTTATTTTTTTTTTTTTTTTTTATACTTTTCTATAGATTTTTCTATTTATACTACTTTATATTTTTTTTTTTGTATATATTTTTCTTGTCATATTTTCGTTTTGTTTAAATAAGTTTTCCTTTTTTTGTTAATGTCTCCTGGGACTAGCGCGTGCAGGCTGAATTCCTTTCATAAGGAATATGAATATGAGGCTGCGAGTTCACTATGCAAATAATGTGATTTTCTTTTCGGATTTCTTAAGAATCGGTGGACTTGAATTGGGTTGGACTTCGATTTTGTAAGTCTTATTTCGGTACGATAGTATATTCCCTTGCGTACGATTTATGATGATCACTGATCAGTACAAGACAGGATCGACAAAGAGGTTATAAGACCTCGTGGTTGTTCAAAAAAAAAAAAAAAAAATGTTCAGTGTGGATGCCTTTGGAAAACGTAAAAGTGAAGATACATTCACTTAAGCCAAGTTACGTTTAGCTTGTATTTTTGCTAAGGCTTCGTTCTCCAAAGGTCATCCGAGCTACAAAAGAGTTTGTTCACTTTTCTTCTGGGTTTGAGTATCGCGTATATATGTATATATAAATATATAAGCTGGTTTTATCTCAATTCAAGCTAACCATCCAGGCTTATTACTTAAACTTCAAACTTTAAAGTGTACCCACATCCGATTTCAGAACACTTTTTTTCTCGGTTAAATTTAAAAATAGTGACATAGGAAATTTAGTTGCTTTTAGAATTCGCTTAAAAAAAAATATTTTTTTACTAAAGGGGCATGCTACAGGTCCTGGTTGTTTATCATCATTTAGTCCAATTAAGGCTAATTCAACATCTTTGTTACAAGCTTATTTGACCAATATTGATTGAATTTAAACATGAAATTGCAGAAAGGTTAGAGGGAATACTTTGGGGATTATAAACGGAGTGAAAATAGTCTGCAAAACAGTTGCAAATTGTTGAAATGTTAGTAGATGTATTTCCAGAATATTGCATGCAATTGGGGATACTATTTGAACATTTTTTATCATTGATAAATGAACAACAAAAATTTACTGTTAAGTTTTAGACTCGATTCAGTTCGAATTGAGTAGTCCTTATATAAAAATTTATTTAAAAAATCAATTTCTTTTTGCAAACGCAAATATTTTATCAGAAGATCTTCATTACTGGGAAATTTACGATATACATAATTTGTAAAATTTTTTTTTTGTTATTTAAGTTACATAAACGCTTTGGTAGATGACGAAGGTAAATGACGTGAGAAAAGTCAACACGCTGAACGAAATTGACATGAAAAAAGTCAAATCATTAAACGAGATAAATAAATTAATTCAGTTCTATTTTAAGTTATTTGTATTTGTAAGTGGCGATGCATCGCGATGGTTTACATTTAATTTTTTTAAGCTTTTAAATTATTATTAAGCACGATATGATGTGATGTTAAATCTTTTTAAATTATGATTTGGGGGCCATTTATAATTGGCCCGGGAAAAGGGCCAAAATGTAAAACAGGGGGCCAAATGGCCCGATCGGGCACTTTGTGGCAACGCTGGTACGATGTTAAAACTATTTTAGTATAATACTAGGTTAAAAGGACGATTTTGCTAATTTTAATCAAATTTAGCATCATGCTATCTTTGTTGTGTGTAACACCCAAAAACCAAAAATAAATGTAAACAATAAAAACAGAACCAAAACAATTAATAAAAAAATGTAAACAATAAAAATCAAAACAATAATAATGTAAACATTCATGAACTCGACGCATGTCGACCTACATGTAATTGTGTTAATCATCAGCCGTCACCAAGCGATACCATCGTGCATTGAACTGATCGTATTACACACTAAGCATGTTCGGTCACTATGCGCCAAGTGCATAAATCGATTTTTGCTTATGACTGCAATCATATGCGACACATTGACTGAGCATTCAGAATGCCTATGAGGAAATACAACCGAAGGTGTATTTTGTCAAGTGGACATTTAATTCTTACGTCATGTGGGACAGTGTAGTGTAGGTCATAGGCAAAATAAATAATTAAAGAAGTAGAACAAGAATATGTATGAAAATGATATTATGTAAAACTAGTTGTAAGTATAAATAGAAGAAAATTTGGAAAATAAAGTTAGTCTAGTTAAAACCTTAACCACGACTCAATTCATTATTAATCGTGCATTTTGATGCTCGGAGACACAAGCGGCCTTTTGGGCTAAGAAATTTTGTTCGTAAGAACTGAAGACCACCTCGTCAACCATTACATGGCGATCCTGCAAGTCTGAACCAAAAATTAATAATTCAAAAATCAGATGAATACTCTAGAAGAAATAAATGCATTATTTAAAAAATGGGAAGAACTAAGTGAGTATCGACCCAATACTACACAGATACCAGAAGATACTCCGGTATATACACCAATACCACGAGAAGCTGGTCCTAAAGCTTTAACTATAGAAGAATACAAAAAGAGACAAATCAACAAAGTCTCAGAAGCTTCTAAACCACCACAAAAAAAGAGAGGCGGTAGGAAGTTCCAACGCAAGTGTGCGGAACTCCAGAACATAATAAATATTAGCTCTGGAATACAAAAACAAAAACTAATAGAAGAAATAAAAAAAATAAGACGAGATGGGTGGTAAAAGCAGCAAAGAAGAAATCATAAATAATAACGTAGCAGCAGCGACATCAGCAGCAGCGAACAAAACAGATACACTTATTTCATCGGAAAAAATTGTATATTTAAATTTCATTTTTTTGATTATAATATTATTGTTCAAAGTAAATTCTTACTATAAAAAATATTTAAGAAAACATGCCCTCAAAACATTAAATGTATAAAATTTTTAAATTAAATTTTATGTTAGAATAAAAATAAAAACATTTTAAATACGAGTATATGGAGTTTGTAAAATTAAGAGAAATACTAGAGAAATTAAAAAAGGCACCTAATAGAACGTATACTAGAGAATATGTACAAAAGGTTGACAAGCAAATTGAACAAACATGGTTAGTAATACAGAACACAGCTGACCTAAAAGACATTACACAATTAAAACAAAAATTTGACTTAATAGTTATACAAATTCGGCAATATTTAAAAATTAAAGGTGATAACGAAAATTTAGGAACTGTAGAAGTAGACGAAAATACAGACACGGACACAAAAATAGAATTAGAAAGTACAATGGCAAACTTTGATTTAGTAATAGCCACCAAGGTGATACCTGAATTTCAGGGTAGTCAGAAAGAACTGAATAATTTTCTAGGTTTGATAGAATTCTATCACAATACTTTAAAAGACATAAACCAAAAAGAAACACTTATTAAATTTATTCTGGCTACTAAGCTATCGGAAAAAGTAAAAAATAAGATCCAAACAGAAAATACACCGACAACCTTTGATGAATTTCGACAAATTTTAAAATCATCATATAAATCAAACAAAAATGCTTTTAGATTACATAGTGAGATTTCACAAAGTTACCAAGGAAATCAAAATGTTTCAGTATTTTCTTCACGAATAGAACATCTAATAGCATATTTGAACGATTTACAAATTTCGGAACAGGGTGAGACTCACAGAGAGACAATAGTCAAGCTGAATGACCAAATAGGACTAGCAGCGTTCAAAAATGGTTTATCAGAACCTTATAAATTATTAGTAATGGCTGCAAGACCATCCAAGCTTGCAGAAGCAGTGCAAATTGCTTTAGAAGTTAGTCCTCAGCACTCTAACCAGATAATGTATTTTAATAGGATACAGAGAGGTAGAGGTAACCCCAGAGGAAATTTTAACCGAAATTATCAGAACAATAATACTTATTCTAACCGATTCAGGGGACAAAATATAAACAACAGAGGACATTACAGAACGCAAAATAATAAGTTTCAGGGAAACGGGTATGTCCCCGGCCGACAAAACCCGGGGCACACATTAAGAGGAAGATAATTTTCATAAAAAATTCCAACAAAGATACAAATTTTATAAAATTAAAAATAAAAGGCAGAAATCAACCAATAAATTTACTAATAGATACAGGAGCCGATATTTCAATAATTAAGAATAGCATAGTCAGTAGTAATTACAACATAGAATATGATAACAATTGTCAGATAGATGGAATAGCAAAAGAATCCATAATAACTTTAGGAGTCACAAAATTAAATTTATGGTTCGAAAATAATGAAGTTGAACATAAATTTAGTATAATTGATAATAAAATAAATTTAACCACTGATGGAATACTAGGAAGAGACTTTTTAATAAAGTATAATTGTAAAATTGATTATGAGACGTGCACATTAACAATTTCCCTAGATGGAGAAGATATAGTATTGCCAATGAATATGAATACAAGAGATATTTATGATAATATAAAATTACCGCCAACAACAGAGGTAATTCAACTAATAAATATAGATTTAAAAGAAGATAGTATGATTTATGGAAAAGAAATTAAGAAAGGGATATTCCTAGCAAACGTAATTATTCCAAAAGAAGGAAATAAGCATATAAAAATACTTAATACAACAGAAAATGAGGTCAATTTGAAACATATTTCGTTAGGAATAGAACCAATCTCAAGCTATCAAATACTACATTTTAAAAACAGCTTAGAAGATGAAGATAGGTTTAAAAAAATAAAAAGTGAGATAAAAGTAGATAATTTAGATAATAATGCAAAAGATGAAGTTTTCAGAATATGTAAACAATTTCAAAATATATTTCATTTAGAAGGAGAAGAATTAAGTAAAAATAACTTTTATGAGCAGAAAATAGCATTAACAGACAAAACACCCGTTTATATAAAAAATTACAGGTTACCACATGCAAATTTGCATGAAATAGAGGAACAGGTTGACAAATTACTGGATGAGGACATCATTGAACCATCAACAAGTCCATATAACTCACCATTGCTGATTGTACCAAAGAAAAGCACAGGAGAATCAAAGAAGTGGAGATTAGTTGTAGACTTTAGGTCTCTGAATAAAAAAGTAGTTGATGACAAATTTCCATTAACCAGACTAGAAGATGTACTTGATAAGTTAGGAAAGGCTAAATATTTTTCAACTTTAGATATGACAAGTTCATTTCATCAGATACCACTAAATCCCAGATCAAGACCATTAACAGCTTTTTCAACCGATTCGGGACACTTCCAATTCAAAAGATTACCTTTTGGATTAAAAATATCAACGAATAGCTTTCAAAGGATGTTATCAATTGCATTAAGTGGTCTACAAACATCTGCATTTCTATATGTAGATGATATAATTGTATTCGGTTCAAATTTAAAAGAACATAATAATAACCTTATAGAAGTATTTAAAAGATTACGAAAATACAATCTGAAATTAAATCCAAATAAATGTAACTTTTTGCGACCAGAAGTAGTTTATCTTGGACATCTTATAACTTCACAAGGAGTAACAACAGACCCAAGTAAATATAATGTTATAAAAGAATACCCAAAACCAGAAAATGCAGATGAAGTTCGAAGATTTGTAGCTTTCTGTAACTATTACCGACGTTTTATACAGAACTTCGCTGAAATTGCAAAACCTTTGAATCAATTATTAAAAAAAGATCAAATCTTTAGCTGGACACAAAGTTGTCAAAACGCTTTTGAAAACCTTAAAACGAAATTAATGACACCTCCAATACTAAACTATCCAGATTTTTCGAAACCGTTCATATTAACAACAGATGCATCAAATTATGCATTAGGAGCTATTTTATCTCAAGGAGAAGTAGGTAATGATAAACCCATTGCCTATGCAAGTAAATCTTTAAACAAACATGAGCTTAATAAAGCAGTAATAGAGAAAGAATTGCTAGCTATACACTGGGGAATAAACCACTTTAGACCATACTTATACGGTAGAAGATTTGTTGTTTATACAGATCACAGGCCATTAGTTAGTCTTTTTACTCATAAAAATCCTTCATCTAAATTAACTAGAATTAGAGTAGATCTAATGGATTATGATTTTGATATAATTTTTAAGCAAGGAAAGATGAATACAAATGCTGATGCATTGTCTAGAATAAAGTTAAGTTCAGAAGAATTAAAAGAAATGATACCAGTAAACAATATAAATGTCCTAACAAGAGCAATGAAGTTGAAAGATAAGGAATATATTAGTGAAAGAGAAGAAAATCCGGAAATTATGCCTCCAGTGGAGACTGTACACCTCCACATATGGGAATGCATATCTATCTCAGACACAAGAAACGTTAAGAAATTGCAATTTGAAAATATAAAGAATTTAATGGGGCCACCAAAAGAAACAATATATGCAGTTAAAGATACAATACATGTTGGATACAATGATAATTCTCTGTCAGAGTTAAAATTGATTTTGAAGAAATTGCTATCCTATACAAAGCATGTGAAAATAGAAAAGCTAGCGCTAGCAATGAATAATAAAATTTTTGAAAAGATATCAGTGCAAAAATTCAAAAAGATATTTACAGAACTGCAAGAAAATAAGAAAGAAAATTGTCTAGACATTATATTATATAATTCACCAAGAAGAATAGAGCATGCGAGTGAGATGAACAAATTAATAAAAGAGTATCATGATGACAAGTTAGGAGGACATATAGGTATTAGAAGATGCATTGCGAAACTTAAGCAGAAATATGTATGGAAGAATATGAATAAGATGGTAAGAAAATATATAAATAGTTGTAGAGTTTGTAATGAAGTTAAAATTAATAAATATACTAAAGAACAATTCATAAGAACAGAAACACCTTGCACATCATTTGAAGTAATAACAGTAGATACAGTAGGACCACTCAGACCATCGAATGGATATAGGTATATTCTCACCATTCAATGTGAACTAACCAAGTTTATAGAAGCATTTCCACTAGTCACTAAAGACGCTGTTTCAGTAGCAAAAACCATTGTAGAAAAATTCATTTTGAAATATGGTTGTTTTAGGAAGCTAAAAACAGACAAAGGCACAGAATTTACTAATGAACTATTAGTTAATATCTGTAAATTACTAAAAATAGAAAAAACTACGTCTACACCATATCATCATGAAACTTTAGGGACAGTAGAGAGAAATCATAGAGTTCTAAATGATTATTTAATGACTACAGACGGAAAAGACGATTGGGAAGAATTATTACCTTACTACACTTACACATATAACACCACACCACACAGTACTACAAATTATTCACCATTTGAATTAGTATACGGAAAATTATGTGCTTTACCTTGTGAAATTATTAAAAATAAAGAAAAAACATACAATATTGATAATTATGTTAATGAACTAAAATTTAAATTGAAATACGCTCATGAAAAAGCTAAAGAAAATTTAGAACAAAGTAAAAATAAAACATGTACAAATCAATCTAATGTAAATAATTCAAATTTTAAAGTTGGAGACTATGTCTATTTAAAAGTTGGAAATAAAAAAAAGTAAGATAAACCATTCAGAGGTCCTTATAAAATAATAGAACAAAATGGACCAAATAGTATTGTAAGAATTGTCAATGAAAATAAAGAAGTTCACAATAATAATTTAATAAAAGCAAGAAATAAATAAAAATATATACACATATATATATATATATAATGTAAATTTGTAAATATACCCATCATTTTTCAATCGCTATGTGTAACAAGATATAATTTCAAAAAATAATTTTTTTATTTAAAGATAACAAAATTATTTTTTTTCTAAAGGGTGAGGGTGTTGTGTGTAACACCCAAAAACCAAAAATAAATGTAAACAATAAAAACAGAACCAAAACAATTAATAAAAAAATATAAACAATAAAAATCAAAACAATAATAATGTAAACATTCATGAACTCGACGCATGTCGACCTACATGTAATTGTGTTAATCATCAGCCGTCACCAAGCGATATACCATCGTGCATTGAACTGATCGTATTACACACTAAGCATGTTCGGTCACTATGCGCCAAGTGCATAAATCGATTTTTGCTTATGACTGCAATCATATGCGACACATTGACTGAGCATTCAGAATGCCTATGAGGAAATACAACCGAAGGTGTATTTTGTCAAGTGGACATTTAATTCTTACGTCATGTGGGACAGTGTAGTGTAGGTCATAGGCAAAATAAATAATTAAAGAAGTAGAACAAGAATATGTATGAAAATGATATTATGTAAAACTAGTTGTAAGTATAAATAGAAGAAAATTTGGAAAATAAAGTTAGTCTAGTTAAAACCTTAACCACGACTCAATTCATTATTAATCGTGCATTTTGATGCTCGGAGACACAAGCGGCCTTTTGGGCTAAGAAATTTTGTTCGTAAGAACTGAAGACCACCTCGTCAACCATTACATCTTTAACATTTTACTAAAGTAAAAATCGTCGAATATGTATTTTATATTTTTAGTATCGTGTTCACTTGTCCCAATTGAAGTCCCTTGAGACAGAAATATTGTCTTAATTTTGGGGTTCTATACTCAAGCAATTCAATATTGTATCAAAAAAAATTCAATGTGTTGATACAGAGGTTGAAACTGTGTCCAGGCTCAACGAGGCACTCATATCGTTTGTGAGGAAAAAATGAGAATGCTTTTATGTTTTTGAAGAGATGGAAAAAAGCAAAACCTCTGAAAATTACAAAATAGACCAAAAAAGAATCGTCAAGAGGAAAAAACGAGATGATGATTTTCGCGAAGGGAGGTTCTTTTTTGTGGTCGTGAAAATTTCGAAATAAATACTTTCATTCCTATTTGCGACCCATTATTGAGTGCGCTAAAGAAAAGACATTACTCCTATGAAGCAATAACAAATGGTTTTATTTTTTTATCTAATCTATTATCACATGAGTGAAGAAGCAATTCGAAAAAATGCAACCTCTCTTCAGAACCCGATTGATCTTGGGGAAGATTTTCAGGAAGAGTGTGTCTTACTTAAACATTTTGTGGAGCAAAACTACTCTGAAAATATGAGTTTAAGGCAGCTTAACCTTCATATAAGACAAAAAGAATTGAAGGAAGCATTTTTATATGATGAGGTTGCTTTAAGAATATACTTGTGCACTGCAGTGTAGAGGTGTGTAAATCGTTCAACAATCGATAACGAATATGATTCGATTATTTTCATTTCACTCAAATGGTTCAATACTGTTCCGATTCGATTTTTGTTTCGATTTCGATGATAAGATTGAGTTGGGGTTTTCACAAAATACTCTTTATTGTAAGCCATAAATTGCCAAATGACATCGAATGATGGCTACTATGTCCATTGATTAAAAAGCGTCAAAAAATTCAAGATAAAGAGATTTAATTTGTTGCTCCTTAAAAGATCAATTTTAGGACTGAATGACTTGGTACTATCGAATAAATTAACTTTTAGATACTATCGCATACATATGTAAGTCGAAAGTTTTCATTTGATAAGTCTTATTACTAGTTCAACTCCCACATTAAACATACCAGATCCTGGGTCCGTATCGCGTAAGAGTAAAGTGATCACTAAATTAATTGATTGTCGTTTTGACAATCGTTCTCTCTATATTTCTTTATTGATATGATAGAGACAGCTATATTCAAAATGAAAATCAACTATCATCTTACGTGATTCCACCCCTGATACCTCAAATAACACCAAATCAATCGAGTAAATCATAGTTAATCGAGTTAACTGATATTAAAGATCGAGACTCATTGAAATGATTAAGATTGAAATAGAAAATCGAGAAACGAGAAACGAGAATCATCTAAATGATTGAGATTGGGATCGATTAAAATGAAAATTTGTGATTTCGATCATCAATACTTTTCGATGATCGGATCGAAAAAATCGAATCGATCCTGATTGACACAGCTCTACTACAGTGACAAATTGTAGTGCAGAAAGATCATTATACGTATTGAAACGAATAAAACCCTATTTATGGTCTCGCATTAGCGCCTTAATAGTTTAGCTTTATTAAATATAGAAGATGAACTGACAAAAAATTTATATAACGAATCTATTGTTAATGAATTTCGTAATGAATATACACACAAAAAGAAATTTGAAAACATCAAATATTATGCATTTGGGTTTTTTTTATTATTATTATTTATTACATTATTTTCATTGTTCTAAAGGCCGGCAAAATTAATCAGCCCAGGGCGCCAAATTCTTAAATACGTAAGCACCACATTTTGGCCTGAGTTTCACTGCCCTATCATGTATGCAAAAGAAACTAGAGAGAAAATAAAATTGTAGTAACCGCCAAGTTTTCTCACTGGAATAATGTTGCTCCCTGAAATTTGTATTATCCGCCAGTAAAATTATGCTAAGCGACATTTTTAAAAATATTATTAGGCGTATTTTATTGGTAATCTATACATAGTGCAGCAATGGAAGTCCGAATAAAATGCTTTTTTGACTGCATATACACTTTTGCTTTTACTTTTAAAATTGGTATGCTTTGCATTTATACCCGTGTCAAAATCAGGTGATTTGGAAAAAAAGTAAAATAAATATGTAATTTCCTACAAAAATAATACAAATTGAAATGAATAAAGATCCAAAACAGAAAAGGGCTATACATAATTTCTGAGTTTCTTTTAACAAATCATCTTAATTTAGTAGATATTTCAAGCTCATTAAGTGAACAAAGTTAAAGGGAACGAAAACTAAAAATGAAATATATACCTACGAATAAACAATCCACTTTTGAATAAGCTAAGGGATGCGTTGGAAAAGTATACGTTTTGATGTGGTTTATGCTGAATTAACATCACTGAAAAATTTGTTGTCAAACAAGTGGCAAAATTATTAATAAAATCAAATTTCAATGGCATGTACATAATGTACACGAAGTCAAATTAAGGGCTCGGTGTCAGAAAAAAATCATTTTCATGTCCTTTTTAATCGTTTGGCATCGCAGCCATACGACGATGAATTTCATACTCTCACATGACAGATAGGGAACATGCACACGCATTAAGAGGCTTAAGAGGCAACATTTTGAGCATTGATTATTAACGATTACCGTCTAATCGTAAATTAATATTTCAAACCACATAATTTTGGCTCTTGTGAAAATTTGCCATAAAATGAACAAATATCACCGAACACATTCTCGAATAATCAAAACCTGCCAACCTCACGAAAAATAAAACTTTTGCAACCAATTTGAGTGTCACTGTAATCCAGATGCTCCAAAACTTTATCAGCACTATTATGTGCACTCTTATTACTGCCTAGTTTATACACACTATTCCCTTGTTGTTGTTTACTGTGTAAAATTTTATTGCGCTGCCTATACATTTATCAATAAAAAACGACTATTGTCTTAAGCAACCAAACGTCCACGAAAAAAATTTGTTAGATGTCGCTTAGTTTAACCGAAATTTTCGCTTAGCACACTCATCCAAATTGAACTTGATCCATGTTTGTCGCTTATAATACTCCAGATATGGTTGTCTTTGCTTTTAAATATTTGTCTATCAAGGAGGCTACTACTTTTTTCCCATTTATTTTGTGTTTTTTTGTTGTTGTCATCGTAAGCGCCATTTAACATTGTATCAAGCGCCAATGCTTTGACCACGAAAATGTACTAAGCGACAAAAACTTCTTATCTGATACAAATTTCGATTTTGCAATGATGTCAAGTTTTGTATTGTAAAAAGCCCTCTCCAAATCTGTTTCTTCCAATAAAATACACAAAAAAACTAGCTAAATGAGTCGTTTTTTTTCGTTTCCTGAACAATTTTAAAAATGTCGCTTAATACATTCTTACGGGAAGGTATCGATATGATAAAAAAGAGTAAGAGAATGTTCTTTCAAGCGGGTCATCCAATTTGGCCAGATTTGACATCCCTGTTTCAATCACGTCAAAACCACTGATCTCTATAATACACTGGATAGCGCATTCCCTACATTGTATAACAGATTTTTTGACTCCAATTGAAGATGACAGATGGTGGAATGAATGAATGAAAATTTTATTGAGACTTTAGGTATCATTTACATATGTAGTTGTTTCATCTTATTCTATCTTTAAACATAGGTACAAAAGTGGCTATATCGTATGGCCTTCTTTAACAATTTTTCTGTGTCTAGAGTTAAGCCTCGTGGCATATCAGTTTTTGAAGTAAAACTTCTTTTCCGGCGTTGGGGGTGAAAAAATTTCTATGCAGCTGTCAGTGACATGTCAAACCGTCACGCCATCCGTCAAAGACAGCGACATGTTTTTAGCATGTGCAAAGTAAAACATGAAGTTGGATACGATTTAGAATTTACATATTTCAAATGGCTGCATTCAAAGATAAACATAAAACTATAGGTTCAGACGCGCAATGGCTATGCAACCGAATAATTATTGACAAGCATATTGCAATCCAAATAAATTTATCCAACACCTACTCCTCGCATACAAAGTACTGGCCAAAAAGTTGGGTATATCCACTACCATTTGTATTCTTGCTGTCATAGACGGCATGCCATATGACCATCAGGTTGCCTGAAAGTTTTGAAATTATACTTTTTAATAATATTTACTCGCTTAATCGCACACGCCACCGACATTTGTTTTGGTATTTATAAATTTGAACGTCACCCGACTAATCAATCAAATACTTTAATAATTAATTTTACAAGAGTGCCGCTGTCAGTGTACTTGCTTTCCAAGTTGCCTGGATACTGAATTAATGCCAGGTGACTACTAAGTTGCTCGGGTTTGTACGGGTTAATAAGAAATGCTTGTGTACATTACAAGATTACAACATGCTTGCCAATACTTTTATATGGATATAGTGTTATTCTGCTCGTGCTCATGAGCGATAAACATTGCATGAAACGGAAGTTTCTTATTTTATATACATATTTACAATTTTAATACACTAATACTAACTTAAAACTAAAAGTTGCGCACTGCGCGGTTGTAAATTTTCTTTTTTTACGTTAAGCGTTGATATTTCTTGTCTTTTTCTTGAGAATGGGAGCGAAGACGCTCTATATATTTGACTAAACAATTATTTCACTAGAGGAGTGAGGAAGTAAAGATTTAGGCAGTGTTGAGCGATGGCTCTATGCTGCTTACATATATACATTTAGGATGAATGACAAAAGAACGATTACATTAATATCACGTGAACAAGATAATGAGTTGAGAGCGATAGCTCTGTACATGTATAAGTATAGATACATTTAGGATGTATGAGAAGTACGAATACAAAAATTTCAATGACAGATGGTGGGCAGCTTCATAATTTGACGTCTTCTTTTCACAAAAAAAAATATTTTGACATGAGAAAGAGGAAAACAAATGTGACTGCACTTGTTTATGCGGGAAACAGATTGACCCATCAACTTCAACAGCAACTTTAAGGCTAGGCGCATACATTCAATTTTTAGTTTCGTAACTGCTTAGTTCGAGCAACTTAATAGTTTGTGTTTTGGCACAAACTAACGATTGCCTAAAATGAGTTCGCTATTTTGTGTAACATCTAATTATTTGCACCTGCGCGGACATTCAACCAAATAGTTCATCTCTTTTCTATAAGCAAGCAAACAGTTGTTCAACTAAAAGTTGAATGTGCGCGCCTAGTCTAACATCAACGAAAACTTCAACATCAAAAGTCTTGTGAAATAGATTACAACTCGAACAGCGTTTTTGACAGCATATAATCAAAATAAATTCAAATGCGAAATGATTTTGCCGTACATTTAACGATAAAAATTAACGTAAATTGCGTCAAAGTATACGACTTGCACAATTTGTCGTACTAAAATTTAGTTGTTTTTAGCAATTCTTCCATTGTCAAAACCAAAATAAATAGACGAATCAAAAAGATGGTTGTTACATTTTCATTTAAGTGTTGATAATACTGACAAATTTCGCCTCAAAAGTTGGTAGCATTTGCACAGCGACATCGAATTTAGGGTTAAGGTCTAACATTAATGTCGAAGTTGCTGTTAGGCTAGGCGCGCACATTCAACTTTTAGTTGAACAACTGTTTGGTTGCTTTTAGAAAAGAGATGAACTATTTGCTTGAATGTCCGCGCAGGTGCAAATAATTAGATGTTACACAAAATAGCGAACTCATTTTAGGCAATCGTTTAGTTTGTGTCAAAACACAAACTTTTTAGTTGCTCGAACTAAGCAGTTACGAAACTAAAAATTGAATGTATGCGCCTAGCCTTAATGTAATTAAAGCCATTTAAAACAGTGGCCCTAAGAAGAGTGACGTGGTTGTTAAAGTTGCTGTTGAAGTTACAGCAACAGATCGACACACCGTCAATCTGTTTCTCTTATTTCTCGCATTATTTGTAAATTTTAAATATTTATTATTAAAATTAAAATAATAAATTGAAAATTGGACGAAAATCATTTGCTTTGATTGACAAATTGACAATTTAATAAAATTGAAGGAATGTCGTTTCAGTTCTGTTTTTTAGGCAAAAGACTGGTAAGCACAGTAATCTTTTCATTTATTCAGCTGTTGGCGTTGCTGTTGCTGTTCTTATGTGTGTTGAACAATTGAAATGCATTTGTTCTAAATTAATGGCGGCCGCTGTTGCTGTTAACGGTGCTGTTGCTGGTTCAATCTGTTCCGCGCTTTATGATGCTGTTTTAGATGTTATACAGTTATACTGTTATACGGCACCGTGGGCAGCTTCATAATATAACAATGTTCAAATGGAGTCAACTTTTTTGGATGAATGCGCTATCCAGTGTATTATAGAGATCAGTGGTCAAAACGAACTACTGCCATTCGAAATTCTATATGTTTAGATAAAGGTGTTCCATTTTACAATATAGACGGTTAAAAACCGCAAAACTTGTTTAAGCTTACGAAAAATTATGAAACGAAAAATAGTGCTTCTATAGTAGCTTCATTTCGCGCCAACACTTGACACTATCGAATTGAACATACATACCTTAATTTGTTGTAGAGTTACTGGCCGATATGTGTCGAAAAGTCATCGAAAATCACCTTGTCGGAATCGAGTCCTGCAAAAAATCTGATGGATAGATACAAGCAATATATTAAAATAAAATTTTGATACATCATAAATTTGTTTTATTTAAATTGACTTTAGGAACAATAAAATTTATGTACCGTTCTCTGTAACATTGTAAACCTGTTCGAAAATAAACTTGTTTGAAACACCCTATTTCAAATATTAACTGAAGGAAACAAATTTACATTTGCTTAGTCAGTTTTTTTGACAAAGTAGTTATTATTTTTTAAGTGTGAGGAGGAAACAAAATACGACGAAAAATAAAATACATAGTTGCAAACATGTTTCTTATAACCTATATATGTTTATATCGGTCAGTGTTCTTATTGTAAATAAGAATATATATTCATCCAACGGCTATTTGGGCTTATGCTTTTGAAATTCAGAAAATTTTTGAATTTTTATACTTCAAGAAAGAGTTTTCCTTACTTAATTAGGCACTTGAACAGAATTTGTCTAGACAATTATTTTTCTTCTTTCATTCCACTTAAAAGAAATTTAAAGTGCTATTTAAACGGACCTTGTTCCTCATCTTGATGCTAGATTTTCACTTGGATTTGAAAATGGCAGTTTGAAGAGACAGGGTGGGTGTTTGTGTTTTTCAGAGCAGGCGTCTATCTTTTAACTCTTCAAGAAATCATAAGTTCGTTGTTAGACTACATTTGACCGCATTTAATTCTCGAAAATCCATGAATGTAAATCACGGTTTTTTTTAGAGAGGGCAATCAATTGGACGAATTCTAAATGCATTCAAAATGGGAAAATAATTATTACTCAAAAGAAACACCTATTTTAGTGTACTCGTAAGTCGAGTCTAGGTCATCATTCGGCAGATACATATGTATAGTATTCCATTATTATAAACCGCTGAGTTTGTATGCTTTAGATAGACATAAATAAAAAAGTTGTATCACTATTATCTAGTTGTAAAAATGTTTTGTGTGAATAATATTATTTAGTTATTTCAGACTTGTTTGTAACATTTGCAAATTAATTTAACCAAAGAATTATTTTAACCTAAACGAAAATAGATTTAACCCAAATACAAATGGACTTAACCGTAACGAAAATAAATTTAACCTAAACCCTAATCGATTAATCGATTCTAAACTATAACCAAATCAATTTATTAAAATTCATTTTAAAGTTTAATTTGAAAGTTACTTAAATTTATTGGCTAATAAGGGTGTGTTGTTAGAGGCGCTGAGTTTTAATTCGAAACAAAACACAGACAAATCTTTTTAACATCCATGAAATTTACTTTACTCGAAATATAATTTTTTGGCATTATTGTTTGAACATGATTTCGGGCATGTGATATCAACATATTGAATTTTCAAAAAAAAATATGTTGAATCTTTTTTTCAAAAATCAAAATAATATTTTTTTTCGAAAAATTTTATATACTATATTATTTTTCAATTTTTTTTTTCTTATAATCGGCGCACACTCAAGGGGTTTTTTGTTTACCCTTAATATGCCAGAGACACAGTGTGAGCATTAAGAAAAAAGGGAAGGGTTAGAAAGGTGGGAAAGACAGAGCGTTCCAAGGAATTCCACATTCGCGTAGTACGGTTGAAGAACGAATCTCTGTGCTTCACAGTATGGCGGAAGTTGGGCTCAAGGGTAAACTGATAGGCATTCCTAGAAGTGCGCGTATAACGGTTAAGTTAATTAAGGGGAGGAATACAGCTGGCTGTTTCACTAGAACATAGTCCGTTAAAATAACCGGTAAAAAAAGGGTGAGGCAAGATATATTAGAGTGACGTAAATGAGTCAATGATGTTATTGTCACCAATCATATTAAAAGCTCTTCTTTGAACACTGTCCAAGAGACTTAATTAAGTTACTGGAGCACCAGGCCATAGATGGGAGTTATACTCAAGTTTTGGACGTATATAGGTTTTATTGATTATAGCCAGATCAGAAGAAGAGACAAATTTCTTGCACCGTCTCAGAAAGCCCAAACATCTTGCGGCATTTTTGGCAACATCGCGTATGTGATCGTACCACAAGAGGTGGTTCGTGATGCACATACCGAGAATATCGAGATGTTCAGTTTCACTGATGCAAGTGTCACTCATAGACAGTGGCAAGGGGGTTATATCTCGGTTTAACGATATAAGACAGCATTGGGTTTTCGAAGCATTAAATTCGACACGGTTTCTTATTCCCCATTGTACAATGCTGTTTAGGAAGGTCCAGTTTAAAACTTTTAATCAAAATCCGTAGAGCAGTTAATGAGACAAAAAATGTTTCTACATATGACAGGTACCATAAATAACAGTTCACGTTCATTTCTTTTGACCAAATTGTAGACCATGCCTACAATAGTATAAATACATTTTATTTGTGACTTATAGGTACTATAAGGCGAGTTATGCATTCGTACAAAAAACTCGATATAACTCGAGATTTTGATCAAAGTTAACATTATGATGATAACGAAAACGAAACAAGTGGGTCTCGAAATTCTTTTTGTCTGTCTGTTCGCCTTCACTCTAAGCGGATCGACTGATTTTTTTTAAACTTGGTAGATATCATTTTTTATTTCCTCCCACACGTTCTTTTTTTTTTCTTTTTTAAGACTTAAAATAACGGTACTTGCTATACGCTTTTTTTCGAAATTTTATAAATATTTTTTTTTCTCAAAAACTGTTAGGCGGACTTAAAAAATAAAAATATAAAAAAATTTCATTTAGTCAAAGCTAGGTAATGGTTGACAAAATTTTTCGATAAATGGTTATTAATGGTATACCTTCTTGGAACCATTTCTTTGTTTTTGATATTCTCAAAAACGGTACAACCGATTTCGATCATTTGTTTTTATACTAAGGCTCCTCAAAAATTTTAATAGTATTGTTTATTCAATTCAATTTTTTTTTATTATTATTTTTATAAAAATTTCTAATTTTTGTCTTAAAACTGAATATTTCGTAAAAGTTTTTTATTTCAATCTACAAGATTTTAGATACAAATTTTATTTCGCCTAAAAATAACGGTATCATCCATACAAATATCAAAAATAGTTTTCGAAAATCGTAAAAGGCGCCTAAAATTTTGATACATTTTTTTGAAATTTTGAAATTAAGATATTGCTGACTGTACATGCCGTAGAACTATTTTTTGAAGTAAATTTTTTTTTTTTTAAATTCTATATCTTAAAAATGGCTCAATATTTTTTCGGAAATTTAATTTTTATTCGTAAAGTAATAAAACCTTTAAGTTGGTGTACCAAAATATTTTCTTTAAAATGTTTTAAGAATTTTGTATATAATAGCTTATTTTATTAAGAAACCACTAAAACGACTCATAATTTTTGTTCTTGAATAAACTAATATTTGCTTGACTCACATGGCATCCTGTTTTTAGCTCCAACTACTAAAGAAAGATTAATCATCTGCGTAGAGATGTAAGATGACATTTTTACAAACATGTGGTAAGTCATTATTTATAAACATGCAGAACAAAATAGGACCTAAGATGGAACTCTGTGGGACGCCAGCAAGTAAGCTGATTGAATCAGAAGAATTATTTCCAACTTAAACCTTTTGAGTTCGATGACTTAAATAGTCTTGTATAAGACGAACTGACTTGTCACTGAAGCCAAAGTAAAGTTTCAGTTTCTGAATAATATATAATTAACTCGGTCAAATGTTTTATAAGATCCAGTAAATAGAGATCAAACTGAATTCGAATATCTTCAAGGACCTTAACCAAAGCCGTTGAGTAGCTGTGGACTGCTCGAAATCCTGAATGCACCGGAGAAAATAAGCTACGAGCCCGCATGTGGTTTGAAATTTGCTTTGACAAAACTTTTTCTAAGATTTTAGAGAGGCAAGGTCAAAAATCTGATCTAATTGAAGGATTGTTTTTCTTAGGCACAGAAATTACGTTTGCACGTTTCCAACATTTTGGAAAAGAAGAGGTCGTGATAGAAAAATTTACTAGATATATGATTAAAAGTGAATATAATTTGTGGTAATATCATTTTAATAAAACGTATTGGATTATGGAACTACATCTTCAACCACTGATTTGGATCTAAGAGAAAGGATGGTTAGGTAGGGTTAGAGAAAGGATATACATGACCAATTCATTCTCAGAAACGATGTTAAATTCAAATTCAGAAGGAGGTTCATAAGCGGGTGAGTTGTTAATTGTAAAGCTAGAAGACCCTAAATTGTTATCCATAAAGCCTTTACTAGGATCATTTGGATCCGAAAATTTTTCGGGTTGGGTACGATATCCCGCTTTTTATAATCCTGTTTCTTAAAATCCCGTTTTTATAATCCGGTTATTTATAATCATGTTTCTTATAATCACGCTTTTTATAATCCCATTTTTTTAAATCCCATTTTTAAAATCCCGTCTCTTATAATCCCGTTTTTATAATCGCGTTTCTTATTCAACGTATAAACAGTGACGTATGCAACCCCCTTGCTTGACCACACTATAAGATTCGGGATAGGTATGAGGTTGGGTATATGCAAAGTTTCTTTAGCATTTAAAGAATCTGGAAATAAAAAAAAAATTTAAAAGGTCGGTTGACTGTATTGTCCTCAGGGTGTTCATTACTGCTTGTCAGTTGTGATTTTTGTGAGTTGTAGGCAAGGATGGCGTTTTAGCCGCGGAGGTAGGCTGACCCAATGTCAGCGTAGAACGAGACTACTTCCTCGTTGTCCATGATTACGTTGTCATCCAGAGTTTCCATCATACTGAGGTACCTCGGTTCGGGATGTCGTTGTTCTGTGGTCATCCGTCTCATTAGCTGATTCAGGTGGTCGATGATGTTCCCCATTAGTTTCTTCCGTTGAAGCAATAAATGTTGAAAGAAATCGATTTTATAATCAACATTATTAAAGCTATAACAAATATCAAATGGACAATTTATCAATAGATTCAAAATCTCGGAATTGAAAGACCGAGACGAGATATTTGAAAAATCTATATAATAGGTACAGAATAGTAAATCATGGTCAGGTATTCAAGAGAAAGCTGGTCGAATAAAAGAACGTTGGACAAGTCAGGCACAATCATTGAGTCTAGAAAACTAGTGGTGGTACTCGGTCTGAAATGAGTTGCATTTGAATTGAAGTTTTCTCAATAAAGGTCGAACTTATTAACATATACTTTATTTTTTTGAATAGATATTTTTTTTGTCTTTCCAATAGTATACGACTTGCGTAAATCGGCCCAACAAACATCAAGAAAAAGCCGTTCAAAGTTTCAAAAAACACAATTTATCGCCGTTTTTAGAAAATCGCTTGTTTTAACTCATTCCGTAAGGATAGACAAAAAATAAACTTTAAATACTTTTAAGATTTCAGGTGGAAGATACTGCTTTCCAAAGCTAAAAGCACAAGATCAATGAAATCAAATAATAAATGTGGAAGTTATGAAACAGTACGTGAAGGCAGACCATTTCAGTTTTTTTCTTTTTTTTCATAATTTTTATTGAAGATATGACGTATTGCTTACACTTCTTCCTTTATGTGTCGTTGAATTTTCGCGGAACTGCATCAAAATTCGTTAACATCAAAATTAGTCTATACGAAATACTTTTTTTTGGAGGTACTTTTTTATATAAACTAGTGATATCTACCAAAAGCTCAAATCCCCTGCTTTCATACCTAGAAATAATTTTAGCATTTAAACTAGCCCTGCGGCAGACAGCAACTCCTCCTTCGATAGTATTTGTAATTGGGAAGCTGCTACAATGTACATATAGTTAGATTTTGCAAGCTTCAACCATGTCTCTGTAATACAGATAACATCAACTTCCGAACTGTCAAATACATACTTTAAAAAATCTAATTTGTCAAAATTTAGAAAAACAATCTCAAATGGTTCTGAAACGAATACAAATAAAACTATCAACCTCCTTAGAGACCGGCAGCATCGAGACGGACCCTTCCCATTCCACACACGTAAAATGTAGATACACTTGATGTACTTGTGTTAATAAAATGTCGCTTTGTTTAATGTTTAGCCTCTTAGCCTGTCGGTTAAAGCTTTATTCAGTCCTCCCTCTAGCTATCCGACTATTATAATAAATCATCATGTACCTATTTTCGATCGAGGATGGTTCCTAATATGCAACCAAATTACAAAAACTAAAAGACAAAGCTGCTTGATTGTCTTATTCAAATGAATAAAACATTACCAGCTGGAATATTTAATCAAAAAGCAATTTGTTGAATTGTCTCAATACAGTCAGCATTATGCGATTCAGCTTATGCGGCATTGCGCGCAGTTTTGTTCTTGTATCTGTATCTATGGATCGTTATATACCTACTTTGCTCTTTGAAAATTAATTAATGTCATTGAATTTTCGCTCCACTGACAATCTGACATAACTCAATTGTTAAATTCGGTTTGATGTCCTATTAAATTATAAAACTTTTCTTTTGTCTTTTCTCTATTCCACAGATTCAGACAGTGTGTACGTTCATGTCATTAAAAGTGAGCATCGAGCAGCAATGCAACACGAGCATGCCAGCCGCCTTGATGTTCCCAACTGGATTATAGCCATTTCATCATTGGTCTATATCCTTCAAAATGTCCACATCCTAAAGTCCGTGAAAGGAGTGTGGGTGGGGAATTGTGTGGAAAAACAATTACCAGCTGGACATCAATTATTGATTGCAAGCAGATAGCATAACAAAAATTGAGAAGCCAATAACCAACAAAAACAAAAAACAAGAAAGAAAACTAATTTATTAATTACGAGCATCAATATAGAATAAACAATGTAGAGAGAGGGAATAGTGAACAATCTTTTTTTTACAGACTTGATTATATTAAAAGAGAATATTAAATTGATATATGTATTTAGTTTGTATAATTATACATATATAAGAAAAAAATTATAATTATTCATAAAGTGTAAATAAAAAAAATCAACAAAAAGCGTCAAAATTAAAACATACAAATATAGTTTTATGTATAAGTATAAGTGTAAACTAAAATTGAAATATGTATCTAAGTTTAGAGCTTAAAACCAAAAATTGTAAATACAAAAAAATGTGAATAGGTAACTAAGGTAAGTTCCATGTGAAGTTAATTATTAAAAACACGTTCTTATATCAAGAACAAATAGATATTTGTATTCGAAAAAGAAAATAAACCAATATACGTTGACACGAGTATATATACAAACAATCAAAGAGAATGATCTGGGATATGGTTTTATTTAGGTGAAGTTTCGATAAATCTTATATTTTTTTCTATCAAAAATTTTAAATGAGAAATTGGGTCTGGAAATTCTGTATATCCGTGTGTCTGTCTGTTTAGTCTAAACGACTAAGTATGACGGTTTTCTTTAAGCTTGGAAGATTGTATTTTAAATTTTTATGCCCGGCACCATATTTGCCATTTTAAATTGGAGACAATATTTTTTTTTTCAAAAACTGTTCCACAGACTTAAAAATAAAAATCTAAAAATTTCAGCGGAAGTTAGTTAATGGTTAAAAAAATAATTCCGGAAAATGGTTATGGTACACCCCTTAGAACCATTTCTTTTGTTTTTGATTTACTCAAAAACAATACAACCGATTTTAATCATTTTTCTTATACTAAGGCTCCTTAAAAATTTGAAAAGTATTGTGCATTCAAATTTTCAAAAAAAAAAAAAATGGTTTGATTTTTAACAAAAAAAAATTTCAACTAATTTTTACGACCTATAAATTCAATAAAATGAAATAAACCATTTTTTCGAATTTTGAATTTCTTACTATAGGCGCAACGGATTTTAAGGAAATTTTCTATAGAGAAGCTTCTAAAAAGCTTAAAAAACATTGTATTTCAAGACTTAAAAAAAAATATTTGTTGAATTTAAAAAAAAAAAAAAAATCTATTTTTTTTTGCAGAATTCAATATTTCAAGAACGGCTTAGTATTTTTTTTTTTTTGGAAATTAATTTTTTTATTCGTATAAAAATAAAAACTTTGAGTTGGGGTACCAAAATTTTTTCTTAAAAAATGCTTTCAAATTTTTTTTTATATAAAAGCTTATTTTTTTTAAGAAACCACTACAAAGGTTCATAATTTTTTTTAGCATAAACCAATATTTGCTTGAATCACATGGCATCCTTTTTATGAGTTATACTGAAGACGTATAAACGCCTTATAATTGGGGGCCAGATCAGAAGGGGTGAAAAATTTCTTATATATTTACAGAATTTTTGGTGGTCTCGAGAATGTTGTCATTCCAACGAAGATCATCGTTGACACACATATCGAATTACCGAGTACTGAGAACTTTTCGTTTTATTCGATGCAAGTACGAGTACCATTCAAGGACAATGGCATAAAGGGTACATTTTGCTTACATTTTGACAATAGACCGACTTGAGTTTTGGAAGCATTAAACTGCACACTATTTCTTATACCCCATTTAACAATGCTGTAAAGATTCCAGAACAGTAGGAACGATGAAAAAGATAACGCAATGGTTTTGCCAGGACCAGTGGATTTGTTTATATCAAGATATCGTAGGGCTTCTGCAACTGTACGAGTGCGGAAATATACCTGTCGCATTGAATGATCTATCTTCTCAAGAACAGGAGGAGCTGCTAGGAGCAAAATGAGCTGCAAGTACATTTGCCTTCTCTTAAGAGCTAGTTATCGGATTGTCATTGCAGATGAGCGTTGGAACCGAAGACAAAGTTAAATTTTGTATGTTATTGACAAATGTCCAGAAATTTCTACCGCCTTTGGGACATTGCAGAATATTTGGCCTTAATTTCTGGCCACGTAAGCATTTGGTTCTTTTTACAACAGCGTTGCATTGGTTTCCGACTTGTTGATACTTTTTCTGAGTTTCCTCAGTTGGGTTGGCTTTGTAAGAGCGGAAACTCACTTCTCTCAACCTGATAGCTTCTTTACAGCTTGTATCGAACCAAGACTTGGTCTAAGGCCTTATACCCTTAATTCTGTAAGGAATAAAAGTACGCACCCCAAGAAAAGTCACTTCTGTGATTATATCAGCACTGGCATCAACGTCACTATTGAAGAAACAGTGACCAGTTAAAAATTCTAAAAAAAATATTTAGACCGTCCCAGTTGGCTTTTTTGTATTGGATGAATGGGACACGAGAAATTGGTTGATATTACAAAATGGTCCGAAGTCGAATGGAGAGGTTATGGTATAATTATTGTATACGAGTGGGCTCATCTACAAGCTGAGTAAGATGGTGTATCTCAGCAAAGATCTCAACATATCTTCCTTTTGGTGTTGTCTGTCCTGAATAGTGGAGCCAACTTGAATTGTGTAAATTGAAGTCACCCGCAATAACGACTTTGAATTGCTTGGAATCCTATAAAGGAAACAATAATCGATGATGTGCTTGCGGACAGTAAATTTGAGCCACATGAACTTAAAGTTCGTATTAGATTAGAACAATAGCGGAAGCCTCTGGCAAGCAACATCATATCTAACATAGACTAAAAGGCCGTGATGGCGAAAGAGTTTTGGCATGAGGTTATAGCCAGGCAGGCGAAATACTCGCACCAACCTGTGTTTTACCAGCCAAAATAACTGGTCTAGAATGACGTAGGGTAGACGTCAAAGAAATTTCTTCTTAGCCCACGAATATTTGTAAACACAAAACACAAATCACTAACCATTTCAAAAATCACAAACACTCAAAACACAACTCTGACGATCTCATTACAGAAACTTACCTTACGGAAGATTGTATTTAAGGCCATATTGCGTAGTTACTACATCGTGTTTACATTAAAAACTTTCAGGCGCCTCAAAAAGAGTTCGTCTATGGTATAGTGTCAATGAATTGAAATCTCGATTTTAGTACTTTCCGGTTATAGTTAGAACGTAATATCTTCATTCTCCTAACATATCTTTTCCCTCTAACACATTATTACAAAAAAGCAAAACAACTGATTTAAAATTTTATTGCAGGTTAATAAGTCAGTTAGTGGTGGACGATTGCATTTTAATATATGCTTCGGAAAAATGTATTTTCAGAGTTTATGTTACATACGCTCTCGGAAAAATATTGTTTTTTTATTTTCTGCTCCGGAAATACATTTTCACGTTTGCTACTAAATATTCTCGATGCGTCGAAATTTAATTTGTCCCTTTTCTGTCAAACCACATCATCACAAATTTCGAATTAAATATTCCACATTTATGTACATCGAAATACAGATTGATCTCAATATGTCAAGCCATGAACTGGTTGATGACTACGATGCCAATGGATTGAAAAATTTCGTTTTTCCTGCTTATATTTACTTTGACAGTTTCTATTATAAGACGAGCATGATGTGAATAGGTGTATAAATCTCTGAAAGAGGGTGTGAGATAAAATACAGAAACGTCAAAAAAAAGGTCGGATGATTTAGTTAAGTGTGAACACCGTCTATTGCAGAAAAAAGACATCAAGATTCTGATTACAAGATTATTATTTTTTTCAGCTGTCTAGTCTTTTTAACGTACTTGGTTTGAAGTGAAGAAGTGTAGAGGAATGAAGCTTCGTTTCTACATCCATCACCCAAACTGTCAAAATAACGGAAGACAAACCGAAGGAAAACAGGAATCGTGCAATCAGGTACCAAAAGTCAACCTGAATTATCATATTTTCATGGATAATAATTAGTAGCATTGAGATTCTCAAATACGTTTGACAATTACTACATGATTGGCTTGATTCGATAATGTGAACGATCCATCCAGCGGCTTGTCAAACATGTTATATGGATTTCAAAATGTTCTGATATTTTGGCTAAATGAAAAGCATATTTGAGAATAAGAACGCATTTCTGTCAAGCCTGAAGCAAATTTCTTTTTCCATGAAGTTCTCGAGGTGTGCACAATGTAAGAAAATATAATATTAAAATGAGTTTTATAAGCAATAGCGGTAATTCAGGTGGATTTTATTAGGTTAGACTAATATAAGTTTTCTGCAGATTTGAAATATAAAAATCACCAACTATGCTCTGAGTTAGTCCGCCATGTTCAAAATTCTAATAAGAAGTGATAATTGACACACGATTTGACTAATGTGAATGCTAATGTTTTTCATCCATCAAATTTGAGAATAAGAACGCTCTTCTTAATGCTCGCAGCAAATAGTTGTATAGTATTTCGTATCAGATAACATCTCTGTTTGACTGTAGGTGGACAAATTTAATGTTGTATTAAATAACATCCCTGTTTGAACATAAGCCTAACAAACTTTACGTTACGTAGCGGATTCTGGTCGTACGTTCTTTTTCTCACAATAATTTACTTTTGAAATAATCAGGTTCGTTTCTTTTATTTGAAACTCTGTAATATGCTGTGCATTTCTATGAATTTTAATCCAAAATTCTGTCAAAATTTATATACAAAAAAAAAATCTACTTAATTCACAGAAAATGGCGCAAAATTTTAAACAGCCTATTATTAAGGTATTAGTATGATACTACTTAACAATTTGCTAACTATAGTAGCTTACTAACTCATTCTTAATTTTAAATATTTTCTAACTACATAGTATCGTACTAAAAGAATTTTCTTAATAAATTGCTTCTGAACACACCTAAAACAATGACATTTCGTGTAAAAAAGTAAGTACACGAACATTTTTTGATGTTTGCAAATGTCAAAGAGTCATATGAAGCTAGCACGATACTAAAAAAATAAAGTAGGTATTCGATGATTTTAATTTTAATAAAAGGGTAGAGAACGTATGAGGCTATATTCGATTAAAATTTGCAAATTCGTTCTTTTAACCTAGTATCATACTAAAACAGCTTTAGCATCGTACTAATTCAATTAAAATTTTGCACCAATAGTTTTAATATTTTAAAACCATGTTGATGATTCTATTATTATTTATTTTGCTTATGTTCGGCACTCGGACGACCATTGATGTTTACAAAATGCGCATCTTATCTGTGAGTCCGGGCACTCACACGTTTTTTTTTTTTTTTGATTCGCGTTCGTGGAATTTGTATTTTAATACCAATATTTCAAACAATAAAAGGTTCCAATGTTTATAAAAGCATAATCTGCACTGAAAAAGATTTTTTCGTTCGCTTAAAAAAAAAAGTCGGCACCTCTGATACCAAAAAGCAAAATATATGAAAATTATCGATAGAGTTGAAGAGGAGCTTCGCCTTTCCTGGAAGTGAAAAGTGGCAATATATATACGAGTACCTGTAGCAGCTACATGTAAATCCGACGTCCAATTTAAGCCAAAGCTTTTTAGCTTGCGAATTCGTGCAAATATCAAAAAATGAAGGTCTTGAAATGGAAAACAAAATTAAATACGATGTGTTAAGAGAATAAGAACGTCTCTTTATGAGTGGTAGGTGGTTTTATCACACACTATACACATGCAAAAACGAGGTTTTAACAATTTTATTTACGAAATGTTTGAAATAAGGTACACATACTTAGAACAAAAGCTTGTTGTATATTTTTTGCTGTTCTTGCAGTCAAGTTTGACAAATCAGCGAGGGTGTACAGTTTTTAAGATTTGTGAATGCAAAAATGCCACCCAAATATATTTTTTGTCTTCAGCTCGTAGAGAACTTAAACCTACTTTCATGACAAAAGATGCAGCTGTGAAACGAACCCAGACCTCCGGCTTTAATGATGAAGCTGATACCAAGTTCCTTATAACAAAGAACACATAAATAGAAGAAATATCAATAACAAGATTTAGAAGAACATTAAAAAAACAAGCGCATCTCAATGATTACCTTTCATGGTAACGGAATCTAAGTAAAATCACGCCGCAAGCTAAATCTATCTTTCTTTCACCTTAATTCTGTATATAAGGATACGAGTAGCTTGGGGTTAGTGGTTGTTAAATTCCCTTCCTATATTTTATCGACGTATTTTTTTTCTGCAATAGCACAACGGAAGACATCCTTAACGTAGACGTAAGCCAAAGGAGTGTTTGAAAAACAAAAAAATGAAGATAAAAACATCGATGCATAGGTCCTCGTTAGAAGGTGCTAAACGGAATGGATGTAAGATCAAATAGGTTTCAAGTAGAAACATATTATGTACTCGTATGTGTATTAAACCAATCACATAAATTTCAAAATAGCTTAAGTGTTATCTTGAATCCGTGGTAAAATGAGCTGTAGAGAGGTTACTTTATAATAATTACAGTTTAAAATGGAAATGGGAAAGTGAATGTGTGCCTAGGTGAACAATTTGTGCGAAATATAGCTTATTCCGATTTGAGGTATGAATTTGGCCCATCGTTCACAATTGCGACATTTATTACACGATCAACAATATGATAAAAGAATGTCCTTGCTAGGATGTGAGTTCGTCTGCTTCGTGGGAAATCAGTGAAAAAGGAATGTAATTGACTTTTAATCCATAAGCCATCGCTGGCTATGATCGGAAACAAAATCACATTTAAAAAGTAAGCCTATTATGCACTCATGCTCCTACCAATCATGTTTGAGAAACTTTTGAGGAAGAGTTTAATAATCTCGTGAACAGGCCATGCTGAGCCTGTCGTGAGAACGATGTCAGTAGGTTGTGGCCAGGGACTTCAATAAGTGAAGGACACCCCTGACGATATGACACCAGATAACAGCATCCGACTGATAGCATTGAGAGTTGAATTGCTGTCAAGATTTGGATTCCTATAAATGAAACAATAATAGATTATGCGCTGGCGGACAGTAAGTTTGAGCCACCTGAATTTCAAGTTCGTACTAGAGCAATTTCCGTATTGAGGAAGGCTCTTGCAAGCAACATCATATCTGACTAAAAGGCTGTGATGGCGACAAAGATTCACATTAAGATAAAGAGCATTATTATTACACCACATGGTTAAGCTATCAAGGCCTTTCTGTAACATATAACAATCTTCAATGCATGTAACATGCTTACAAATTTTCGCATCATCAGCATATAAATACAATATGTGAAAAATTAGTATAATTTTGAATAAATAGAATAAATAGCAAAGGACCGTTATGGCTGCCTTGTCGGACTCCCGAAGTTACATGAATGGCTTTGGATTTAACACTGCTTATTTTGAGAAATTGAATTCTATTTTTCAAGTAGGACGTAATCCACATCACAAATTGAGAATGAAATCCAAGTAGCAATAATTTAAAAAGAAGAAGGTAATGATTAACTCTGTCAAACGCCTTCAAAAAGTCAGTATACATAATATCAGTTTGGCAATCCTAACGAATTTTTCTTCATATTAATAAATTTCCGGAATTTTTTACTATGGGATTTAATTTCAGATTCAAAATTGCTAATAAGCTGATTATACTGAAATTTATACAGAAAATCAAACTGACGATCTACAGAATTACCTCTATTTTTTTATATCTCTAAGCCTTGTTCTTTTTACCTTTTAAATTTATAAGCCTACGATTAAACCAAGGTGGATTAGAATTTATATTTATTCTCTTTAAAGTTATGAATCTTTCAAGAGCATGTTTTGGGTGCCGCCTTAAAATGGAAAACGTGTTTTGAATATTTTTATTGGCAAAAATTTGCTCCCAACTAACAGAGCTTAGATAAGTGTAAAAAGCATCAAAGTTATCGCTTTTATAATCATACAACTCAAATTGTTCATTCAGATTTAAAGCAAAGACTAATTATTTAAAATCGATTGACAAAGAAACATTGTACCTAGTTTTAATATATGCAGGAACATTTAAACTTTCAATACAAACTTTAAGTTCTTTATCAACAAAAGCATGATCAATAAAACGATTTACAGAATAAGTGATAGAATTTACTTGCATTAGATTATATTGACTTAAATAATCTAAAACAAAACTTTTAATAGTCGTTGAAACATTGAACGGAATTAAAATGTTTTCATTTGAATCAAATATCCACTCAACATCACCGATATTAAAATCATCTAAGTAAATAATACGGTTAGAAGGACTTAAATTACAAATGACTGATTGAATATTTTGTAAATGTACTCGTAAGTTATACAATTCAAAAGGACTACCTGGCCGAATATAATGTACGCTATAGTGTATGCATACATTATGATGTCGAGAATTTATGATTTCAACATTATCAACAACAACAATATCAGCACTGAAAATTTGAGCAGCAGTAGCAGCACCAACTGCCTGACCGGCCTCATTTTGGAAAGATGCCGCCAGCCCATAAACCGCACCAAACAGCCACTCTTTGTGGGTGTATTTGTTTTTCGACAATTACTCTTGGATTATCATTCGCCCAAATGCGGTAATTCTGCTTATTGACGAATCCACTGAGGTGGTGAAAATGTGCCTCATCACTGAAGATGATTTTCTTCGAAAATTGATCATCCACTGTTGCCATTTCTGACCATTGACGACGCTTGAAATGGTCAAGAGGCTTTAGTTGTTGAGTCAACTGCACCATGTAAGCGTGTAAATGCAAGTCTTTATGTATGATGTTCATCATCGACGAGCGTGAGAGGTGCAATTATTGGGCCCGACGACGAGTTGGGGTGGACGGCTCTTCAGCCACACTATCGCGAACAGCAGCAATATTTTCTGCAGTTGGAGCTCTACGAGCATGCACTAGTGTTTTCACAACTCCTACAGACCCCGTTTGCTCAAATTTTTTGCACGGTTTTTCCGATTGTATGCGCATTTTGACGATTAAATTGACCGAAAAAATCACGAAGTGCACTATATGCATTTTGATCTGAACGCCCATTTTCATAATAAGCCTGAATAACTTCAACGCGTTGCTCGATTGTGTATCTTTGCATGGTTCAAATTGACCATGAATATGTTCTTGAGTTATTCCAGGGTTAAAGTTGATTTTTGGAAATAAAGCATCCTCCAGTTTCTAAATATGGGGCAAACACCTATAAAATGAAACGTGTCTTCTCTTGGATGTTGGTTACATAGTGTACAGTAATTGGTTTCGGTGCCGTCAAAGGATGTTCCATTCAGATTAAGCAGTTCTCCTCTCGCTCTAAATAACAACGATATTTTTCTGCAACTATTTAAATCTTTGAAATAATTATTTTCGTGCAGGTTATGGACTAGCGTTGGGTATATAAGGCGATTTTATGATTCCTGTGCTTTTTTGTATAGTTTGTAACGTTTTTATTTTAGCACAGTGTATTTCACAACCGCACATTTAGTTTAAATATTGCTCCCCAGACTCTACTACTCGTACTTCCATCAAACGACGATTACAGATCCATCGCTCAATAAGGGCAGTGGTCGGAACAGTTGTCCTAAAAGCGTCGATAACTAGTTAGGCCTATTAGATACCATGCTTAGCTCGCCGAGCGTGGGTTGGGATCTTGTTATCCGCTAATGAACTTGTTACTTTTATTCAAGGCCTAGATCTAAGATGGTATTCGATCGTGTAATTTTTCCCTCTCTAAAAGACGTGGAACCCGAATCTCTATTCCTGATTTTAACACACACACGTAGAGGAGGACATAGATGGCCGTATCCTCAGACCAGTTTCATTACCCTCCCTATAAAACATTCCCTTACTTACGTCCAGGAAACATTCCTATGCTCTTATAGCCTGCTCACTAAAACAAAAAGTTATTATAATAGCCCTTAATGAAGAAGGGGCGATAAACTCCCCCTTAAGATAAATTTAGGAACTACGCTTCATTTCCTCTCACTCACCTCCCATAAAAAAAAATCTAACTTAACCGTCATATTTAACTTAAAAAAAAATATCAAAACAATTCGAGAGAAAGAGAAAAGATGTCTTCCAGGATATTTCATCATCTATGTATATACTAATGTAATTCAAAAATTATTTTTATTAATTCATATTAAATCTTAATAAAGAAATCGAATAAATATTTTAGTTTGTATTTTCGCATGCCCATACATCGTTTCCAAAAAAAAAGTATTCACGGTAGAAAATTATTATTTCCACAAAAAAAAAGTACAAAAAAAAAAAATAAGATACGAAGTCGCTCTAGCTTTATTTAAAGTGCACTCGTTATTTTTGAATTTCCTTTTGTTTATTGTTTCTTTGTTTTGTTTTGGTTCTTCATTTGTTACCTTTTTGATTTTTTTTTTCATTTCTTTATGTTTAATTCTTTTTGGTTTTAATTTATTATTTTTTTTTTTAAATTTCTTTTAGTTTATCAATATATATATATGCTTCAAAAACGTCAAAATAAATTATAAATACTAATGCACTTACCCGAGCTCCAATATGTTGTGCACAGCATCTGGTAGTGACGGTGAATGCTAAACGTTGATTGATGAAAAGAAAAAAAAATCATAAACATACATATATACACTGAATGAAATTTAAAACCGATTAATATTATATATCCCGCTCCGAAGCAAAGATAAAATTGAATAGCGAAGGATGGGATGTTACACCTTTTCATTTATCGAAATTTAATTTTTTTGTTTCTTATTTTATAAATTTTTCTTCTGAACTTTTCGTTTCCTTTTGAGTTTACTTTATTATTATTAAATTAAATTAAAAAATCTACTTCTCATTGAAATCTAATTTTTTTTTCTTTTTTTGTTTACTTTTCTTATTATTCTTTTATTTTTTAAATATAGAACTTAATTTCTATTTCTTTTTTTCTTTTACTTTCACTTTAATTTTCTTTCTCGTTTTAACGTCGAACTATATATTTTTTTTTTTTTATTTTACTATTTTTCTCTTTTTAACACCGAACTATCTTTTTTTCTTTTTTTTGTTGTAATATTTTTCTCTTTCCTCGCACTATTTTTTTTTTGTCGGCCTCTTGCAGGCCTGTAGAGCAAACGGGACTGCGGGACTACCCCTGTGTCTTCCTTCCCCACTTGATTTAATTTTGTTTCTCTTTAACCTCTTTCTCAATCTTGGATTCTGATCAAACCTAGACAATTAATAAGTAACAATTATTTGCTATTACATACATTTTTTTCTAAATTTCTTTTTTTTTGTTTTACTTAGACTAAGTCTGTATCAATTCCTTACCTATTTAAATAGTTTATTTTTTTTTATTTTTGACTTGCTTAGAGTTCACAGGATCGTGCAAGGGGGTTAAAAGATGATTCTTCTGTGGATTGATAACGTGGTTCTTTTATGACAACATAACCTTTTAGCTAAATTCTTACCTCTTGTTTTTTTCTTAGGCATACATTTTCTTTTTCGTTTTTGCAGAGCCTCGTTTGCTACTTAGGCCGATCAATGAAATTATCGAATAAAAATCGATAAAAGTAAAAATTAAAATTTAAAATTCGCGTTTAATTTTTTTTTTTTTTTGTAATACTTTTCGTTGACTTGCTCCATCGACGCCGACGGCTCAGACAGAAGGAATTAAGAAGATCAAAAATCCATAGCGATACGACATGAAATACACGGAAGTGGAGAAAAAAACGGAAGTGAGTGGTTACGTGGCAATTGAAACTTGGTTTTTTTAATAGAAAAATCTACATTACCAACGTTATGCTAGTAACACAATGCTGATCGCTTAATTTTCTAAGTCACATGAAACTACAGATTTCTTCACGAAATTGCCATTATATAGAGCGTTTTGTTGTATCTATAAACAACGTTTTCTAGTGTATTATATAATTCTCTTGATTGGACACTGGGGCGTATGAGTGATTAAAAATTATTTTATTATTTAACATCTCAAAAAGGTCGTTTCCTACAAGTTTTCGCTGCGTTTTATATCTAATTCGCTTATTATAGCATACATTTGATTTTTAAGTTCTAAAGGTCTTTCATTGTTTATAACCAAAGGTGAATCTACTGACTCCGCTAAATCTTTCCACTTTTGTATAAAGGGGTGCTTCTTCTCAATAGCGTACAGTCCTAAAACGCGTTGTATCCTTTCTTGGCTATAGGTTGAAATAAATTTTATAATGTAGTCCACATGTGCATAGTCTTAGGGTGAATATGTATAAAGTGCAGCCCGTTTCGAGATGAATCATGTAGTTTGGTGTATTTTTGGTGTATTGGAATACTTTTTTGATGAAGAATCTTTGTAGTTTTTCGACTTCTTCATATCCATCTTGAAAACCCCAAACCTGGGCTCCATAGCCGTAGTACCGCCTCATACACTTTTTGTTGAATTCGGTACCTCTTTCTTTTTACTTGCGACTTATAGGTACTATAACGCAAATTATGCATTCGTAAAAAAAAATCGAACTCGAGATTTTGATCAAAGTTGACATTACGATGATAGCGAAGACCAAAAAAGTGGGTCTCGCAATTCTGCCTGTCTGTCTGTCTGTCTGTCTGTCTGTCTGTCTGTCGGTTTTTAATTTTTCCCCCCCACACGTTTTTTTCTTTTTTTTTTTAAGACCAAAAATAACGGTACCTGCCATACCAATTTTTTATGAAATTTTGTAAATATTTTTTTCTCAAAAACTGCACGACAGATTTAAAAAAAAAAAAGATGTTCAAAAATTTTGTTTAGTTAAAGCTAGTACTGAATGAAAAAATTTTTCCGAAAAATGGATATTGAGGGTAACCCCCAAAGAACTATTTTTGATTTTCTTAAAAACGGTGCAACGGATTTTGATCATTTTTTTTTGTGCTAAAGCTCCCCAAAAATTTAAATATTAAAATTTTCAAAAAAAAAAATGTTTTGGATTTAAAAAAAAAAAAATCAAATTTTTTTTTTCAAAACTCAATATTTCGAAAACCTTATATTAGATTTTTTTCAAACTTGATAAATAAAAGTTTATCAACATAGTCTACAAGATGTATGAAAAAAAGTTTTATTTTTCCTAGAAATAAAGGTACCCACCATACAAATATCAAAAAATGACTTTCAAAAATCATATTTTTCTCAAAAACGAAGCCTAGAATTTTGATAAAAAATTGTTTGTTTCGATTAATTTTAACGATCTTTAATTTAATAAAAATAAAATGCACGACTGGATAGCACGAACTTGCTCTTATGTAAAAGTACTTTGGAATTTAAGATACATTTTATAAATATAAAACATGAATTTAAAATTAAATTGCCGTCTGATTTCTAGAAAAGTATGAATTTATGCAAACAAACTTTAAAAAATCGTTTTATTATTAAATAAATAAATTTTTTATATAACAAATTTCTTTAAAATTTTTCAAGAAAAAAATGTGGGATGCGAATTTTAAGTATTTAATAATATTGATTTTTGGAAATAATTTCAAAAAATAATTGTTCATAGGTTTTGAAGATATTGATTTTTCAAAAATAAAAATTTTTCAAAAAAACCCAACGAATAATTTTTCGAATATTTTTATATACAATATTATTTTAAACTTAGGGGGACTCCTGCTGAAAATTTTTGGTTAAAATCGTTAGAGCCGTTAATGAGAAAGTCGAAAATCAAAAAAACGGTTCTATGACAGGTACCGTTAATAACATTTTGCCCCAAATTTTTTTTACCAAAACGTAGTCCATGTCCATAATATCACACCTAATTTTTTTTTATCAAAATTGACCGTTTTCGAGATAAATAAGATTTTGCATTACGGGTGCATGGGGGGTACCGTTAGTTTTAGAGCTAAAAACAAAATTTCAATTTCCCCTCTAGGGAATCACCGAAGACCCATAACTACCGAGTTTGAAGAAAATAGGTCCAGTGGCTTAGGCTCTAGATCGAGGTACAGACATACAGACAGAGAGACAGACTGACAGACAGACAGACGGAATTGCCGGACCCACTTTATTCGTCTTCGCTATCATCGTAATGTCAACTTTGATCAAAATCTCTAGTTCGATTTTTTTTCCAAATGCAGAACTTGCCCTATAGTACCTATATCGCAAGTAAAAATTTGAAATTAAGATATTACAGCTTGTACCTCATAGAACTATTTTTTTAAATTTTGAATTACTCATTATCGACATGAGGGATTTTAATGAAAATTTTTGTAGAGATGCTTCTAAAAAGTCTAAAATCCATTGCATTTCAAAACTTAAAAAAAAGGATTTTTTGAATTTTTGAAAAAAAAACTTTTTTTTTTTTGGAAAATTCGACATTTCAAAAACGGTTCAATATTTTTTTTGGAAATTTAATTTTCATTCGTACAGTAATAAAAACTTAAAGTGCATACCAAAATTTTGTATATAAAAGCTTTTTTTTAAGAAACCACTACAAGAACTTATAATTTTTGTTCTTGCATAAATTCATATTTGCATAGCATTCTGTTTTTGTCTCTAAAAGAATTTAAAAAATTAATTTTATCCTTATGAACAGTTTTCTCTAATAACATTCGTTTTTAAAATTCCTAGTCTATTACATAGGAGCAAGTTCGTGCGACCCAATCGTGCATTTTATTTAATAGTAGATAAATAAAATGCCACTTAATAAACATCCTTGTTTCAATCCGGTTTTAGTTTCAAACCATTCTGATGCTTTTGTTCCATTCCATACTGCTGACTTAGTTCCGTTGCACAGTTAGTTTATTATTCTTAGCTTAATATAAAGTATAGTGAGAGATTTTATTTATTGCTCCGGAAAAGAACAATTTTAGGGCTTTCAGCTGACATTTGGACCGAAATACTATATGTACGTCATAGCTGAATTTGTTCTCTATTTGTCAAGTCATAAAATGTCAAATTCCATCAAAGGATGGCCACGATGTCGGTGGATTAAGAAAAGTCCAAAAATGCAAAAAAAAGAGCTTTTATTTATTGCTCCGGAAAAGACCAAAATTTGGTATTTTTGCTGACATTTGGAACGAAATACTATACGTACGTCATAGCTGAATTCGTTCTCTATTTGTCAAGTCATAAAATGTCAAATTCCATCAAAGGATGGCCACGATGTCGGTGGATTAAGAAAAGTCCAAAAATGCAAAAAAAAAAAAGAGATTTTATTTATTGCTCCGGAAAGAGCAATTTTAGGGCTTTCGGCTGACATTTGGAACGAAATACTATATGTACGTCATAGCTGAATTTGTCCTCTATTTGCCAAGTCATAAAATGTCAAATTCCATCAAAGGATGGCTACGATGTCGATCGATTAAGAAACGACCAAAAATGCAAATTTTTTATTTTTGATGTAAATAATATATTATGGATAACTTATGTGAAACACTTTTGTATCTTCATAATTGACTAGCTCTATGCAAAAAAAAATTTAAACATGTACCGATATGTTAAAAAAAAATAGGAACACAAAAGACGAAACAGAACCCAAAATTTAATCTTTCATAGCCAAACACTGAAATATTTTAAAATAAACCCTACCCTAAGCCATAATAATATCTCAAATATTACCGAGTCTCAATCAAATCTCACAAACATCAACCAGCGAAAATTAAATGAATGCAAATAGTAACTAAATCAGTAAAATCGTTCAGTTCTACTATCGGGTAAAAATGGTAATTGAACAAAAAAGTATATTGAAATCGTTCAAAGTAACTATTGGGTGAAAAAACTAGTTGAACGAAAAAAGTATTACTAAAAACGTTCAAAGCTAATATCGAGTGAAAAAGTAATCGAACGAAAATAGTATAATGAAAATTAGTTACTGAAAATAGCTACTGAAAATAGTAACTACTAAAAATAGTAACTGAATGACTGGGTACTATCGAATGAATGAACTTTTAGCTACTATCGAATAAGTCGGTAGCTTTTATTCGATAGTTCCCATTACTACCGATCACCATTAAATTTTCTTTTGCAATTGCTTGTATGGTTTCTGCCAATTTGTTAAAGTCGCGATCCCATTGGTTGCAATTTAGATAGGTTGGCAATATATACAGCTGTGTTCATAAAAATAGCAGGGCTCCCCAAATAAAACAAAAAGGCTTTCATTATCAACGTTATAATATATTTCACTTAACTTATAATAACAATTTAAGGTATTTCATTTATACTAACAGAAAAATTTAAGATTGATTTTTTACCGTTACTTTTATCACAGTAAGAAGCGTTTTTAAAATTTATGGCTGTTCACAAAAATAGCAGTGCATCTGAATGTTCTGAATCTATAACGCAAAAAGTTAGAAAAACTGTAAAAAAGAAACTATATTGATATTTTAGCTTACCATTAATACTTCGTAGCATAACCATTGTTTTTTATAACGGAAATGCATCTGCGTGGCAGGGAGTCCACTAAAGTTTGACACCTCTCGACTGGTATTGCGTTCCATAAATCTCGTACTACTTCTCACAATTCTTTCGAATTCTTCGGTTTCGCTTCATGAACCGCGTTCTTAACATCCCCCCAAAATTTTTCAATAGGGTTAAGGTCAAGGGATTGAGCAGGCCACTCCATAACGCATAACTTGTTCTCCTGGAACCATGATTTTGCCCTATTTGAAGTGTACTTTGGGTCATTGTCTTGTTGGTATACCCAAACCAACGACATTTCGTCGTCGAGAATTTTAACATATTCAGCTGCATCCATTATACCCTTAATGGGATAGATAAGCCCAAACCCATAGTAAGAAAAGCAAGCCCATATCATAATTTTCGCTACGCCATGCTTCACTGTTTTCACAGTGTATCGTGGATCGTTTGCTGCATTTTGTGGTCTTCTCACATACTCCCAACGACCCTTAGATCCAAAAAGAACGACTTTGCTTTCATCGCTCCACAGAATATTCCTCCATTTCTCTCGTGGCCAATCTCGATGCGCTTTGGCAAACTCCATTTTCTTTGCCACATGCCTTTTTGTCAACAATGGTACCTTGCGTGGATTTCGGTATGGTAATTTGGCATCCAAAAGACGTCTTCGTACGGTTACAGCGCTTACAGACAGTTCAAGCTTATCTTTAATTTCTCTGGAGCTTATGGAAGGGTTCTGTTTAGCTAACTGCATAATTTTTCTGTCAGTTCTAACACTCGTCATCCTTTTTGGGCCGCGTGTTTCGGTTTATTCTGCCATTTTATAGCGTTACTTATCTTTTTTGCTGAACATCCTAGGATTTCCTTAATATCGTTGTAAGTTTTACCCTCCAAACGTAGTTTTCTTATTAAACTTCGAGTTTCTTCGTTGCAATGTCTTGACCGACCCATTGTTTATTTTTGAGCTAATATTTTATAATTTTTTCTATAATATTGTCTTGAGAATACTAAAAACTACAAATAGTAAAATTTTTACTTACCGAAAAACAAAAAAAAATAGAATGTTTAACACTTTTTAGCTTTAAATGCAAGACACTGCTATTTTTATGAACACGGAAAAAGTAAGGTTCAATTACAAGCTTAAAGCCTCAAATATAAAAATGAAAGACCGTTAGATGCAAATAACAGGTTAATTTTTTTTGTAAGAATCTGCGTCTTTAAAATTATTGACTAATTAATAAAGTGAGACCAGCACTGCTATTTTTATGAACACTACTGTACATATAGTTCTTCTTTTGCTTCTTTTATTTGTAATAAAATATGTACCGAGCAAAGAAACGTTTTTCTTACGTGTGTCAAAAACGAGAAAAGCTGTATTATTTCAAGCATGACCCGCTTCATTTCTTACTCGTTGGACATTTTGTTGGGCACAAACAAAAATAAAAAAAAAAATATAAAACATAAATGCAGAATTGTGGTTGTGAATTGTGTCCAACCGCCCTCTTCCCCTGAACGAAACAAATCGGCACGAATCCTGAGTTCAAAATCGCAGCACAAGCAGTTGAAAAAAAAAAAAAAAAATTAAAATGCCCGTCCCATTCATATTAAATCCAGTATTTATTATGTTGAGATGTATATCTACTCTAATACCAATGATTATATACAGATTAAATTTAATTCATGTATGTAAACCTATTCCATGAACGTAATGAGAGTTTAAAAACTACATAATAAATGTATGATGTATCATATATGTATGTGCTGTAGTGAATAATAAATTAAAATTTTGTAAATTGTTTAATTTTATATAGTTAAATTTAAGAAAATTATATTAATTTAAATATTTTGTGTATAAAGTTATTTATAAACAAAAAACAAAACAGAAACAATAAATAAAAAGAGAAATACTTTAACGAGTTTTTGATGAAGATACAAAAATAATTCGTAAGTACGTATCATTTACATACAAATAACTCACTCAGAACTGGAGTGCGAGAATTGGGTTAGTATAATATATTATGATATATGAGATGAAAAACACCATGATATTAAGAAATACCGCAAATTGTGAATAAATTCCAGAAATTCTTTCGCTCCAAGATACCAAATTGCAATAGCATTCCAATTCAAACGTGCGTCGTCTTCGGCTTCGTCGGCTTCATCGGCATGACGCCAGAAAGGCCAGAATATCTTCTTGTTTTTGTTCAAGGAAACGTTTATGTAAGGGCTTAAGGAACCTTTATGTTAATATTTTTCTGGTTTGATATCTAATGGTTAGGGAAGTCAACGTTATGTATGAAGAAGGTATTCTAGGTAGGTATTCCATTCGTAAAGCCTAATGCCGTCGCCATATGGCTTTCTTTTAAATGGAGTGAAATGTATATTCCGCTATTTACGCCAACAACGAAATATTACTATGTAGATATACCTATTCACTCGTATTTATTACAGAATTCAAGAGTACCTACTCTTCTTTTGATTTTTTTTTTGTTTGTAGTTATTTTGTTCCTTTTTGAAACCATGATAAAGGCATTTCTCTAAGGCATTGGTTACATTTGCTTTAATATCTGTTTTACTTTGAGCGCTTTGTGTAGAGTCAATATAGTAAAAAGCAATTTGATAATCCTTCTTACTAAAGCATCGTAGTTAAAGAGATTTGTTGAATATGATTATAAAATGGATCTTATTCAAGAAAGCTCTGCATGTTAGCATTTTGCTCAAAATCTTTAATAGGTGGAAATAGGTGTGGTGTTGGGAAATAACTTGAAAGATATCATTTTTAATTTTTGCCCCCACACGTTTTTTTATTTTTTTTCTTAAGACCTGCCATACGAATTTTTTTTCGAAATTTTTTAATTTTTTTTTCTCAAAAATTATTTGACAGATTTAAAAAATAAAAATCAAAAAATAATTCATTTAGTTAAAGCTAGGTAATGGTCGAAAAAAATTTTCCGAAAAATGGTACCCCCCATGAAACCATTTTTTTTGTTTTTGATTTTCCCAAAAACGGTACAATCGATTTTGATCATTTTTTTTTTGCTAAAGCTCCCCAAAACCTTAAATAGATTTGTGTATTCAAATTTTAAAACAATTTTTTTGGATTTTTAAAAAAATTTCAAAATTCTTTTTTCAAAGTTCAATATTTCGAAAACCCCAGCTAGATTTTTTTAAAACTTGATAAATGAAAGTTTCTCAATATAATTTACAAGATGTGAGAAAAAAAATTATTTTACCTAAAAATTAAGGTACCCACCATACAAATGCTAAAAAATGGTTTTCGAGAATCGTATTTTTCTCGAAAACGGTTCCCAGAATTTTGCTTAAATTTTTAGTCTTTCGCTTACTTTTTAAGATCTATAATTTAATACAAGAAATTTCAAAAACAAGACATTACTCACTGTACCTACCATAGAACGATTTTTCAAAATTTGGAATTTCTCATTATCGACATAACCGATTTTAATCAAATTTATTATAGAGATGCTTTTAAAAAGTTTAAAAAACATTGCATTTCAAAACTTAAAAAAGAGGCTGGGTGCGACCCACACTGATAACTTCCCATTGTGGTAGGAAAACCTTGAGTAGAATTTTACATCTTCTTCATGGACAAAAAGATAAAAACATATTGTGACGTTTTCTTCAATTTTACCATAGCTATTAATGGAATTTGAATATGTGGGACTTGGGTACAACTGAACAACCTTATTCATATACGTATGTACAGTACATACATTCTTCTAAAAACTAAGTTGATAATAAAATTATAAAATTATGTATTATATTATATTATATACTTTATTATTTCGGTTCCAAACATTTTAATTGAAAAAAAATAGAAACGAAATATTCAAATATAAAAGATATGGTTTGGTTATTGATGGAAGGGTACTTACAAAATATATCCCCTCTAAAACTAGATAATGTCAAATATAAACCATTTGTAAGAAATTGTATTATGTATAAAATTAAATAATGGCAAAGTCAATATCATTGCTCGTTCTCAAGATATTCTAGCCGAAAAACAAATATTACCACTTTTTAGTAGATTTTTTTTATATTTTTGTTGAAACTGTCAATTCGATACTTGTCAAAATTTAACCATATGTTAATAATTGTATTATCTATGTCGATACCTTCCCGTAAGAATGTACTAAGCGACACTTTTTTCGAAAATAACTTTTTGATGAGGAAATATACTATATGTTAAGGGCCACGTTTTGGCTTGGGTTTCGCCAACCTATTATGCATGAAAAGGAAACTAGAGTACAAATAAAAAAATTTATCAACTGCCATTTTTCCTCATTAAAATAATGTTGCCCCCTGAAATTTGTATTATCCGCCAAAAAAATTATGCTAAGCGACATTAATAAAGATCTCATTGTCGTGAGCAACAAAAAATTTTGTTAGATGTCACTTAGTTTAGCCAAAATTGTCTCTTAGCACACTATGATTCAACTAGAACTTTCTTCGTTTTTTTCGTTTCCTGAACAATTTTAGAAATATCGCTTAGTATACATTCTTACGGGAAGGTATCGATGTATAAAACAACATACTTTAGAAGGCACTATCGGTGTTGATTCCCAAGAAATTCGATTTGAAATACAATTTTAACTAGTTTTCACTAGAATTTTTAATAGTTTTCTTATTTAAAAAAAAACTATTAATTCAATATTAGTCAACATTTTACCAATTGTACAAAATTATACTATGTATAAAATAAACTAAGTTAGAAGTCAATATCACTACAAGTTCTCGAGAAATTTGAGTCGCAAAACAATTTTTACCAATTTTCAATAGAATTTTATATGGTTTTTTATTTTTTGTAAAAAAACTGTAAACTGATTTTTTTTGAAATTTTCACCAGTTGTCAAACACATTATTTTTCGTAAAATAAAATTATTTTGAGTTTCAAATTGTTTTCCGTTCTTAGAATATCTGGGTTATTAATTTTTTTTTTCGTTTTTTTTTTTTATTTAAAAAAATAACGGTATGTTCATTTTTTTCCAAATTCATACCAAATCTGTATGACCTTATAATGAGTACATTAAATTTTATTTGAAATCAATAGAATTATTTTTTCGTGAGATATTTGAAACTAAGCAAAATTTTTCCTTTTTTTTTAACCGTTATAGTGAAAAAACTACTCACTGAATTTTAATAAACGCCCTTTCAGCCTCTTTTGAAGTTATTATCTATTAAACAAAATTTATTTGAAGTCGATATCTTTACTCGTTCTTGAGATATCGACGACGAAAAATGGTACAAGAACGTACGGACGTACGAACGTACGAACGTACGAACGTACGAACGTACGAACGTACGTACACACACACACACAGACATCTCTCTAAAAATGATTGATATAGCCTCTAGGGACCTTGAAACGTCGAGAAATGTCAAAAATTCCAATTTGACAAATCGGACCGATTACAATAACTCCCTATGGGAAGTTAAAAAAAAGTATTTTATGAACTTTTGAAAAAATCATGTTTTTTGGAAAATTCGATATTTCGAAAACGGCTCAATATTTTTTTGGAAATTTAATTTTTATTCGAACCATAATAAAAACTTAAGGTTGGCGTACCAATTTTTTTTTTTTTTTTGAAAATCTTTTAAAAATTTTGTACATAAAGCTTATTTTTTTAAGAAACCACTGCAACGTATTTTAATTTTTGTTCTTGCATAAATTCATGTTTGTATAGCATTCTGTTTTTGTTTCTTACTACTAAAATAATTTTTAAAAAATTAATTTTATCCTTATGAACAGTTTTCTCTAATAACATTCGTTTTTAAAATTCCTAGTCTATTACATAGGAGCAATTTCGTGCGACCCAGTCGTGCATTTTATTTTATTTACGTTATGGACAACCTATATTTAGTACATTCCAGCGTGTCTTGTTGTTCCGTCTGTCTGTACGACCACAACTTAAACGGTTCGACTAATTTTCCTTAAACGTTGTAGAGAGCATTTTATTTTATATTATACAAACACTCAAGAAGTTATGAATACCCTGATAATGTTAAGCACAGTGCGGGCAATTAGGAAAGTAGGATAGGATTTGAAAGGAGATACCGGTTCTGAATGTCTGAACATTGCAATGAGTGGGAATGACAGTCAACAACGGTCAGCTATCATTTGTAAAGCTGTTCAGTCTCCTCGATGCAAGTGGCATTGAGAGAGGGTTATGCTTAAGCGACTATAAACAGCATCGACTTTTGTACACGGTTTTTGATTCCCCATTGGATAATGCTGTCAAGATCAGAAACGAATGGGTCTATCATACGTTGCCGTTGGAAGTTCACATACAAAGGACAAGGATGTGAATCTAAAAACTGATATGAAAAGCTGAGGGTACTGTCGTCAGCGGAACAATTTACTGGATTCGAAATTTTAGACTTAAAGATCACTTATAAACCTAAGGAAGAGTGTCGGAGATAAAATGGAGCCCTGGGGCACACCAGCGTTTAGTTTTTGGATATCAGATTTAATACCGTCAACTACTACTTGCAGTGAACGGTCCGAAATTTAATTTCTAATACAAAGAAGAAGAGATTCATCGATACCAAATGCAATGATTTTCGATAAGAGAGCTTGATTTTAAACTCTATCAAATACCTTTGAAATATCAAGTGCACTAATCTTACTATCTCCAAAACAATTTTAAGATTTGTTCCACTATTCGGTGAGATATGCCATCAGATCACCAGTGGACCTGCTGCTACGGAAGCCATACTGCCGGTCATTAAGAAGCTTTCGTTCAGCGTTTCCATGACCTTGGTGAGAAGGGTCGTAAGTGCAATTGGACGATAGTTAGAGGGGGAGGGGGATTCGCCTTTTTTAGGGACAGGCTTGACAAATGCTATCTTCCATTCACTCGAAAAGATACACTAAGAGTAGGACAGATGGGAAAACTTACGCAGTGGTTTTGCAGAATTGAACAACAACTTCTCAGAACAATAGGAGGTATACTATCCGTGCCAGCGGATTTTTGAGCGTCAAGATCTTTTAGTACTCTAGCAACTGCATGAGAGCGAAAGAAGATTCGTCCCATAAAATCGTTTATGCTCTAAAGTACAGGAGGAGCCACGTCACTCTCTGGTAGCGTCGAATTAACAGCAAACTGTGCTGCAAGCAAATTGGGTTTATCTATCAAGCTTACAACAGGAATGTCATTGAAGACGAGCATTGGAACTAAGGATGTTTCTTACGGTTTTTAAAACGGACCAAAAATGTTTACTACCTTTGGCACATAATAGTATTTTTTGCCGTAATTGTTGGTCATGTAAAAATTAAGTTCGTCGGATAAGAACGTTACAGGTCTTTCTTAATTGTTTGAACTTATTCCGGTTTTCCTCAGTAGGGTTGGCTTAAAAACTACTGAAACTTACTTCTCTAAACCCTGATAGCCTCTTAACGCTCAAATCAAACCAGGAGTTTCCTCTCTCCTCTTCGTACCACGAAGTGTTAATTCATATTTAATCTCATGCATGTGCAGTTTTTCCCTTACTTTAAGCATTTATGTATTATAAAGCACCTGGTTGAGCTTCAATTAGATTTTAAATTTAAAGCCGTTAAAATAATAATAATAACACTATTAAAAGCTGTTAATTGATTTTATCTGAACATTATTACCGAAATTTTAATTAAATTGAACACAAATTACATGCTAATCGAAAAATCTTTTTTTAATTAATTTTGGTAATTAGCGATGTTTATTTTATGTATACTCGTATATAGATTGTTTACCGAATCCCAACAAACCTTCCATTTATGGAATCAAATACCAAATTATTTTCACATTGAGAAGGTAGCACTTCTGCGCGTGTATTGTGTCGATTGTTTTTATACAATTTTAATTATGTTAAGCCTTACAAAATATGAAACAATTAATATTTGCGTATTGGATGATCAGGGTGTTAGAGAAACTTGGGCGAAGTATAATTCTTTCTTTTTTTTTTAATTCGAAGCGTTTTGTGACGACGATGAAATAGCAATTAATTAAAATGAAACATTTTTTCAGCAATGGTTTTTTGGCGAAATCCTAAATTCCTTGGCAACCTCGTTGAAAATTGTTGATTATTAAATGATTTTATTATTTAATAAATAAGTGTAAAAAAAATTTGAATCCAAACATTTTTACTAGAAAATAATTTAACTTTTTACGAAAACAAATTTTAAACCTATGAACTTAAGATAATACAATAAGATTGCATACGAGGAAGAGTGAGCGGAGGATGCTTTTTCGGGGTTAAAAAAGAAGGATAGAATCGAAAATCCGAAGATTCAGTTAGAAATGTAAGGGGAAATAAGGTACTTCAACTATGTAACCCAATCGGACTACGAATCTAAAACGGTACTAACGAAAGAAAGTTTAATTTAGTTCAATATATCCCCACATTCGACAGTGCAATAGCTCGAAGGAAATTTGGAATTTTCTGCAAAATGTGTTTCAAGATTCAGGACTTGTAAGGAGAGTCGGATTCATTTAGAAGTTTTGTTCCACGAAATTGAACGATTTTCCAACCGTGGACGATATTTTAAATACATCATACAAGCTAAGATCTGTAGGTCTTAACGTTGATGAAGAATGGATAGGTGCAAAGCTTTATGCTGGACTTGCCCATGAACACAAACCAATGATTATGGGAATTCAGAGTTCTGGACTAGCGTTGCCAGACGTCCCGGTTTACCCGGGACATCCCGGATTTCAGACATAAATTCATCTGTCCCGCCGGGACAACTTTTTTCCCGGGTTGGGACTCAAACTCAAAAAATAATGCCTAATGTACTTAAATGTCTTTCAGTGATAAGGAACAACCACTGCATTGCGATTTAACCTTAAGAAATTACTTTGAAAATTTCAATCAAACAAACCTAGCTTGACGAAAAATTTATTTTTGTAAACTGACATCTGTCATTAAAATTGACAAAAGAAAAATATTTGCAAATGGTAAATGACGAAATAGTCATTGAATTAGTAATTAATAAAAGAATTTATTTATTTTGATCTAAAGGCATTATATGATTTTTACTTGCGACTTATACTATAGGGCAAGTTATGCATTCGTAAAAAAATCGAACTTGAGATGATAGCGAAGACGAAAAAGTGGGTTTCATAATTCTGTCTGTCTGTATGTTCAACTACGGTCTAAACGGCTCAGCCGATTTTCGTTAAACTTGCGATATCTACCCAGTTTAACGAAAATTTTTTCCCCCAATTATTTTTTCTGTTTTTTTAAAGACCGAAAATAATGGTACCTGCCATACGATTTTTTCGAAATTTTATAAATATTTTTGTTCTCAAATTTCATTTAGTTAAAGCTAGGTAATGGTTAATGGTAATGGTACGACCGATTTTGGTAATTTTTTTTATGTTAAAGCTCCCCAGCAGTTTAAATATTATTGTGTATTCAAATTCAATAATTTATATAAGAATTTTATAATTTAATAAAAAAAAAATTGAAATCAAGATATTACTGACTGTACCCACCACAGAACGATTTATTCGAATTTTGAATTTCTCATTATCGGAATAACGGATCTTAATAAATTTTTGTAAAGAGAAGCTTCTAAAAAGTGTAAAAAACATTGCATTTCAAAACTCTTAAAAAAAAATATTTTTTTAAATTTTGAAAAAAATCATTCTTTTCTTGTAAATTTAATTTTTATTCGAACAAAATCAAAAACTTCAAATTAACGTACCAACATTTTATCTTAAAAATGATTTAAAAATGTTTTATATAAGAGCTTATATTTTTAAGAAACCACTACAACGAAGTATAATTTTGTTCTTGCATTGATCAATATTTGTTTGAATCACATGGCATCCTGTGTTTAGCTAGTTGGAGCTTGTTTTAGTCATTTAAAAAATTAATTTTTCTCTACAATAACATTCATTTTTAAAATTTTTAGTCTTTTACGTAACAGCAAGTTCGTGCGACCCAGTCGTGCATTTTATTTATTTTGTCCCGAGCAATATGATGAAATCCCGGGATTTTTCATTATTTAAGCCAATTGTCCCGCCGATGTGCAAGAAAAATCTGGCAACCCTATTCTGGACCCATGTTCTGTTACTTTCGAAGCGATAAAACTCGTCGAGAAACGGTGAGAATTGGGACGAAATTCATTTTATCGCATCGTCGGGTTTCTGTAACTTTGACAGTCGTTAATTCTATCGACTGGAACAAACGGAATAGGAATCCTGAAAAAATTCGATAAAATGGGTTTCTGTATTTTTGAAAGTCGATAAGTTTTTCTCTTCAAATGTCTAAATTTATCACTACATAAAAAGCAGGCGAAGTACAAAGGCAAAGAAAAATGTCGTAGGCAAAAAGGTAATACATAAATAATAAATAATTGATTTAAAAACTTAATTAATAAATATTATATTTTAGAGATGCGCAAGGTTATCAAAGTGCCAGAAGGAAACACTGGTGGATTTTATGGCTGAGAAAAAGCCGTTTGTCCGCGGCCAGTTCACAGATGCCAACAGCCGGCAATCAAATACCGAAACTTGGGAGTCTCTATGTTTCCAGCTCAACTCCCAAGGGCCAAACATAAAGACGGTGGAGCAATGGAAAAAGGTATAAATGATATTAAGTACACATCACACATTTATTTATGTAAGCTATGTATGTCTTTCCATTTTAGTGTTGCACTGACATAAAATCTGCCGCGAAAAAGCAGGCAAATGAATTAAAAGCCTTTATGAATAAGACTGGTGGTGGAAGCATCGCCGATGGACCTCTTTTTCACTCTGATTCAGCTTTCAATTGTTTTGATTTTAAGCCAGATATACACTGTTCAATTTCTTGATATTGAGGGGGCCTTCGACAACACCTCTCACGAAGCAGTTCATTCGGCTCTAGAAAGGAAGAGAGTTCCTAGCACTATAGTCAGATGGATAAGTAATATGCTTAGTACAAGAACGGCGGAAGCATACGCAGGACTAAACGTCCAGAAAGTCATCACAACATGAGGCTGTCCGCAGGGAGGGGTATTATCACCCTTGATGTGGAGTCTTGTAGTTGACGAATTACTAGAAAGTCTAACATCCCAAGGGATTCGATGTATTGGCTTTGCTGATGACATCGTTATAACGGCACTGGGGAAGTACGAAGGAACTCTCTGTGATATAGTCCAGAGAGGGCTGTCTATAACCAAGAAATGGTGTATATCTGTGGGACTTAACATCAACCCTACCAAAACAACGATAGTACCATTTACCAGTAAAAGACTTTTACCTCGCATGAAACCCATTCGGTTGGCGGGAGATGTAATCGACACCCAGAGGGAGGTCAAATATTTAGGAGTTACACTAGATAGCAAACTGCTCTGGCACAAGCATGTCGAAATAACTGTCGGGAAAGCCACAAAGTCCCTTATGATATGCAAGAGACGCAAGAGACTTGCAGGTAAATTATGGGGCTGCAAACCAAACATTATAAGATGGATGTACACCATGATGGTAAGACCCATCATTACCTATGGGGCAATTGCATGGCATAAAAGAACCGAACTAAACACAACTAGGAAATCACTAGACAAATTGCAAAGGCTTGCATGTATATGCATAACAGGAGCAATGAGAACATGCCCTACAGCAGCGATGGAAACCATCCTTCATCTGACGCCACTACACGTGGTCATTGAAAATGCTGCTAAGGGAGCCATAATGAGATTTGCCAAGGGACGGGTAAAATTATTGGAAACAGGGAAAAAGATTCGATAATCCGGTCCTCTGTAACAAACCTCATTGACATCCCAAGAGATGGTATGATCAAAAGATATAACTTCGAAAAACATTTTAAAACGGAGTTAAGTTGCAAAAAAGACTGGCTAGGCGAAACAATAAACTATAGTCTTAAAGAAAATACCATCAAATTGTACACAGATGGATCGAGGACGGCTGAAGGGACTGGTGCTGGAGTTTTTGGGCCTAGAACTAAACTCTCCTTACCGATGGGGCAGTCCACTAGCATATTCCAGGCAGAAGTAAATGCGATAGAAAATATAAAAACCAAAATATTGCCATCATGTCAGACAGTCAGGCTGCACTAAAAACACTAAGCTCCTACACCATCGGCTCCAAACTTGTTTGGGAAAGCGTGATTAAGCTTAATAAACTGGGCAAGAATAACACTGTCACGCTTCATTGGGTACCAGGCCACGTTGGTGTCCAGGGCAACGAAGTGGCAGACTCCTTAGCAAAAATAGGTGCATCGACACCCCTTACAGGGCCAGAGCCCTACTGCGGAATAGGAGAAAATGTGATTAAAAACAAAATCAAAACAGAAGAGGAGACAAAAAGATCAAAGATCTGGAAGGAACTCCCTAAGCTAAGACAGGCAAAACTCCTACTCGGAGACTACAACCTAGAGCGTTTTCTAACCTGCATTAGCTTAAGTAGGAACAACCTCAGGAATATCACGGGGCTTCTCACAGACCACTGTAGATTGAGAAGACACCTCAACATCCTTGGCTTGGTGAGCAACGCGACTTGCAGATTCTGCAACACTCACGAAGAGACACCTGACCACATACTGGGGAAATGTGATGCACTCGTGCATCAAAGGCACAGGTATCTGGGCAAGCACCACATAAAGGAGAGCGAATTATCATCCCTTAAAATACTCCAAATACTTCGATTCCTCAGAGGAGCAGATTTGGAGCAAGAACTGTAATAATGAGCCAACCTCATCCAGTTCTAGATGGGGGATACAATAGATCTTTAGGTCGCAGTGTTTTTATACCCCAATTTATTCATTCATTCATACACTGTTCAAATGCATGACAAGCATGTGCAAGTGCATTAGTGAAAAAATCAAACGTATAGATTGGGTGTAGGCTTGATTCAAAATCAAAATCTTTTGATTTTCCTTCAAACTCAAGTGTACTAACAGGCTAGGCACGCACATTCAATTTTTAGTTCCACAACTGTTTGGTTGCTAATAGAAAACAGACGAACTATTTGGTGCATATATGTATTTATATGTTACACAAAATAGCGAACTCATTTTAGGCAATCGTTTAGTTTGTGTCAAAACACACACTTTTTAGTTGCTCGAACCAAGCAGTTGCGACTTGCGAAACTAAAAATTGAATGTGCGCGCCTAGCCATACACTTGCACATGCTTTTCATGCATTTGAACAGTGTATGGTATATCTGGCTTTAAAAATGTATATATAAAAAATGACAGATCGACTTATCGCCTTCCAATGGAAATTCCATTCAAAAAATATCCCAAATTGAACTTATCGCATTGAGTTATAGAAACCCATTTCCCTCCAGACGCGATAAGAGGGGAATAAATAATTTCATTTTTTAACGATGTGATAAGTTATCACCTGAGTTACAGAACATGGGTCCTGGTATCAAAATCACTGGAGATACAATTTAAATTAAGTTGCTGCAAGATGATGTTAAAACCGATGCGAGTATTGAAATTGCATTCGTTAGTAAAAATTGGCTAAGCTTAGAAAAAAAAAATCAATACAAGGGTCCTAAATGTTACAACTGTAAGGAATTTGGTCATATTGGTGTAAAATGTCCGAAGAAATCAAGGAACTGTCAAGAGAGAAAGAAGAGTGGGACGATATATACTTTTTCATTTTTTTTTTTCAAGTCAGATGAGGGCTTCATCTGAAGTTATCGGTACCAATAATTCTAAAATGGAGGTAAAACGTATTGACGAAGTGGACATGAAGGTTTCAAAAGGTAAATCGAAGGAGAAAACGTAGTTGAATTTGTTTTTTTTTTGCAATGTTTAAATTACTATTTTCGAAAACCATTTTTTTACATTTTTATGGTGGATACGGTTATTTTTAGGTGAAATAAATTTTTTTCCTCACATCTTGCAGTTTATATTGAAAAGTTTCTCAATATTGTCGAGTTTAAAAAATCGAGCATGGGGTTTTCAAAATGTTGAATTTTGTAAATTGAAATTTTTTTTTTAAATCCAAAAACAATTTTCTTATATTTAAACTTTTGGGCAGCCTTAGCATAGAAAATGAAGAAAATCGGTTGTACCGTTTTTGAGACTGAGAAACTCAAAAACAAAAAATATGGTTCCAAGTTGGAAAATTTTTTCAACCATTTCCTTAACTTTAACTAAATGAAATTTTTCATGAAGCTGAAGATCGCTGCATCGAAATTTATGTTTTCATTTAGGATAGCAGATCTCGATAAGTATCAAAGATATTGGAATATTTTTAACGCCAAAATGTTGGGCGCAAATTTTCCTAGGGGCGATGTCCGTTACATTTTTTAAATTGTATCTCCTTATATTTTATTTTAGTGAGTTTTAAAACTTTTAAGACGAAAAAATTTTTAGGAGAGGATATAGACCGCAATAATTTTTTTAGAAATAAAATAAATATGACCCAATGTAGAATATACGTTTCTCTAGGGGCGATGTTTCTCCTTTTTTTTTATTTTTTTTTATCAAGCTTATTTAACCATGATTTAACCATGAAACTAACAAATAAAAACAAAAAGTTTGGACCCTTATAACTTTGGTTAGACTAATCGTAGGTAAAAAATCGGTACATGAAAAAATTAGAATTTCCAAACTCTAGGGGCGATGTTTTTTCTTTTTTTATTTTTTGTCTATTAAAGTTTTTTTAAACATGAAAGTTAAAAAAAAAAAAGTTTAGACCCTTATAACTTTGGATCAACTAATCGTAGGTATAAGAACGGTCCATGAAAAAAATAGAATTTAATAGCTCAACACCATCCTTTTTTGGTTTAGCTAAACTAAAAGCAATAAATATTTTTCAATTCAAATTTGTTAAACATATCTCATAATATCTATCTAATTATTATAATAGTTATTCTATAAAGTATACTCACTCTGGAATTTTCTTTTTCTTTGTCTTTGCTGAAATTTTGTTTTAATCTTTTCTTTATATAATTCCAATTTTGTATAATTATTATCAGAATTATTAAAACTTGAATCGAAAAAATAAAAATTCATATGAAGTAAATATTATAATTTTGATAATATACAATTATTAATATAATGCAATAAAAAATATAAAAATATTACAAATAACCAACATCTTAACTAACTAACACAAAACGTAGATATCTATTTTCATTTTTGTTGTAATTTGTTGCTAGACAACAAATGACTCAAGAACATGAAATAAAACAAAAAGAAAAAACATCGCCTTTAGAGTTTGGAAATTCTAATTTTTTCATGTACCGATTTTTTACCTACGATTAGTCTATCCAAAGTTATAAGGGTCCAAACTTTTTGTTTTTTTTGTTAGTTTCATGGTTAAATCATGGTTAAATAAGCTTAATAAAAAACAAATAAAAAAAAGGAGAAACATCGCCCCTAGAGAAACGTATATTCTACATTGGGTCATATTTATTTTATTTCTAAAAAAATTATTGCGGTTTATATCCTCTCCTAAAAATTTTTTTGTCTTAAAAGTTTTAAAACTCACTAAAATAAAATATAAGGAGATACAATTTAAAAAATGTAACGGACATCGCCCCTAGGAAAATTTGCGCCCAACATTTTGGCGTTTAAAATATTCCAATATCTTTGATACTTATCGAGATCTGCTATCCTAAATGAAAACATAAATTTCGATGCAGCGATCTTCAGCTTCATAATTTTTCAATTTTTTTTTAAATCTGTGGGACAGTTTTTAAGAAGAAAAAAAACATATTTATAAAATTTCAAAAAAAAATAACGTATGGCAGGTACCGTTAGAATTTTTGGTCTTAAAAAATAGTTAACGAAAATTGGCCGAGCCCTTTAGGCTGTAGTCGAACAGAAAGACAGACAGACGGACAGAATTTCGAAACGCACTTTTTTCGTCTTCGCTATCATCGCAATGTCAACTTTGATCAAAATCTCGAGTTCAATTTTTTTACGAATGCATAGGTAAAAATTATGTTTAATCTCCGCACTGTCGTACGTCAATAGAATCTTTTGATTTGCTGTTGGAAAAAGTTCGGCCAAGATTAACGAAAAGGAAACCAATTAGTGCAGAAAAGCGGCTGGTCTTATGACTAAGGTTATTTTTTTATTTTTTTATTCTTTATTTCTAGTTTTTCAAACCCGTTAAATTTTGCATTAAATAGCAAAAGACTTTTGAAAACTTTCAAACTTTCTGCACTTATTTTCTCCATGGACTTACTTCGTCACTCGGCGATTGACTGAAAAATTAAAACAAATTTTATTGCATATTAATATTATTTAGAAATCAGCTTAACAGGCAACTTTCAGCTGATCCCGTCAAGGAAAATACATATAGAAAGGACTTTAAATATGGCTTTAGCTTTTCAATTTTTATACCAAAAAAAGGCCAGTGCGACCGTTGTTTGACTTTTAAGGCAATTATAAGTCCAAATTTACGTGAAGTGGCTGAATTTGACAAACATAAAAGTGAAAAGACATCTTTGAAGGCGTAGAGAGACCTTGCTCGCAAGCCATTTAACCGTTTTATGCAATTGTTTGTTTTGATCTTCAGAGTATCTTTTCTCAAAAGGCACTGCGTTTCACTTCTTTATAAATGAAAATTAAATGTCTATAATATGAAAGCAACACTTTGCTTGCCCGACATAACCAAAATAACGTGCTATGCCTTACATTTTTATTCTCTTTTATTGAATTGAGTAAAATAAAATTAATGAAATATACCTATTTGAGGTATTTTACAAAACGGGAGAGTAACGAAATCTTGCCGCACAAAATCCCGAATCACGATATCCCCCCGAAAATAAAAATAAAAATCCCGCCGACAGATATTTTTGGAAATATTTGGCGGGATTTTCAATACTATTTTAGTACTATTAATTAAATATTTTATTTTGATTTATTTTAAAACAAATGGAAAGTAGGTATTAAAGGAACTGTTGGTTCGGGAAAAATTCAATTCTTGTTAGAACTCCGAGGAGGTGAACCTCCTCCATCTTTAGAGGGATAAGATGATTTTCAATGGTTTGGCCAATTATTGTTGGACATTTGACCAAAATATTTTTGGACTTTTTCCAAAAATATTTTTGGACATTTTGTCAAAAATATTTTTATAACAAACTTTCTTTCAACAATTTTTTTTTCAACAATTTGTTTTTGAACAAATTTTGATTTTTCATAAATTTTTTTTCAAAAATATTTCTTGACAAAAATTTGCCACCCAAGGTACTTTTAATCGAATAAACTGCTTACATTGGCGCCTGCCAGGCGACTTAACATACCCTAAGTGGAACGACGGAGTCGCGTGAGCGGGTGTGTCCACGAAAAATGGAGTTAAAATCCTTAAGTATCGTGGATATAAACAAAAGCTCATTTTGATGTAAATAACGGACTCATTTTGTGTAAAAACCTTTATAATTTGAAAACCAAAACAGATTGGAAAGTTTTGAGTACACAAATCAAAAGAAGATATTACACAGAATATTCTATTAAAAATATGAAAAAACTTCAGCCCTCAGTTTTTATTTTATAGTGCAACAGCTCGAAGTGAACCAGAACCTATTGCCTTTTACAACTCTCAACCATTCCTGTGTGCGTGTTACCAGGAACGGAGGGGACCTACAATTTTCTGCTGATTCCGAACGGCTAATGAGCAGCACTTTCCATGACAAGAGATACGAGTACTCTTGGAGAATTTGTCAATTCCTCGCAAGAGGCAGTATACCCCTGAAAAAAACTTTCTTGCAGCGGCTGAGAATCGAACTCGAGACCTTCCGCATGACAGTCCAACGCACTAACCACTATGCCAAGGGGTAGTAACGTAAACCTTTAAATGCGATTTCGAGATCTTGTCGAAGAAAACTTATTTCCAAAGTGAGTGGTATGTAGCCCAAACGGTGCGATTTAGAAAAGAAGATTTGGCCGAAATAAAGCACCCACCGCGCCTGTTGTACGAAAGTTTGTGCAAAAAGTTCGTGAGATTGCTATGCTAGTGGACAACACTTATGGTCCTCGTCGTCATACGGTGCGCACAGACGAGAATGTAGCTGCAGCAGCCTAGAGTGTGAGACTCAATTCACGAACATCAACTCGCCATAGATCTCTACAGCTCAACATTTCACTCATTAACCTAAGGAAAATTGCGCACAAAGATTTCGGATTATTCGCTTGGAGTGACAGAATGCACTACTTACTGCGAATCCAGTAGAGGCAGTCACTTGAACGACGCGGGTTGGTGACATTTTCCCCAAGTTATAATCCCCAAAATAAAATCCCCAAATTCAAAATCCCCAAAGAAAAATCCCCAGCAGCAAAATCCCTAAAAAGAGAATCCCCAGGGCAAAAATCCCATCGCGCGCGCGATTTAATTGCATGATTCACTACTTAAAGGTAATGGTTTTGGGGGTTTTGGTTTAATTTATATTACAAAAATGTAATCCGAAGAGTAAATATAAAATTCTTTATTATGTAATGTTTGTAATATTTATTAAAGTTAAAATAAATTTTCAATACAAAACAACAAAATAAGGTCATGATCATCCATTTCAACTTTTATTTCAAAAACAAAAAAAAAAACACTACACTACAAAACTAAGACAGCACTACTCCCCATGAATACGAAAGTTAGACTGAAAAGTGCATGCAATCATGCGTTCATAGTAATTTACTGTTTAGAAACTGTAAATCGTTATCATTTATTACTAAGTTTAGTATCAGAATAAAAGAATTTGATGAGAATTTTTCTGATGAATTTTTCACATGATGTAGATGTACACGGACATTGGGGATTTGGGGATTTGGCAAAAACATAGTTTCATTTGGGGATTTCGTCCATGTGCATTATGTCTGTGGGGATATTAGCTAGATGGATTTAAATGTTTGGGGATTTAAGGTCGATGGGGATTTATTTTTTTGGGGATTCCGTACGACTCCCGAACGATGCGTCGTTGTGTTCCATAACTAATAGGAATGTTTGCTCTTGCTAATAAAGCCATAATACATGTAAAAATGATCATTTTATTGCATTTTTCAAAAGAAACTTGTATTTGGCCCATCTTGTATATTTAAGTTAGATTAAGAATAAGCTTGTATCAAGCCTAATAAATGCAAAAGAAAAAGGTAAACAGGGCTTTTTTGACTAATTTAAATTTCAAAAATTCATATGAAGTTAGCAAGGTACTAAAAGCTTTTCAGAGAAAATGTAATGCTAAAGTAAATTTAAATTTGCCAAATTGTCGCTTTAACCAAGTATCATATACTAAAACACTTTCAACATCGTACTAATTCGAACAAAATTCGACTTCAATATTTTGAATTTGAGTTTGAAAAACACTTGTGTTGGTGTTTTGTAGCAAACAGCAATTCAAAAAGAAATAAATAAAATAAAGTAAGAGTTCATTACTAGTAGAGAGTCTAAGCCTAGTGACTTAGAACTCTCAACCATTCCTTAGTGCATGTTACCAGGAATGGAGGGAACCTACAGCTGGCTGCCGATTCCAAATGGATAAGAGTGACAAGAGACACTCTTAGAGGATTTGTCAGTACCTCTCAAGAGGCAATGCACCTCTGAAAAACTTTTTTTGCAGTCACTGAGAATCGAACTCAAGACCTTCTGCATGTACCTACATAAGTCCAAAGCACTAAACATCATTCCAAGGCGTATCTGAAAAAAAAAACAACAATTAAAGAAGGTCTTACTACCAACAATTTCTCTATTCAACTGAAAACTCAAATGGAATCTGTTTGCAGCAATGTGCAATGTTCAATTAATTCAAAATGTTTTGCAAATCAGGGTAGAATTTCGGAATGTGGTTTCAAACTCACAGCGCAATTGAATATCTCATACAAAATGAACTCCGCTCAATAAACCATCTGTGTATCGAATTGCATTCATTAACACGTATTTAACCTAATTCTCAACAAAAAGGATGTCTACTACCTTAAATGCATGTACTATGCCGTTGAACCAACGCACATTTCCTGTACTTCAATTTGTAAGTGAAGTGCACTGACCAATTTCATGCATCAGAAATCCAACTAATAGTATTACCCCATAAAATGACGTCACATTAGATGCGAGAAACATATCAATGAAGTGTAAGACGATAACGAAATACTATAGCTACGAATGGACGACATATACAGATTAGCATTCAGGAAATACCTTCTACAATTCGACTCTGAGTATATCTTCGACATCATGATGAGCCAATTCTTATCATGGACAAAACAGAGAGATTCAGGTTCGAGTATTCTGCAAGCAAAATTCAATTAATTTATGCTAATATTGACCGCACCGATAGCTTCCATCGAACCAACCGAAGGGGCTGTGTAGGAATTTTCCTGATTGTTGTAGAATAGAAGGCACAACATAATCCTATAGGGTTTGTAGGTATAAAAGTTTCTTTCTGCAAACACTTAATAATTAACTGATGCCAGACAATTGTTAAGCATTCGAATTGAGGCATTAAATATACATTTGTCCAAATGGATGTTTCCATATTCAAACCATCCTCACACCAAATGCAAGGTAGAATACCATTATTGGTAACATAATGGTTTTGCAACTCCAAAGGTCTTTTGGTTTCGGTGTATAATTTCGATAGTACTGTTCACTATGTGCTTACTTACGATTAAGATGACCATTGGTTTTAAAGCAACATTAAGAAACTATTGAATGTTTTCGTGCTTTTGTTAAAATTTATCTTAATGACACCTGTCAAAATTCACAGGAACATTTTGACAGTTTTTGGCGACCAAGTTGATCTGGATCTGTCTGTTGCTAATTTTTCTATTTATTTATTTATTTTGCATACACTTAAGATTAAGACAAATCATCATGAAAAGTTAGTAGTATCAGGTAAGAATGGGTGTTCTCTGGTGTTTATTATGTTCGTCCTTCCCAGGTGATTGTATACCGTTTGATCACTGATAATCGAAAATAGGTGCAGGAGAAGTCAAGGCAGTCAATTCCGCTCCGCAAAGCTCACAGTAATTCGGTATTGGCGAGTGTTACATCGGGACTTAGGTCTGCATCCGCAAAAAAAACCTATCTTGCCCAGAAGCTGCTGGAAAAAACCAAGCGGACTATAATTTCAGCAAAAAAAATCATCATGTCAACAAGCAAAATCGTACGATTTTGACCGAGATCCAGCAAGTAGCAATCACCGAAAGTCACTATGTATGGTGTGCATTGTGATTATGGATGGATAACGATGGAGAGCGCCACCTATCGATGATGATCAATTTCTTCCAGTTTGCATGATATTAATGGGAACGATATGCGGTTGTAACAGGATGGTACTAGCACTAGGTGACATACAGCTGATGTCACAATAGACCAATTTCATTGATGATAAATTTGAATTCTGGGATAGGTATTGAGGATAATGAAAGTTTTTTTTACTAGACATGCTGTGAGAAATGAGATATATGGTATTGCAAGCAAAAAACAAGAATTGCATTGCCATCACCGAGGTCCATGAGTTCGCAGAGATCTTATTTTTCTGAACATTCTAAATGATGCGTGCTGAAAAAGTGAATAATAATCTAAAAATAAATGTTCTTACTTTTAGAAAATAATGGTTTGTTGCAGAAATTCCCTAAAAGCTCAAGGCTATGAAATAAAAGTGAAAAAAAATGACATTAAATTCTAAAATAATAAAAATTTACAATGAAGACCCTAGTGCTAGCTTCATGAAATATATATGACGGGGCCTTTAATCCGCGAAGGACCTTCGGCCAATGAGTCTGACTTCTTTTGTGCTTAAATCTTTCGAGCGCATTCTTGACATCCACATAAGAAACGGTCTTTCACGAGGTAGTACGTACAATTGAGAAAATTATTACATTTAAAGAATATACCCTCGCTACCTTCTTAGATATAGAAGGGGCTTTCAACAACGTCCCTACCAAATCCATTGACTCATCGAATTGGTATAGAAGAATACATCAGGGAGTGGATTATATCCATGCTCAGAGACAGAAGGATTCTAGGTTCGTTAGTAGAGGAACACCCCTGGGCAGAGTTCTGTCCCCGCTTCTATTGTTTCTAGTCATGAATAAAATCCTCATTAAGTTGGAAAGATGTAGAGTAAAGGCGGTTGCGTATGCAGATGACTTGTTACTACTAGTGTTAGCTGTCAGGAACGTTCACCCCAGTGTTAAATTGCCGCGAATTGTGGAAGGGGTATCAACGAATGAAAAACTGAACTGATGCTATTTACTACCAAAACTCAGATACAGCCCTTCGCTCTACCCCGACTTAACGGGCAAACACGTTGGCACCACAGCGCCAGCGGCTCTTAGATATTGCCCAACTGGTGACTTAGGGGTTTTTCTGTACTTTTAACCACTTAATTTACACATGAAGTATCTGATTTCTTTTGCAGTTAGAAGCCTCCCCAACGGGTTTCACATTGTCGTGGTGGGGGGGGGGGGGGGGTGGCTTACGTCTATTCTCTAGCTGCTTGATCAGCTAGAGATTTAGACAACTAAGAAAACCCAAGGAAGTAGTAGGTAAATCTACGGCTACTTGCGTGACTGGAGATTTTAAGGTATTCTCCAGGTTTTTTAGGCTGTTTAAGGGTAAACTGGTAAGGTATCCGGCTGCTTGCGTGGCTAGATACATTTAAAGTTATAAAAAAGGTTTAAAAAGGGTAAGTCTCCGGTTACTTGGGAAACTGAAGATCTTATTTGCAGTAGCAAATAATAGTGGGATCGTCGTCCCAGTTCTTTAAAACAAAGATTTGAGTTGGGATTGAGTTTTACCCTCGGTTCAAACCCTATCTATGATCTAGGCCCCCTAGTGGGAGCATCATGGTGGCTTGGTTTATTCCGAACGCGGAGACAAATGGTTTTCAAGATTCTTTTCTTGAATTCAAGAGGTGTTAGATAGACCTCGCCTCCAAAGCAAGAGGTGTGCATATGCTGCAACACATCACAACTCTGCGACCGAGATAGCTTGCTATGTCGGGGTTAATGGTCAGCACCCAATCTGACTCCAAATGGAGGTAAGCCTCCCGTGGGATTGAGCCATAATAGGCAGGTGCTCACGTAAAACCAAAAGACGATCTTTGCAGTTTGCAGGTTATGCTCCCATCAAGATAGGACTGGGAAGATGATGTCGTCATGAAAGACTTCAAAACAACTATCTCAGATTCTGGAATCTTCTCTGTGACTTTGAATATGTCTAGGTCGTTTAGGCTACCCGAATTTGTAAGTGTTTGTCAAGCTGAATTACTGTCTATCAGGGAAGAATGAAAGGCATTCAAACAAGATCCAACCCAGAACTAGAATACGGATATAATAACTGACAGTCAGACATCATCCTCCGAATTGGTCCAGCAATGTCGGGATGAATTTGCTAGTCTCAATATTATTCACAATAACACTCTAATCTTGGTTCCGGGACATTGTGGCATTAATGGAAATGAACAAGCGGATGAGATGGACGCTCGGAGTTATTAGGGGCGAAATTCTCTCTATTTTTCTAATCGAATCAAACCGTGGGTATAACAATTTAACTGACTACATCAAAAAAAAATTTGGGGCACCTATAATAAATACCAAACACTCGATCTGATATGCAGACCCAGGCAAGATATAGCCAGACACTGACCAGTAGGAGAGCATGCATCGAAGCTAGATATTCTTCACTACACTCACTGCCATGAATGTGGTGACCAGCGGGAAAAGGAAACAGTCACCCGTAATTCCACTGCAAATGCCCTGCTCTGGCCAAATTTAGGGCACAATCATTAGAAAGGACATTTTTTGACGACATTCACGAACTTTCAGAAATGAAGATCAAGGACTTGATTGCATTAATCAACGAGACGAAATGACTCTAGCTCTATGACGAACTTCGGTTACTTCTGTATCGTGCCCTTTGCTTGACTCCTTAAATCCCCACCTAACGGACTGAAGGCTTTGAATGGGGCCTACGGTGCGGGGAGCCGGATAATTGCTCAATCGGACTGTTTACTTTTTAAGTATCGGTCAACAACCTGATTAGCTTGGCACAATGTAGATGGTGTTGGATGAGTGTATTGGTCCGGTTGAGTGAGTGATCTAATTTCCCGATGATTGCACAAAATAAAACCTATAATAAGAGACATCAAAACCTATGTACTTGATCCATATTTTTGAACTTATGTTATGTTACGAGTTATGGCATCTAAATAGCGCACGGCAGCGCTTGGGCCACAGAGCCAGACTGCCGGTGGTCGCTCCACAACATCTTGACAAGACGGTTATGATGTCCAAATCAAAATATTTGTCTGTTTCAATTAAATTTTTAATGTTTCTAGTGAAAACTAAGTGCTTGAATGAATATTTCTGCAATCATTACTAAAGTAAGGTTATAAAAAAATGCATGTAAATGCCTAGGGTAACTCTGAGCCAGATCACCTTTTTTTAGATGGACTAATAGAGGTGATACTCTTGGTTGATAGTCTGATGCATATATTATTTATGAAAACATTATCTCCGTATTTGATAAGCTCTTATTTTTTTTTTATAGCTAAGGATTGTGGGGCTGGACGTTGTTATGGCTAGTACGCAGTTCAAATATCTCGATATGAACAAAGGGATATGGCGATCTCCTGATCAATCAACCGTGAATCAGATTGACAACATTGCGATTGACGCAAGACATTTCTCCATTAAAGGGGATGTCCACACGTTCCGAGGGATTAACATCGACTCGGAACAGCACCTCGTTGTAGCCAATGATCAGTTGCGGATATTTCGATCCAAGTCAAAACAAGAAACTTCTATGTTGCAGGCCAGCATCAAGTATTGAGAACCCGTGGCAAGCAGCCATCAGAGATGGCGCTTCTGACGTACTGGGATTTACACGATCACCACAACCAAAACCTTGATTTGACGATGAGTGCCAGAGCTGCTCGCAAGCTCTACGAGCAGAAGAGGAGAGAAGAACACTGGCTTCTCAGAAGGAAAATGAGGGATGCCATAGCAGGAAGAAGGTTCGGAAGTTTTACCAGAAGGCAAAAAAAAATCATCACAAGGATACCATCCCCTAGCGCAAGCCTACATTTAAAATCAAGGGAACATCGTAGTAGAACCGCAGAACATGCTGAGAATGTGGAAAGAACATTTTTCTCCAAACCTTAGAATGGCAATGAAGAAGGGAATTCCGGTGCTATAGAGATATTACCATTCGATTTATTCGACGCAGACCAACAATACCGCTCCGCCAACCTGGACGAAATGAAGATAACTATATCGAATCTCAAGTCCAACAAAGCCCCTGGAGCTGACGGCCTTGCTGCCGAACTGTTCAAAGCATTATGCGTTGACTTTGTTGGAAGTTTCCACCAGCTCATCTGCAAAATAAGGTCGGAAGAAAGCATGCCCGATGAATGGAACCCCAGCATAGTCTGCCTGATCCTCAAGATCCTCTGAACTGCGCCAACTACAGAGGAATAAGTCTTCTGAGCATCGCATACAAGATCTTTTCTGCCGTATTATGTGAACGTCTTAGCCCTTCCGTCAACAACCTGAAAAGTCCATATCAGTGCAGGTTTAGACCAGGAAAGTCTAACATTGATCTAATATTCACATTACTGCAGATCTTGGAAAAAACCCACTAGCTTTAAATCGACGCTTCCCACATTTTCATCCATTTCAACGCCGTGTATGATAACATCTATAGAAACGACCTTTATAGAGCAATGTCTAGTTTTGTCCGTTTGTGCGATGGAGAACGCATGATGCCGCATTAAGGTCGAAAGAGATCTCACCGATGAATTCGTTGTCAAAAAAAGTTTTAGGCAGGACGAGGCTCTATCGTGCGACTTCTTCCACATCGTTCTTGCCAGAGGCACGATATTTCAAAAGTCCGTCTAGTTACTCGGATACGCTGATGACATTGACATAATTGGAAGAATCATGTGTGATATCAGTTGCGCATTTGTGAGCATTGAGATGGAAGCGAAGAAGATGGGTTTAGCGGTAAATAAGGGCAAGACCAAGTATATACTGTCATCAAGAAAGGACACACAACACCGACGTCTTGGACAAAACGTCATTATAGACAGCTATAACTTTGAGGTAGTGAAGGACTTCATATACCTAGGCGCCGCTATAAACTCTGAAAACAACACCAGTGCTGAAATCAAACGGAGAAAAACTCTTGCCAATCGTAGCAAATTCCTCTCTCGAGCAACTAAAGTGATCCTCTATTAAACTTTCATCATCCCATGATTTGTCTATTGTGAAGAGACATGGATTTTGTCGAAAGTGGATGCGAACGCTTTAGGGTGTTTCGAGAGGAAAACTCTCCGTGTGATCTTTGGTCAAGTCTGTATAGACCAGGTGTAGAGGAGAAGATATAACCATGAACTGTACGGGCTGTACAGCGGTTGTAGCAACATAGACAAATGAATTAAAGTCTAACGACTGAGATAGCTAGGTTATGTAGAACGAATGGATCCAAATGCTTCGGTCCGGAAATTCTTCGAATCCAACCCCGATGGACGGCGCAGTAGAATAATACTCCGACTCAGGTGGCACACACAAGTGGGAGAGAACCTCAACCAAATTGACGTGTGAAACTGGAAACAGGTAGTTAGGGATCGAGCTAGCTGGAGAAGCTTCTTAGTTGAGGCGCTGGTCCACCCCGGACTGTGGAGCCACTTTAAGTAAGTAAATAAGTTTAATGTTTAAATGTAGTCATTGAATTTTATCTTTTACAATAATGTACAAGTAACCAAAATTGCTGTAAAAGAAAAATAATAATTGTCTAATGGAATTTCTTACAGTTTAATAAAATCTCTTGAAATAGATGAAAAAAACCATTAACCATTCGAAAATATGCCATTAACAGTTTTTTTGTTGACTGTTATTTGAAAATGGAGATTTATCCAGCCACCGCCAATAATGTAGAATGGTCACCGTTAGCTGGAAGTGGCAGTGTCAATGGTGTTCATGATGATGATGAGGGTGATTGAACAAATACGCAAATGTGTTCTGCGTAAGCACTTTCAATATATTGAATACACATTAAACATTCTGCCAGATATAGTGAACTCTGGCCTAAATTGCTCATCTCATCCGGATGGGGGTAATGTATGTTTGCTTTAAACGTCAATTTCGGTGCTAGGCTTTCACAACAATTGGCTCATATAAATATCTGACATAATTACAAGCATTATTATACGCTGTTGAATGTCCAATGAGAACTGTCGCGCCAGATAGAAGTTTGCATGTTGTTGTGTTAGATAATGTCAAGCAACTATAAGGATGTTTTAATTTATAACTTAACTTAGGAGCGTGTGGATATTCAAAACGAAACAAACACAAATTTTTCTGCTACTAATTAAAATTTTAACTTGTTTTCCTAATTAAGTAACATAGATAGTTTACATCATGGTTCCTAGAATGCTTTGGTTGCGTTGGCAATTTTCATAGCAAATGAAAAAAAAAAATATTAAAAAACTATCCTTAGAATTTTAGCAAGTGTGGAATAAGTTTCAAATAGTAAAAAATTCTACACAAGTATTAATTGTTAGATATAATATAGTTAACATAGCTGATTGAAACGACAACCCTTTCCCCAGCATAACCAAATGCACCTCTAGTTACAGACCACACCTAAAAAGTCTTTGAAGGGCGATATTTTCGCAGCCGAGGTTCGTATACGCCTTGTATATACAAGGCCTTAACCTCTCTTGATGTATTGTAGTATCCCTTGGCATAATGGTTACTGTGATGGACTGTCATGCAGAAGGTCTTGGGTTCGATTCTCAGCCATGGGTGTTGCCTTTTCCGAGGAATTGACAAATCCTGAAAAGTGCTCGAATTGGCTGATAATTGTAGGTCCCCTCCATTCCTGGTAACATGCACGCAGGAATGGTTGAGAGTTGTGAGTCACTAGGTCCTGGTTCTCTTCGAGCTCTTCGAGAATATGATAGGGATCAATTTGACAAAATGTTTAGTTTATCTAAAATATCCGAAATGGAATGTTAAATGAAACAGAACTTAAATAACAATTTGTTCGGTCTTGGGTTATCTGTCAAAACAAATGACTCAAAAAGAATTTTTTGTATGCGTAGTTATTTTATTCTTAAATGGAATAAATAGCAATGAGTACGACATGTACTTAAACGAGACTGAAAAAGATAACGAGAAAATATACTGAAATTGTTCGATTTCAAGAAAAACTGAGATAATATTTATATGGAAGTCTCTTCGCATCATCTCCTAGCAAGCCTTGAACTTCTATGAGGTCGTTTTCTAAAAATATTTGCATCCAAAGAGCATTTCTGACCCTCTTTTCCGCGCTTAAAGTTTTCAATGCTGAATAGAGATTTAATAGACCTTTCTCCACAGAAGCTTCCGGTTTCCACCTGTGTATAACTCTTTAAAATTTTACTCATGATTTTTTTAGCGCTACCTTGCTACCCAAATATATTTCTTAGGTTATTGGAGGTCGAAAAGAGAAGAATCACTTTGGTTGGCAATATTTCGAGAACCATACCATGCAGAAGCTTTTCGTTTGCATGTGTATATAGAAATTTAATATACCTTTCTTTTGATGTAAGTCTCTATGGGTTTAAGAAGGATTGGGAAACATGGTGATTTTCGTGAACAAGGGGTTAGTCGCCATGATTTCAAAAATCTGATAAAAACTTTTGTTCGAGATTTGCGATAAGGTGCACATCCATGGAAGGGTCTATCAATTTTCTATTCAGCACTGAATACTCCCATTATTACGAAAATATCTCCATCCTATCACTTTGTTTTTTATGAATCGATATTCAGTTCTTAATTCACTTTGGTTGAAAATATTTCACCAGTTTCCATACGCTTTAATTTGAATTTAATTCCGTGTCGATTAATTTCTTGCATTTATAACAGTTTGTTATTCTTGCGAAACTGTCTGTTTGAGTTATAAAATATCGTTGAACATTCATCTATTTCCAATCTTCTGTTGATTTAATTAACGTGAAGCATTTTGTTCCACGGAAAAGTTTGGCACATTACTCCTTGCTTAAATGAAAATTAATGACACCTTTGGAATAGCAACTCTATTTTATAAAAATCGAATTTCTTGGTATAGGTACACGGTATGACATCGACAATTGAAGGGCATCTACCCTTAGTATTGCGCACTTCAACAAAGTTTAGGCTATAGGTGCTGCTTGCAGGTTTATCCTTCATAAACAAAATATCACATCATTTTTCATAGTCAACAGGAATAAAATAGGTACAGTACAATGCACTGAAAAATAAAATAAATATCGATCAATCTATTAACATTAAGCAACCTCACTGCCCATTCTTCCGTAAACGGTTTTGAACTCTGTTTCAAATATACAGATACAGATACATCGCAAACACCTCTATAACAAACTGCAAAGAGTAGAAAAGCAACCATAGTAACAGTGATCGGCATATAAATCGACGGTTAGTACCTCTCCATTGCAATGCAGCCCAACCCTCTTTTTCCGCTTAACCACTTGATGGTTATAAATTGAATCCAATACGAAACAGAAATAATTTTACAGTCAACATAGCAAGATATGTTTCTTTTAAAAACCAACTCGGTCTTGTTTTTTTATTAAACAAGTCGCAAGTGAAAAAATATAAATATTTCACTGCACTCAAAAATTCTTTCAGAAGATGCTAGACAAGGGTGGGGATCTTTTGGCGGAATTTTATCCCCTTATTACGGCTGGCGAGTCGAACAAATAAACATGTATGTGAGTGTGAGAAATTAGTATTACGGTTGGCGAATCGAGAACCTTTGATTCGACTTAAATGTCATATATTTGATATTTTTAATAAACAATCAAATTTCGACATCGAATTGTAAAGTTCGCTAACCGTATAGTATGTCGAATGCGTAGTTCGCTAATGAAAAAATCTCACCTCGAACGTTCGATTCGCAAACCGTAATAGGGTGGTAAATTTCGCCAATTTATATTTTGCATATCATTGATTTGCTTTTTATTTTTAGATTTTTTATTATTAAAAAAAAACATTTGGTGTGCCAAATTTAAGTATTAAATAATACACATTAAGGGAAATAATTTCAAAAATAAATAGTTCAACAATTTTCAAGGGATTGAATGTCCAAAAAAGAAGCCAAAATTTTAATACAAAATATTATTGAACATTTTGGTTGCAATCGGTAGATCCGTTATTAAGAAAGTCGAAAATCAAAAAGCCCTTGTATTCTCAATAACATTTTTTCTTACATTTGTTCTCTGACCACAATATTGACCTTGGCTGAAATAGTATAAATAGTTTATTTTTTCAAAATCGTTAGAACCGTTTTTGAGATGAATATAATTTCTTATAATGGTAATAACCTAGTTTTGTAGTTAAAAATTTAATTTCAATTTCTCATAAAAAAAAAACACATTCAATTTCATCGAAGAAAAATAAACATAGATACTGAGTGCTTTACGGGGATGTTTGGAACGAAATTCTTAAAAAGTGGATTCTTCCATTAATCACAAAAAGTTAGGGACGACACTGAGATACGAGTAGTTACAGGAAAGGCCTTAAATAGACTCTTCCTATCAAAGGGCACGGTAGTGCCCAGCCAAGTTCTGGCACTACACCCTTTTTACAGGAACAAAGTCAGAAACTTAAAACTCCGAATATATGCTAAGCTAATCAGGCACAGGCGCCTCACCAAATATAAATTTTCTGGCATAAGCGGTTCCTGAGATATAAGACCTCAAAAATCACAAAAACCGTAACTGACTGACTGACTGACTGACAGATCATCAAAATTATGGAGCACTTCCCGACATCGTAGAATCTTGTAATTTTGCACAACGGTAGGTCTTGTTATGCAACGAGAGGAAAAAATTGAAAATTTGAAATTTTCCATTCAGGGGGCGTGGTATCCGCCCACTTTCTCCGAATTGGTGTTGGTTGAATGGAGCACATCCGACTGCTGTAAAACGTTGAAATTTGGTAAAGTGGTAAGGCTTAAATTACATATAAAGACAAAAATACAAAATTAGCAGTTTTTCATTCAGGGGCGTGGTATCCGCCCACTTCCTCAGAACTGATGTAAATTTTATATGGCGCACTTCCGATTGGAGTAGAACAATGAAATTTGGTAAAACGGTAGGGCTCAAATCGCATATAATGGGCCAAAAATAAAAATCGAGGTTTTCCATTCAGGGGCGTGGTATCCGCCCACTTTCTGAGAAAATGTTTAATTTATATGGAACACTTCCGATTGCTGTAATTAAGGTAGGTTTGTTAGTGTTAGGTATCTTGCCAGGATAAGAAGAAATAATTGAAGCGCAAATCAAAACAACCATTAACAAAAAGAAAATATACCAAAAGAAATAGGAAGCTATAAACTAAGTTGATTTTAGTAGGTAGGGTCCACCCTTCTATGATTCCGTATCTTTCGAGATTTTGACATGGCAAAATATTAAAATCTTTACAAAAAGGAGTGAAGTATTAATACCGAATATTTAAAGTACAATAATATTAAAACAGCTACAATGTAATAGAGAAATTTTATTATTTAATGACTACTGGCTAAAATTTGATGGGCTTACTTGGCAAGTTTTTTCTTATGCCCAATTCAAAAGGTTTTGAAAACATGACCAGTAAGCCCATCAAATTGTAGTCAGTAGTCATTAAAAGTAGTACTTTTCACGGCTGACTTGTTACACAAAGGTTTTTGTATAGAAGAACTTGGCTCTTTTTTTAACATTTATGTTTTTTGGTCTGATAGAAATTACCGAAATGCCATTTCTATTGGGTAACTATAGTGCCAGATTCAGATGATTTAAAAGTTGTCTTAGTTTTTTTTCTTTAAATTTAGTTACGACTTATCGTCGCATTTCGATATTTTGTCGACTGACTTTCCTTATATGCGCTTCAATCAAAGATCAAAGAAGAATTTTTAATTGTGACTTCTATGTAGTATAAAGGCAAGTTATGCATTCGTAAAAATATCCAACTTAAGATTTTGATCACAGTTGACTGTCTAACTGACTGTTCGACTACAGCCTAAGCGGCTCCACCAATTTTCTTTAAACTTGGTAGAAATCATTTTTTTATTTTTTTAAGACCAAAAATAACAATACCTGCCTTACGAATTTTTTCCGAAATTTTTTAGATAACTTTATTTTTCGCAAAAACTGTTCCATAGTTTTTTAGAAAAAAATTCTCGAAATTTCATTTAGTTGGAGCTAGGTCATGGTTGAAAAAAAATTTCGAAAAATGGTTATTTTTGATCTTCTCAAAAACGGTACCACCGGCTTCGATCATTTTTCCCCCCACACATTTTTTTCTATGTCCAAAAATAGCAGTACCTGCCATACGATTTTTTTTCGAAGTCTTATAAATATTTTTTGCTCAAAAGCTGTCCCACAGATTAAAAAAAATCAAAAAAAAAAATTATTTCAAATTTTTCAAAAAAAAATGGTTATTTCTGGTACCCCTTTTGAACCATTTTTGTTCTTATTTGATTTTCTCAAAAACGGTACAACCGATTTTGATAATGTTTTTGTATGCTAAAGCTCCTCAAAAGTCTAAATATTATTGTGTACTCGAATATTCCCAAAAAGAAAACCCCATGCTCGATTTTTTTTCAAACTTCACGAATAAAAGTTTTTTTAATACAATCTATTTATTTTACCTAAAAATAACGGTACCCACCATACAAATGTTAAAAAGTGGTTTTCGAAAATAATATTTTTCTCGAAAACGGCTCCCAGAATTTTGATAAAATTTTTTTCTTTTGGATTAATTCTTACGATCTTTAATTTAATAAAACAAAATTGAAATTAAGATATTACTGACTGCACCTAACATAGAACCTTTTTTATTATTTTAAATTTCTCATTATCGGCATAACGGATTTTATTGAAATTTCTTACAGAGAAGCTTCTAAAAACTTTAAGAATTTCATTTCAAGACTTTAGAAAAAAATAATATTTGAATTTTTGAAAAAAAAAAAATCAATTTTTTTGTTGTTTTTGGAAAAGTCGATATCTCAAAAACGGATCCTTATTTTTTGTAAATTTATTTTACATATAAAACTTTGAGTTGGTGTACCAAAATTTTTTCTTAAAAATGTTTTAAGAATTTTCTATATTTGTTTGAATCACATGGCATCATGTTTTTAGCTCCAACTACCTAAGGAGCTGTTTTAGTCTTTTAATAAATGAATTTTATGCTTATGAACTGATTTTCTCTAATAACGTTAACTTTTGACATTCTTAGTGCATTTTATTTTTACTTGCGATATAGGTACTATAGGGCAAGTTCTGCATTTGGAAAAAAATCGAACTCGAGATTTTGATCAACGTTCACATTACGATGATAGCGAAGACGAATAAAGTGGGTCCGGCAATTCCGTCTGTCTGTCTGTATGTCTGTCTGTCTGTATGTCTGTATGTCTGTACCTCGATCTAGAGCCTAAGCCAATGGACCTATTTTCTTCAAACTCGGTAGTTAGTTATGGGTCTTCGCTGATTCCCTAGAGGGGAAATTGAAATTTTTTTTTTAGCTCTAAAACTAATGATACCCCCCATACACCCGCAATGCAAAATCTTATTTATCTCGAAAACGGCTCTAACGATTTTGATAAAAAAAATTAGGTGTGATGTTATGGACATGGACTACGTTTTGGTAAGAAAAAAATTTGGGGCAAAATGTTATTAACGGTACCGTTTGCCGTCTGGTTTCGGGAAAAGTATGAATTTATGCAAATAAACTTTAAAAAATCGTTTTATTATTAAATACATTTTTTATATAAGAAATTTCTCTAAAAATTTTCAAGAAAAAAATGTGGGATGCGAATATTACGTATTAAATATTATTGATTTTAAGAAATAATTTCAAAAAATAATCGTTCATAGGTTTTGAAGATATTGATTTAAAAAAAAAAAATTTTTTTTTTCAAAAAAACCCAGCAAATATTTTTTCGAATATTTTTGTATACAATATTATTTTAAACCTAAGGGAACTCCTGGTGAAAATTTTGGGTTAAAATCCTTGGAGCCGTTAATGAGGAAGTCGAAAATAAAAAAAAAACGGGTCTATGGCAATTACCCCTAATAACATTTTGTCCCAAAATTTTTTTTGACCAAAATATAGCCTATGTTCATAATATCACACATAATTTTTTCTATCAAAATCGTTAAAGCCGTTTTCGAGATAAATACGATTTTGCATTACGGGTGTATGAGGGGTACCGTTAGTTTTGGAGCTAAAAAAAAAAAATTCAATTTTTCCTCTAGAAAATCACCGAAGACCCTTAACTACCGAGTTTGAAGAAAATACCTCCGGTAGTTTAGGCTGTAGTTCGAGGTAAAGACATACAGACATACAGACGGAATTGTCGGACCCACTTTTTTCGTCTTGGCTATCATCGTAATGTCAATTTTGATCAAAATCTCGAGTTCGATTTTTTTTCAAATGCAGAACTTGCCCTATAGTACCTATATCGCAAGTAAAAATATGTTGGCATGCTTGAGGGTGTGTTCGTTAGTATTTATTTTGTTATACTTTGCCTTTACTAGTCTTAAGTGTGATCGCTCCGCAATTTAGAGAACAAATATTTTTTTCAAATGCAAAATTTTAATTCATACTATAATTCCGGTTTTACACTACTGCCATTAATGTTGTCACAAAATATTGAATCAACTTTCGATTTTGGTATGTTTTATCAGTACACTGGCATTTGTTCAGAAATGTCATTTAATTGCGGCATTACGCTGAATTTATGACAACTGATACAATTTATTTGAATTAACTCGATGTTTTAGTAAAAAAAACTGAGTTACGACAACGATTTTGCAACATTTTAATCGAATAAAGCATTATACTTTCTCTACCCTTACAAACGTCAAAATAGCCTATACAAACGTCAAAATAGGTCTGTTTACTTAGTTTTTTGCACGAACTGTCATTGTTTTAGGTGTGTTCAGAGTCAATTTGTTAAAACAAATTGTCTTAGTACGATATTAGTTAGGCTAGGTGCGCATATTCAATTTTTAGCTGCACAACTCTTTGGTTTACTTATAGAAAACAGATAAACTATTTGGTTGAATGTCCGCGCTGGTGCATATAATTATATGTTACACAAAATAGCGAACTCATTTTATGCAATCGTTTAGTTTGTGTCAAAACACAAAAATTTTAGTTGCTCGAACCAAACAGTTGCGAAATTAAAAACTGAATGTGCGCGCCAGGCCTTAGAGAATGTTTAAAGTTAAGAATAAGTTAGAAAATTAGTTTAAAGGTAGGAAATATATAAAAAGTATTATGCTACATATTACCTAAATATGGCTGTTTAAAATCTCCAAAACTAAAAAAAAATTCGGTATAAAGCAAATAAAATAGTTTTTTTTTTACAAATGTAAAAATTAAGAAATACAATAGAAACAATATGGATACGAGAACATTTTGAGTAGATTGTAGAAAAAAGATATATTTTGTGCACATATAGCGAACGCTATGATAAAGATTATGCATGACCGACTACGGGGAAGGGTTTTCTCCCAGAGGTGAAGCGAAATGGGCCAACAAGATCATGCGATTTGGGTCCGCTAGTTCTTTTCTCGTCGGTTTTCCCGTCGCGAGTCTATGGGAATTAACCACCATCGCTCAAATTCAGAGCCAGAAGAGTAATTGAAAATTGGACCACTTGGATCCGTGCAGCCATATGAAGCCGAGGTGAGTATTTGAACGATGTCATATTTCATACTTAATGGTGTACATAAACCTTTCCAATAAAAAAAAATAATTATCTTTATACATCACACACCTTGCTTGTTTTATTCCATTTAAACATCTACCCGCCCTTTATAAAAAACCCTTTATTTATTTTGTAGTTTTTTTTTGCTTAGAACAAACACCACGCTAAAAACTGATGACTATGACAAGTTGCAATTTCCTAGTTAAAAAATTCCTATAGTGAAAAATTAAATAATGTCAGAAAAATGCCTGCAGTAAAGCAGTCTCAATACAGATACCGCCAAAAAGAAAACAAATATTTACTTTATTTTCGTTTTTATTTCTGAAAAATAAAATAAAATAAAATAATATAGAATAAATCAGTTTATGCAGCGCCTTTTGAAGATATAGGATAAACGTACTGTTTGTTTATTTTTTGCCGAGGGAGCTTTCCATAAAATAAAACACGTTATTTCCTCTACTAAATCTCACCAAAAAAAATTTATATATATTTTTTAATGTAAATGAGACTACCTATTATGTTTGACTTAAGCATTATGATTTCATTTGAGTAGTTTTCGAAAATTGTTTCCTAGAAAAATTTGGAGAATGCTATGTGTTGCAAGAAAAATACATAGCTTGATGATTTTTTTTTTAAGGTAGAGTTTGATACAAAATCTTGAATTGTTTGAATATATCACGAATCGCAAAATCTCTAATTTCAAAATCCCACCCAAAACTCTATTATAAAATTTATTTTGTTTTAACATCTGACACCCCAATTATCTTCTGAATCACAAAATATATTAACAGCCCTATTAATAAACACAAAATAAAGGCGAAACGACTTGAACACGTATTTCAACTAGTAAGTCTTAATAATAACTTTGTGTTAGTCTTAAATCACGTTTGACAATGAGATGATAAGTTATCTCACCGACTTTGGTGTTTAACGAGCGGATGTCTTTAACCTACTTGTCTCGCTTAAATTTACTTTGTCAATTTCCATTACAAGACGGGAATGATGTGAATCGATTTATAAATCTCTGACAGAGGGAGTGAGATAAAGTAAACAAACCCAACACGAAGTATTAAGCTTAGTGTGAACATCGTATGAAAATATATCAAAATGAGTATTAAGCAATAGCGGTAGGTAACTTACGATATAAGTTTTCTGCAGACTATAAAATTCGAGAAAATTTTCACATCTAAAATTTAATCTATTCTCTTAGTTTAGTTGGTCTGCCGTGATCAAAATTCTAATGAGAAGTGATATTTATATTTGACAGCATGTCATCATTTCGTGCTTGTCAAACAAATTTGAGAATGTGAATGCCCCTATTATTACTCCGAGCAAATAGTTGTAGTATGACTGCTTTTAAAAGATGCCATTTCACTTCGAAATTTTGTTGCATGTTGCCGAGAGACGTATGCCATGGCGGGGGTAGTAAACGTAATTGCTGACAAACGAAATTGGTTGACAAAATTGCGGAGTTATCGTTCGGAGTATTCGTCCGAGGAGATAACTCCTTTTCGCTTGAATAAAGTTAACTTTTATTAAAAATCGTTGTGTTAAAAAACAACCATGCAATCGAAAGGAAGCCAGAGAAACAGAGATTAAAAATCGTTTTAGTGTAAAAGTAGTATCATATCACATCTATGTTTGAATATACGAGTATGTAGGTGTACAAATTTATAGTTGTATCAAACAACATCCCTGAACATAATTCCAACAAACTTTACGTTACGTAGTGGAGTCCAGTGTAGCGTTCTTTTTCTTTTTTAATTAAATATGTTCGTTCAATTACTTTGAAACTCTACTACAGAGACGGACAAATTAATCTGAGGAGTTAAGTTAAGTGTACACGATTGATAGATAGATCTTACAATATTGTCAGACCTGACAATGTCTGACAATTATCCACCAATGCGCTGACGATAAGTTGCGTGTGTGTGTACACGGTTGGTAGAAAATCTACCAATCTCCCACAATTTATTGCCGGAAGTTGGCTGACAATTTATTTTCAGATATGTAGCTGCCCGGGTAGAATTTTCGACTCGATAATGCCAAGGCCCCAGCTAGTTTTTCTTAGTTTCAATCATGGCCCTACCGAGCAGTATCTAACTTGTCCCTTGCTAATTTGTTAATGCTCTGTATATAATGGGCCTTGCTAGATGTTCCTATATGGACCCTAGATGGGTCTTCACAAGTAGCACAAGAGCTACGGCAATTCTTAAAAAATTATTAGAAACAAAAAAAAATTTTTTTTTTTTTTTATTATTGTTGTTTATTTTCATTTTTTCTTTGGCTCCCTTTTATTCGACTCTTTAAGTGATTTTTTGCTGGAATGAAATAATTTTTTTTTTTTTTTTTTAATTTACCTCCACTGAGATTCGAACCCGAGTCCTCTCGCTTGCCGTGCTTGTGCGCTACCTATTGCGCCACTGTGATATATAAAATATCGTGTCTCAAAGTGCTACTCAAATAACTCTCTTTTAATTATACTGTTTAAAAGACTTAAATACGTATTAAAGAATCTAAAAAATACCGATTTAGGACCAAAACAAAAATGTTAAGTTTTTAGAAGGATAATGGATAGCCTTTTATAGAGACATATGTATAGGCACATCTATAGGATACATCAAGTAAAAACTATATAGCCCCAGTATAAGTAACATCTGAGAATGCCTATAAAGAGGCGAGACTAGCTAAGGCCAATATAACGCCCAGATACAATTCCTTATCCAGGCTACATCAAGTAAAAACTATCCAGGTCCCTTGCAGTTTATATGTTACAATGCCAATAAAGAGGCGATACAATCTACGGCCAATATATCGCCAAGGAAAAGTTTCAAATCTAGGATACATCAAGTAAAAACTATCTACCCCCACTATAAGCAAAATCTGAGAACGCCTATAAAGAGGCGACACTAGCTAAGGCCAATATAACGCCCAGATACAATTCCTTATCCAGGCTACACCAATTAAAAACTATCCAGGTCCCTTGTAGTTTATTTGTTACAATGCCAATAAAGAGGCGATACTATCTATAGCCAAGATATCGCCAAGAAAAAGTTTCATATCTAGGCTACATCAAGTTAAAAATATCTAGGCCCAGTCTAAGATACTCCTGGAAAAGCCAATAAATAGGCAGTTCTAGCCAGGTTCAATATAAAGCCAGGATAAGCATAAATTAGTCAAGATCCGCCAGGCTTGCATCTGTCTAGGCCCAGCATAGGATTTACTATATAATGGCCAATCTAGCTAGGGCCACGCTATTCGATAGTGTTTCCTAGATAATTTTCTACCCGGGTGGCTAAATACCTACCAATTAATTGCAAGAGATTTGCAACCGTGTACTCAAACAAATAATTTATTATCAGTTATTGTGGGTTATGGAAACTGCTTTATTTGAACCTTGGCTGAAAAAAATTGTATGATGCTAAAAAACGTACATACATACATCTTACAATTTCTTTATTGTCAGAAACGTCAGACAATGACAATAAATTGTGTGTGTACATGATTACTAAATACCTTATAATTTACGGTCTATACAGTTGTAAGATATTGTAAGCAAGTTTTTCACTGACAGATCTGACAATATTTTAAGAACTACCAATTGTGTATACACTTAGCTTTAGCCCAATGTGAACACTGTCTTTAAACTAATGATTAAAAAGTCAATGATAAGTTTAAATGATAGTTACGTATACATGTGTCATGTCAGTGTTGATCTACCGCTCGTGTTTACGTGTTAAGCGGTTGGGAGTGCGCAAACGTGTCGTGTCTACATACAACAGGAACAAAAAAAAAGCATTCATTAGTTAACAGCGCGTTTCTTTCTTTCTTTCCATTTACCACTAAATAACTCACTTGCTTTCCATATTTGAGCATTAACTGTCGCTTGCTACCCATTGGATGTCTTTTGGGATGCTCATCGCATGATTCTTGTAATGGATAGTTAAGTGACATCTGATGTATAGTTCAATTGTGTTTGTATGCCTTGATTAATATCAAATAGAAGGTGTTCTATGGGTATAACACATGGAACGGCTTGTATTCTGTTTATTAATCCCTTGGTTCTACACTTCACAATTGAATTTAGATCGTCAGAATTGTGTATTTACAAATATTCATGGACTAAGAATGAATTTCTTTGACGTCTTCGCCCATTCTGTTAAGTTTTGGCACTAGGTGAAACACAGATTTTTGCGAATACTGATCTTTCAGAATTTTGCCTGCCTGGCTATAACCAAATGCCATTACTCTTTCGCCATCACGGCCCTTTAGTCTACGTTAGATAAGATGTTGCTTGTCAGAGCCGCCCTGAATACGGGCATTATTCTAATACGAACTTTAAATACATGTGGCTTAAGTTTACTGTCCGCAAACACATCAACGCTGTTAAGGCAAAAAATCCTGCAATGTCCCAAAGGCAGTAGAAATTTCTGGTCATTTGTCAATAAACTTAAAAAACTCAACGTCATCTTTCCAACGCTCATCTACAATGACAACCCGATAACTAGCTCTTTCGATAAGGCAAATGTACTTGCAGCTCATTTTGCTGCTAGCTTCACGTTGCCTGATAGCAACATTGCCCATCTTGTACTTGAGAACGTTAATCATAATCATCCAATGGGGCAGATATGCAGTGGCGTAGTGTGGGTTTCGCGTGGGCTTAGCGTGAATTCGTAAGTGGTGAGTAAGGCTGCAAAGGTGCATTTGGTTATTTTCGCTCGACGCGCGAAATTAAAACGAAATGTTCCAAGACTCTCGCGAAAGAGAGCATTCCGAAACATATGAGTGCAAGACCGCTGGCGGTGGCGGCGCAGGAAACGGGCAGACTTTTGACCACGTATATATAGGTATAAAGTATGTACAGTAGGAAAAGTATTTAACCGCCAGCGCCGCCAGCGGTCTCGCATATCATATGTTTCGGAACGCTCCCTTTCAGCTTCGCGAGAGTTTCGGAACGTTCCGTTTTAGTTTCGCAAGTTGCGCAACAATATAAGGGAATACACTCTAAGATTCGACGGAAACGTTAATCTAGTGTCAGCCAGCTCAATATTTTTGCTCCCTCCCGCATCACAGAAAGTCATTTCGATTGTGTTGTTTATCGTTTAAATACTATTGTATCTTCTAAAACCAAACATTTAGTACTTTACTCAACCTTTGAACCTGTTTTTGAAAATGAAAAGAGTCAAAGAAAGCGGTTCGGAATACCGCAAAAAAAAAAGAAGCAGATGCGAAGAAGTCTCAAGGGACATTACTGAAATATTTTAGTTCTAGTTCTGGTTCGAAAGCAACGTTAACGTCTTCGGCGGCACCCAGCAGCAGCGGAAGTGATTCCTCCATCTAGAATCGTGCAAGGCCTAGAATCGTCCTCCGACCAATATTCATGGGAATGCATAACTTATTTTACAGGCAGAAGAAGAAGACGTGCCTGCCGACGAAGCTGGAAGTCAATCTGGTTTTACCACTGAGCAGGGTCAAGACGAAGTCGACTAACCGCAAGTACCTCAAGCATCTAGTCACAAGCCTGCAGAAGAAGTGAACCTCGATGTTGCCAAAGAAGACATAATTGAAATCGAGCCTTCTGTTGCTGCCGAAGCCAAAGATGTGAATCTCGACGATGTAGGTTGCTGGCCTTCTATTATGACCGTGAAGTCAGAACGCTTCTCAGAGAGTGGTTCTACAAACCATTATCTAACTGTGAAAAGGTTCTCCGAACATGGATGGTGTACTCGCCTTTGAAGCAATCCTTGTATTTATTATTAACATAACTAAATTGCTAGTTTTACAAAAAAATTACTAAATTTCTAACAAAGGTTTATAATAATATTTTAAACAATTTCATTGAAAAAATGTTGATTTAAATTGACATGAATTTATTATTGTTTTATCAAACAAATTGCTATATTTATGATTGTAGAAATTAAATAGTTTAAACATTTTATTTAATGGAGAAAATTTCTCATAATTGGTACGATAGTTTGAAATATGTATAATCTCCGGTATGTTCCTCAAATTTCTTTGAGGAATATTAAAGTTAATACGGGACAGAAGGTGCAAACAGTCTATGTTACCGTTAATTAATTTTACAATGAAAGCAAAACATAAATAGGAACGTCTGTTCTCGAGACTGGGTATATCAATTAGTCGAAGTCTGTTGTTATAAGGTGGGAGATCATAAGGATTATCCCATCCTAGTCCCCTGAGCGCAAACCTAATAAATCTTTTTTGCACCTGTTCTAGTCTATTTTTATGACATTCATAATGAGGTGACCAAACTTGACAAGCGTATTCTAGAATGGGGCGAACAAAAGATATAAAAAGCTGCTTTGTCACGAAAGGGTCTGAAAATTGTTTCGACTCTCTTTTTATCCATCCAAGAATGGAATTAGCTTTGTTTGAAATGGAGTTTATATGTTGAATGAATTCGAGTTTGCGATCAAATGTGACGCCAAGAATAGATATAACTGTTTCACGGGATATTGATATGCCATTAAACAAATAGTTGAACGAAATAAAAGAAAACTTTCTTGTAAAACACATAGTTTTACACTTATCGATATTAAGAAACAAACAATTACGAGTACACCAGTCAAAAAACGAGTTAAGATCACATTGCAATTGTTCACAATCACGAGTACTTGAAATAGTTTTAAAGATTGTTACATCGTCGGCGTAAATGAGGCACTTAGAGTATTTTAACACCGATGGTAAGTCGTTTATAAATAAAATAAAAAGGATAGGTCCTAAATGACTACCCTGTGGAATTCCTGAGTTGATTTTAAACTTATTTGATTCGCAACCGTTAAATAGCACTGAATAAGATCTGTCTAATAAATAAGATTGAAGCCATTTTACAAAATTTTCGCTAAAACCTAATTTTCTTAACTTAAAAAGCAATAGCTTGTCAAAAGCTTTACTGAAATCAGTGAATACACAATCTACTTGTTTACTGTTTTTAAATGAATCAATACAATTTTCAACTAACTCTATTAGAAAAGTAACAGTAGAGCGTCCTTTTATAAAGCTATGCTGATTAGGAACAATGAATGACTTAACATAAAAACATAAAGCTTCACAGATAGAGTAAAGTCGGGTAATATGGACCACTCGGCTAATATGGACCACCAGCTTTTCTCGCCTTACACAAGTGCAATCGAGGTGACGATTGGTTGCGATTGTGCGTGACTTGCTTAAACTTTACTCAGTATAGTTTGAGTAGTCAGGAATAACGCGCCACGAAGTTGTCGGGATTAAAAGAAAATCCAAGACATTGATTATTTTTTTTTTCGTAGATGTTTCTCCTTTTTTCTATAGTTAAATATATATTTTGTTCTCCTTTTATTTTTTAAATATAAGAAGTGAATATTTGTTTTTAAGTTTTTATTTATAAAACTATTGTAAAGAGTCTCATTTTCTTGTAAAATTGCTTTTTTTCGAAACATTGTGTTGCGGGTAATATGGACCAGTGGAGGAAAGGAGTATATGGACTAGTGGTCCACATTACCCGCCTTTTTAATATAAGAAGTTTTGGGTCTGGATGAGGATGAATGATCGACCATTGATGATTTTGATACATATAATTTGTTTGGCAAGGCATATGTCAGACTCCAAACTGGATAAATAGCCGTCAATGGAGTGAAGACCAGGTCGTCCATATTACCCTCCACTTTTTTTTTGTTACGTTTTAGAGTTACTTAGCTTTTTGTTTTTTGTTATTTTTTTATTAAGTGAATTTATTTCTTTGTTGCTACTGTTTTAATCAGAATTAACTGATGTATTTTTTTCCAAATATCTTTAAAAAAAACTTACACCGTTTGTGTTTTATTAACAAAAATATGATTGGTGGTCCATATTACCCGACTTTACTCTAATAGCCTCAAAAAGTTTAGGAATCACAGATAATTTGGCAATAGGCCTGTAGTTTTTCACTTCGTCTTTTTTCCCTTTTTTATGTAGAGGGATAATGAATGAACTTTTCCAAATAGATGGGAATGAACATGTTGACATTGAAAGATTAAATAGAATAGAGAAAGGTAATGACAAGTGACGTACATAGTTTTTCAAAATAGTAGAGGGTATACCATCAGGACCTGGTATACAGCTGTCGTCAAGGTTAGATATAAACTTTACAATATTGTCGATATCAATGTTAAAGTTCATATCAGTCAAGTAAGTAAAAGATTTCAAATGGTCAAAGCTTTGAGCCATTTCGTCAGATATATCACAGATTGAGGAATCACAGTTAAAGGTATCACAGTTTGAAGTATCACAGTTGAAGGCACTTTGAAAGAAGTCAGAAAAAAGTTGCGTTATAACCCGTGGGTCATGACTTGAAATGTCATTTAACTTGAGAACAGACGGGTAAGGACAAGATTTTCTTTTGCTGTTAATAAAATTCCAAAAACACTTTGGATTCATTTTTAGATCTCTTTGCACCTTCTGAATGTAATTAAGATACTTTAAACTAGATATTCTATTGAAAATATCCCTCGATTCACAATACATATTAAAATTGGTTTCTGTTGGGTATAGTTTAAAAGTAGACCATAACTTATTTCTTCGATTTCTCAGAGTTTTTATTAACTTCCCATAGGGAGTTATTGTAATCGGTCCGATTTGTCAAATTGGAATTTTTGACATTTCTCGACGTTTCAAGGTCCCTAGAGGCTATATCAATCATTTTTAGAGAGATGTCTGTGTGTGTGTGTGTACGTACGTTCGTACGTTCGTACGTTCGTACGTTCGTACGTTCGTACGTTCGTACGTCCGTACGTTCTTGTACCATTTTTCGTCGTCGATATCTCAAGAACGAGTAAAGATATCGACTTCAAATAAATTTTGTTTAATAGATAATAACTTCGAAAGAGGCTGAAAGGGCGTTTATTAAAATTCAGTGAGTAGTTTTTTCACTATAACGGTTTAAAAAAAAAGTAAAAATTTTGGTTAGTTTCAAATATCTCAAGAAAAAATAATGCTATTGATTTCAAATAAAATTTAATGTACTCACTATAAGGTCATACAGATTTGGTATGAATTTGGAAAAAAATGAACATACCGTTATTTTTTTAAATAAAAAAAACTGAAAAAAAAAAATTTCATAACCCAGATATTCTAAGAACGGAAAACAATTTGAAACTCAAAATAATTTTATTTTACGAAAAATAATGTGTTTGACAACTGGTGAAAATTTCAAAAAAATCAGTTTACAGTTTTTTTACAAAAAATAAAAAACTATATAAAATTCTATTGAAAATTGGTAAAAATTGTTTTTCCACTCAAATTTCTCGAGAACTAGTAGTGATATTGACTTCTAATTTAGTTTAATCGCTTCCCATCGATCAGCGAAATCAAGCATCGTTGCGCGCGGTTAGTACTTGGATGGGGGACCGTTCAAATACCAACCGTGAGCTGTTGACATGTGTTTTCTGTTGTTCTTTCTTCCTGTCTGTCTCTCTCTGTTGTATTGTATAAGCCGATGGTCTGAGTTACCAGTGCTTTCAGTGTCTCTACTTCGTAGATTTATCTACGGAGTAGTGGAATATGTATGTATGTATGTAATTTAGTTTATTTTATACATAGTATAATTTTGTACAATTGGTAAAATGTTGACAAATATTAAATTAATAGTTTTTTTTTTAAATAAAAAAACTATTAAAAATTCTAGTGAAAACTAGTTAAAATTGTATTTCAAGTCGAATTTCTTGGGAATGAACACCGATAGTGCCTTCTAAAGCATGTTTTTTTATACATCGATACCTGCCCGTAAGAATGTATACTAAGCGACATTTCTAAAATTGTTCAGGAAACGAAAAAAACGAAGAAAGTTCTAGTTGAATCATAGTGTGCTAAGAGACAATTTTGGTTAAACTAAGTGACATCTAACAAAATTTTTTGTTGCTCACGACAATGAGATCTTTATTAATGTCGCTTAGCATAATTTTTTTGGCGGATAATACAAATTTGAGGGGGCAACATTATTTTAATGAGAAAACATGGCAGTTGATAAATTTTTTTATTTGTACTCTAGTTTCCTTTTCATGCATAATAGGTTGGCGAAACCCAGGCCAAAACGTGGCCCTTAACATACATATAGTATATTTCCTCATCAAAAATCATTTTCGAAAAAAGTTTCGCTTAGTAAATTCTTACGGGAAGGTATCGACATAATACAATTATTAACATATGGTTAAATTTTGACAAGTATCGAATTGACAGTTTTGACAAAAATATAAAAAAAAAACTACTAAAAAGTGGTAATATTTGTTTTTCGTCTAGAATATCTTGAGAACGAGCAATGATATTGACTTTGCCATTCTTTAATTTTATACATAATACAATTTCTAACAAATGGTTTATATTTGACATAAGTATATCTAGTTTTAGAGCGGATATATTTTGTATTAAGTACCCTTCCATCAATAACCAAACCATATCTTTTATATTTGAATATTTCGTTTTTAAATTTTTTTCAATTAAAATGTTTGGAACCGTAATAATAAAGTAATTTCTATAATATAATACATAATTTTATAATTTTATTATCAACTTAGTTTTTAAAAGAATGTATGTACTGTACATTAGACTGGGCCAAAAAAATTGACTATTTTTTTTTTTGAAAGATATATCGAGAATATCATTCAGAATGACAAAAAAAAATTTTCGTAAAAGTTTGAGCCTTTAATATCAATTTTAAGAGGGCTATCATCGCTAATTTTGATTTTTAGTCATAATTTCATGTTTTGCGTCAGAACAGACAAAACATTGAAGTAAAAAAAATTCATTTTGACTTACTTTTATATAAAATTAAATTCCCTACAAAAAAGGTCTGATTGAAAATTTTCGTCAGACAAGCCGTTTTTAATTAAGCTTAATAAATTGTTATTTTTCGTTAGTTACAAAATTCCAAATCAAAAAAGTAAAATCGAAGAAAAATAACAATTTATTAAGCTTAATTACTCAAAAACGACTTGTCTGACGAAAATTTTCAATCACACCTTTTTTGTAGGGAATTTATTTTTATATAAAAGTAAGTCAAAATGAATTTTTTTTACTTCAATGTTTTGTCAGTTCTGACGCAAAACATGAAATTATGACTAAAAATCAAAATTAGCGATGATAGCCCTCTTAAAATTGATATTAAAGGCTCAAACTTTTACGAAAATTTTTTTTTGTCATTCTGAATGATATTCTCGATATATCTTTCAAAAAAAAAAAAAAATAGTCAATTTTTTTGGCCCAGTCTACTGTACATACGTATATGAATAAGGTTGTTCAGTTGTACCCAAGTCCCACATATTCAAATTCCATTAATAGCTATGGTAAAATTGAAGAAAACGTCACAATATGTTTTTATTTTTTACCACAAATGGGAAGTTATCAGCGTGGGTCGCACCCAGCCTCTTTTTTCACTATCGTACCAAACTGGCCCAAAAGATCTTGTTTTAACAATCGCGATGGGAACAGAATTAAGAAAACAATCAAACAATACATTCTAAAATTTAAACACCATTAAGCTAACATTCAAACAATTATTCAAACAAGACCAATCAACTTGTGATAACAAAGAATTAAGTTTTATATAATCAGTCTTTTTAAAATTGAAAGAGTAAAAGTTTTCACACAATTCATTATCAAAATTGTTAAATTTTTTAGAAAGTGAACAGATCAGTGATGGGTGATGGTCATCTTCAGGTACTAAAGGCTCGGTGGATTTTCGTATTGTAATTTCATCGTCAATAGTAGTAAACACTAGATCCAGCAATTTTTCATTAATATTTAAAACATCATTTAATTGAAGAAGTCCAAGTGAAGTCAAATCATCAATTAGCTTAGAGTCGTTGGATCTGAGATTACCAGATGGTAACATACCATTTGTGTCACGACAGCGCGTCCAAGTGACATTGGGAAGATAAATCGGAGACCACGAAAACAGCCTGGACCATGAGCAGAGCTTCTTTAAATGGAAGGAGTTGGAAGTTCGCCTGAACCGTAGAGCCACCATCGATCAGAAACAATAAGAAATTTTTCGAAAGTGAGGAGAAGAAGTGGAGGGATGTACTGTCCCAGTTCTTAGCCAAACAGAATCTGGCTTTCAGAGGACATCGAGAAGACATTCGAGGAGATGATAGTGGCAATCGCGGGAACATTCTGGAGTTAGTGCACCTCCTAGCAAGTTCGATCCACCATCGTCCGTAGCATTTAAGAAGCTAAATATAATTGCGTAATCTTCGACAGTGCACCAGACATCTCCCACAAAGACCAAATGAGCCAGGTTCTGCAATACGTACATATCGAAGGAGAAAAGGTTGCCGTTGTAGAATCTTTCATCGATATCTTCGAACCAAAAGGAAAAAATGCAGAAGATCTCAGCAGCGATATAATCTCGAAGATAACATCAGACGAACTGTACATACAGAACTTGAGAGGACAACGCTGCCACAATGTCAGGTATCCACAATGGAATTCAAGCCCGGATTAAAGCACTGAATCTGAAATCTACATTCGTTGCATGCACACACGCTGCTTCTAAATCAGTGAATTCCGTGACGCTCGGTGGATCGCTTTGATTGCCATCACAGTTCAAGCAGTGAAACGAGTCACTGAAACGCGCTGGAGCGCTAGACATGAAGCTGTCAAGACGCTTAAAACTAAGTTTGAGGAAATTCTTGAGGTACTGGAAGAATTGACGGATTTATCTCAAACTTCCCAAAATAAGATCGGGAGCCAGTCTTCTTCTGGAGCCATGCAGTAATTCAACTTCCTCACTTTTCTTGGCTTTTGGGCTGCAGTGCTACCTGAAGTAGATGACGTACACATTTACTTGCAGCAACGAGGACTGAGTGCAGATAAGTGTGCTCAGAAACTCTGCACTTTTAAAGCTCTCCAAGCGCAGAGCAGAGACCGTTTCGTCCAAGCCGTAATCGAGTTTGCTAAGACTCTCTGCGAAAAATTCGGAATCGAACTCAAAACGAGAAGAATTCGCAGGAAAAAACGCATGCATGGCGATGAATCCGCAGATGCAGCTTTGTCTCACGAACAGCAACTCCGTCGAGAGGTATTCGCATCATTTGACAAGATCATTTAAGAAATGACGACTCGATTCCAGCAAGTTCAAGAACTAGCGGACAAGTTCGGATTTTTGACGCCAGCGAAACTTTTGGACAGCAAGTACGAGTGTGATCCTTCCCATGTATTAGAAGACGTCGACAAGGATGAGTTTCAGATGGAGCGGAAGCGCCTCCATCAGCTTGTCGCCAGTTCTGAATCAGAGGAAGATATAAGGGGCTCCTCCAATTCATTCAAAAACTGAATCTGGGAATTTCGGTTACAAATATAGTCATCTTGATTCGTATATATTTGACTTTGGCAATTAGTGTCGTTAGTAGTGAGAGAAGTTTTTCGAAGTTGAAGCTATTTAAAAATTATCTCAGATCCACTATGAGCTCCACTATACTATCAAACTTGGCTATGTTGTCGGTTGAACAAGAAATGGCTGCAAATGTTGATTTTGACAAAGTTATTTCTGACTTCGCAGAAGTCAGTTTGTGAAACCGCAGATCGTATGTTACTTTCAATAAGAACGGTGTCCTTAAAGTAGGAATCCGCTAAGGAGTGTGTAACAACTCACAGAGGGTTGCACATTCTTGGTTGATGGTTTCTACCTCGATCATAGCTGGGTGTGTGTATATCCTGGTCTGACAGGCCCTGAAGTTTTGCAGGAACTTCATCTGTTAGTGACCTTATGGTGGCCAAGCTCGACCGGAAGCTATATTCTGGTTCCACGGGAGAAAGTGCCCAGGAGTCTGGGGGCAATAGCGTACGTCTTCGGGCTCTCCTATTCTATCTTCGGATAGAGAGGTGCAGCTGTCGCGTGCCTGCTCTCTTTCTCAGACTATCTATGAGGTAGGTCCCCTATTGGGAGTATCGTGGTGGCTTGGTTTCCTCCGAATACGAAGACATAATGGTTTTCAGGCGTCCCTGGATTCAAGAGGTGTTAGATAGTCCTTTCCTCCTAAGTAAGTGGTGTGGTCACAACTTTGCGACCGAGATGGCTTCGGCTATGTCGAGGTTAATGGTCAGGACCCAATCTGACTCTGATGGAGGTAGGCATCCCGTGGGATTGAGCCATAATCGGCAGGTGCTCACGTTAAACCAGAAGTCGATTCTGTTACCTTGAATAAAAGATACCTCATTGTCTGTGAACTGATGTCTCGAAATTTAATTTTAATTAGGTATTGAATGGGGGCGGCAAAATGGGTCTCTCGCCTCAGGCGCCGAGATGGCACGCTACGCCACTGCAAATATATTTCCGCACTCGTACAGTTGCAAGAGCCCTTCAAGATGTTGATATAAAAATGTCCTGATGGTATATCCCCCATTCTTCATCCCCCTGTTCTTCAGCGTAACCATGTCGTAAGCTTTTCCATCACTCCTAATGTTATGGAATCTTCCCTAGAGGATGGAAAACAGCATTTGTACAGCCTGTTCCTAAACCAATCCTAACGGCCAATTGCACTTACGTCTCTTCTTTCCAAGGTCATGGAATCGCTGATAAATCATCAGCTCAAGAAGATCGAAAGCTTGTGGCAAAAATAGTAGCTTGAGTTAAATATATCCGAAATCACAAACTAATAGAAAAAATAAAGTTGATATTCATTTATGATTTTTATTGAAATTAATAGTTTTTTATAAAAAAATGTATTATTTCTTAACACAAATGTTTTAAATATTTAAAAAAACAATGTTGACAATACTTTTTTATTCCTTAACTTTTTTTTTGCAATATTCTTGCTTGTAACACTGTAAGACTGAGACCAAGTATTATATTTCAATCATGGTGAATCATATCCACTTTTGCTAAGAAAGGTATACCTCTTAAAAACAATACATTTAACTTGGACCGATTTTTCCCCCAGCGCGAAACCCTTACAACTTCGACTCTTCCAGCCAACGCCATCATTTCCATAGAGTTGATTTATGTTTCCTCTCAGCCCAAGCAATATCCTTTTTGCTGGAATCATTTTTAAATTGGTATATGCAAATACCAAAAAGAACGAATCTTTCATAGCCCATGTAGAGTATAGATTTCTGGTACACATCTTTTAATTTTTAAAACAACTAATGTTTCGCGACACTGCGCTGGGATGGAGCTGTAATTTTGAAATCCTTCCAGACGAATAAAATTAATACTTTCAAAAAAATTCAGAAAATCCGGTTGCAATATTTTGATGTGGGCGTGCGTAGATACACCACTGTACAGCTCGGGATTTCATTTCATGCTTGAGTGCTTTATCCTTTTCGATTTTACTTTTTCGCAAAACAAGTAGCATGTGCCATGTTGTCATCGTCAGCAGCCTCAAATCTGATCCGTAAAAAATTAAAAGGAGTGTTGGTATATTTTTATATAAAAATGGCACACAAGATCAATCACTACGAAATTATACCTTTTCTAGATTCGAGTTTTCATATAAAATACAACCAAGCTGTGCAAACAAAATATCTGCATGGCATGGGGATTTGTGAAGTGAAGGGTATACGATATGCAAAACAGGATGGCGTAAGTTGGTAGACCCAGAAGTAATGCAAAAGCTAATAGACTTTCACCCTTACGGGCAACGATTGGTTTAAAACATTGACAATTTTTAATTGGAATACATTTTTTTCTTTTATAGAATAATGGATTATCTGAAAAATCTTTTCAATCTTTGTGTTCTAGTAAATAGAAGTAGGTATGCACTATACACTTCAGTGTGTGTGCCGATTATATTTGTGTTATACCACTCCTTTTCAACAAAATAGGTACATTAGTTTTCAAATTCAAAATAGCATTATTTTCCAAACTTATGAGCTAACATATAATTATTGTAATGATACTCGATTTATTTTAATTCAAGCTAGTAGATTAAAAAATAAAATTATTCAAAAACCATGGGTCTTTCGACTAAGCGTGTTCGACCTAAAGGAAAGTATTATTTTTTATTAGAAAGCTTTGAAAATAGTTAGGGCAAAGGGACTTAAGACCCATTTTTTTATAAAAAATAATTATCCAAGAAAGTCTTTCTAAAAAAATAGTTAAGCTGTTTATTCTTAAAATATTTAATTTGTAACAATGTTTTATTCTTTCTATATTTTGTTTTAGTTTTCTAACTTAAGATTTTTGTTTATACTTTTTAACAACAACGTTGTTTATTAACTGTTTTATATTTTATGTTAACAATAGCAAAAGTAATTCCAATAACAATACCAATAAGTTTTAATTTAAATTACCAACTACTTAGAAAATAATTTAATTTTTTAAACGCAATGTTTTTTAAACTTTTTAAAAGCTTTTCTATGAAACATTTTATTAAAATCCGTTATGTCGATAATGAGAAATTCAAAATTCGAAACAGTTTTTTGGGAAAATCGATCGGAAACAAATTTTCAACCATTACCTAGCTTTAACCAAATGAAATTTTTTGAGTTTTTTTTAATCTGTGGATCAGTTTTTGAAGAAAAATAAAATGCACGACTGGATCGCACGAACTTGCTCTTATGTAAAAGTACTTTGAAATTTAAGATACATTTTATAAATATAAAACATGGATTTAATGAGATAATAATGTTCAAATGCACAAAGTTGCGGTCTGATTTCTAGAAAAGTATGAGTTTATGCAAACAAACTTTAAAAAAATCGTTTTATTATAAAATAAATTTTTTATATAAGAAATTTCCTCAAAGTTTTTTCAAGAAAAAAATATGGGATGCGAATTTTAAGTATTTAATAATATTGGGGCAAAATCTTAAACAACCTATTATTAAGGGCATATCAATTTACTAGTTAGCAAATTGTTAAACTTTTAGTAGGTACTTTACTAACTCTTCGAAAATTTTAAACCTTTTCTTTCGTTTTACTAACTAGTAAGTTACTAAGTGCCTTTTATTAAAAATGGTGCATCTGGATACGTCCAAACAATGACAGTAATAATTTGATTTGTCAGAAGTCAAAGTGACAACCACAATTTATTTCTCATGAGCACGAGCAGAACAAAACTATATTCTTATATGAAAATTGAAATGCCACGAGGCTTAACTCTAGGCAAGGAAAGATTGTTAAAAAAGGCCATACGCTACAGCCACTTTTGTAATTTTGTTAAAGATAGAATAAGATGAAATAGCTTTGTAAAAGATACGTAGAGACTCACTAAAATTTTCATTCATTCATTCATTTATTTCTCCCAAAGAAGTGTAATGTAACTAGTACTAATAATTCTGGTGAAATTGGATTCCCACGGTCTTGGATTTTCAAGATTTTAACCAAGAACCGAACTGTTGTCTTGTCAGACCTATAACTGGAGTAAGATTCTCCATCGTCCAGCTCTTCAAAAGGACATACTCGGGACTTAAAATACGCACTTTTCTGCAGAAAGCTGAGTCTTCAAAGTTCAAACCTATCGAAATGTTCGTCTTCCGAAAACATTTTATATTATTTTATTTACTTTTAAAAACAATAAGCTCACGAATCAAAAAAAAAAAAAACAAAAAAAAACAAAATTTAACTATATTTCAAATAAAATTGCCAAGAAATTTTTTCCGAGGGAAATGACAGAAGTCATATGGATTTAGCAAATGACTTAAAGTTAAAGTAGCCAATTTGTGATTTTAACTTTAGTAAAATGTTAAGAGATAGTAATATGGTAAAATCGTTTAAAATTTGCAATATTCTTAGTAATTTACTAAAATGGCTTTAAAATATTACTAAATCGTTTAAAATTTTGCGCCATTGATTTCAGGAAATAATTTCAAAAAATAATCGTTCATATAGACTAAGAGCCCACAGCAATTTTTGGGTGTGATTGATAACAAAAAATAATTAGCATAATTAGATAGGCCTTTTATAGTTATTTACAAAAATGTGAAAGTCTTGCATACTCTAGTGGGAGCAATAGTGCATAATAGTGCATCAAGCATGCAGTTCTTTCCAAGTCCAAATAATTGTGATTAAAACCTTGCCAAAATGCAGAGTTAAGCCCCCTGATTGAAAATATCGAGGTCCAAGACGTTTTTCAGACAGCCTTCTGCCTGCCAGACGCGATAAGAATAGGCTACTTCTTGCACTAAGAAGGCCACCTTCAAAACGTCTTGGAGCTCGATATTTGCAATCAGGGCACTTAGCTGTTCATTTTGAAGTTATGGCAAATTTTGTATGCCAATTTTTTAGAATTTGTAAAGAACTGCATACTTGATGCACTATAATGCACTATTGCGCCCACTAGAGTATGCAAGACGTTCACATTCATAAATAACTATAATAGGCCTATCTAATTATGCTTATTATTTTTTGTTATCAATCACACCCAAAAATTGCTGTGGGCTCTCGGTCTAATAGGTTTTTAAGATATTAATTTTTCAAAAAAAATTTTTTTTTCAAAACAAAAAATTTAAAAAAAACCAAACAAAATTTTTTCGAATATTTTTATATATAATATTATTTTAAACTTAAGGGGACTCCTGCTGAAATTTTTGGTTAAAATCCTTAGAGCCCTTAATGAGAAAGACGAAAATCAAAAAAACTGTTCTATGACAGATACCGTTAATAACATTTTGCCCCAAAATTTGTTTGATCAAAATGTAGTCCATGTCCATAATATCACACACATTTTTTTTATCAAAATCGTAAGAGCCGTTTTCGAGATAAATAAGGTTTTGCATTACGGGTGTAGGGGGGGGTTACCGTTAGTTTGGGAGCTAATCGAAATTCAATTTTTCTTCTAGGGAATCACCGAAGACCCTTAACTACCGAGATTGAAAGAAATAGGTCCAGTGGTTTAGGCTGTAGTGAGAGGTACATACATACAGACACACTGAAACATGTTTTTTGTATACTAAATTTCCCTTAAAATTTTTATAAAAAAAATTGATATGCAAATTGCTGGTTTACATTTTTAAACGTAATTTAATAATTTATTCGTGAATCGGTTTTCAAGATAGTGAATTTTCAAAAAAAATTGTATTATTTTTTAAAAATCCAAAAACTATTTTTTCGAAAAAATTTTAAGTTTGTATTTTTTCAAATGCAGAGCAGCTCCTGCATAAAAATTTTGGTAAAAATAGTTAGAGCCGTTGGTGAGAAATTCGAAAATCAAAAAAACGGTCCTATGACAGGTACCCCTAGTAACATTCCCCCCCAAAATTTTTTTTGAACAAAATATACTCTATGTCCATAGTAGGTACTCGTATCACACTTAATTTTTTTTTATCAAAATCGTTATAGCCGTTTTCGAGATAAATAAGATTATGAATTATGGGTGTATGAGGGGTACCGTTTGTTTTAGAGCTAAACAAAAATTTCAATTTATCCTGTAGGGAATCACCGAAGACCCTTAAGTACCGAGTTTGAGGAAAATACCTCAAGTAGTTTAGGCTCTAGTTCGTAGTACAGGCATACAGACATACAGACAGACAGACGGAATAGCCGGACCCACTTTTTTCGTCTTCGCTATCAGTGTAATGTCAACTTTGATCAAAATCCGGAGTTCGATTTCTTACGATACAAGCTGGATTTCCATAGTGTCTCATATTTTTGACAACTGTTTAATTTATTACTAAATTAAGGAACTTCGTTTGTTTTGAAACCTTTCTTGCATATAAGAAAAAAAATTAAGCCTTTCATTAGGATAAGAAAATTTATTTCATTTTAAACCTCAGTGACAACTTATTATTAAATCTTTTCAAATATCCTTTCCTGCTGCAGCTGTGGTTTGATGAAAGATGGGGTAATAGTATGCAGGTCTATAATATGAAGCATCAAATGTAGGTGTTTAAATTTAAATTTGCTTCCAGTACCTAACCTTCATTGAGAACCGAGAACACCTTTACAATTAAGATATGTATTACCATAAATCTTAGTCATGGGCGTTAACAATAGAAAGGTTTGTTCATATGAACGGTATTTTGGGTGAGCGCTCAATATTTGTGGGGATTAATCAGATGGTAATTCAACCGAGTAATACGAGTACACACAATCCTGTGGTTTTGTGGCCATTTCTTTGACCCATATCGTATTATAACACTTAATATTTGACCACATATTAAACCTTCTTGCCATTTGGTTCAATATCTATTCGGTGTTATTAATGGCTAAATAAGGTAGATTTCGGTTACAAATGTGGTTTACCTATCGATCGATTCATTCAGCATTAATTGTGTGGAAGTCTACTGAAAAGCACTTCAATTTAAATTTGTGTATTAAAATATGTCTCATTAAAATATGCCAAACATTTAATCAGCGCAGTGTTTTGTGCTAAAAAAAAAAAAACGTTCCAACATACTCGTAGGTATCTCTATAGCATATCAAATGCGGAGAATACTTGTTTATATTATACGAAATTGAACAAGTTTATTGATAAATTCTTATTGTACTAACATCTGAAGTTAAGATTTTTAGTTAAAAAATTATACCTCAATATTGTATATGCACATTTGTCACTACAAGTTTGGATGTGTCTTCAAAAAAAAAAGTCCAAAGCGAAGTTTCTACGATTAGTACTAACACACCTATTTGCGATAGCATGACTACGGTGTTCTGTATATGGTACACCCATCGGGGATTAAAACGGAAACCCCCTTTTTACCTCCTGCAATTTGTAAAAAAAAAAGAAAAGCAAAAACACCTTTTGTTAATTCTACCTGTTCCAGGTTTTCCCAAGTAACATACAATCTGTTGGTTTTTCCGCAGACTTGTCATTTAGTTTTATTTTTTTTGTCGTTCCGTTTAAATTTAAATTCTAGACATTTTTCCATCGCCTGCCTAAGGGTAAAGATCTGATCAGTTGTTGATTTGCCTGGAATGAAACCACACTGATATTGTCCGATGACGGTTTTAGCGTATGGGGTTATCCGGTCTTGTAGGATAGAGGAGAGTATCTTATAGGCGGTACTCAACAACGTGATACCTCTATAATTGCTGCACGTTGTGACATCTCCCATCTTATGTATGGGGCATATTATGCCTTTTCGCCAGTCTTCTGGCATTTCTTCTTGCTCCCATACGTGCACTATAATATCATGAATTGCTTGACGTAAGGCTGGCCCGCCGTGATGAAATAATTTGGCTGGTATACCATCGGCTCCCGGGGATTTGTTCTGTTTAAGCCGGCCTATAGCCTTCTCAACCTCTTCTATGCTTGGTGGCGGCAACATAGGGTATTCTTCTTGAAGTAGTGGAGCCTCCACTTCTGCAGTGAGCTGACCATTTAGCAATTCATTAAAGTACACTTCCCATCGCTCCAGTATGCTTCCAGGATCGGTGATCAGATTTCCATCTCCTTCCTTGCAGTATGTGCAGCGTGGTATGTGTCATGTTTCAGACGGATTGGCAGAACTTCCGCGCCTGGTGCGGACCTCGCTCTCGGCTATTTTCTATTTCACAGATAAGGTTCTTCTCCCAGGCTGATTTTTTTGTCTGTAAAGCCGTTTTTCTGTTCCACTGAGCTCTTCATATTCCTCTTCGCGTACCCGCGTTTTATGAGATTGTTGCATTGCTCGGTACGCAACATTCTTACGTTAAGTCCCTTGCTTGCATTCATCATCAAACCAGTCGTTCCGATTTTTACGGCTGCTGCCTAAGATGGAGTTGGCAGTACTAATGACAGTATTTTTAAGACGTATCCACTTTTCATTTACGTCCAGCATACTGGCTCCAGGACTTACTCTCCCTAAGTCAGGTGTTTCTAGGGCGAGTCCTAACGCATTACCAAAGGTGTTACTGGTGTTTTCATTGCGCAGGGCAGCCGTGTTGATTCGAACCTGATCGGCGGATGCAATGCGTCTTCGCAAGGCAATCCGCCCTCGGAAAACCATACCAACAAGATAGTGATCCGAGTCGATATTGGCACCTCGGTACGTTCGTACCGTCATCAAGTTCGAGTAGTGGCGACCGTCTATCAACACGTGGTCTATTTGGTTACGAGTGACTCCATCAGGTGATACCCAGGTGGCTTTGTAGATATCTTTACGCGTTAACCTGGTACTCGCAACGACCATGTTTTTCGATGCTGCCAATTCTAAGACTCGGAGACCATTGTCATTAGTGTTCTCATGCAAACTATGGGTGCCTGCGTAATGCCTGAATACCGGCTCCCGACCTATTTTTGCGCTCAAATCCCCAAGGATGATTTTTACATCATACCTTGGACAGCCATTGAGGGCCCTCTCGAGTTGTTCGTAGTAAGTCTCTTTTTCTTCGTCTGAGGACTCCTCCGTAGGTCCGTGGACGTTAATGAGGCTGATGGTTGTAAATTTGCCTCGACCGCGAAGGGTGCATAGCCTTTCCCTTATAGCATTAAAGCCGATGATAGTAGACTTCATTTTTTCGCTGACTAGGAAGCCTACACCAAGCACATGGTGTTTTGTATGACAGCTGTATTATACGTCATATTCTTTCTTCTGTAAAACACCATTCCCTCGCAGAGCTGTTATGTCAGCTTTATATTTTGACAGGGCATCGGCTAGCTGCTAAGCAGCTGGAGCTCTATATAGCGATCGTACGTTCCATAAGAAAATTCGTAAATCGTTTTCGTTGCGTGGGTTATCGTCGTGAGATCAGTCTATTTCCGAGGCTTGTTGTCGGTCTCATAATTCTGTTAGTTTTACGGGTCAGGGAATAAGCCTGATCATATTAGCCAAACCTTTTTAAAAGGCTTGTTTCTAGCAGCCGCCGAGGAGAGGCTATGATCACACTTCCACCAGTTGCGAATAGTTACGGCACGTGCATGTTTTCGTATGCTACATGTTGTTCCCCCTATTCGTCTGATGGCTGACTGCCACTCGAAGAACATGATTCCGATAAATAGTCGAACCTATTGTGTACTTGTAATAAATCGAGTTTCGATTTTCTGCTAGCACGAATACAAATTCATTTCATCAATCATATATTGAAATTAAATGGTGTTTTCAAAGATTTTATTTCATTTGGGAGCTACATTTTCTTGGTCATTTGAAAAAAAACATTAGATATATTACTTTGTCTTGGGTTTCCACCCTCGTCTTCAATGATATTCATTTTGTTAAAGAATTGTTTTTAAAGAAAGCCAATTTATTTGCAGCAAAGTTTGTTATATATTCAAGGATGTCAGAAAATGTTGTGACGAATTCTCTTACGCACTCGAGCAATTGACATCGTAGTTCTAAAGGACATTGAAGTAAAGGGTGGCTAAAGTATAAGTTTCTTTTTAAAATGCAATAAAATGAACAAAGCTAAATTTCTTCCATGTATTATGGCTGTATTAGTAACAACAAACAATCCCAATAATTATGGAACACAACGTCAAGTGGCTGCCTCGGCTGGCTTCACTGTACCGCTTTCTTTCACTCCAAATTTTCTTGAATGATATTGGCATGAAGTGCTTAAATCGTTTCCGGATTGTTGGTATAACATAAGTCCTGCACCCTTCCCCAAACAAAAAGGCCAAAGGAATCAAATCGTAGCTCTGAGGTGGCCAATTGACATCGCCAAGACCACTGATAACACGATTTGGACATTTGGTGCGCAAGAGATCGATTGTGGAATGAGCTAAATGACATGGCGCACCAACCTGCATGAACCAAAGGTCGTCCAAATCTATGCCTTCAGTTTCAGTAACAAAAAAAAGTCAGTAACAAAAAAAAGGCTCTATAACGCCCATCGTTGGCCAAAACGTTGTTACCAGCCTCATTTTCGAAGAAAAATAGACCTATGATCCCACCACTCCACAATCTGCACCAAACTGTTACTCTCCGTGGATGCATTGGCTTCTGGAAAATAACGTACGGGATTTCAAAGCCCCAGATGTGGCAATTTCGTTTGTTAATGTAGCCGCGCCAGTATGAAAATGCGCTTCGTCAGAAAAGAAGATTTTTCATCCGAATTCAATCCGCTCTAAGGCCTAAACTGCGAATAATAAGCGAATAATCCGAGATCTTTATTCAGAATTCTCCTCAGGCTAGTGCGTGAAATTTTGAGCTGTTGAGATCGATGGCGAGTTCGTGAATTGAGTCTCACACTCTCTGCTTCAGCAGCCACATTCTAATCTGTGCACACCGTACGATAGCAAGGACCATTAATGTTGTCCACTAGCATACCAGTCTGACAAACTTTATGCACAAGCTTGCCTACAGCAGGCGCGGTGGGTGCTTCCTTTCGGCAAAAACTTCTTTTCAAAAAACGCATTATTTGGGCTACATAGCACTCACTTTGGAAATAAGTTTTCAATATTTCCCAACGTTGTTCAAGCATAAAACGACTCATTTCGTTTCGCGGAGGCATGATACTACTTTCTGTCTAGATTTGGAGCGGGAAACAGCTGTCAGTGTCAAAATAAACTATGATTTAAAAAGAAACCACTAGATGGCCCCACTACGTAAGCTTTTTTTCATCGGTCCTATTCAGCTGGTATTTTTTTTTAGTCTATGGCAAACAGCATTTGTGCTCAAACCAGGTAAATATTCTTCTCCCTCTAATTATTGTCGCATTGCACTTCTATTGCACTTCTTCCATGGAAATGTTGATAAATTATCAGCTCAAGAAATATCTTGAAGAACGCAAGCTTCTCAATAACCGGCTGTATGGCTTTCGTATCAGTTGGTCTACTTGTATGTAATCCGATAGCATAGCTTACCGAACAGTGGTACAAATCTTCACATAAGGAGTTAGTAATATTATTGCACTTGATGTTTCAAAAGCATTTGAAAGAGCTTGGCATCAATCATTTCTATCGAAAAAAAAATATTTTGTTTGGTTCACTGGATCAGAAATTACTTTTCATTCATTACAAGCCGTAAACCAGATTGTTCTAAATCGGATATGCACATATAAAATACTGATGTAGCTCAGGGCTCCGTTTTGTCTCCGACTCTCTTTCTCATATTAATGATCTTCTACCTGAAACGTTTCATCATTTAAGTATTATAGATGTTTCTTTCTTCGTGAGCTTTTCTTAATAAAAATGATGTTTGTCCTCAAGGTCAATTGTTATTATTTTTCATTAAAAAAAAAATATAAACAATTGACCTTGAACTCACATAAGCACAAACATCATTTCTAAAAATTATACATTTTTTTGCATTTCTTGAGTACCAGCGCAATGTTTCATGTCTCTCGTTATTAAATCGATATTTGTATGTGGCAAGATACTTTAAATATTTTTGTGACCGAATGTGTCTTTCAATTGTGAATACCCTTTGGCCTACCTGCTTTAAGTCATCAGATAATCTATTGGTAATTGACATGTTTTTAACAACTTCAGTGGCTAAAGTGCTAGGGAACGACCAAGTAAGGCCCACAGCGGATTTTATTCATGCTATTATTTATTGTTCATTTAAGTTTGAAAAGGTTAACTTAGATAACACCAGATATATAAGTTACAGATCGTTTCAATACATTTATTTTGAAGCTCTTCAACTTTATAGCAGTAATCTAAACTTGGATAATATATATTATACCCCGGATATAAACAGCAAAATTTGGCTTTTAAATAGCTTAGTTAACTCCTTATACGAAAACTATGTACCTCTTGTAACTAAACGAATAAAGTCTAGAACTTGCCCCTGGTACAATAAGCGAAATAAATGTTTGATTGAAGAGAGAGAACGATTTTTTAAAAGATACAAACGAAATCCAAATGAATATAACAAGAGGCAATATTGTGTCACTCGAAATAATGTCACGGTTCTTATTCGCTCATCCAAGAGGTATTTTCTTTTAAATAAACGATATCCATAACATAGTTCAAAACAACTATGGAAGAATTTAAAAGGTGCCGGTATACTCGTAGATGCGACCAAAAATATGTCTGAGTGTTTATTTAACCCTGATGTTATGATGTCATAATTTGCTAGAAGCAGTTCAAGCTCCTCTTTACTTGACGATGTTAATTACCCTGATTCAAACATGCGCTTTTCCTTTAACTGAATCGAAATAGATCGTTCTGTTAAATCGGATGCCATCGGACCTGATGATATATTTTCAAAGCTTATAAAGTTAATTTTACCCTTAATTGTGCGGTAAGTTAAGCATATTTTTAATTTCTGTATTTGTAGAAGTATTTTTCCTATGTGCTGGAAGGAGGCCAAAATTGTTCATCCCTAAGAAAACAAGTACATCTTTGCCAGCTGGCAATCTGGATTTCGGGTCAAGCATAGTTGTGAATAAGTAGTCATCAAAGTTATAACAGACTTGCGGATCGAACTAGATTTTGACAAATTTGGTGTATTATTGTTATTGGACTTTTCAAAGGCGTTTGATTGTATTGATCATTCAATTCTTATTTCAAAATTGAGAAATAAGTTTAGCTTTTCAAGTACTGTTATACGTTTACTGCAGACCTATCTCAAAGACAGGATTCAAACTGTTAAAACTGATAGTGGTGTTTCAAGAACATTTACTATAAACCAAAGAGTTCCACAAGGCTCTGTTTTAGGTGCGCTTTTGTTCACACTGTTTATAAATGATCTGCCTGATAATATAGATTCAAGTAATATTCAAATTTACGCAAATGATGTCCTTATAAACATATTTGAGTCGTCCAGCTGGGCTAATAGAAGACCTAGTAGAAAGAATCAATGAGGATCTTTCGAGGATACAACTATGGTCCACTCAAAATAAACTAAAACTCAACCCTTCAGAGACTTTAGCGATGCTATGTTCAAGGAGAGATATTAGTACCCAAGAATTTCCAAACATTATTCTTAATGGATAAATAATGCCCCATGTTGAAAAAGTGAAATATCTTGGATATACGTTGAATAAAAATTTGAGCTGCTGCGATGCTATTTCGAGTACAATAGGAAGAATATTTATTATTCTGGACTGCGAAGTTTGAGGGCATCTGCCAGTCTCCTTTTCACAAACATGAAATTGCGTTTGTAACACTCTAACATAATTTTGTATATACATAACCACAAAAATTATTTCAATGTTATTATTAATATTACTATTATTAAATACTTTTCACTAATTTCTTGTCATTATTATTTTTAATATTATTATTATTATTATTATTATTAAACATTTTTTTTACTTAATTTTCTCTTTTATTACATTATTACATTAAAAAATTATGAACACTGTAAAAAATTAAGGTGGCAACCATTATCAAAGAACATCTGTGAAAAAGCTCCGCTGTGTATGCGTCAAGGAAAAAGTTGCGCTCTGTATGCGTTAAGAAAAAGCTCTTCTGCATTGTGTATAAAAGGCGAGTTTCGTTCGCTACAAATCATTCTCGTTTGATACTTTACAAGCGACGCACAGTGGGGCAAAATGGGGAAAAGATGGCATTAAATCAACCAACAGGTCTAGAAACTTGAAATTTGGCACAAATACTACTGATACCAATGTTAATACATGGCCAAAGTTTCTAATGGCCACGCCCATTTCTAGGGTTACCACCCATACAAATTTCATTAGTTTACGAAACTACTCAAAAACGGCTCAAACGATTTAAATGAAACTCTGCGTGTATTGCATCCTTCGTGATTGTAATACAACTACATTTATAAAAAAAATTACCATTTCGGGATATTTTGTGTTACTAATTTTTGTTTGCTAAACTTAGTATCCTTTCTTCAATTGAAATAAATTCTTTGCTTTTCAGCTACATGTGCACTTTTAAAAATTCAGTTTTAATAGGTCAACAATATCTATTTGAGCTTGGACGTGAATTTTTGTATGTTATTTTAACACCAGAAACTAAGCGAAGTGGAACAAGGCAAGTAAGAAAAACAGTCGATTCTACCTGGTCCAATTCATAAAATGCTTGCTTATTTGAATAGTGACCAAAACTCCTATCAAAGTCCCATTTAGAGTACAAGCATACATTTATCAATTTTTAGTGAAGTGAATTAATCTCGTCTTTTTGGAGAATAATTAAGCCTTTAACTGTTAAGTTTAACAAACTTTGTAAACTTGTACTCACAGAAGTTTTCGAAACAATGATATATGTTCAGGATCGGGATAGCAATTTTTTTAACACTACTGAACTATTTGATACGAAGGAAACACAAGAAGCTTTAGATATGATAATTTCATATTGAAATTTAGATAAGCCTGCTTCGAAAATTTACGCAAAAGCTTCTTCACCATTCATCGAAGTAGGTTAAATGGACTCTCTTAAAGCTTTCCTACACTGTTTGACTTTTCTAGGACTTTGGGGTACTTCGTGAATTAGTTTTGCAGCTACCGATTGCCCACATGTTCTCAAACTAATTTCAGATGCATATGCCAATTCAGAAAGAATGTATGTCATTTCAAAAGTTACCCAAGTATTGAGTTTGCCTTACAATTTCTTCCTTTAAAAAATCCATCTGGCTATTAAATCTTCGGCAACTTGACTTCTTCTTTATATTAAAAAGATCTTGGCTGGTTATTGGTAGTATTTTTGATTTTGTTGGGCGTAAGAAATGTCAAAAATACAATAATATTGACGAAAAATATCTTTTTCTAGAAAGTGACGTCACCAACAAAAATGTATACAACACACAGGGGAGCAGATTGGAGCAAGAAAATTTTGCACATTCTGAAAGGAGAATGTACACTTAACAAAATGACATATAAAACTTATTGGCACCTTACGGCGAACACAACTAAACGTCTAAGGATTTCAGAGAAATGCAAAGAAACAAGCAATTTTTTAACTTTTTTTTATATTCAACTACGAATTAAAATAAAAAGAATTTATTTTTTATAAAAAGAAAAAACAGACAAAAATGCTCCTGAGCTTACTGATTCTATTGCAATTTAATTTAATTTGATACACGCAATAAATAATAAACTGTACACAATTTACTTAACCAACTCGAAATGACAAAAAGAGGTCTGCGATCGACTCAAAACGTGAACTTACTCTTCATTTGAGACGATCTGCAGAAGATTACGTGATTCAAATAAACTTTCTCTCTCTCATTTCTAATTCTCTATCATATTTGGAAAAGAAATAGAACGGTTATTTAAGACAAAGCTCAACTTCATAATTTGATTAAATGCCAGCTTTTTTACGTTTTGCCCCATTGTGCGACGGTCGGGTATATCCACTGTCCTAGAAAGGTAACAAACAGAAGCCTGAGATTCTATATAACGTAATTTCTCAAATTTGATTTCTCTTGACGACGTGCGGGTTCCTTCCATCGTCTCTTGAGCTCTCACATTTGAGTGCGCTGTTTTTTTTTATATTAATACACATAATTCCTCAAATTTGATTTCTCTTGACGACGTTCGGGTTCCTTCCATCGTCTCTTGAGCTCTCACATTTGAGTATATCGATACCACCTTTATTTTTGTTTACTCTCTAATTTTGATTATTTTCTTTTTGTACACTCTAGTCCACCTTATTAAATACACTTACATATAAGTTTTTTTTTTTTAATTATTTTTTTTTTTATTATTAATGAACTTTAATTTTACTAAACAAAAGAGGTGTTTCATTTTAAATGGTGGATAATCATTTTATAATTTTCAAAGAATCATCATTTGTTTTGTTGCCTGTTCAACGTATACGGTAGTCTTCGGACAGCCCATAACGTGACAGAGAATAAAAAACAAAGCTGCGTTGTTAAATTCTTTAATAATTTATTGTTGTTTATTGTTCAAAAAGATCTGTATCCCACAACCCAAAAGAAGAAGTAGAAGAGTATTACACTTAGAAGAGTATTACGATTAGAAGATCATTACACGTTTAGTTAAAAGCCTCATTATACCATTTTTCTTATACAACTGTGCCGTATATTCAACTTTGGACTACGACTGCAAGCGCAAAATAAACGTAGCATTCAATGACTGTGGAAGTGTGTACGCTTCATTTACAATATTCCAAGACACACCAGTGTTTTACACCTTAAGTCAACTATCTTCGGAATTTGTCTTAATGACTATTTTCAGTTGTGTATTATGATGAAGCTTCATTCTATCATACAAAATAAATGTCCTGTTTACCTGAATGAAATGCTTCAATTTCCCAATCTCCTAGAGGTGTACGCCTTATATTCCCTAGGTTCACGCACACCATTGCTGAGCGATCATTTCTCGTGGCAGCAATTAAACTATGGAATACTCTTCCGGTTGAGTTGCAGATGTCACGAACACCCACTGAGTTGCAGAGAGGATTACTTGCACATTTATCCATTTATCCAGTTGAAGCCAATTAATATCTATTATTTCCTTTTTCTTTTTATTGCAGAATTGATTGCGAAATACTATTTTGAATTAAATAATATAGTTAGTTTATTAATGCATTTATTTTCAATTTCTTAAATAAAATAATTTTTCTCACTCTTTTAATTTGAATTAAAATACTGTAAAACATTTTTTGTTTTTGTAAATTTCTTTTTTTATGCTTTATCATAAGATATTAAATCTTGAAGTATTATGTCATATTAAGTCTTGTTTAAATAAATAAATAAAATATATAAATAAATGAACCGTATTTTAGTTAAATAGACAGTTGAATTCCTTCCCTAAGGCTGAAAATCACCGGATAAAGCAAAACGTTTTTTATTCGATAGTCAAAAAACATTTTTTATTTGAACACACACCAAGCGAAACAGAATAAAACAAAACGAAACGTTTTGTTTTGTTGTTTCGTTTGGTGTGCGTTGAAATGAAACAAAATACGACCTATCGTAAAAGCTTAACTCCGGCTGAAAGATTATAAGATTATAACTCTACGGCAAGTAAACACAAATAACAATTTTGTGTTTACAAAACAAAAATTATTTGTTTATTTATAAGAAAAGAGAAAAGCTTTTAATCTTGCCAATCTTCAAATATCGTAGTAGGAAGTAGCAATCCGCAGCTTATCAATAGTAAGTTTATTGGCATGTTCCTTATCTTTATAATTATTATAGATAGGGCTTCTTGCCTTAATTACAAAAAAAATGAACTTCTCTCCATCTACATATTTCATATTTATTTAAAATTTGCTCACAGAGTAAACGTAGAAGCAAATAAATCTCTAAAGTGCAACGAAAGAAGAAAATAAAAACAACGGAGTCAAAATTTTGTTTTGCAAAAAACAATAGGTTAGCTATCGGCAACGAAACATGTTTTTCTGTTTTGCTTTTGTTTTTATGTTTTGTTTCATTTGGTGTGCGTTGCGCCATAAGAAAGTATGCAATTATCGTCAACGACTCTTGTTCGAAACAGTTTTGTTGCATTCGGTGTGTGTTGCTCGTATACAATAGCATGTATTTTCGACAACCACCATAACACTTCAAAACAAAAACATGTGTTTTGTTACGTTTTCTTTGGTGTGTTTAGTCTCATAAGAAACAAAGTTCTCTTATTTCACGAAACAAAAAACATGTTTTGCTTTAGCCCGTGTGTTTTCAGCCTAAGACAACTCAATCTTAATAATCGAAGGTCTAGGAGTTTGCGCCACGAGTTTCCATGAATGTGGAATGCTTTACGTTGCTATTGTCCTTTCCATTTTAATATTCATAAATTAAAAACCTATGGAACAAAATCTTGCATGCGGCCTGGTTGGTAGCAAAAGCATTTATGTTGCTAAATATTTGCATGTACAAAAACGAAGGGCTAGAATTTTCTAATAATAAAAATGACATTATTTAATGTGAACATTATTTGTTAAGTAAGAAATATCTTAGGCTATTACGCTTTGTTAAGAACCATAATTACAGATGGATGAATCACGTGATGAATCACAGCCCTCCCGCACAGTGCATTTCTGTTGTGTTGTTACCCCCTTATTGGTAGCGATTAATAAAACTTGACAGATCATCTTGTTCTTTGCAACTTGACAAATGAACGCATTTCCTACCTATTCGACAGGACTTCGAATAACGGATGGTGGACACTTATGATGATGGATATTTTCACTTGTCAATATAGTCCTGCACACTGCACATGCACAGCCCATTATAGCATGAAATATGAAATGAATATTGAACATAATGGGCAGGGCAAGGCCTCGTAAATTCCTGCAACCTCGAACCCAATAAATCCGCGAACCGTCGTCGAGTCGTGTTGTAATACTTGCTGAAGAGGCACGTGGGCCATTTCTACTATATAATCTCTAGCTGCAGCTATTGACGATTTAATGTTTGCTAAGGAAATTGCATTCATTAACCAATGTTTTGGGTCAGTGGTTTATGAGATGGGTCGTGCGTCGTGGACTGCGTGTCCTAAATCCTCCTAGGAGGCTGTTTAGTATATGTTTAGAATCTTTGCAAATATTTATGATTCGTGTTATCAGTGCTTTGATTCAAATTCAGCCTTAATGTTTATGTATTTGAGGAGTCTAATGTTCATGCTTTATGCCACATGATGCTATTGGCAGGCTTAAATTAGTGGAGGTTATTATTTATCGTATGAGGGGGGTTTTGAGTGTTTAATAGGATGTCACATGCAATGGTCTCCATATAAATACAAACAAATGGGAAATTAATATTGGCATACATCCGATGTGTTGAGTTGAGGTTGTGCTGTGCTAGGCTCTAGTTCATGCTGGGCGATTAGTTGGACTTCTGAGTTGGAATGATCTTCCAGGTTCCTGATGGTTTTTCCGTAGAGCTGCAAAATAAAATTGGGTTTATATTTCTTCGTGAGTGGTTTACGGTTATGGTTCAGTGAAAATGCGGGGCATCTTTCTGTCAAAATGATTTATCTTCTTCATTGCTGTAGGAGAGGTGATATAGTAAACCAGATGGGAAAAGCCTAGGTTAAAACAGGTCCGATTAGTTGATTATACACAAACAGCTTGGTCTTCTTGCTATGTCCATTATGCTTTCTGAGTCGGACCAAATGCAAAGGATAGTTGGCTCTCTCCAACATCAATGCTAAATGCTTCTTGAATTTTTGTTTGTAGAAAAAGTTGATTCCCAAGTACTTTGTTGATGATTTGACTGTTACTGTATAGTTGTTTGGAAACTTTAGTTTGATCGCATCATCCTAGAAGAACAGTCACTGGGTGCTCGGAAGCAGATAAGTTTGGTCTTTTCGCCGTTTATTTTCATTTGAGATAATATTCCCATAGGTTTTAATGTATTTTTCTGCACTTCCCTGGCAGCAATTTCTGGGAAAAAACGATGACGTATATAATGGAGTCCTCTGAATAAAGCTTAGTAGAAACGAAAATTAATGTGCATGAAAAAAAAAATAAAAGGTACACAATTTTTAATTATGAATCTTTATTAAAACAAAGGAATCGAACTACCCGTGACAAGACTAAATCGAGAACTGGCTAATTGAAATTAAAATTATTTCCACAAGATATGCAGAGTGCATACCTTGCAGTTATTTGTAAGCTTATGTGGAGCGATAAATATTATTGTGACACAAAATATGCAAAGTGCATATTTTGTAATTAGAACGAAGTTCTTTATTTATTTATCTTTTTCTTAGGAATTATGAAACAAAATATGCAAAGTGCATATTTTGTAATTAGAACGAAGTTCTTTATTTCTAAGGAATTATGAGGCAAAATATGCAATGTGCATTGGAAATTATTGGAAATTATTTATCTCTCCACTTCACTTATATAATATTTATATGAGGGGTTGTGGTTGATGCTATAACCCCCCCCCCCCCCCCGCATTCGTCTGAGGCTCCGACGAAGTATTTTTGATTTTAATTTTTACATCTTTCGTTAATTTTTTCTTGAAAATTGTTACAATTATAATTGTTAACATTAATAGAGTTATAGTTTGAATACTCCAGGTTGTGATATGTTTTACATGGTTTTGATATTGAATATAATTAATTTTATTTTTATTTTGTATGTTATTTATATTAAGTTCTTCTAAATCTAAATTATAAAATGTTACATTTTTAACTTCCCATAGGGAGTTATTGTAATCGGTCCGATTTGTCAAATTGGAATTTTTGACATTTCTCGACGTTTCAAGGTCCCTAGAGGCTATATCAATCATTTTTAGAGAGATGTCTGTGTGTGTGTGTGTACGTACGTTCGTACGTTCGTACGTTCGTACGTCCGTACGTTCTTGTACCATTTTTCGTCGTCGATATCTCAAGAACGAGTAAAGATATCGACTTCAAATAAATTTTGTTTAATAGATAATGACTTCAAAAGAGGCTGAAAGGGCGTTTATTAAAATTCAGTGAGTAGTTTTTTCACTATAACGGTTTAAAAAAAAAGTAAAAATTTTGCTTAGTTTCAAATATCTCACGAAAAAATAATTCTATTGATTTCAAATAAAATTTAATGTACTCATTATAAGGTCATACAGATTTGGTATAAATTTGGAAAAAAATTAACATACCGTTATTTTTTTAAATAAAAAAAAACGAAAAAAAAAAAATTTAATAACCCAGATATTCTAAGAACGGAAAACAATTTGAAACTCAAAATAATTTTATTTTACGAAAAATAATGTGTTTGACAACTGGTGAAAATTTCAAAAAAAATCAGTTTACAGTTTTTTTACAAAAAATAAAAAACCATATAAAATTTTATTGAAAATTGGTAAAAATTGTTTTTCGACTCAAATTTCTCGAGAACTAGTAGTAATATTGACTTCTAATTTAGTTTATTTTATACATAGTATAATTTTGTACAATTGGTAAAATGTTGACAAATATTAAATTAATAGTTTTTTTTTTAAATAAAAAAACTATTAAAAATTCTAGTGAAAACTAGTTAAAATTGTATTTCAAGTCGAATTTCTTGGGAATCAACACCGATAGTGCCTTCTAAAGTATGTTGTTTTATACATCGATACCTTCCCGTAAGAATGTATACTAAGCGATATTTCTAAAATTGTTCAGGAAACGAAAAAAACGAAGAAAGTTCTAGTTGAATCATAGTGTGCTAAGAGACAATTTTGGCTAAACTAAGTGACATCTAACAAAATTTTTTGTTGCTCACGACAATGACATCTTTATTAATGTCGCTTAGCATAATTTTTTTGGCGGATAATACAAATTTGAGGGGGCAACATTATTTTAATGAGGAAAAATGGCAGTTGATAAATTTTTTTTTTTGTACTCTAGTTTCCTTTTCATGCATAATAGGTTGGCGAAACCCAGGCCAAAACGTGGCCCTTAACATACATATAGTATATTTCCTCATCAAAAAGTTATTTTCGAAAAAAGTGTCGCTTAGTACATTCTTACGGGAAGGTATCGACATAATACAATTATTAACATATGGTTAAATTTTGACAAGTATCGAATTGACAGTTTCAACAAAAATATAAAAAAAATCTACTAAAAAGTGGTAATATTTGTTTTTCGGCTAGAATATCTTGAGAACGAGCAATGATATTGACTTTGCCATTATTTAATTTTATACATAATACAATTTCTTACAAATGGTTTATATTTGACATTATCTAGTTTTAGAGGGGATATATTTTGTAAGTACCCTTCCATCAATAACCAAACCATATCTTTTATATTTGAATAATTCGTTTTTAATTTTTTTTCAATTAAAATGTTTGGAACCGAAATAATAAAGTATATAATATAATATAATACATAATTTTATAATTTTATTATCAACTTAGTTTTTAGAAGAATGTATGTACTGTACATACGTATATGAATAAGGTTGTTCAGTTGTACCCAAGTCCCACATATTCAAATTCCATTAATAGCTATGGTAAAATTGAAGAAAACGTCACAATATGTTTTTATCTTTTTGTCCATGAAGAAGATGTAAAATTCTACTCAAGGTTTTCTTACCACAATGGGAAGTTATCAGTGTGGGTCGCACCCAGCCTCTTTTCTTTGATTTTTGTAAGAAAGTTAGGTAATATTATGTGATCATGAATCTTTTTTTCTAGATTTTCAAACATTAAGTTGTTGATATTTATTTTACAATTTTCTATTTTGATAAGTTTATTTCCCTCAATATTAATTTTTAGATCATTGCAATTTTGAACAATATATGTATTTTTAATATTTTTTGTTACAATTATTCCTTTAGTAATTTCACCTATCTCCTATTTCTCTTGAATCTGCATGTCACAATTGGCTTCTTCCATTTTAATTATGTTTTTGATACAATTATCATTGATCTCTATTAAATTATTTTTAAGATCATCTTTTACTGTACTATAATATATATTTTTGTTTTTATCTACAAGGACGGTTTTTTCTTTCGTGTGCAAGGACTTGTTTTGCTTGTTTGGTATAGGTTCAATTGGTATTTCTGTTAAGTCTATTTCTGTAAACTGGGGAATCAACAAAATGATTACGATTTGGTTTTTGTAAAACGTTACCGCGATTTTAATATATTGGAATGTTTCGGGGTTAGGAATCATATCTACTTCTTCAGGAGTTAAGATGTTTCTCGTGAGAATACCTATAGTTTACTTGTCATTATTACTTGATCTATATCATCAATGTGGTTTTTCAATAAATTAATATCTAAATTGAGCTGGTAGACATATTGTATATATCTCATTTCTTCTTCTAAATTACTAAGTCGTTTATGTGTTGCGTTAGTATAATTATTTAAGTAGGTTTCTATTTTATATTGTTGGGTTGTTATATGTTTCGTAATATTTTTTATTTGATCAGACAAATCTTGGTTTATCTTGATTTGTTTGTTATCTTCATAAATGATATTCTTTATATTAAGATTTACATTATCAAGTTTCGTCTGTATTTTAAACGCATCTTCGCTGTCCATTGTACCAGCAATGAATTTAAGTCCCTGACCTAAAATATTAAACAGTGCTCTTTTAGTTTTAATGTGGGGTTTTAGAAAGTTTATTTTATTCTCTAAAAGATTGAAATTATGTTTTATAGTACTAAGCATTGGTCCTATAATCTCAGATTTGGGTTCTAATTTTTCTATATTCTTGTAGATTTGGTATTTGGTTACTTCATATTCGGTAATATTTATTAAATGTAGAACTTTAATGTGGTTCTTTATTAATTTCCTATCTCTTAGTTTAATAGGTATATATCCGTCGTTGTTGGTTATATCTTGTATCTCTATTTATTGCGTATAAATTTGCAGGAAGATGGTGAAGAGAATGAGTATAATTGGCCGCATCATCGTTTCCTGAAATGAGTTTGAAATTTGTTTCAGTTTCAGTTATGATTTTCATTTTGTTCTATTGTGTATTATTTAGCTTTTTCTGAAATTCTCTTTTTTTTTCTGACATGGGTTTTATAGTATTTCAGACCTGTCTTTACATCTTTAACGTGTTCCCTATCTATCAAATCTGTGTTGATTTTTCTATACTTCGAATGGTTCTTACCTCCTCTAATTTCTTTTATATAGTTAATACCTGGTTCTAATTCTACGTCACTTCTATCTTTGTTCAAAATACTTATAGTTTTCTCTTTTTTTTCAACCATACGTTTAAAAATATCTTCATATTCTTCATCTTTAACTTTTCCTTAAAGTCTAAAGGTTTATGGTGTGTAGTAGAATGTATTGTGTTATTATAGAACCCGTTTATTAAAAGCATTTGTTCTTCCATAGGGAGATGTTTTTTTGTATGTTTTAGTAATCTTAGAAGTTCATTAATAGTGTTATGAAGCCTTTCAATGTCTGCATTACTGTTATGATTTGAATTTGAAGTAAAATTAATTTCAATATTTTTTTCGTCTAAAAATTCTTTCATTAGTTTTGATTTCATTCCTAGTTCGTTGTCTGTCACTATTTTATTTATATTTCCATAAACACTAATGTATTTAAGTAAGGCTTTTCTGAATTCTGACTCCTTGCGACTGTCCATTTTAACGAACAAGGCAGTTTTACTAAACTTATCTATGATTGTAGCGAAAATAGGTTTATTTATTGTATAGAAAACATCTAAATGAATTATTTCGTTAGGTCTAGACGGAGTTTCTGTTGTTTTGTAAGGTACTTTAATAGGTTTTCTTTCATATTTTTCTAATATACAAATTTCACAGTTATTAATAAATTCTGTTATTTTATGTTTCATGTTAGGATAATAATAATCTTTTTTTTAATTCCTCGTACAGTTCATTTATCCCTCTATGATTATTTTCTTCATGTTTTTCTTTCATTACTTTTTCCAATTCTTCTTCATCTTTTATATCTTTTAATATTTTGCTACATCTAATTATTCTGTAACCCTTAAAATGATTGGAATATACAGTCTGAATTCTTTCAAAAATTTCGTTACTAACTAATATAGCGTTAATTACTTCTGGGCTAAAATGATTCTTGATGATTTGAACTAGACTTTCGTCATCTAAAGTTTTTAAAGTTCTTATTCCGATTATTTTACGTTTTTTGTTATAAATTTGCTTATTTTGTATATATGTTGACCCTGAAGTTAATTTATTTAATATTATTTGATTTTTATATAGATTAATAGGAGTTACCGTTTGTGTAATGTGATTTATTTTCGCTAAATTTTCACACGTGTTAACTTCTATTCTACTTAAAAAATCGGCTACCTTGTTTTCGTTGCCTTTTTTATAAAATATTTTGTAATTATATTCTCCTAACTGGAGTTTCCAACGTATAAGTTTACCGTTAGGTTCCTTCAAATTGTCTAACCAAACTAAGGGCTGGTGGTCTCTAAACAATCTAATTTCTCTCCCAAAAATATAGGGCCTGAATTGTTTAAAACACCAAACTATACTTAGAAGTTCTTTCTCAATAGTTGAGTAATTAACTTCGTGTTCATTCAGTGTGCGAGACACGTATGCAATTACTTTCTATATACTTTAAATCGTTAATGTCGATTTTTGCATTTTTTTTAAGTATTTTGTCATGGGTTTTGCAATGTCTGCGTAATTCATAATAAATTTCCTGTAATACCCAGATAAGCCTAAAAATCTCTTTATTTCCTTTTGTGTTATGGGAATGGTGTAATTTCTAATTATTTCTACTTTCTTCGCCCTAAAAATTCTACTTCTTTCCTTAAGAACTAGCATTTGTCTAACTGAACTTTTAATTTGGCCTGCTTAAGTTTCGAAAATATAGACTTTAAGTTCTTGATATGTTCTTCGAGTCCATTAGAGAAGACAATAATGTCACCCATATAGACCAAACATTTAGTTCCTATATGCTCCCTTAATACTATGTCCATAAGTCTTTGAAATGTACTTGGGGCGTTTTTCAGCCCAAATGGCATTCTACGGAATTCGTAATGTCCGTTATCGACAGAGAACGCAGTTTTTTCTACGTCTGATTCATTCATCTCTATTTGATGGAATCCACTCCTTAAATCGATTGTCGAAAAATAATTGCTTTTTCCCAATTTGTCTAATATTTCATCAATATTAGGAATTGGATAGCGGTCGTCCACTGTTTTTTCGTTCAGTTTTCTATAGTCGATAACCAATCTCCATTTGGTTTTCCCCGATGCGTCTTGTTTCTTGGGGACGACCCATACAGGACTATTGTAAGGGCTGGAGCTTGGTTGAATAATATGGTATTGTTTTCTAACATTTCTTGAATTTGTTTCTGTATTTCGACTTTATGAATGTATGGGTACCTATAAATTTTACTTTTAATTGGTGTATTGTCTGTGGTTTTTATGATGTGTTTTATTTCATTGGTAAAAGTAAGTGGTTCTAAATCACTAAATATTTCTTTAAATTGTTCTACTAGTTTCTTAAGTTGTTGTTCTTCTTCTATGTTGAGATGTTCTACTCTAATTTGTTGAATAAAGTTACTATTGAAATTTTGTTTGATTTCATAAGGTTCGACATTATTAAAGTCATATATTTCGGCTATTTCTGTTGTCCTAAAAGGTTTGCATAAGTTTAGTAAATGTGGTTTACTATCTGTATTTAGTATTTTGGTTCTTGCTTTAAAATTCTCGACATTACAAAGATCTTCTAAAACCGTTATATGTTCATTTAATTTAATTTTATTCATTAACGTTTCTCCTAATCTCTGTTCGACTGGAATTCTATAGTAATGTTCCCCTGGATCTATTTGATATAATGTATTCTCCTTAGTATGGTTAAAATTTAATTTTATTTCAGTATTGTTTATTTTAATCCACTTGTTTTTAACGGGTGATTTTTTTGAGGTTAGGATTTTCATGCATTAGTATTTGACAGATCACGCGGGATTTCAGACATGGTGTCAAAGAGAAAGATGCTCAGTATGCTTTGACATTTCATCATGAATAGACTTACTAACGAGCAACGCTTGCAAATCATTGAATTTTATTACCAAAATCAGTGTTCGGTTCGAAATGTGTTTCGCGCTTTACGTCCGATTTATGGTCTACATAATCGACCAAGTGAGCAAACAATTAATGCGATTGTGACCAAGTTTCGCACTCAGTTTACTTTATTGGACATTAAACCAACCACACGAATGCGTACAGTGCGTACAGAAGAGAATATTGCGTCTGTTTCTGAGAGTGTTGCTGAAGACCGTGAAATGTCGATTCGTCGCCGTTCGCAGCAATTGGGTTTGTGTTATTCGACCACATGGAAGATTTTACGCAAAGATCTTGGTGTAAAACCGTATAAAATACAGCTCGTGCAAGAACTGAAGCCGAACGATCTGCCACAACGTCGAATTTTCAGTGAATGGGCCCTAGAAAAGTTGGCAGAAAATCCGCTTTTTTATCGACAAATTTTGTTCAGCGATGAGGCTCATTTCTGGTTGAATGGCTACGTAAATAAGCAAAATTGCCGCATTTGGAGTGAAGAGCAACCAGAAGCCGTTCAAGAACTGCATCCCGAAAAATGCACTGTTTGGTGTGGTTTGTACGCTGGTGGAATCATTGGACCGTATTTTTTCAAAGATGTTGTTGGACGCAACGTTACGGTGAATGGCGATCGCTATCGTTCAATGCTAACAAACTTTTTGTTGCCAAAAATGGAAGAACTGAACTTGGTTGACATGTGGTTTCAACAAGATGGCGCTACATGCCACACAGCTCGCGATTCTATGGCCATTTTGAGGGAAAACTTCGGAGAACAATTCATCTCAAGGAATGGACCGGTAAGTTGGCCACCAAGATCATGCGATTTGACGCCTTTAGACTATTTTTTGTGGGGCTACGTCAAGTCTAAAGTCTACACAAATAAGCCAGCAACTATTCCAGCTTTGGAAGACAACATTTCCGAAGAAATTCGGGCTATTCCGGCCGAAATGCTCGAAAAAGTTACCCAAAATTGGACTTTCCGAATGGACCACCTAAGACGCAGCCGCGGTCAACATTTAAATGAAATTATCTTCAAAAAGTAAATGTCATGGACCAATCTAACGTTTCAAATAAAGAATCGATAAGATTTTGCAAATTTTATGCGTTTTTTTTTTTTAAAAAGTTCTCAAGCTCTTAAAAAATCACCGTTTATAATTGATTTCTGTATCATACTTTAGTAATACATACATATATCATTTCCTATCAACCCGTCATATTTATCGTGAAAGTTGTAAATAAAAAATTCTAATTTATCTGTTGAGTTTCCAAATTCTGGGAAACAATCTATTACTACCTTTTCTGTTATTATAGTCTCCTTGTTAAGTGATCTTAAGGCTATTGGTTTATCTAATTTAACGAGAGAATAATTCTTAAATATTTGAGGGTTAACTATCGATTTCGAAGCACCGGTATCTATTAAGAATTTTTTGTCCTTAATAGTTATGTAGCATAGTTTGTTGGGGCTGGTTCCGGAAAATTTCCGATATCGATGGCACACTGATGGTTGACATCCATTGGCTCAATTTGGTTGTTTATATTCGATGATTGTTGACTATTCTGGTAAGGCTTCTGGACTTTAGTGTTAACATTAGGATTATTGTTGTATGGATTAGGAATCTGGTTGTGATTATTGTTTTGATAATTATTATTAAAGGGGGTGTGTCCCGGATTTGAGTATCCTGTATTTGGATTCTGGGGATAAAAATTACTTGGATTGGGATTTCTATAATTAAAATATCTATTATTTGGGTATTTAAAGTTACTATAAAGATTATTATTAAAATTTCCAGAATTTGAATTTCCTGCGCTAGGGGTCTTGGAGACAAAATTCTGATTTCGTGATTGTGGATTTCTTTGAGTTTGTTCCCTTTTTGTGTTAAAATTTATATCATTTCTGTAATTTACTCTGTTATTAATTATAACCCGAACTCGAATGGAAAGTTTTATTATTTTCTTTGGTGCGATCAGACTGCATAAAATATGCGTATCCTGCTTCGTGCAAGATATTTATGGCTTCCTCTAAAGTCTTGGGGTTCCTACAATAGAGCAATGATCGCATTGGCTCTGGTAATTTGGCTTTGAATATGTGCAAGGCCGATTGTATATTTTGAGAAATGTTGACTTCGGAAGATGCACTATTTGCGTCAAAGATTTGTTTTGTTTTATTGTTAAGCCTTCTTAGTGTGGATTTAATTTGATTATAAAATTCTACGCTATTATTTATAAATGTAGCTCTATTAGTTATTAATCAAAATTGTCTTTATTTCATTCCATGTAGTTACATGGTTATTTATTTCGACAACTTCTCTAGCCCTGCCTTTTAATTTAGCTTTTATTTTATCGGAAAATATACTCTGACTGAGTGCATCGTACTTAATTAAAAGTGGGTGGATCTTATCAATAAGATCCAAGAAATTTTGGAGATCTTGATATTCTCCTGAGAATTCTGGTAACCCAGATAGGTATTTAAGTGGATCAATTGTGAGTGAAAGTGTAGTAGCCATATTATTTTCCGGTGAAGAAAGGTCTACTGAAGATGGTTTACCACGAGGTTCTAAATCTAATTGGAATTGGTTTACAATTTCGGTTATTGCGCCTGACTGACTTTTTAATTTATTAAGGTCTTCTAGTGGGCTCGACATGTATGTAGATAGAGGAAATAAGTTTACATTTAAATTATCAAAGCACCATTAACCATTAACGTGTATTAAATAAAATAACGTTCACAAAAAAAAAAAAAAAATAAATACCAAAAAAAAATTTTTTATATATGCATATGTATGAAAAAGAAATAATTAAACGTAATAAAAAAAAAATATTTCACCATCTTCACCATCATAATAAAACTTGCTTATTGATCTTCTTGTTCCGTAGGTATAGGTAGTTACAGTTGAAGTTGAAATTAAAGTTGAAGTTGAAGTAGATGAGTTGGATACTTAGATCTGCTGATGTTTCTTGTTGTAATTTTTTGAGTTCTCTTTTTTTTTTTATTGAATATCTATTTTGTATTATATTACAAAATTTTTCCACAGGAGTTGTTCGATTTTTGTACTCCTTTTTTTTTCTCTTTTTCGTAGAGATAAAAGTGCCACTGATTATTTGTTAATGTATTTTTTTTTCCTCTTTTTCGTAGAGATAAAATACCACTGAGTAGCAAGTACTTAGTTCTTTTGTCAAAATAAAAATTTTTTTCTCGGATTATTTATGGTGTTTTATTTTTTTATTTTTTTTTTTCGTGGTATATCCTACCGACTACGCCAGAAACGAAAATGAATGTGCATAAAAAAAAAAATAAAAGGTACACAATTTTTAATTATGAATCTTTATTAAAACAAAGGAATCGAACTACCCGTGACAAGACTAAATCGAGAACTGGCTAATTGAAATTAAAATTATTTCCACAAGATATGCAGAGTGCATACCTTGCAGTTATTTGTAAGCTTATGTGGAGCGATAAATATTATTGTGACACAAAATATGCAAAGTGCATATTTTGTAATTAGAACGAAGTTCTTTATTTCTAAGGAATTATGAGGCAAAATATGCAATGTGCATTGGAAATTATTGGAAATTATTTATCTCTCCACTTCACTTATATAATATTTATATGAGGGGTTGTGGTTGATGCTATAACTCTTAGTCTCGTAGCTGGTATGTTGACTGGTTGACCAGCAGTATAAATGTTAAGGAACTTCAGCGTTGATTTCCTTGGCTTATGACACCTAATAAAAAAAAAGTCTATGGGTAAGGAAATTTTTGCTTATTCTTACCAAGTGATTAGGAAGTCCAAGTTCTGAGTGTTTGAATGGTAGCCTCCTTATAACGAGTGATTTCTTAAGAGCTATCGGAAATTAAAAACAAAACAAAAAAAAAACACATTAAATTCAAAAAAATGCATAAAATCTTTATTTGAATCGATAGTACGGTCGATTTAATTTAATGTTTGAAGATTATTTCATGCAACTGTTGGCCGCGGCTGCGTCTCAAATGGTCAATATCCGCCTAGTCCAATTTTGGTATACTCTTTCTAACATTTTCGCCGGTATCTCACGAATAAATTCTTCAATATTGGCTTCCAGTGTGTCAATAGCAGCCGGCTTGTCGCTATAAACATGAGTTTTAACATAGTGCCACAAAAAATAGTCTAGAGGAGTTAAATCGCACGACCTAGGCGGCCAATTGACCGGCCACAAATGTGAAATAAACTGTTCACCGAACTTGGTCCATTGTTACGCATGCTGGGTAGCATGTGACATCGTCTTGTTGAAACCACATGTCATGCAAGTCAAGCTTTTCCATTTTGCGCAAAAAAAAAGTTTGTTATTATCGCACGGTAGCACTCCCCATTCACAGTAACGTTGCGATTCGCATCATCTTTGATTCCCAATGATTCCACCAGCCCATAATCCGCTCCAAACATTGACTTTTCTGGATGCATTGGTAGCTCTTGCAAGGCTTCTGGCTGCATTTCATTCCAAATACGGCAGTTTTGCTTGCTTACGTATCCATTCAACCAGAAATGAGCTTCGTCGCTGAACAATATTTTTCGATAAAAAGGTGGATCTTCGCAAACTTTTCAAGAGCCCATTCACCGAAAATTCGGCGTTGTGGTAGGTCGTTCGGCTTCAATTCTTGCACCAGCTGTATTTTAAAAGGCTTCACACCTTAATCCTTCACCAAAATTTTCCACGTAGTGAAGTAACAGAAGCCCAATTCCCAATTGCTGCAAACGGCGCCGAATCGATAATTAACGGTCATTACTAACATCGCACTCTACTTAAGCGTGTTGGTGGTTTAATGTCCAATAATGTAAATTTGGTGCGAAATTTAGTCACAATAGCTCGAATAGTCGCCTCAGTAGGTCGATTAAAGGGACAATAAAATGGAAGAATCGCGCGATGAACTTTCTTAACAGAGCACGCATTTTGATAATAAAATTCAATAATTGCAAGCACTGTTCGTTTGTAAGACGATTCATGGTTAAATTATAGACCAAACCGAAAATGTTTGACAGTGACACAAAACACGAAACGTGCGTGAGCTGTCAAAACCAGTGTGCTAAAAAGAAAATAGCAAAAAAATCACACAATTTTTAGAACATTTTTAAGAACAAATTGGGTACGCCAACTTTAAGTTTTTGTTATTGTACGAATGAAAATTATATTTCCAAAAAAACTATTGAGCTGTTTTTGGGATATCGAATTTTCCAAATAAAAAATGCCTTTTTTACAAAAGTTCAAAAAATATTTTTTTTTATTAAGTTTTGAAATGCAATGTTTTTTTTTTACTTTTTAGAAGCATCTCTATAAAAAATTTCATTAAAATCCGATATGTCGATAATGAGAAATTCAAAATTAGAAAAAGATAGTTCTATGGTAGGAAGAAATGATATGAGTATCTACCAAGTTTAATGCCAATAGGCCGAGCTGATTAGGCTGTAGTCGAACAGACAGACAAACAGAATTGCGAGACCAACTTTTTTAGTGTTCGCTATCATCGTAATGCCAACTTTTATCAAAATCTCGAGTTCGATTTTTTTTCCGAATACATAACTTGCCTTATAGTATCTACCTATAAGTCGCAAGTTAAAAAGTGTTTGAAATCTATAACAAGATTGCATATCAGCACCATAATTGTTGTCATAACTGGGCACTGTCTTATAGGCAAACACGCAACAAGGCTTGACGTTTATTCAAACGATTATTGCAGAAGCTGTATGGACGAGGAAAAGGTAGAATCAGTTCTTCATCTTCTATACCTTCTATGCTCTATGCCTCTATCTAATTAATTATAGACATGTATAGTCTCTCCCACTTCATCAGGACCTCCAAATGGTTCGACGAGTAGGGAGAAAATCTCTAGATTCATGTGGTATTATAAGACCAACTATGGTGTAATTGTGTCAGCTGCATCAACCACATCGGTAACAGTCGCAGTAGTATGCGTCAAAATTTCTGTTTTCTGCCCATCCCATTCCATTGCTTAGAGTCTGGGCCTAAATTGGAACACTCCTTCCATTTCTCTAGGTCGCAGACAGTGTTGTTCCTCTACGTGTCGACTTTGATTGTCTACATTAATGCGTAGACAATTGTGTCGACAATATAGACAATGTCGACTATGATGTCGACAATGTAGACAATGAAGACAAAGCATGCCAGCCAATCTGTCATCTGTCATTCTTGATTTCTCTGTCACATTGTTTACTTCGTTTAAGAAAATTTCAGGTGTTGATTTGAGTTTTTATTCAAATATTGGTCGACGAAAAAATAAAGGTTTCGATCAACTAGGTTTTCTTTTAATGGAAAACAGTAACAAATATTTATTTATTTATTTAAGCTTAATTCAAGCCTGTTACTTAAAACTAAACAAAAAAATTTAAAATTAGATAAATAATAATAGTAATAATAGGTTTGGGTGGAAAGTTGGGTCGGGAAATAAAGGTATAATTATTGGAGAGCATTTTTAAGGGCAGTTTTTGAACTACTTAAATCAAAAATAGTTGAGTTGTTAGCACTTCTAAGCATTCTTGTAAGTGGTTAATTTAGGCCGTACTCGGTTCGGTGAAGGGGTATCCAGAACAGTGGTATCGATCTGAGGCGAGATTGATTAGTGTTTTGCTTTATTTTGCGTAGCAAGCCTACGCAGTCGATACCTCCAGATAATAACTGGTGTAAAAATAGAAGGTCAGCATTATCTCGACGTACTCTTAAGGTCTGTAAATTTATAAGTTTAAGACGGTTTTCGTAGGGCGGGAGTCTGAATGGGTCGTCCCATCCGAGGCCGCGCAAACAAAATCTTATAAATCTGCGCTGAACGGCTTCAATGCGCTGAATGTGGACATGATAATAAGGTGACCAGGCGGGAGAGGCATATTCTAGAAGAGGACGTACAAAAGAAATGTATAAGGATTTTGTGACGTAGGGATGTGAAAATTCCTTGGACCAACGCTTTACGAATCCTAGAGTTGAATTAGCCCTGTTAATAATAGAATCATAATGAGCTCGAAAATTTAGCTGATTGTCACAAATAACTCCTAAGTCACGAATAGATGTGACAACCGAGACTTGGTCATTATTCAAGAAATAATAACGCTGGGGGAGAGGGGGGCGTTTTCGAGAATAAGTAATGACTTGACACTTACTGACGTTAAGTTCGAGAAAATAATGACGGCACCAGGTAAGGAAATTATTTAGGTCGGTTTGTAGTTGCTGGGTATCTGCTGAGCATGTAATATGTTTAGAAATACGCATGTCATCAGCGTAAATCTCCAGGTCAGATCCTACTAAAGTAAGCTCAACGTCGTTTATACTTAACAAGAAGAGAAGGGGGCCAAGGTGACTACCTTGGGGAACGCCTGATGTTGAGCGGACAGGGTTGAAGTACTTCCTCTGAACAAAACAGTGCCTATGCGATCACATAAATAGGACTGGACCCAAGATAAAAACGGAGATGGGAATCCATATGATTTCAATTTGAAAATAATTATATTGTGAGCGATCCTATCAAATGCTTTGCTGAAATCAGTTGCAACTGCATCAATTTCGTAACCTAATTCCATGGCACAAATAGTATATTAGATACAAATTGAGTAAGATTAGATGTAGTTGATCTACCTTTAAGAAAGCCATGTTGCTTATCAGAAAAGAGTGATTCACAATGAAGAAGTAAATAATCGTGAACTAAACTCTCGAATAATTTAGGAATACATGAGAGCTTTGCTATCGGCCTATAATTTGAGACATCACTCTTAGATCCTTTTTTATGTATAGGGATAATGAAACAATCTTTCCATCGATTGGGAAACACACCGCAAGAAATAGATAGTTGAAATAGAGCAGTGAGTGGTTAAGCAAGTTTAGAGATGCATTTTTTAAGAACAATAGGAGGAATACCGTCAGGACCCGATGAAAAATCGTCCTTAAGCTGGCGAACCTTGTTAATCACTGATAATTGACATACATATATTAATCGATGTCAAAGAGGTCTAGGCACAACCATTCATATAACTAAAAAAACCCAAGTCTACTTCAGAGTTATTAGAAGAAAATGCTTGGCCAAAAAAATCGGCGAAGTAGTTAGAAATAGTTTTAGGATCAGCAGATGAGGCATTGCAGTAGTTCAAGGTGGAGGGATAACCATCTGACTTTCTTTTAGAATTAATAAATTGAAAAAAGTGTTTTGGGTTCGAGATAAGATCAGATTGAGTTTGGATGAGATGATTTGAGTAGAGTGACTCAAACAAGCCCGAAAAGTTGTAGAAGGCTACCATGTAATTGGAAAGATCATTGTCTGATTTTGACCTGAGAAATTTTTTCCATAGGATATTTCTTCTGTTACGAAGAAGGCGAAGTTCTTTGGTGTACCAACAAGGAGAAGCTGTAAAATTCTTCTGAGGCATAAGTGGTGTGGATTGTTCAAAGCAGGTTTGTATAAGAGCGTAAAAGGTGGTTATAATAATTTCAATATTCGAGTCCATAGTGATAAAGTCGAAGTTAAGTTTACCAATCAGCTCGTTAAGTTTATCAAAGTTACTTTTACGGAAATTGTATTTTTGCGATGTGAGAGAGTAAGAACGAATGTTTTCGCACTCAAAGGCAAAAGTAACTGAAATGGGTGGGTGGTGGTTGTCCAGTTTTGATAGGATGTGTTTATTTACAATTACTTCAGTATTAAGAGCATTTGTTGAAAAAACCAAGTCTAATTGTCTTTCCAAATAATTTTTTACTCCACTTGTCTGGGCAAGATTGGAAGACAGGAGTCTATCAACAAATAAAATTTCTTTTTCAGATATTGCATTGGTAGAAACATAATAGGTCTCATCTTCAGAAATTTCCCATACTAGACGGGGAAGGTTAAAGTCACCTACTAAAATTATATCATCTTCGGAGTCAATATGATCAACCACATAATCAATTGCATCTACTAAGATTTCATATGCAGTAGTAGGCTGGGAGGGGGGTATATAGCAGCACAATAAATAAAGGAAATATTTGGATACACGGACTTTTACACAAATTATTTCAAGGTTTAGGATATTAGGTATGATAAACAGCGATGAGTCCCAATTAGAATTTATTGCCAGGAGAACACCACGGCCTGATGAAGAGTTACCATCTGAGACAAGGATATCCTTACGATAGACGCTAAAATCAGAGGTAAAAAGTTCACTGCTATTAATATCCGGTGTCAGATTTGTTTCAGTAAGGGCAAATATGTCAACAGGGAGTTTTTGACAATTTAGGTAGATGTCAGAAGTTTTCGTGCGCAGACCCCTTACATTTTGATAGTAGACAGTTAGGAACTTAGGCTTAGGAGGTTTTAAGAAATGACTATCAGGAACGAAAGGGATTTCTTGGGCGATTTCTATGTAGTTGGGAATTATTATTATTACCATATGAAGGATGTGGAGGGTGGAAAGTCTGGGAATGAGCAAAGCGATAAGGATTTTTTGTTTTTGGGTGATTTGTGTGTTATTGGGAAGTATTATTGCTAGAAGAAGGTTGTGGTGGGCTAAGAGTCTGGGAATGAGGGAAGTTAGGATGTTTAGGCATTGGAGTTGGAGTTTGGTTATGATTAGTTGAAAAAGAATTATAATCATATTGTTTGAAAAACTTAGGTCTAGACATAATATTAAGATTTTTTGATGCTCGATTGATCCAGGGCGTTATAGTCATTCCATCGATTTTAAGAATCTTACCGTCATTGAGAAAAAGCCATTCATATTTGATTGGAATTTCTATTTTGAATGATCGAGGTCTTTTCAGAATGAGCTGAACTTGTATGTCAGATATACCATATTTGTTACTGAAAAAGTTCTGTATCGAAGAAATATCTGTTTTATTTGGAGCGCCTTTCAAGTAAAAAGAGGATGAAGATATCCGATTAGGTGTGTTCAGTCGTTTGAGACGGTTTTCCCATTCAAGTTGCGTCCAGGTTGTTCCAAACTTATTGATAATGGAAGAGTTGACTAAAGTTGAGTTGTTGGATTTGGATATTATTGAATTAGTATCTTCAACAGTGTTGTTTATATTGCTGGAGTTGGCAGTATTAGATGAATTAGAGGTTTCTTCGCTTGGGAATTTAGGAATTAAATCCGTATTAGCATTAATTTTAGAGGAAGTAGCGGTGGTTGTTTGAATTGGGTGTACGGCAACTTGCAATTCATCTAATAGAGTGTTGCTTATTGGTAAGTTAGATGGTGCAAAAGATGGAGCGGGTCTACTAGATATGATTTTAAGTTCTTCCAGGATATCATTCATTACTTTTTTCATAGCAGTAGAATCATCCAAGAGATAATTAATAGTGTGATGAATACTTTGTGAAGACTCTGAAAAATTCGTAATGCTTGTGTCAATTTTCTGAAGAAGTGAGTAAACATTCGAAGAGGTTTCATTTGATGAGGAGATGAGTGCTTGGATGGTCGAAAATGAATTGCAAACCGATGTGGAGGATTGATGAGGTGTTGAGACAATGGTTTGTCTTATTGTTGAGTTTAGGTCATTCGTGCAACTTGACATTGCGTTTGTTATGTAGTCGCAGTGGTCGGAAATGAGCATGCTTGCTTGTCGGTGTTCTTGATCAAATTTAGCTTCTAAGGCTGAGACTGTTTTAATTAGTGATGATAATTTATCGTTGTTACAGCCGATGGCCAGTAGAATATGAGCTAAAGATATGGTTTTGCATTTTTCACAAAGATACCAGAATGTTTTTAAATATGCATTGAGATAAGTTCTTGCATTTCTGCTCAAGCCTACACAAACTGGATGAAAAGATTTTCCACAAATTCCTTTACATACGAACACACTAGCCTTTACCTCAGTAACAGTGCAGTTTGGATGCGCACATGTAGGCATTTTGTCGATTTTAAATAAAAATTAATTGTTGTTTTATTTTATTTGTTTGTTTGTTTTAAAATTCTGGAAATTATTTTGCAGAAAATTTTTGTTCGTAGTGTACTTTCTTTAGTCTATGCAATATGAACAAAAAGCTCAAAATGGTTCGTGTCTATGCTGTGCTTTGATAACAATAAATGACAGCTGATTTTGTTGTAGTTGGCAAAAGAAGAGATCGATATGTGAATATTCGTCAGCTGTTTGACTTGATTGCAAAAACTTGCCGATGATGTTGTTTTTGTTGGTAAAAAAGAATCAAATATATGTACGTATTTGAAGTATCAATATGACTAGCGGCAGAACATCTACTAAAAAAGTACTCACCGGGAGAGATGAGACAAAAGACCAGTTTCGAGCTGCCTGGGTAGGTACTTTAGATGATATGTTGATGGCCTCAACAGGTTGACAAGATGCAGTGAATAGGCTCAGGAAAAAATTGAGAAATGTTTTTTTTTTTTTATTTTGTGTGTAGTTTCAATTGTTTTGCTTCGTTATTGCAGAACATAAACAAATAAAAATTGCACTCACCAGGGAGGATGAGGTAAAAAAAGTTTGGCGAAGTGGAAGAGTGACAGAGATGAAATGATTTCAATTATCACTCAATAAGAAATAGGTATAAGTAAATTTCGATGATTTAGTTCGTTTATATTTCACAAATGAATTTATTTTATTTAATGAAAAACAACTCACTCGCGATGAATTAAAAAACCAACAAATATTGATTAATGGAACTAAATCAGTAAATGATTTTTAAAAATTAAATATTTAATAGTCTTTAAAAAAAAAAAATAATAATCGCAGAGGAAAAAAAACACAGTCTTAGATCGGAAACCAGGGATCGGGTGTTCATATGTAGCATATTGTACAGTGTGCAACAAAAATCTACAAAATACTGCAAAAAGCCGTCTTCGCAGCCAAAGGTAAATAAAAATTTGATAAAAAAACCATATTCATATCCTAATAATAATGCCTTCACATTCGTTTACGAAAGGAATGCCTGTAAGCAATCCCAATCACCTGCGACATCTGAATCCGGCGATGTCTCTATGATTGTTTTGATTGATGGCAGTGATTTTGGCTCGAGCTCTGATTTATTAGACGAAACATAATCACCCATGTTCTGATTTTCGTGCCGAATTGAATTCGTTATCGAAATTGATTTTCGTACGGATTTGAAAACGGTGTTCTTAATTTCGTACGAATTTGCCTTGAGGTGGTATCAACATTCAAACAGGTTTTCTGTTTGAATTCAGCTTTCAGTAGTCAACGAGAGTGACACGTTAAACGTTAAAAACATAAACTAAAATAAAAACATTGAAATACATATTTCATTTTTTTCGTTAAATTAATTTTAAATTTTTTCAAATGGATTTTGTGATGTTACTTCATTTAATTGAAGAAGATGAAGACAATCGCCGGAACCAGCTTCTAATGACGCGAAGGTTTCGCCGAAAGTTAAGAGACCATTCCAATGTAATGGAAATGGAAGAACGAATGTTAGTTTATTTGTTTATTTTGAATAAAATTTTGTAACTATTCTGATATTCTGAAGGTTTATTCAACACTTCAGACTTAATAAGGATCCTTTTATGTACGTAATGGATGAAATTCAAGATTTTTGGACTATAAATACAAGGACTATTCCATCAGTTATAAAACTTGCGGCATGTCTTCGATTTTTCGCAGAGGGTGGATATCAGCGTAGTATTGGAAACGATTTTAATATCGGATTAGGAAGAACAACTTATTGCAAAGTTCTCAAGGATTTCGTTATCATCGCAGAGGAGCATTTGTGTTCTAAGTGAATTAAAGTAGAGACAAGTGAAGAAAACGTTCGAAAGACAAAACAAGCTTTTTTTTTGATAGAACTGAATTCCTGGAGTAATAGGTTGTGTAGACGGTACACATGTGCGAATAGTACAACCGGAAGAGGATAAGCATTTATTTTATAATCGAAAAGGATACTTTAGCCTCAACGTTATGCTTGTAAGAAGTTAAATTTATCTTAAGAAATGGAATTTTTAACAATACATACATTTAGATCTGCGATGATAAAATGCGGATAATGGCAGTAGATGCAACACATCCAGGATCTTGTAATGATGCAGCCATCTGGACTAACAGTGTGATGCGAGCCTATTTGCTGCAAAAGTACCAAAACGGTATCAGAAACACGTGGATTTTGGGTGATTCAGGTTATGGGCTGGAATCCTTTCTTATGACACCTTATAGATCTCCAACCGAAAATAGCCCAGAACTTCGGTACAACGAAAAACACATGAAGACTAGAAATGTAGTTGAGCGAACAAATGGGGTATTAAAAATCGCTTTCCCTGTGTTTTAGAACATAGGGTTCTGCACTTCACTCCTCAGAAAGCAGCACAAATTGTAAATGTAGTATATCATCGTTACACAACATATGCCTATACTTCAAAGTTCCAGAACATGGATCTTATCAGAATGACGATGTTTCTGAAGCAATGGAATTGGAAGATGTCCCTTCAGCTAGATATCAAGAAGCAATCAGTAAGTATAAGAAATTCAATAAAAAATAGTTTTGTTTAAATTACATTTAATACATAAACGAATTAAAAAATATCAACAAAACAAAATAATACATATGTATGTGTTTGTACATATTTCTCTATTAAATCTAAAATTAATAAGAAACAACAAATTAAATACATAAATAAAAATTAAGTCTTCTTCATGTCATTAATAATAATGATTTATTGTGTCTTAAGAGCTGGAATAATATTTCTTCACTGATAACATATCGTCGCTGTAGATCGATTACCTCGTAACCCAGAAAAAATCGATTTTTAGGTAATGATGCAATTATATTGTGAAAAAAATTCCGGGTCTAATGAAAAATATCCTGTGAACCTAAAAACTATAATTGCAGAGCCACGCGCATAATAAACAACACGTCTCTCATTGCCTCTCATTGATTTGATAATAAGTTTTTTGTCTCTCCTGAAAAATCGACTTTTCTGGGTTACGAGGTATTTGATCTACAGCGATGATATACCGATTTAGTTTTAATTTTTCTTTCTGATAAGAATTTTTTTGTTCACATTCTTTTTTTAAATGTTCCTCCATTTTGTGGTTATGATCCCTTTTTTCAATTCTTTTTGATCTTCGTGAAGTTTCTCGATTGCACGATATGGTTTTTTTAAGTTACCTGCAATTTCATTGTTTTGAATAGCGATTTCACTAAGTTTTTTTATTTTTTCTTGATGGAAGTTTTCTTTTATCGTTATTTGCTTCTCTATTAAGTCCTGAGTATTGGTAGCAGCACGCTTCCTAGCTGATCTTGGCAATTCAAATGAGCTACAGTACGCACTCGATTTACGCAACCCTCGATTCGTGCAACTCCTCGATTTTGGCAACTCTAAATTTGTAGTACGTCTTGACTCTATAAGTGCAACTTTTCGAAAATGCTACCTCGATTTGTGCAACTTCTTATGTGTATTCAACTGTTTTTTATTTGATTCTGTATTCCTGCCGTTAATTTACAGCTAGTTTGTCTGTACGAAATTCCATGTAAAAATAACACACAAACACATAAAATGTATCTGTGTTTATTTGAATGGGTTGCAATTTCATAAGTGTCTACGGAAAATTTGTGCAGGATGGGTGTAACAAGAAAAATTACAAAATTGTCTATTATTGGATTGGTTTCACAAAAACGTTGAGTCATGTGGTAATTGTGATGATCCAGTAGAAATTGAGAGCGCTGATAAAGGTGAAGGTGAAGCTGAGTCGGACCCCACTTTATTAAAAATTAAATCAGAAGATGCAGTTCGATCCTTACATATGTTTGCAATGGGCCGAAGAGAAGAACACTCCAATAGAAGAGATTTTATTGCTACAAAAAATAAAAGAGAGGGCAGTTTTAAAACACATAAATTTGCAAAAAACTCAAACTAAAATATCTGACTTCTTTAAAAAAAAATTTTAATATACATACATATATTCTGTATTCATTCATCACTTATTAATTTTTGTGTAAATTTTCGTATTTATTAATAATATTTTCAAAAATAATTGTTTGTTTTGGTTTCACTGAAGTTATTTCATAACTTGTCGTTATCTATAAGAAAACAAGCTATTTCAACTATAATTTGTATCGAAAAAAAATACAACCCAGTAAGTGCAACAACCTCGGTTATTGCAACTGCCCCGATTTCTATTAGTTACGTAAATCGAGTTTGTACTGTACTTCTTTCCGCTGGAACCTTTGATATTGATATACATATGTATGTATCAGGGTTTGTAGCATGAGAATAAATTTGTGAATTATTCACCTCCGAATAAATAAACTCGTAATCAGTACAACATTCATTACGATTATTTGCATTTGCATTGAGTTCGGCCGATGGAGATCTACACCTAACGGATGTTGGCAAAGGACTATTGAGGTGAGCTGTTCCATTTGAGAAATAATTTGCTTACACCTCCAATTGCATTTACAGCTTTGTGCATACATACCTAAAATACGAATCACTTTCTCTTCTAGCGGAGAAATTGGCAATTGTTTGTTGGGTCCACCTCCCGTTCCGTCAATTTCTTTTTTATTTTGTTGTAAATTTTTTTTTAAATTGACTTTGTAGTCGGACCACACCTGTATGGTAAACAGATGTTAATTTTTTAGATAATTCTCAACATTTTTTTTTTTTTTGTTACCTTTTTCTATCCTCCGATATCTCTACACGGAGGCCCGAGGCTGTTTAGTTCCCTAGTGATTTCGGACCACAAACCATCGAAATCCAAAGTCCTATTGCATGTTTTGGTGAAACCTCTCGCCAAATCGGGATACTCCTTCATAAAGTGTACGAGAGCTGTAAATTGTGCGTATTTAGTGTATCTTCCCCTTCAAATACGACAAAAAATTAGTTTTTACAAATATATTTTTCAAATTACTTACATTTTTATATTTACGAATTCAAATTCTCCAGACAAAATCGAAACGAAATGATAACGTCAAAATAATGAGTTTCGTTAAATTCGGTTGTTTTTTAGAACACACTCAATTCACAAGTATTGAAAACGACTAGAATTTCAGAGCACCGTCTTTTTTAAAACGAAAGTATTATTTTCGTAAACGAAAATCAGAACAGGGGTGAATAAAAAAAATTGAATGTCTACGTTGTCTACATTGTTGACATTGACATGTAGACAATCACGAATTGTATACGTTGAATTGTCTACACGTAGACAATCGTGTAGTCTACATTTTTTGTCAACATGGAACAACACTGGTCGCAGACGCCAACAACCTTTACAATAGATTGAAACTCCATAATTCCTTATTACTGGGAACTGAGAGCATGATCTTAGATACAAATTCGCCGACTTGTCTAAAATACTTCTTATAATATCTTAAATTATGTACTATATTATTCGTACATACACAAAAAAACACATTCTTAAATTAAACAAACAAAAAAAATGCTTTAGAATGAAATAAAAAAAATATGCTCCTCAATTTGGTTAGAACAAAATTTCACAATGGGAGGTTTTATGTTTATTAATAGTGTTATTTGCCTCAAATGTTTTGGCCTACTTCACTTACTGCCCTTACCATATTCTTTTATTATCTTCTTCATAAACAGCACGCCGCCGTATAAAAATAATATACATACATTCTGAGGATAAGAAATTGAAAGATATACAACCTCCGGCATTAGCATTTCTAAGCCATTTTCCTAGAAAGTTATGTTTTTAAATTGTCCAAATCCATTCGACTTGATGAATATTTCAATTTGCATGAAATTGAGAACAGGAATGCTACTCTCCTTGATAGCTTGGTATATTTTCTTCTTCATAACACTCATTTCCGTTGTTTACAATATAAATAAGCATCACTTATGAATGTCGTTAACGAGATTTATTTAAGGTTCATGCTAGACGTAGTTTTGACGTTTAATTGAGAGTCAGATATTAGTCACGCAAAAACACAATAATTTCAAAATAAATGCTCAGATTCGCAAAACAGAAACTAAGTGGTCCTTACTTATTCAGAAACTAATGGTCGACTATCATCAGTTATATTGTCGAGTGGAAAAGTACAATAATTGAGCTTTGCGTTAAATAAGAGTTTATTGATATTTTACCAGGGTGTAGGCACTTTATCACAGGAAAACAGTTTGGCGTCCCGCACTTTAGTTCAGTGGTTTGTGCCTTTTTGCTCCGTTATTTAATTATTTTAAATTGGCTTTGTCCCCGTCTTCATATTGTGATTGCTGTACCTACATTTTTATTTCCAAACTTTTATTTAGTATAGTGATTTAAGTTTTATAGAGAATTAAATCATTATCTTATAACTAAAATTAATTAAAAAATTTGTGTGCCCTACACATACAATATACATAAACAAGGTGAATCACCCTATCATATCCAAACAGATTTCCGATCATGTCGCACCAACTTGGCAATCATTCCGGCGCTTAGCTACTCGCCTCTAACAGACTGGAACCACCGGACTGGTCGTTCAGACGAGAATATCGCGGCTTTGACTAAAGAACACGTTTTAAAACCGGTATGGTATTTTAAAAAATTCTTGGAAAACCTTGTTAATGAATTTAGCGGGACTATAAATGAGGCCTATGAACTCAGTTGTCCCCTTAAACCCATTAAAAAGCAGAAGGATGCTCCATGGTGGAACAATAATCTGTCAAAACTAAGATCCAAGGTAAGGAAGCTCTTCAATAAAGTAAGGAATACTGGAGAGTGGCATAACTACTCTGCAGAGTTGACCAAATATAATGGCAAAATAAGGAGAGCTAAGAGGAATAGTTTTGCGAATTTCTATGAGGGCATTACATCGACACCTGCAGCAGCAGGTTATTTTTGGCTTTAGCCAAAGATAACACATTAACCTCTTTGGCACTTCGTTAGGTAGTTTCACGGAAAACGAGGAGAAAAGGTCAACCCTATTGCTAAATACCCATTTTCCAGGCAGCTTACCAATGGTAGAGAGAATACCTCTAAGGCCTAACAGGGAAGACTGGAAGATAGCCTCGAATATTTGTCCAGGTAACAGGATTGAATGGGCGTTAAGTACCTTTCAAATCACCGGGCGTAGATGGTATCCTACCTGAACTTTTGCAGAAGGGTAAAGAGGAACTAATGCCCTATCTTATTAGACTACTCCGAAGTATAAATGCACTTTGGTACATACCAAGTCTGTGGAGAAGAGCAAAGGTAATTTTTATCCCCAAAGTGGGGAAAAAAGATACCACACATCCTAAGTCATTCAGGCCTAAGCGCATATTTTTAGCGCATAAAAATCCTTGGCCTGGTGATAAGTTAAGTTTACTGAAAGTTGAATTTTCACTCGAATCCCAGCAATTCATCTTAAAACATGCACTAGTGCACTCTGTGAACTCCTTGCTAATTTCTTTTTACTTTCGGTTTCACCTTACCTTGGAAAATAGCTTTTATATTTCCAATTTTCAAAAAGGGCTGTAAAAACCAGATTTCAAAATATCGACCGCCCTTTGGAACCATGGTGTACAACTCCCTCTATTTTCATTCCAAATCAATTGTTTCTCCACTACAACATGGTTTCGTAAAGGCTAGGTCCACCACCCAATTTGCCTCCATGACCCTCTTGACACTTGAAAAGGGATATGGCGTCGATGTTATTACTACTGATTTCAGTAAAGCATTCGACAAGATCAGCCACCAAAATATCAATGTCAAACTCAAAGCCTTTGGTTTTCCACTATTATTTATTGAAGAGGTCAGATCATACCTCGAGAATCGTGTATAAAGGGTTGTTTTCAGAGTGCAGTGCCTGATCCTATCTTTGCCTCTTCCGGTGTTCCTCAGGGCAGCCATATTGGTCCACTCCTTCACATTAACGACGTGAACAGAATCATTTCCTTCTCCGATCTTTCTATTGATTCCGACGAAATTAACATAATAAAACTAAATTCATCGTCTCATGATTCTTGCCTTCTTTAATACGACCTAAATACTTTTCTTCCCTGGTGTAGTTAAAACTTACTGGAACTTAATCTTTTGTATTTCTTCGTATAAATCCTAGTAATCTGTTTGCTTTATTAGCAATTAAGTCAATATGACTTAATTAACCGAAACCGAGTATCTAAAATTATACCCAGATCTTTTCTAACAACAACCCTTTCTAAAATGATGTTGTAAATTGTATGCTCAGCAATTATTGGGTTAGATTTTCTGCGGCATGTGGAACTTTTACACTTTTTAACATTAAGAAACAGTTGATTTTCGTTACAACATTTAGTCATCTGGAAGAAGAAGACAATCACTTGATGTTTCAATTGATCGAAAGATTTTCAAGTCATCAGCGTATGTATATAAGATGCCTAGAAAATCACGATGGATTATCATTATTAAAAATAATGAACATCAGTGGACCAAAGTGACTTCCTTGGGGAACCCAAATAAGAACTTCATGATTTACCCCATCAAAGGCCTTGACAAAATCGGTGAAAATAATGTCAGTTTGTAATGAATTACTAAAACCATTAATATCATCATTCGACAACGATGTAAGATTTGTAACAGTGGACTTACCCTTAACAAACCCGTTTTGCGAATCAGAAATTATATTTTTATCATAAAATTAAGTTTGTTACTTTCAAGCATTACGAAGAGTTTATAAAGCTTGCTTATGGCCTATTTATCACATTTTGCTTGGATCCAGATTTGTGTATTGGAGTAATGCAAGAAATTTGCCAACATCCAAAAATTGATTGAAAATCAAACAAAATGGAAGTGCAAAAGAACTTGCACAATCATTCAATATTAATATCGGTGATATGCCATCTGGGCCGGCACATTTGTCAATGTCAATGTTGATTAGTGCTTCTAAAACTTCTGAAGTGCTTAAATGAATGTAAGTTGAATTAACAATTTTCAACAAAAAAAAACTCTGGCAGTATCTTGAATGAGATGAATAAACTGATCTAAAATAATCAGCAAGGAAATCGCAAATGACATCAATTTCACTAGATGAATTTTCAGAATATTGCATGCTATTTGGAAAACTAATAATTTTCTTTTGGAGTTAATGAATTTCCAATTTTTTTAGTGTTCTTTTTAATATCTACTAATTCAATGATAAAATATAGTTATTGAATAAGAAATTATTGAGGATGCTAAAATCGTAATGGCATTTTAAATACCTCAGGCAAGGAACAAATTATGTTAATTGAGCTTATACTTTGTAACGAAGTCACATACTTCACCCACCGCGGCACGCCGACGCTACTACTCAGCTACTTATCTAAAGCCGCCTTTTCTGCTCAACCCGACATCTGAACGTATACACCGAAGGTACAGCTGAAAGTACAACAAAACTATTACCTACCTTAAGGCGTCCACGGAGATGTAGGTACACACAACACGCATTGGAACTAAGTCGTCGATGGTGCAACAACAAATTAGGAAGAAAGCATTGTCGGTGGTACAACAACAAATTACGATGAATGCATTGTGTTTGTCTTTTATGTATTCACATTTGCTGATGACGATGGATGTGATATAGGGAGGTGGAAAATCGAGACGAAATCGGATTCTCTCTCGCCTATTGTTGTTGAGGTACCAATCAGCGTTGCCGATGTGGCACGATCGTGCCATTTTGACACGGAAATTTTCTCGTGGCACGGTGGCACGAAAAGTTTCAATATGGCACGTTTTTTTTTTCATTATTTTACCTAAAAGCGTTTAAGATAATTGACCCAAGCTTTTTAAAAAATAATCCAAATATACAAAGTATTTTGCCACACTTCAATATTTTGGTATCAGAATTTTCTCATCTATTAGAGTGCGAGAAAGATGTTCTTTTTGGCGAAATAAGAAAAATTTTTGAAATTGGACTAGCCGAAAGTATTTTTCTTGAAGATTCAAAAACGTTCTAGGTTAAGTTGAACAAGTTTAAAAACAATATTGACGAAGGAATGTTCATTAATATTACAAAATTTATGTTGATTCTTCTTAGTTTGCCTCACGGAAGTGCATCAGCAGACCGAGTGTTTTCAAGGCTAAATAATATTAAAACAACAAAAACAGACTGTCATACATACCAATTAATGCTTTAATGTCATATAATGAAATTATTAAGCCTAATAATTGTCAAAATTTCAAACCTTCAGCTAATTTAATTATTTAACTTATTATAACAAAGCTTTATTACGTCTTTATATTTTTAAATAATAATAATAGGTACTCATCATGTGATGTGATATAGGTAGTTACATACATAATACATACTTATTATAAACTTTCCAAAAACTCCTGTTTCTGGAAAATACCTATACACGAATAGAGGAAGTGATTTTTAGTTTGTTATTTGCTTGTAATAGTATTTAATTAAAATTTATTTTTAACTTAACTTGAGTTTTTTTTTCATATGGCACGAAAATGTCACAAATGGCACGTTTTTTCAAAGAATGTGGCACGAAAATTTTTTTTTTGGCGGCAACGCTGGTACCAATATAGAGTACTAAGGTTGCAGATTATCCCCGAAACACGCTGATAGGGTGCGTAGTGTACTATCCAGACGTTTCAACTCGTACCTTCTATACGATTTATTTTTTACTTGCAAACTCAAGATTTTCATCAGAATTGACATTACGATGATAGCGAAGCCGAATAAAATGGGTCCGACAGTTACGTCTGTCTGCCAGAGATGAGTATTTACTTCATATGTAGCAGATCTACTTCATTAATTTATTTTTATGCATCTGCTACGTAGCAACTTAATTCTACTTCGTTTTACTTAGTTTTATCTAACGTACAAATTTGATCGCTCCATTTGTTCTACAAGAAACATGTTTCATTCCATATTGTGACAAAAGAAAATTTTCAATTATTTGCGATGAAACAACAGATGTCTCTTTGCAAAAATGTTTAGTGTTATTAGTTCGTTATTATGAGCAAAGTACATCTAAGAAAGTTGATAAACTTTTAACTTACATATATAAGACTGAAGCAGTCTAATGCTGAAAATAACTTAATGAAATTATAAATTTTCTGAAGGAAAACCAGATTCCTTTGGAAAATCTTATCCACCTAGCCACAGGCAACGCTTCTGTGATGCGGGGAGAGCTCACGGGGGTAAAAACTCGACTTCAGGCAAACAAAAAAAGATATATTTTATTTAGGATGTGTATGTCATTCACTGCATTTATGTGCATCAGCCGCAATAAAAAAAAATGAATATCAAATTGAAATAATCTTACAAGATATTTACTTTTATTTTGCTCACAGCTCTAAAAGACAAACTGAATTTTGTGAATTTCAAAAAGCTTTTGGCTTTGAGATACATACAATTTTTTATTTATTTATTTATTTATTTATTTACCATCTTTCAAGTTAACAAACTTTATAAAGATTACAAAAGAGCTTAAATTAAGTATTGACAATCTTACACATTTAATAAATAAATAATATAGTAATAATTACAATAAATTTAATATATTTTTCTTAATTTCATTTCTATTAATATTAAAATCAATGGCAAAATCAACTTCATTAAAATTTAAACTGGCATTGGTAATTGGATTGTGCTTAGCGTAACTTGTACTATGGAATGGAACATGAAAAAAATCACCATTTCTTGGTCGTAAACAGCGGGTAGGAACGTATATACTGAACATAGATAACAAAACCGGGCAATTTATGTTAGAATTAATTACATCGTAAGCAAAAAGAATCGAATTTAACTTTCTTCTTGACACGAGAGGTTTAAGGTCAATAAGAATGCTTCTGCTTTCATAACATGGAACGTTTAAATTTCCATAAATCTTTCGTAACGCAAACCTAGTGAATTTTTTTTGAACTTTTTCAATCCGTCCTATATTTGACTGTGTGTAAGGATTCCATATAACACTGCAGTATTCCAACAACGGTCTAACAATACTGATGTAAAGGGTTTTAAGTGTATACGGATCTTCAAAACATTTAGAGTTTCGAATAACAAATCCTAACATAGCATTGGCTCTTGAAATTATATGGTCTATATGGAGAGAAAAATTAATTTTAGAGTCAAATACTACTCCAAGATCTTTCTGATTTTCACATCTCTGTAGAGAATCATTACCAAGTTTGTATTCGAAATGCAAGGGATTTCGAATTTTTGTAAATGTTACAACACTACATTTGTTAACATTGAAATTAAGTCCGTTTAAATTGCTCCATTGATGAATTTGATCTAAATCCGCTTGAACTTTACCTGCATCAGATAAAGATTCAATGCAACTAAAAATTTTAAAATCATCAGCATACAAAAGACATTTTGAAAATGAAAGTAGATTTGGCAAATCATTTATAAAAATAATGAATAGTAATGGGCCAAGATGGCTGCCTTGAGGAACACCTGAATGATTTAATATTTCATTTGACAAAGCGTTACCAATTTTGACAATTTGTTTTCTACCAACTAAGTAACTCCTTATCCAACTCAGAAGAGAGGAGTGAAAACCAAACCTTTCAAGTTTTCTTATTAAAACATTATGTTGAACACGATCAAAAGCTTTGGATAAGTCAGTATAGATAGTGTCAATTTGTAGGTGCTTTTCCATGTTATTTAGACAATAGTTAGTAAAAATACTCAAATTCGTCGCTGTCGATCTACCACTCATAAATCCATGTTGAAAATCTGATATATGGTTTTGCACTAAATTATACAATTTATTTTTAACTATTGCTTCAAAGACTTTAGGGATCAGCTGAAGCTTAGCAATGGGTCTATAGTTTTCTACTAAGCCCTTTGATCCAGATTTATGTAATGGAGTGATGAACGAATATTTCCACTCATCTAAAAATACACCTTGGTCTAAGGACATGTTAAAGATAAAGCAGAGCGGCGCTACAAGGTTGAATCTGCAATTTTTTAAAAGAGCTGATGGTATATTGTCCGGCGCAACCGAAAAATTATTTTCAAGAGAGGATAAATAAGTTAGTAAGTCACATTCTGATAAATATAAATTACCAACATCGATGGAAGATTTATAGTCAACGAAATTATCACACTTTAAATTGAAATCGATAAAATTGGATTGGAAAAACGATGCAAAACTATTGCAGATAACATTAATGTTATCGGAGGAGATGCCATTGTAAGCGATGTTGGATGGAATCCCAAGCGATTTTCTTTTCGCATTCAAAAAAGACCAAAAACATTTTGGATTTGTTTTAATATTAGATTCTAGAGAACACATGTATTGCTTATAAGTAAATTTCCTCAGAAATTCATATTCTTTTCTTATTTGCTTAAAATGATTATGAAAAGAGACACAAACCTTGCTCTTTTTTTGGAATTTAATCATTACATTTCTTAGCCTAGATAGGCTCTTATTGAACCAAGGAGGCTTTTTCGAATTTTTAAATAGTTTCTTAGGTACGCAATCCGAAATCATAGATTCCAAGATGTTCTGTAACATAGTAAAAGCTATCTGCACATTTGAACAATTAAAGATAGGTTGCCAATCAATACATTCTAAATAACTATTCATTGCACTATAATTAGCATTTTTGAAATCATATTTTGGTACATTATTACAAAGCGACTTAAATTCATTTAAAACAGATAAGTTAAATTTAATTTCAAGCGATTTGTGATGTATGCTATTTTCTAGTAATTTAAAACTTGCTTCATTTAAATAAGCTTCTAGACCACTATCGACAAAAACCAAATCCAAAATACGATCAATAGAATTCAAAATATTATTAATTTGATACATATTCAAAGATGTAATGCTATCAATTAAACTTAGTTCAAAATCTTTGGTAATATTACAAGGAAACATTCTTTTTTCTTCATTTGAAAACAACCATTTAACATTTGGCAGATTAAAATCTCCAACAACAACAAAATAACAATTTTCGTCGATAGTATCGAAAATATTGGTTATATTTTTAACATGAGCTTCATAAATTTCAAAATTTGATAAAGGTGGTATGTAAGACACAAAAAAGTAAACATGAATTATATTAAAAGATGGTCGAATAGGTATATCTACGCATACACAAATTTGTTCAATATTTCCCGAAACATTAGATAAAATAATTTCCTTACTTGTATATTCAGATTTTGTAGCAAATAAAACACCACCACCTCTTACTAGCCTAGATTGTTCACAAGAACGATCTTTGCGAAATACATTGAAGTTTGTGTTGAAATATTCACTGGTTAGAAAGTTCTTGTTTAACCATGTTTCGGTAAGAGCAATAGCATCATATGAACAGTCAGTAGCAGCAATAATGAATTCATGAGACTTCGTTCTCATACCTCCAGCATTATGATAATACATAGAGAAACAATCGTCACTGATAGAATTTAATCTATCTATTTGTCCACTGTTCTCAGAATTGGGTCCGACTCGTTTTTTGGACGAGTTATAAATGCTTTGACTTGAACTCCTATTGGCCAAAATGATTTTTGCAGAACATCGTTATAAAAACTGACGGGAAGTCCAATTTTGAAATTAATAAAGTGGAGTAATGAAACATCGGCATCTTTTTTTACAAGCTTAGAGCAAACTATACTTGTTGCTGGCAATTTAAGTTTTTGTGCAACAAAATTTCTTACATCATCTTCGGTGACAGTTTTTATAAGCCGTGAGACGTGAATGAATCGGAGTCTAGGAACAGATGGGAGCAATGAAACAGCATCCGGATCATTACCAAACACCACATTCAGTTTAGAATTTCCCGAAAATTTATTTTGAATTTTGTTATCAGCGACAGCATCATGAATAACATACTCAACAGCAACATCAACATCATTTGCAGCCAGAGCAGCAACATCAGCACTAGCATCATTTACATTTTTGACGGCAACATTTCCAACCGCAACATTATCGTTTTCTTCTTTTTCATTTTCCTTACTTTCTTTTGGGTCATCAATAACATCAAGAGAAACACCAGCATCAGTTGTTATTGGACTGTGTGCCTCGCTGGATCCGTTACTGTGATGGTCGATGATTTCAATTACAGGGGGGGTAGAAAGAGTAAGTAAGACTAGGTAGTTGGAGTAGTGGTTAGCGCTCATAAATTATTTCCATCTAATAGTTTTTGAAAAAAAGGTAAAACACAAGCGATTTCAAAAGCTAAAAAAATCTTAAACGATTTAAATAATCCAGAAATTAAATTTTCACTTTTATTTTTATCCTACATTTTGGAAATTATTAACAATTTTAATAAGGCATTTCAATCTGAAAAGACACAGATACAAATTTTGCGTAAACGTGTGCTCATGGTCTTTAAAAGCGTTTTATCAAATTTTGTTAAGGCAGAACTACTAGCTGACTCTTCAATACAATTCGTGGAGTATAAAGAAAAATCCAAATCTTTAGATCTAAAACAAATGTTTTTTGGATTAAAGTCAGCTTCAGCTGTGTATGAGGAAGAGTTAAACACGAATCAAAATATAACGCAGAGGTAGATTTTTTTCAAACTAAAATGTATTTAGTTTCATTTTATGTTGAATTTTGCGATCAATTAAAACTTCGGTTTGATTTAACTGACAAAAAGTTAGAATTGTTAGAACTTTTGGATCCAAAATTAATACAAACTGAAATATATCTATGATAATAATACAACAAGCATAGAATCTCTGAACTCCGAGCTGAACTTATGCTTGCTAAAAATATCAAAATGAAGGACGACGAAGACGTTGTTAACTTATGGTCGCTACATGTTTAGAGTGTTGGCCGACTATATGCTTACACTAGCTTGTCTACCGCATATAGCAGTGCAGCAGCCGAAATAAGATTTTCAGATTTCAATAACGTAAAAAAAAAAAAAATAATAATAAGCTAGATATAAGTACCGCTTCTTCCTTTTGTGGCTGGGCTGGAAGATTTTCAACCTCCCAAGAAATTATTACGATATTTTTCAAAGTTTAAATACATATGTTCAGGAGGGCTATGTGTTAAGAAACTAAGAACCGATTAAAATTGTAATCACATAATATATATACTTAGTATAATATTTTATGAATTTGTGTTATGTACCTATCCCTTAGAGGAGAATCTAATTAGGTATATTTAAAACAGACAGTTCCTATTTATTTCAATACAATAATTTACATATGTAAGTATATCAATTAAGCTACTTAATTTATGAATTTGTTAGACTTATTCTAGTCAATGTTTGTTTTCTTTATATAAATATTAAATAAAATGAAAATAAAGTGGTTTTTTCTTATATATATATTTCTTGTGATTATCTGCTACATATTTTACAAATCTACTTCGTTTTTTTGGTCAATTTGTTTCACTTTATGGGTTTAGCATTCTCATCCCTGCTGTCTGCCTGTATGTCTGTACATCGATCTAGAGCCTAAGCTACTGGACCTCGGTGCTTCAGTGTCTTCGGTGATTACCTAGAGGGGAAATTGAAATTTTTTTTAGCTCCAAGACTAACGGTACCCCCCATACACCCGTAGGTAGGTAGGTAGAGATGGTAGTCGCCAGCCAACTGGGCCCGCGACTCAATTAGCGCTGGGGTGCGCCGTTTTGATACCATTAAACTCGTGTCAACCTAATAAGGATTTAGTACGGAAGAAAATGGCTTTTATATACTTTAGCGGAGCATTAAAGCCATTTTTTCGCATTCAGAAAGATAATCAGATCTTTGATTTTCTTCTCCGAAAGTTCGCTGGGGTCATCGAGGAAGGCTTTCCCAAAGGAAGCCATCCTGTAATTTGCTAAGGCGGGGCAATCGCAAAGAAAATGAACCATAGTTTCTTTTTCTTGTGGATCTCCACAACTACGGCAGTGTGGGTTGTAAGGGATGCCTAGCTTTCTTGCATGTTCACCTATGGGCCAGTGCCCGGTGCATATTGCTGTGATCCTGGCTATGTTGCGCCTGGGTCTGCATATTAGATCGTTGGAACGTGAGTTGTTGTAAGTAGGCCATATCTTTCTTGATATGACACAGTTTGTGAGACTGCTCCACCTACGGTTGGATTCATTGAGAAAAATCGAGAAGATTTTTCTCTTCATAGCACCAAGAGGAATATTAATTTTTTCCGCTAGTGAGCTATGTAAGGCCGAGCTAAAGCGTCAGCCTGTTCATTACCCTCTATGTCACTATGACCTGGAACCCAAATAAGAGTGACCTGGAGGTCAATGTTCAGACTCGCCAGTTCGTCCCGACATTGCTGGACAAGTACTGAGGTAGATGTAGATGATTTAATGGCCTTAATGGCCGCCTGGCTATCTAAGCAGATAGCTATATTTCTGAATTGGTTTTGGTTAGATTGGAGCAACTTGCATTCCTCCTTGATTGCTAGTATTTCAGCTTGAAATACACTCGCAGAGTCTGGTAGTCTGAGGGACTTGGAGATGTTAAAGGACTCGGAAAAAATTCCTGAACCAACACCGCACTCCATCTTAGATCCATCACTGAAGATTATCGAATCGAAATCCTTTCCCAACTAACATTTCAGTTTCTATTAGCTTAGAAATATGGACATGATGCAAGTTTCAATTTATATAATGCTTCTAAAGAGCCTTCTTCAAAAATAATTTTCTTATAGAAGTCACGGTTTCAATATCATCTTCTTTTAAACCTTTTGCAAGTAAGACACACAAGATTTTCCGAGACTAGAACCAATTTTTCGGATATGGTTTTATAAGTGAAAATAGAGAAGCTGGAACTTGTATAAAGATTGCAATGTGATATGATATAGAAGTTTGCATCAGTGAGTTTTCAAAAGGTTTCTATAACAATTTCCTAAGAGCTATATAGAATACTTCTCTTAAGCCCAGCAGACTTTAAAAAATAGTCTTTAAAGAAAATGTCAATGTTCAAACTTCTAAGAACTCTGCAAATGAAACTTAACAGAAACTGATACATTTAATCTTAATTAAAGTTAGGAATATTAAATTGATGTATGTTAACTAATTATTTGTACACATTTATTGTAATCCATCCACTTTTTAGATATTACTCAGGCAAGTATAAGGGTATAAATCGACATCCCTATGATATATAGCATAGACAATTAGTTTGATTGTTTGCCTTTTGAACTGTAAGGATAGGCGCGCACATTCAATTTTTAGTTGCACAACTGTTTGTTATAGGAAACAAATGAACTATTTGGTTGAATGTCCGCGCAGGTGCATAATTATATGTTACACAAAATAGCGAACTCATTTTAGGCAATCGTTTAGTTTGTGTCAAAACACGAACTTTTTAGTTGCTCGAACCAAGCAGTTGCGAATGTAAACATTGAATGTGCGCGCCTAGCCTAAGAGTCTAGCGAATATGAAGTTGAAGTGACGAATAACCAACATTTAAGAAAAAATACCTTCGAAAGCGGGCAGCTGAATTTCAGATCAACTTCGGCTCTTAAAAGTTGAATTGCAATTATAAACGAGCGTTTCGAAACAGGTGCGAAATTATAACCCGAATATCCGAGAACTTTTTTGTTTTAAAACATATAATGCAGCTGAATTTATGTGATTATCTTCATTTTGATCTTTGTTGGAAATAAGACTCAATTTGGTATCACTCCCATTACTACTTTTTGTACTACATTTATAGTCAAGAAGGGTTTTCCCTTTCTAATAAATCTACTCTCTTCTTTTTATATCCTAAACTAAAACGTGTTTGATTTATTAGCTCCGGAATTTTTACTTTTATATTTCAGTTTCCATTAGGTTATGGGCCCAGTATTGGCTTTAAAAAATAAAAGAAAATTCAAGCTTCATTTTAATGTAAAAATCTTTAAATTCGGTAGAGCGATTACTTTAATTTTTCAAGATTAAATTTTTTTGTTCACGATGGCCGGCATCCTTAGCACAATTGAAAAGCTAAAAGGCAGAGAGAATTTCGATGACTGGAAGTTCGCAGTCCAAAACTATTTGGAACACCAGGAGTTATGGAACTCTGTCCTTGGAGTTGAAAAGGATGCGGTAAAAGTGTCGAAGGCAAAATCAACAATTATTTTGCTCCTTGAAACAGTGAATTTCGTTCATGTAAAGGAAGCAAAAACAGCGAAGGAGGTTTGGGAGAGACTAGGAGCTGCATTTGACGATAATGGGTTGACAAGAAGAGTTGGTTTACTGCGGTGTCTCATAACAACTGATTTGAAGAACAGTGGTGGTATCGAGAATTATGTCACCAAGATTATCACCACCGCACATAAACTTAATTCGATAAGAATGCCAGTTTCTGACGAATGGGTCGGTACATTATTACTTGCTGGCTTACCGGAAGAATATAAGCCAATGATAATGGGCATCGAAAGCTCTGGTGTGAAGATCACATCAGACTCAATTAAAACGAAACTTTTGCAAGATGTAAAAGATGACTTCAGTTTGAAAGAACAGTCTGCGTCAGCCTTTTATGGTGAAAATAAGAATTTCAAGAAACGTTTTACCAATAAGCCAGTCAAGAAGAATGGTCCACGATGTTATGTGTGCAACCAGTATGGTCATATAGCAAAAAACTGTTCACAGAAGCAAAAAAAATGGAACAGATGCTAATGTGGCCAAAGTTCTTTACACAAGCTTTGCGGCTCAACAAATAGAACATGAAGACTGGGTTGTGGACTCTGGTGCTTCTTCGCATATGACGTTCAAAGGAGAATGGCTTGAAAATTCGAGAGCTGTTAGTGATGACGTCATAGTTGCTGACAGTACTAAATTGAAGGCTACAGCAAAGGGTGATGTTTCGTTGAAAATTCCGTGTGGTGATGTCATAGCAAAAGACGTTCTGTTCGTTCCCAATTTATGTGCTAATTTGTTGTCTGTGGTGCAGATGGTCAAATGTGGTAATCGTGTTGTTTTCTGTTCCGATGGTTGTTCTATTCTGGATAAAAACAACAAGCTGATCGCGACTGGGAGTTTGCAGAACAATACATTCAAGCTGGATAGAATTGTGCAATCAGTGAACATTGTGAATCATAAACTATGTTCAGATATTTGGCACAGGCGTCTCGGTCACATAAATTTTCAAACTCTTAATAAGATGGTTTGGTGGATGGTATCTGTTGTGATACGAGGGAAGAATCTGATGGCTGCGAAGTATGCCTAAAAGGCAAACAGTTCCGGCAACCATTTAAATTATCCGAATCTACTACAAGAAGGCCGCTGGAGTTGGTGCACTCGGATTTATGTGGGCCAATGGAGCAGACGTCGATGGGAGGTTCAAGATACTTCTTGTTGTTCCTGGATGATTTCTCGCGGAAGATCTTCGTCTACTTCATCGAATCTAAGAACCAGGTAAGAGACAAATTTGTTCAGTTTAAACATTTTGTTGAAAACCAAACAGGACACAAAATTCAAAGATTTCGCACCGATAATGGTACGGAATTTTGTAATCGCCAATTTGCAAATGTATTATCCAGAAGTGGTATCAAGCATGAGACAACAAATGCTTATACACCACAACAGAATGGGAAGGCGGAACGCATGAACCGCACAATAGTTGAAAAGTCTCGATGTTTATTATTAGGTGCAGGTATGAGTAAGCATTTTTGGGCAGAGGCAGTGTCAACAGCTGCGTACCTCATTAATCGTACAGTTAGCAGAACATCTGAGCTATCAAAGTCACCAGAAGAGATTTGGTCCGGTAAAAAGCCTAATATTGAACATCTTCGCATCTTTGGGTCGACAGCAATGGTTTTTGTTCCGAAACAGAAGCGGAAAAAATGGGACTCTAAATCTACAAAGTGTGTTATGGTTGGTTATAGTGAAGAGACGAAAGGATATCGATTGTATCATCCTGAATCACAAAAGATAATCCTTAGTCGTGATGTTAGTTTCTTTGAAGACCAAATGTACTTTATGGATTCAGTGGGAGGATCCTCAGCGAATACCGTTTCGTTTGACCTTGAAAGCAGGGTCGATGTTGTAAATGAAGCGTCCGATAATGTCGAAAAGGAAGATGTTCCAGATGAATGGGAAGATGCAGAGGAACAGTATGACAGGTATGCTGGTGAAGAAATTTTATCGGACGTAGATGTTTTCGATCATGTAACTTGTGACAGTAATGATGAAAATGTAATTTCGAGCGAGGATTTTACTTTGTCTGATCCGATTGATATACATTCACCGAGAGCATCTCATAGGCAGGCAAGAGCACCCAGAAAATTAGATGATTACATATGTTATCAAACAAGTTCAGATAATACTTACGATCCAGTCACATATGATGAAGCTATGTCCAGGTTTGATAAGGTTCATTGGAAAAGGGCAATTGAGGAAGAGTACGCTGCACTAATTGACAATGAAACTTGGGAGTCTGTTGACTTGCCACCGGGCAAAAGAGTCATTAACTCTAAGTGGGTTTTCAAAACCAAAACTGATTCTCAAGGTAAAATATGTAAATATAAGGCCCGTTTAGTAGCGAAAGGTTGTAGCCAACGTAAAGGGATAGATTATTGTGAAACATTTTCTCCTGTTATTCGTTACGAGTCGATACGATTTCTTTTAGCTTTGGCAGCAAAACTAAATTTGAAAATTCATCAGTTGGACGCTATAACAGCATTTCTTCAAGGCGACCTTAATGAGGAAATTTATTTAGCTGAGCCCGAAGGTTTTGATGAAGGCAAGAAGGTTCTTCGACTTAAGAAATCGTTATATGGGCTAAAACAATCTTCTAAGATGTGGAATGAAAAGCTGGACGAAGCTTTAAAGCAATTTGGTATGACACCGTCCAAGATTGATCCATGCATATATTATCGAAACGCAAATGGCACCTTATTAGTTATTGGTGTATATGTCGATGATCTGTTAATTTTTTATAATGACTTTCAAGACATGCAAAAATTAAAATCAAGTTTAATGAGCACATTTAAGATGAAAGATATCGGTGAGGCAAGTTCGTTCCTTGGTCTTCGCTTAACAAGAGATGAAAGTTCTGGAAAAATTTGGATTGATCAGGAACAATACATTAATGAAATTGTTGTTCGTTTTGGAATGAAAGATTCTAATAGCTGTTTGACTCCGATGGAAATAAACTTGCATTTATCCAAAGAGATGTCACCAAAAAACCAGTCTGAACGAGATAAGATGTCAAAAATTCCTTATCAGGCATTAGTTGGTAGCTTATTATTCGCAGCGCAGGTTTCCAGACCGGATATAAGCTTTGCAGTAAACTATGTAAGTCGGTTCAATAATGACCCTGGTATACAGCACTGGAAGGCAGCGAAACGAATTTTGCGGTACTTAAAGGGAACTGCAACCAGAAAACTTTCCTATGAACGAGATGGTGGAAATAACGCGTTGATAACTGGCTACTGCGATGCTGACTTTGCAAGTGATATTGATGAGCGGAAGTCTGTTACGGGTTATGTCTACAAGGTTGGAAATGGAGCTGTTTCCTGGATGTCTAAAAAACAATCTACAGTTGCCCTTTCTACAACTGAGGCCGAATACATGGCAATGAGTATGGCGATGCAGGAAGGTCTATGGCTTCGAGGTTTGGAGAAGGAACTCTTTCAAAATCCTTCAAAGAACTTCGATCTATATTGCGATAATCAGAGTGCGGTATTTCTGGCTTCAACAACAGGTTACCGTGCTAGAACTAAACACATTGATGTGAGGCATCATTTTGTACGTGACATCATTAAAGAAGGTGAAGTTTGCTTGCGTCATATAGGCACAAAAGACATGGTAGCTGATTCACTTACAAAAGCATTGCCGTCAAACAAGAACAATATTTGCACATCATCCATGGGACTTAAATAATATTTTTTTAGAAATTGATTCTAGTGGGAGTGTTGGAAATAAGACTCAATTTGGTATCACTCCCATTACTACTTTTTGTACTACATTTATAGTCAAGAAGGGTTTTCCCTTTCTAATAAATCTACTCTCTTCTTTTTATATCCTAAACTAAAACGTGTTTGATTTATTAGCTCCGGAATTTTTACTTTTATATTTCAGTTTCCATTAATCTTCTGTGCCCATATATTAGATATAAATGTGAGTTTCTTTGGAAGAAACATATGTATGTAAATCCAGAATGATATCTCTATATATCCCTCAAAGTGGCAAAATGCATGCAACTGTAGATGGGTAAACTGACTAAAATCTTTGATGGATTTATTGCAAATCATAAAAAATAATATTACATGAAAATAATTCACGATATTGAAGAAAGGCATATGTACTCGTATACTTAACATGTAACAAATGTGAATAGACACGGAATACAAACATTTTATATGAATGAATGAATCGTTTTAAGGGACACAAATCAAAACAAAGAAAGAGTTAAGTAAATAATAAAACAAATCAATACGGTCAGCAATTTAAAGATATTTTGTGCGCTCCTATTAGGTATGAAGATAAGGGCTCAATACGGAAAATTAAATAAACAGTAGATAAACCCAACAGATGAAATTTAAGACATTTGTTTAGGTTTTGATTTTCTTGTGTGAACGTGGCCTTGGCAAAATTGTATATCGCAGTCTTGTGTTAATTTTTAAGCTTGAGAAAGAAATAGGCTGATTAAGTTTTTGCATCTTCCAAATAATATTCGATATGGCCCAGTGCGTAGAGAGATGGACTATTACACAAGAGATGTCGAGTTCGATCCCTAAATAAGGTATAATGTCATTCATGTTTTAAAATTATTCCAAATACATTAATTAATAACAATTCCAATGTGATACATAGTTTCAGGTTTAAAATGGATTAAATGTCGGAAAAACGTCTTCAAAGAAATATAAATTTACTTTTATTTTCGTATTTTTCAGGCTCGGTAAAAGTTCCAGTGTAAGCTTGTAATAGACATAAAAAGCCGTGCGTTTGTAATTTTGCGAAGCTTTATTGAAGCCATCTGTCAAAACTTGAACTTCAGTTCAATTTCGAATAGGACTCTGTTAAACTTCTAATAGTTCATACACGAAGCTGGTACTTTTAAAAGATCTGTGCATGGTACTTCTAAGAGGATTTTCAGAAATCACTTATAGAAGTGCATAAAAGGCTTTATGAGCTTGTGTAATATTCTCCTTTTTGTTCTTAAACAACCTTTACAAATGTATTAAAGAACTTCGAAAATATATTTAGTTAGACCGAATCGAAGCTGAAATGTTAGTTGGGTTGTGACAACGTCATTTTTCCAATCCTCTCTGGTGGGAAAAATGGCTTTGAAATCCCCGCTTGGGCCAAGAGGAGGTACGTAGTATATGGTGTTCGATAAGAAAATATCCGGAGGAATCAATTTTGTTATGTTTCCATGACCATAGGGTTTGGAGAACCAACAGTTAGATTCTTTAAGTCTTACAGCACTGCATGCCGCTAGGTATTTTATATGAAGGTCGAGTGGTAAAAGGTTCAGGATAACGCTCAGGGCATCTGTTGGGCATGATCTGAGAGCCCCCGTAGTGCCGACGCTAGCCGTTCTTTGAACCCTTTTAAGTTTTCCGACGTTATATTGCTTGCTAAGTGCAGGCCACCAAACAATCGATCCGTAAGACAAAATTGGCCGTACCACTGCAGTGTACGTCCACAAAATCATCTTCGACTGAAGGCCCCACTTCTTACCAAAGGTCTTTCTGCAGGCATAGAAAGCTATAACCCGTTCTTCAATATTTACCTTCCAATTTAATTTGGGGTCGAGAATAACTCCAAGGTATTTAGCTTTGGAAGATAAGGAAAGAGTTTGACTGTTAAGTCCAGGTAGGGTGAATGTAGGTATTTTAGTCCTGGTAGTAAAGAGCATCAGTTCCGTCTTACTCTGATTAACTCCTAGTCCACTACTAGTGGCCCAGTTGCTAACTCTTTTCAGAGCCAATTCAGTGATTTCACTAATCACAGTGGTAAACTTACCTGATACCAATAAAACCAGGTCGTCAGCATACGCTACAGTTTTTACACCACTACCTCTGAGCTTGACGAGAATTTTGTCCATGACTAAGAGCCATAGAAGAGGGGAGAGAACACCACCCTGGGGAGTTCCCCTACTAACATGCTTAGTAGAAATTGTGTTTCCTAACGTTGCTTGGACTTGGATCCTTCTGTCACTGAGCATAGATACAATCCATTTGGATATGAAACTTTCTACACCAAAGTGAGCAAGTGATTCGCGAATGGATTCAGTTAGGACGTTATTAAAAGCACCCTCCACGTCCAGGAAGGTTGCTAGGGTATATTCTTTGTAGTGAATCGTCTTCTCTATTGTACGCTCTACTTCATGCAGGGCAGTCTCCGTAGACTTGCCTTTTAGGTATGCATGTTGCGATTCATCAAGAGGACGACCCTCTAGTAAAACTCTGATGTGAGTATCAAGGATGCGCTCTAGTGTCTTTAAAACAAAAGATGTCAGACTAATAGGCCTAAAGTCCTTCGCGGATTCATGACCTCGTTTGCCGACCTTCGGAATAAAGACCACTCTTACATGTCTCCATGACTCGGGTACATGATTGAGATAGAGACAACCTTTGAAGATCATTTCTAGCCATGGTACTGCCAAGTCTTGCAGTTTCTGCAGCATAACTGGAATTATGCCGTCAGGGCCAGGTGATTTGTAGGGGGAGAAAGTATTAATCGCACATGAAATACTATCTCCTGATATAACAGAATTGATTTGCTCCCTATGAGCTATAATGGTATTTGTAGTGCTAAGCGTTTCGGGGTAGCTATTCTCACAACCCGGAAAATGTGTTGTCATAAGCAGTTCCAAGGACTCAGCTTGAGAGGCTGTCCAGATACCGTCACTTTTTCTCGGAAATGAAGGGCTGCAATGTTCCTTTGACAGAACTTTACTTAGTCTAGCAGAATCCTTAATAGCTTCTATTGAGTGACAGTATTCTTTCCAGCCAAGCTTCTTAGATGCTGCTATGGCTCGCTTGTACACTTTTGGGCAGTCTTTATATGGTTGATAGAATTTCTCCTTCTGACATATGTTGAAGATTTTTCTGGTCATTTTTCTAAGTGCAGAAAGATCTTCATTCCACCAAGGAGGGAATTTTTGGCGGCTATATTTAACTGGACAGGAGACCTTAAAGGCAGTGCTAATCGCTGCCTCGAAAATCTTTACCTTAGATTCAAGAACTTCCACATATTCTACACTAATTAACGGTAAATTGCCTAGCTTGGATTTTGCGATCTGACTGAATTTCTTCCAGTCAGTTCTTTTGGGATTTCTATATGGAGGGGGGTTTCTACCTTGAAACCTATGTTGAAAAGGATCCATCTGTGATCCGAGAAGGAATTTAAAGAAAAAAAAAAAATCTTTTTATTTTCGACTTTCTCATTAATATAACGGCTCTCACGATTTTAACCAAAAATTTCAGGAGCCCCCTTAGGTTCCAAATAATATTGTATATAATAATATTTTTTTTTGTTTTCTGAAAAAAAAAAGTTCCAATTTATTTTTTGAAAAATCAATTATTTTTATCAAAATAATTATTTCCTAAAATGTATATTAATAAGCACTTAAAAGTGGCATCCCATTTTTTTTTCTAGAAACATTTGAAAGAAATTTGTTATATAAAAAATTACTTTAATAAAACGATTTTTAAACTTTATTTGCGTTAATTCATACTTTTCCGGAAATCAGGCGATTCCATGCATTTGAACATTTTTATCTCGTTAAATCCATGTTTTATATTTATAAAATGTATTTTAAATTCCAAAGTACTTTTACATAACAACAAGTTCGTGCGATCCAGTCGTGCATTTTATTTATTTTTGAATTTAATCAGCCTTTATTGTAAACCAGTGGCTAAGAAAAGGATTAAACTATTTTTTTAGGAATAAACCCGTATATTGATGAGATGACAAACATAGTTTTCTTGTATGGCAACTAAAACACTATTACCTCTGTTTAAATAAGTTCTTATAGAACAAAGATCTTTTCAATGAATTGACAATTACCAAAAATTTCTGAAGTTAAGTGATTTTCATTAAGCCATGTCTCAGTGAGTATAATTAATTAGTAATCGTGAGATATAAAATACACATACTTGTCAATCTTATTTGATTTTGTTCTTATTCCACCTACATTTCGGTTTAAATACAATTTACATTAACAGAATCTACATCCAAGTCATCACGGTTGTCATCAATATTAATACCTTTTACAGACAAATTTACAGACGCATCGGTTGAAATATCAATAATAATGTTGGCAACATCGTATTGACGCACTATTTTACGAGTTTTCTAACCCATACGTTACCAAATCTATATAAAAACATATATATATAAATCTCTGTAACTCGGTCGAGTATTTTCGCAGTCGATTAGAGGTGGAACGAAAAATGTCATCGTTTCTCTAGATTGGAAAATGAACTGTGTCTATAACATGATGCGAAAACACCCCTGTGCGAAAACCATAGTTTCCAGTTTCCAATGGAAGAAATGTTTACATTTCCCTTAAACTGACAGCTTCAATTTATTTCACATTGTATCAGAGTGGTAAAATATTTTTGACAGAAAAATCGAAAGATTGTATCGACTTCAGACTTTTTACATTTTTCCAATACTTCCAATAATTTTTTTCCATTTTGTTCTTGATCGAGTGAAAAAAAGTTACAGAAACAGTTGCGTGTGAGAAACAGCATTTTGTGTCATTTCGTGGTGTTTTTCTTCTGATTCGCACCGTTTATGCGAAAACTCACTCGATGTGAGAGTTACAGAACATGCCTCCAGAGCGCTCAGGTTGTGTTTCTTTTTTCAATCAGAGTTAGCACGGAGTGCCCTATATGAGCTCAGAATAAAATGATCGAGCAGATGGAGTAAAAATCTGAGCTCGGCTAATTTCACTTTTTTCCACTCATATGACAGAGACAGACGGCGAAAAACAAAACAAACAAACATATAAAGGGTATTCATGTAAGCGCGAAAAACCCCCGTAAACCTCGTAAGCCAGATAATTTTATCTCCGCAGAAACGAGCTGTCAAAATTTGTATGGGAAAAAGTTTCTGCAAATCTTATAAAATTATCTCACAAATTTGCTGCGGAAAGTGCAGAAATATACCTCGTAAACTAGAGAAGTATGGATTCTGACTTTTAATTTGACATTTCACAAAATATTTTCCACATTTACTCAAGTATTATATCTTTCTACAAAGCGGAAAATGATCTCGTTACATGAATAACCTTATAAATGTGAAGATAGACGGCTTTTAAAGCTCAGTGCTCCCGTATTCGAAATGCTCAAGCTCTGCTCAGTTCTCTGCTCAGAAAAAGAAAAACGGCTCCTATTAAAAGAAAATAACTTGGAATAAGAAACCATAAACTTCAAAGAGTAATCAAAGACTTGGATGGTTCTGAATCTCTGTCTATTAAAAAACAAAAGGAAAACCTAATCAGTCATTGTTAAAAAAAAAAAAACATTTATTTTTTATAAGTTCCAACTATGGTTTTCTTAATGAAATATAATTAATTCGCAGTGACGGAACACACTCAAATTGATGTGATGGAAAATACATTTTCATAAATTAATTTAGTTTAAGTTTCATTATTTTGAAGAAAATTGAAAATGTTTTAAATAAAAATGAGCAATATACTCATTCAATATGTGGAATTCCTTCATTCAAAAACTCTCTCGTCACATCTGTTGTGCGTATGTTGAAAGATCAATTTTACTTTTTAAAAGATTTTTTCGCGACCAAATAGACAAAGTTTTCTTTCTGAAAATTTAAAAAAGAAAAAAAAATTGTATGGAATACGTGAACAAGAGATATTCAAAGAATTTTTTAAGTTTATTTTATATCTATTTTTCTGTAAATAAGAAGCTAATTTTTTCTTGTAATTTTCAATGTTTTTTCATTATCTTACAACTTTTTCAGAGCATATTTTTAATTTTTAAGCGCATATTTTGTGTTTTTTAGCGCATACAAATCATTGCCCTGTACACTATGTAAGTAAATAAGCATGTAATGTTAAGTTACTTTATTTCTTGCGACATAGAGGGTGGTTTTTTTTTCAAATCATAGGTTATTTTGACAGCTGTTTCCCGCTCGAAATCTTGACAAAAAAACAGTATCATACCTGCGCGAAACGAAATGGATCTCTTAATGTTTGAACAATGCGTTGGGAAATATTGAAAACTTATTTCCAAAATAAATGCTGTGTTGCTTAAACAGTGCGTTTTTTGAAAAGAAGTTTTGGCCGAAATGAAACACCCACCGTGCCTGCTATACGCAAGTTTGTGCAAAAAGTTCGTGGGACTAGTATGCTAGTGGACAACACTCATGGTCCCCGTCGTCCAATGGTTGCTGTAGCCGAGAGTGTGAGGCTCAATTAATGGACATCAACTCGACATCGATCTCAACAGCTCAACATTTCAGGCACTATAGTCTGAGGATAATGGTACACAAATATCTCGCATTATTAGCTTGGAGTGACAGAATGGGCTACTGCGAAGCCAGTCGAGGCAGTCACTTGTGTTCCATAATAAATGGCAATGTTTGTTTTTACTAATAAAGCTATAATACATGGAACCTACTTTTTTAAACCATTTTTTTAATGGTGGAATACTTCCTGACGAATAAGGTTTCTTGCCCCCAAGTCTGAAGGGCGAGATATCTCAACTCACTTAGTCAGAAACAAATAACTACAACTTTTTTAAGCTTATAAAGTTGAGATAAATACTTTGGAGTTTTGAACAATTCGGAACTATAGAATTCATTGCCGGAAATAACTTACAAACCTGTTATGAAAAAAAATAATTATATTTATCTGTGCTATAATTTTTGTATCGTCTTCTTAGCTTTTAATGTGCTTTCTGTTTTTTGCATGAGTAACACGGATAAAGTCTCAAAAGCTCATGAAGCTTAAATTACAAATTAAGAATCCGGATAGTAAAGGGTTTGTGTTCTTACTTTTGCTTTAAAGCTGTGAGTTAAGCTTTGTTTATAAAACCTTTTGGAGAGTGATGGAAAGCTTAGAATATTAATGAAATAAGAAATGTAGCAGAAGTCGTGAATACTATACATACTGTAATATTCTTACTATTTTTTATTTTTTCTTCTTTATTTACACTTTGCAATTCAAAACAATAAATCTCAATTTATAATCAACTCAAACACTTTTATTCAGATTTAATCACACTTTTTTAATAACACAATCAAACAAGCAAAGCTTTTGCACACTTTCATAATCAAAAACAGACTGTCCTGTGCTCACCGTGAACACTCCCTTATATACTCAAGTTGGTTGTTCTCGAAACCAGTTCGCGAAGGTTCTCGTCTTAGAATGTTCTAGATGGTTGGAATAAGTGGAAATACATATGACATTTGTAACGACGTTACATATTTCGGCCGCCGCGGCACGCCGACGCTACTACTCAACTACTTATCTGAAGCCGCCTTTTCTGCTCAACCCGACATCAGAAAGTATACACCGAAGGTACAGCGGAAAGTACAACAAAACTATTGCCTACCTTAAGGCGCCCACGGAGATGTAGGTACACACAACACGCATTAGATCTAAGTCGTCGATGGTACAACAACAAAGTAGAAAGAAAGCATTGTCGGTGGTACAACAACAATTTACGATGAATACATTCTGTTTGTCTTTTATGTATTCACATTTGCTGATGACGATGGATGTGATATAGGGAGGTAGAAAATCAAGACCAAATCGGATTTTCTCTCGCCTATTGTTGTTGGGATACCAATTTAGAGTATCAAGGTTACCGATTATCCCCGAAACACGCTGATAGGGTGCGTAGTGTACTTACAGACGTTTCAAAGCTTTTGGCTCTGGCCGTAAATTGTGTGTGTGTTGTTCTGCCTTCTCGGTACCCCCCCTTTAGTTCGTCTTAAACTTTGTTTGAGGCTAAGGATTTAATCCTACCCGTTTTTGTACCCCGCTGCGATTTGAGCCAAGGCTAGAGATTAATCTCACTACCGATTTTGCCAGGCGTTTCAATCAAAGCTAAGGATTTAATCCTACCTGTCTGACCGTGTCTTGTCGCTGCTTGAGGCTAGGGATTTAATCCTGCTGCGTTTTGCCGATAGCTTCAGTCAAGGCTAGGGAAGTTATCCCACCTTCTGTCACCGTCGCCCCTTGTTTTGCCACGAACGTTTGTTTGAGGCTAAGGATTTAATCCTACCCCGTTTGTACCCCGCTGCGATTTGGGCCGAGGCTAGAGATTAATCTCACTACCGATTTTGCCAGGCATTTCGATCAAAGCTAAGGATTTAATCCTACCGTCTGACCGTGTCTTGTCGCTGCTTTAGGCTAGGGATCTAATCCTGCTGCGTTTTGCCTATAGCTTCAGTCAAGGCTAGGGAAGTTATCCCACTTTCTGTCACCACCGCCCCCTTGTTTTGCCACGAACGTTTGTTTGAGGCTAAGGATTTAATCCTACCCGCTTTTGTACCCCGCTGCGATTTGAGCCGAGGCTAGAGATTAATCTCATTACCGATTTTGCCCGGCGTTTCAATCAAAGCTAAGGATTTAATCCTACCGTCTGACCGTGTCTTGTCGCTGCTTTAGGCTAGGGATTTAATCCTGCTGCGTTTTGCCTATAGCTTCAGTCAAGGCTAGGGAAGTTATCCCACCTTCTGTCACCGTCGCCCCTTGTTTTGCCACGAACGTTTGTTTGAGGCTAAGGATTTAATCCTACCCCGTTTGTACCCCGCTGCGATTTGAGCCGAGGCTAGAGATTAATCTCACTACCGATTTTGCCAGGCAATTCAATCAAAGTTAAGGATTTAATCCTACCGTCTGACCGTGTCTTGTCGCTGCCTTAGGCTAGGGATCTAATCCCACTGCGTTCTGCCTATAGCTTCAGTCAAGGCTAGGGATCTAATCCCACCGTCTCATCCTTGTATATGAAATACCGTGTTAATTATTTAGGTATATGAAAATTTGTGAACTATATGAAATACCGTGTTACTTATTTAAGGATTTGATACAATTGTAGATGTATATGAAATAAAGTATTAGTTAGAATTAAGATAAAACTGAATAAAGTCGGACATTATTTGGAGTTCTGAACTTTCAAAAACCGAGTTTTGTGCTTTCTTCGGACTGACCCTGGACAAGCTGACGCTACCTCAGCCTTTGACTAAAAAGCATCACATTTTGGCGCCCGAGCAGGGACTTAAGAAGGATCAACCGAACTCCCGACCCGAAATCTTTTGGAAGGCAACTCCGACCTCCGCCGTTATCCGATTTTGAAAAGCCCTTCGCAAAAGATTAATTTGAAGCCGTGACCCTTCGAAAAGTTCCACCGTACCCCGTATCCGCCGCACAGATCCAGATCCAACATGTCCGACTCCGACGAATCACAGGAGAGTGATTTTAACCCATACAAGAATCTAGGGTTTATTTATTTTTTAAAGAAAGCTGAGCTCATCGAAGTGCTAACTACCAGGAAGTTAGACACTACCGGAACCCTACAGACGCTGCGTAAAAGGTTGAGCCAGCATTTCAAGGAACTTCGCACGCATACGTCCATCCAGAACTTATGCGAAGAATGGGAAGACATTGTGGAAAAGCGAAACGACGATGACAATGCCGAGGAAATGCAGCCTAACGAAAAGCATTCAGTCGCCACGCAGTTCGCCGACACGCAACCATTTAAAAGCCACATCAACATTCCTGTACCGCCCGCCCAGTTTAATACGCCGATATTTTTAACCGTACCAGATATAAGCAAGCCACTCACCGCTCCTGCACCGACATACCAGACAGCTCACATTCCGACATATCAACCTACCTGCTCTTACCCCTACCAGCAAACGAGTCCTAAAGTTGCTCCGCAGCCGGTACCGCCACCGCCGAGATTCGAACTACCAGCGACTAACCAACTTACTTTGAGCTATGAGGCTGAAGTAATGAACACGGTTCGCCAATGGGGATTAAGATTCGATTCAACTGGGAATCCGCTGGAATTTTTAGAGAGGTTAGCCGAGTTAACCAGGTGTTACAATATTCCGCTGAACGATATGCTGCGAACACTGCCAGAGATGTTCCGAGGAAGAGCCCTGGAGTGGTTGCGAATAAAAGGTGATAGTTTTTGCACATGGGAAGACTTCCGAGAGGCTTTTATCCGCCAGTTTTTACCCGTTAGATATTTACATAAGCTAGAAGAAGAGATATTGCGAAAACGTCAAGGACCCCGTGAAAAGGCGAAAGACTATATCTTTTCCGCCCAATACCTTATTAGACAGCACCCCCGCATTTCCGTAACCGATAACATTGATAGAATTTTTGATAATTTACGACCTGAATATAGAATATATATCCGCCGAAAAGACTTCAGTACATTAGACGAACTTGCATTCCTGGCCGAGGAATTCGAGACTATCAAAAATGATGAACGGAATGTTCGTCCCTCATCGATGCCTACCGCTTTCGCCTCACCAATTCACCATGTTTGTCGTTTATTTGTTCGTACTGTGGAGTAGATGGCCGTTTAACCAAAAACTGTCCATGTCACCGAAACCCCGTCGCTGTCGCCACTACACTACCGTCACAACCACTGGAAGTAGACTCCCGATATTTCATCCCCGTCCAAGCGTATGATACCGAGTACCAAGCTTTACTCGATACTGGCTCTACAAAGACTTTCGTAGGCCAGGCACTGAGGACCCGGTTCAAGGAATTAGACCTCCCAATGCGTGAGCATCATCGACCGATCTACTTGGCTAATGGGAACCCAGTTATGACATCTGAGCATTACACAGCTTCGATTACAATAGGAGGCATTAAATTGACAGGCGAAGTAACATACCTGCCTGAGCTTGTAGACGATGCATTAATTGGGATGGACTTTATGCAACAAGCTGGATTGCAAATGTTCTTGGGAAGCACTCTCGTGACTAGAAGGAAGCCTTATGAAATGTATGAAGGAAGCCGTGCCGGTTCAGTCACTACAGAATTTTATTCCGAGCCCACCGATACCGAACCCCGACCCTCAGACAAAACCGTGACTCCGCCTAGGAGGAGACCTAGGGGACATAACCAGACCTCTCCAGAAATCCGTATTAACTGCCTGTCAGAACCCAAGAGTGCAACACGTCGAGCACCGTCTGTCCACAACTTAGAAACCAACCTGTCCATTTTACCTCAGCTATCACACAAATGCTTCATGAAGAAGGATAGGATTAAGCGCAAGAGCACGGAAGAATGTTGGCGGATCCGTAATCCCTCCGTTCCTGAAATCCGAAAACCGTTTAAGAAGCCAATCACCGTGTGTTTCCTGTCGCCGCCTCAGCCACCGTGCGTCCTTAAGCCAAGACCACGTAGGAGCGCAGCAATCAATGCCGACATTATACATACTTCCCGACAAAAAAGATCGAGTCAAGTTTCCGAAGCCGCCAGACCCGAACAGGTCCCTGTTGAGATAACCCGCCACCGGTACGACCCCTTCGTTGGAATTAGTCTCAAAGGCCCGCAATACCGCCACTCTTTCTATATTCCAAAGCCGTGGGGACGTATTTATGTCCGAATTAACAAAAGTCGAACGCAAGCAAGCCTCAAGTTTAAAAATCAGGTCAAGGTGATGGACCTGGCACCATAAACCGTTTTTATACTGCACTTTATGTTTTATTATTAATAGTATATTATTACTTAACACTGAATTGTTTTTTTTTTTCAAATTATTTTAAGTTATCGTGTTTATACATATGTATATTAAGAATTTTGAAATATGAATAGTAATGGTTCCTATTTCCAGATGGCAGTTAGCGACGAGAAGGTTCTCGTCTGATTAAGAAAGGGGGGAATGTAACGAAGTTACATATTTCGGCCGCCGCGGCACGCCGACGCTACTACTCAACTACTTATCTGAAGCCGCCTTTTCTGCTCAACCCGACATCAGAAAGTATACACCGAAGGTACAGCGGAAAGTACAACAAAACTATTGCCTACCTTAAGGCGCCCACGGAGATGTAGGTACACACAACACGCATTAGATCTAAGTCGTCGATGGTACAACAACAAAGTAGAAAGAAAGCATTGTCGGTGGTACAACAACAATTTACGATGAATACATTCTGTTTGTCTTTTATGTATTCACATTTGCTGATGACGATGGATGTGATATAAGTTAACGACAACAAGTTAACTTTGTACTTCCCACGGAAAATGCTGACTTGGTGTCTGGGCAATGACATCAGGTATTCGTCGCAGCAAACAATTTAATTCTCAGAATCAATGACACCAAGTATCTGTCGCAGCAAACAATTTAATTCGCAGAATTAAATAAATTATGAAGCTATGCAACGTAAGCATTAAGTAGGTATTTAAGTTCTAGTTTTTAAGAGTAATTTGTTCAGTAAGTTTTAGAAGGCAGAATCGCTGCCGGATTGAAAATTGAAATAAAATAAAGAATAAAAAACAAAAAAAATAAAAATATTTTTTTTAATGAAAATTTAACCGCAATAATTTAACTGGCGCCCGAGCAGGGACCATTGTGATTGTGTCACGTGAATTTTTTTTTTTTAACAAAAGCCCTTAAGTAGTGCAAAAAAGAAAAATCGCGTAAAATTGTCCCTAAGCGGTACAGACAAAATAAAAAAAAAGAAACACAACACAGTGGTTACCAAAAATTGTGACAATATATATACAGGTGAATTACCTTACATTAAGTGATCCTAAGTCCCTAAGTGGTACGAGATTGAAGAACAATTTTTTTTTTTACTTAAAAGTCCCTAAGTGGAACAAAAACTAAAGTGAAAGGAAAAAAACATTTAAAAATCCCTTTAAAATTGTGACAATTTAAAAAAGAAAAAACAAGTGGAAAAAAAAATAAACTGTTGCAGAAATAGACAGTTTTAAATCAAAGTGGAGATACCATAAGTGTTGGAGAATTGGAAAAAGGGCCCCTAAGTAGCAGAACAGCAAAAAGGACGTAGTTGAACTACACGCCGCTCCACAAACATGCGTATCATCTTTTTACTGTAAGAATTTTAAATATTTACGTATCTTAAGATTACTGATTTAAAAAAATTAAAATATTTTAAACAAATTTGAATTTCATATTAAGAAAAATTAAGACATCAATGGTTAAGAATATTATTAAAACATTTAATTAATTTATGAGAAACAATTTAGAATTATTTCTTAGGTCATAAAAATTTCATTTTCCTACCGTGCTATTTTAAGAAATATAAAAAAAATATATATAATAATAAATATTTGCGAACATAAGTGAAATCAATGAATGCCTTGCAACGTTATTTAAAAAATATTTTAAATACAAACCTAAACGTAAAGAAAAAAATTTAAAATCGAAATCAATCTAATAGATAATTAAAACCTTATTTAACACACAAAATATTTAGAAAATAATAATTAGGTGTAAAATCTTAAAAGAAACAAATAACCATGTCGAATCCACAAAATCTTGCTAGACCAGCTATTGTCCCCCAACCAGCCGTTGTTCCTCCAGCGCAACAGTACAATAGCATAAATCGTGTCGAACTACAGAACTTAGTTACCACCATGGTAGCCCAAGCCCTCCAAACGGATGGTAGGCGCATTGTTCATTCAATAATGAACCCCAACTCTGATCAGTTCGCAGGAGTTGATCAAATTATCAACCCAGATCAACAAGGAAATATTTCAGACCTTGATAAAATACCTGATGTTGTCAGAAGCTTGAGAGAGTTTTCTGGACAACCAGGCGAATTCAGTTCTTGGCGCAAAAGCGTCGAAAGAATACTAAGAATCTATGATTCTACAAGAGGCTCTCCAAAATATTTCGGAATCATAAACGTGATCCGAAATAAAATTGTTGGACACGCAGACCATGTCCTCGAGTCCTACAATACACCCCTGAACTGGGAAAATATTTCCAGATGCCTCACGCTCCATTACGCAGATAAGCGTGACCTGGGAACTTTAGAGTACCAATTAACTTCGTTAGTACAGGGTAACTCTACTATACAGGACTTCTACCAAGAAGTCTATACTCATCTTTCGTTGATTCTCAACAAAATTTCCTCTATGGAAATGGGAGCAGAAGCTTTGAACATGTTAATGCATGCTTATAGAGACAAAGCCCTTGACACCTTCATAAGGGGTCTTAAAGGCGATCTACCTAGGCTTCTCGGCATCCGAGAACCTTCCGACTTACCCCAAGCATTACATTTATGCTTAAAATTAGAAAATCAAAATTATCGTGCTCAGTGTGCAATAGCATCAAATAATAATACAAAGAGAATCTATAATTCAATGCCCCCAGAACTTCCTCCCAGAAGAACACAAAATAATAATTCCTTACACAATCGACAAACCCCATTCTATCCACAGCTTGCCCACTTTGCACATGTCCCTCGTCCTGTAATGAATTATAACAATCGACCAATCCCATTCAATAATAACGGTCCTAGACAAACACCCTTCCAAAGCAATCCTTTCCAACATCGACCCTCTAATCAAGCTCAAAGAAACAACATTAGACCACCACCAAGGCCACAACCAAGGCAGGACCAAATGGAAACATCAACTATTGGAACAGCTAGAGTGAATTACGTCAATAGACCGCAGTACCAACAACAACAGAGAAACTGGCCACCAGCACCGAAAAGAGCGAACCATCAACCACAACAACCTAATTACCCTAACAAGTTACAAAGAAATTTCCATTTAAACACCTCATCCCATGAAAACCCTTCAACACAGGAATCAGAATTAGAACAATATTACGCTGCACCGTATGTAGACGATCATCAATATGAACAAAGTTTTAGCAATTACATAGAGCCTTTAACCCAGGAAAAAGTAGAAGAAAATGTTACTGAAGTAATATCTGAACTTAGTGACATACATTTTTTAGATTAGCAAGCTCTTCGTTGCCATATATCGAAGTCAAAACAGACGGTGGCGAAGTGATAAAAATTTTAATTGATACAGGATCCAACAAAAATTATATTCAGCCGTCACTAATAAAAAACCCTATCCCTAATGACAAAAAATTCTATGCCAACTCCATTGGAGGAAACATAGAAATAACTCACCACACTTTCGTGAACTTATTCGGTTTAAAAGACCTAAAAATTAAATTCTTTTTGATGCCGCACCTAAAATCTTTCCAAGGCATTCTCGGAAATGATAGTTTGAAAGAACTATCAGCTGTAATCTACGCGCGACATGACTATATGACTATTAAAGACAATATAAAAGTACGGATTAAGCAACTCGCTGCACAAGCAGTAAATACTGTATCCTTGAGAACAGAACACATGACAACGGAACAAAAAGACCAAATTAAGAAACTTGCTAGAAAATACTTCAAATTATTCGATGACCCAGACGAAAAACTAACTTATACGACCGTTGTTAAAGGTGAGATTCGAACCTCATCGGATTCACCTGTTTACACAAAATGTTATCCATATCCAATGGCTCTCAAAGACGAAGTAGAGAGTCAAATCCAAAAACTCATTAATGATGGCATAATAAGACCTTCAAGATCACCGTACAATTCACCTGTGTGGATTGTCCCAAAAAAATCTGATGCCTCTGGCGAAAAAAAGTATCGTTTGGTGATCGACTATCGCAAGCTAAATACCATCACTATTGCTGACCGGTATCCCATTCCGGAAATAAATGAAGTGCTCGCACAATTAGGTCAAAACAAATTTTTCTCTGTTATTGACCTCAAGAGTGGTTTCCACCAAATTCCACTTAAAGAAAAGGATATTGAAAAAACGGCCTTCTCGGTGAATAATGGGAAGTATGAATTCACCCGGCTTCCTTTTGGGCTGAAAAACGCCCCTTCCATTTTCCAAAGGGCACTTGACGATATACTGAGAGAGCAAATAGGAAAAATTTGCTTCGTGTATATCGATGACATAATTATATTCAGCAAAGACGAGGATACACATTTAAACAATATCGAAACAATTTTCAGAACCTTAGAAGCTGCAAACATGAAGGTTCAGCTCGACAAATGCGATTTCTTTAAAGAAGAAGTCGAATTTCTTGGATTCATAATTTCTTCAAATGGCATCAAAACTAACCCTGAAAAGGTTAGAGCGGTACTTCAATTCCCATACCCTAAAACGCTCAAAGATCTACGATCTTTTCTTGGCCTGTCAGGCTATTACCGCCGTTTTGTTAAGGATTATGCTAAATTAGCGAAACCCTTAACAATCCTCTTAAGAGGGGAAGACGGACGATTGTCCAAAAACCTCTCTAGCAAAAAACTAATTCATTTAAACGAAGAAGCAATAGAAGCCTTCAATAAAATTAAAAATTCTCTAGCATCAGAAGACACTATACTAACCTACCCCGATTACAGAAAAGAATTCGAACTTACAACCGACGCTTCGAATTACGCCATCGGAGCAGTCTTATCACAGGAAGACAAGCCAATAATGTTTATTTCTAGGACATTAAGTAAGGCCGAAGAAAATTATGCCGCAAACGAAAAAGAAATGCTGGCTATAATTTGGGCTCTTAACGCCTTCAGGAATTACTTATATGGTTCAGCAAGAGTCAAAATATTAACCGACCACCAACCTCTTACCTATGCTTTAAGTAGCAAAAACAACAATTCGAAAATGAAACGCTGGAAAGCAGCATTAGAAGAATACAACTACGAAATCAAATATAAGCCTGGTAAGGCGAACGTAGTTGCTGATGCACTTTCAAGACCACCTATTCACACTCAAACTAATCCTCTTATAGCATCTCCCTCTCAAACTAATTCCCTAATAGCATCCCCTTCTCACATTAATTCTCTCACAGCATCCCAACATAGTGACGAAAGTTCATCCCATGAACTTATTCCGACAGTAGAATTACCAATCAACATTTTCAAAAATCAACTCATTTTACTTATAGGCGAAAAAGACAATTTCCAACTCCAGTATCCCTTCCCGAATTTCCGTAGACTTACTTTTACTCAACCCATATACACTAAAGAAAATATTATTTCCATATTTAAACGGTACCTGATCCCTTCTATAATAAACGGATTAATGACTAACGAACAAACCATGGGCATTATCCAGAATATATATCTACTTCACTTCAAAAACTACAGAATCCGCTACACGCAAACAAAAGTGACTGATATAAGCAATCAAACTGAACAAGAAGAACACATCCTAAAAATCCATAACAGAGCACACAGAAACGCACGCGAAAATAAAGCTCAACTACTTCAAAATTACTATTTCCCCCAAATGAATTCGAAAATCAATAAAATAGTTAAGCAATGCCGTATATGTCGAGAGCACAAATACGATAGACACCCACAAAAACCCGAACTCAAACCAACACCTATTCCTCAATACCCAGGCCATATCTTACATTTAGATATTTATTCAACTGAAGGACATCTTGTTCTCACTGCGTTGGATAAATTTTCCAAATACGCTCAAACCAAAATTATAAAGTCCAGAGCCGTATCAGATATAGTAGAACCTTTGAGACAACTCTTATTCGCTTTCGGAGTTCCAAAACTCGTTGTATTTGACAACGAGAAATCATTTAGTGCAGCCTCTATCTGTTTCTTATTGCAAGATCAATTAGGAATAGAAATCTTCAAAACACCTCCATATTCCAGTACAATTAATGGGCAAGTGGAGCGATTTCACTCCACGCTTTCAGAAATAATGCGTTGCCTTAAAACGGAAAAAATTCACAACACCTTCCTTGAATTATTGGACAGAGCAGTGTATGAATACAATTGCTCAATTCATTCAACAATAGGTCAAAAACCCATTGAGGTATTTTTCGGAAGAAACGTTAGTACTGATCCAGAACAGTTCGAAAAAGCAAGGAAAGAAAATATAATCAAATTACAAGAAAAACAGAATAGCGATCTGAAATATCACAACAAAAAAAGACACCCTATAAAAGATTATAAACCCGGTGACGTTATCTACACTAAAATAAACAAAAGAATAGGTTCCAAGTTAACACCCCGCTTTAAACAAGAGATTGTAAAAGAAAACAAAACAAAAACAGTAATAACACAATCTGGCAAAGTAATTCACAAAGCAAACATTAAAACCTAAAGTCAATTTTCTTATCTCCACAGGTATCTTACTTCTTTAATTCACGCAGATGTCAAAATCCTTGATTATTCTAATGCAGAGATAATCGTGCTAAGAAATGGAATTGCGAGAATCCAAACCGGAAACATCAAATTCATTCATATCATAGAAATACCTCCCTATGAAGACTATATAGCAAAAACTTCATCCCTCCTATACGAACATATCCCACCTAAAAATGTGTTTTTTCCCATCCTGGAACACGAACTTAAACACACTAAGAACCTTATAAATAACATCAAAATAAACAGATCAAAAAGATCCTTAAACTTTATAGGTTCAGCCTGGAAATGGGTCGCGGGCAATCCCGACCACGACGATTATGAAGTAATGGTTAATAAGATAAATAATGTTTTAGATAATAATAATAATCAAGTTTTAATAAACAAGGCATACATTGAAAGAATAAATAAATTAACGAATGTAACAAATGAAATTCTAAATGAAATAAAAAAAGATAAAACCTTTGAAAATGAATTAGTCTTAAGTTTACTTTACAAAACGAAGTTAATAAAAGAAGAAATAATGTACTCAATAAATGCTATAGAATTAGGGAAAGAAAATATCGTAAGCTCTAACATATTGTCAAAATCAGAAATTGATATAATTATGAATAAAATTAATAAAGATAAAGTAAATGTACTATTTAAAAATATCGAAGAGGCATTAGAATTTGCCGAAGTCAAAGTTGCTATGAATGTTTCAACCTTGCTATATATTATTAGTATCCCAAGTACTGAAGATATAATTTATGAAAAATTAATTGTAAAACCATTAATAAAGAACAAAAAATACGTTAATAAAATTTTGCAAGAAAATATTTTAAAAAGAGATAATATTACGTTTGGAATCATAAATAAATGTAAGACAATAAATGAAATATCATTATGTAAGCAATCAAATATCATAGACTTAAGCAACGATAAATGTATAGTTAATCTATTAGAAAGTAAAAATGCAACATGTACCAAAACGAACAGCCACCATATCCCACAAATTGAAGAATTAACCCCAGGAACAATCCTCTTAAATAATTTTGACGGTAACATAAATTTCAACAACAATAGCCAAGCACTTAATGGAACATATCTCATCAGATTCTCTAATGTCACACTTAGTATAAAGAACATCCAATATACTGCAGAAGAAATATCTGAGATACACGCACTACCTCCAATGCTACACCAATTTTCCGATGATACAGAAATAGAAGAAATATTATCACTCCAGCTCATGAAAGAACTTCATATTAATAATACGAGACACATCAACAAGATTCAAGTTGAAAAAGAAGTCCATCAATGGGTCAACTATTTTATCTTTATATTCATATTTTCCACCATACTGATTATGAAGATAACAAATCTGAAAAACAAAAAGAAACCTGAAACGAAGATAACATTTATTCCTCCAGAGTCAAAATTGGCCTATCCCAAAATCACGGAACATCGCAGCATCTATAATCTTCCATATTTTTGAAGAAATACGAGGACGTCTTTATTTAAGAGGGGAAGAGTTAACGACAACAAGTTAACTTTGTACTTCCCACGGAAAATGCTGACTTGGTGTCTGGGCAATGACATCAGGTATTCGTCGCAGCAAACAATTTAATTCTCAGAATCAATGACACCAAGTATCTGTCGCAGCAAACAATTTAATTCGCAGAATTAAATAAATTATGAAGCTATGCAACGTAAGCATTAAGTAGGTATTTAAGTTCTAGTTTTTAAGAGTAATTTGTTCAGTAAGTTTTAGAAGGCAGAATCGCTGCCGGATTGAAAATTGAAATAAAATAAAGAATAAAAAACAAAAAAAATAAAAATATTTTTTTTAATGAAAATTTAACCGCAATAATTTAACTTATAGGAAGGTAGAAAATCAAGACCAAATCGGATTTTCTCTCGCCTATTGTTGTTGGGATACCAATTTAGAGTATCAAGGTTACCGATTATCCCCGAAACACGCTGATAGGGTGCGTAGTGTACTTACAGACGTTTCAAAGCTTTTGGCTCTGGCCGTAAATTGTGTGTGTGTTGTTCTGCCTTCTCGGTACCCCCCCTTTAGTTCGTCTTAAACTTTGTTTGAGGCTAAGGATTTAATCCTACCCGTTTTTGTACCCCGCTGCGATTTGAGCCAAGGCTAGAGATTAATCTCACTACCGATTTTGCCAGGCGTTTCAATCAAAGCTAAGGATTTAATCCTACCTGTCTGACCGTGTCTTGTCGCTGCTTGAGGCTAGGGATTTAATCCTGCTGCGTTTTGCCGATAGCTTCAGTCAAGGCTAGGGAAGTTATCCCACCTTCTGTCACCGTCGCCCCTTGTTTTGCCACGAACGTTTGTTTGAGGCTAAGGATTTAATCCTACCCCGTTTGTACCCCGCTGCGATTTGGGCCGAGGCTAGAGATTAATCTCACTACCGATTTTGCCAGGCATTTCGATCAAAGCTAAGGATTTAATCCTACCGTCTGACCGTGTCTTGTCGCTGCTTTAGGCTAGGGATCTAATCCTGCTGCGTTTTGCCTATAGCTTCAGTCAAGGCTAGGGAAGTTATCCCACTTTCTGTCACCACCGCCCCCTTGTTTTGCCACGAACGTTTGTTTGAGGCTAAGGATTTAATCCTACCCGCTTTTGTACCCCGCTGCGATTTGAGCCGAGGCTAGAGATTAATCTCATTACCGATTTTGCCCGGCGTTTCAATCAAAGCTAAGGATTTAATCCTACCGTCTGACCGTGTCTTGTCGCTGCTTTAGGCTAGGGATTTAATCCTGCTGCGTTTTGCCTATAGCTTCAGTCAAGGCTAGGGAAGTTATCCCACCTTCTGTCACCGTCGCCCCTTGTTTTGCCACGAACGTTTGTTTGAGGCTAAGGATTTAATCCTACCCCGTTTGTACCCCGCTGCGATTTGAGCCGAGGCTAGAGATTAATCTCACTACCGATTTTGCCAGGCAATTCAATCAAAGTTAAGGATTTAATCCTACCGTCTGACCGTGTCTTGTCGCTGCCTTAGGCTAGGGATCTAATCCCACTGCGTTCTGCCTATAGCTTCAGTCAAGGCTAGGGATCTAATCCCACCGTCTCATCCTTGTATATGAAATACCGTGTTAATTATTTAGGTATATGAAAATTTGTGAACTATATGAAATACCGTGTTACTTATTTAAGGATTTGATACAATTGTAGATGTATATGAAATAAAGTGTTAGTTAGAATTAAGATAAAACTGAATAAAGTCGGACATTATTTGGAGTTCTGAACTTTCAAAAACCGAGTTTTGTGCTTTCTTCGGACTGACCCTGGACAAGCTGACGCTACCTCAGCCTTTGACTAAAAAGCATCACATTTTGGCGCCCGAGCAGGGACTTAAGAAGGATCAACCGAACTCCCGACCCGAAATCTTTTGGAAGGCAACTCCGACCTCCGCCGTTATCCGATTTTGAAAAGCCCTTCGCAAAAGATTAATTTGAAGCCGTGACCCTTCGAAAAGTTCCACCGTACCCCGTATCCGCCGCACAGATCCAGATCCAACATGTCCGACTCCGACGAATCACAGGAGAGTGATTTTAACCCATACAAGAATCTAGGGTTTATTTATTTTTTAAAGAAAGCTGAGCTCATCGAAGTGCTAACTACCAGGAAGTTAGACACTACCGGAACCCTACAGACGCTGCGTAAAAGGTTGAGCCAGCATTTCAAGGAACTTCGCACGCATACGTCCATCCAGAACTTATGCGAAGAATGGGAAGACATTGTGGAAAAGCGAAACGACGATGACAATGCCGAGGAAATGCAGCCTAACGAAAAGCATTCAGTCGCCACGCAGTTCGCCGACACGCAACCATTTAAAAGCCACATCAACATTCCTGTACCGCCCGCCCAGTTTAATACGCCGATATTTTTAACCGTACCAGATATAAGCAAGCCACTCACCGCTCCTGCACCGACATACCAGACAGCTCACATTCCGACATATCAACCTACCTGCTCTTACCCCTACCAGCAAACGAGTCCTAAAGTTGCTCCGCAGCCGGTACCGCCACCGCCGAGATTCGAACTACCAGCGACTAACCAACTTACTTTGAGCTATGAGGCTGAAGTAATGAACACGGTTCGCCAATGGGGATTAAGATTCGATTCAACTGGGAATCCGCTGGAATTTTTAGAGAGGTTAGCCGAGTTAACCAGGTGTTACAATATTCCGCTGAACGATATGCTGCGAACACTGCCAGAGATGTTCCGAGGAAGAGCCCTGGAGTGGTTGCGAATAAAAGGTGATAGTTTTTGCACATGGGAAGACTTCCGAGAGGCTTTTATCCGCCAGTTTTTACCCGTTAGATATTTACATAAGCTAGAAGAAGAGATATTGCGAAAACGTCAAGGACCCCGTGAAAAGGCGAAAGACTATATCTTGTCCGCCCAATACCTTATTAGACAGCACCCCCGCATTTCCGTAACCGATAACATTGATAGAATTTTTGATAATTTACGACCTGAATATAGAATATATATCCGCCGAAAAGACTTCAGTACATTAGACGAACTTGCATTCCTGGCCGAGGAATTCGAGACTATCAAAAATGATGAACGGAATGTTCGTCCCTCATCGATGCCTACCGCTTTCGCCTCACCAATTCACCATGTTTGTCGTTTATTTGTTCGTACTGTGGAGTAGATGGCCGTTTAACCAAAAACTGTCCATGTCACCGAAACCCCGTCGCTGTCGCCACTACACTACCGTCACAACCACTGGAAGTAGACTCCCGATATTTCATCCCCGTCCAAGCGTATGATACCGAGTACCAAGCTTTACTCGATACTGGCTCTACAAAGACTTTCGTAGGCCAGGCACTGAGGACCCGGTTCAAGGAATTAGACCTCCCAATGCGTGAGCATCATCGACCGATCTACTTGGCTAATGGGAACCCAGTTATGACATCTGAGCATTACACAGCTTCGATTACAATAGGAGGCATTAAATTGACAGGCGAAGTAACATACCTGCCTGAGCTTGTAGACGATGCATTAATTGGGATGGACTTTATGCAACAAGCTGGATTGCAAATGTTCTTGGGAAGCACTCTCGTGACTAGAAGGAAGCCTTATGAAATGTATGAAGGAAGCCGTGCCGGTTCAGTCACTACAGAATTTTATTCCGAGCCCACCGATACCGAACCCCGACCCTCAGACAAAACCGTGACTCCGCCTAGGAGGAGACCTAGGGGACATAACCAGACTTCTCCAGAAATCCGTATTAACTGCCTGTCAGAACCCAAGAGTGCAACACGTCGAGCACCGTCTGTCCACAACTTAGAAACCAACCTGTCCATTTTACCTCAGCTATCACACAAATGCTTCATGAAGAAGGATAGGATTAAGCGCAAGAGCACGGAAGAATGTTGGCGGATCCGTAATCCCTCCGTTCCTGAAATCCGAAAACCGTTTAAGAAGCCAATCACCGTGTGTTTCCTGTCGCCGCCTCAGCCACCGTGCGTCCTTAAGCCAAGACCACGTAGGAGCGCAGCAATCAATGCCGACATTATACATACTTCCCGACAAAAAAGATCGAGTCAAGTTTCCGAAGCCGCCAGACCCGAACAGGTCCCTGTTGAGATAACCCGCCACCGGTACGACCCCTTCGTTGGAATTAGTCTCAAAGGCCCGCAATACCGCCACTCTTTCTATATTCCAAAGCCGTGGGGACGTATTTCCGTCCGAATCAACAAAAGTCGAACGCAAGCAAGCCTCAAGTTTAAAAATCAGGTCAAGGTGATTGACCTGGCACCATAAACCATTTTTATACTGCACTTTATGTTTTATTATTAATAGTATATTATTACTTAACACTGAATTGTTTTTTTTTTTCAAATTATTTTAAGTTATCGTGTTTATACATATGTATATTAAGAATTTTGAAATATGAATAGTAATGGTTCCTATTTCCAGATGGCAGTTAGCGACGAGAAGGTTCTCGTCTGATTAAGAAAGGGGGGAATGTAACGAAGTTACATATTTCGGCCGCCGCGGCACGCCGACGCTACTACTCAACTACTTATCTGAAGCCGCCTTTTCTGCTCAACCCGACATCAGAAAGTATACACCGAAGGTACAGCGGAAAGTACAACAAAACTATTGCCTACCTTAAGGCGCCCACGGAGATGTAGGTACACACAACACGCATTAGATCTAAGTCGTCGATGGTACAACAACAAAGTAGAAAGAAAGCATTGTCGGTGGTACAACAACAATTTACGATGAATACATTCTGTTTGTCTTTTATGTATTCACATTTGCTGATGACGATGGATGTGATATAGGAAGGTAGAAAATCAAGACCAAATCGGATTTTCTCTCGCCTATTGTTGTTGGGATACCAATTTAGAGTATCAAGGTTACCGATTATCCCCGAAACACGCTGATAGGGTGCGTAGTGTACTTACAGACGTTTCAAAGCTTTTGGCTCTGGCCGTAAATTGTGTGTGTGTTGTTCTGCCTTCTCGGTACCCCCCCTTTAGTTCGTCTTAAACTTTGTTTGAGGCTAAGGATTTAATCCTACCCGTTTTTGTACCCCGCTGCGATTTGAGCCAAGGCTAGAGATTAATCTCACTACCGATTTTGCCAGGCGTTTCAATCAAAGCTAAGGATTTAATCCTACCTGTCTGACCGTGTCTTGTCGCTGCTTGAGGCTAGGGATTTAATCCTGCTGCGTTTTGCCGATAGCTTCAGTCAAGGCTAGGGAAGTTATCCCACCTTCTGTCACCGTCGCCCCTTGTTTTGCCACGAACGTTTGTTTGAGGCTAAGGATTTAATCCTACCCCGTTTGTACCCCGCTGCGATTTGGGCCGAGGCTAGAGATTAATCTCACTACCGATTTTGCCAGGCATTTCGATCAAAGCTAAGGAGTTCGAAGTTCGATCGTAATAGACGTGTTAATAAGTGCTTAAGAAATATATCTATTTAAATTCTGGTTTTGCTGGTAATAATTACCACAAAACTATTTTGTTAAATAAAATTGAAACTTTATTAGTTTTTCGTGACAAACATTCAATGCGATGGATGAATTTTGTGGAAAATGTGAAAATAGATTTAGTCGTAGCGACGGCAATGTAATTTCATGTAACGGCTTCTGCAAAAAAGTGTTCCATCGATTGTGTTGCGAATGCAAATTGTCTGAATATGACATAAAATTAATAAAAGGAAATAAGAATCTTGGCTATTGTTGCAGTGATTGTTTAGAATTTCCCAATAAGATTATTAATCATTATGAAAAATTATTGGAATCGCAGCAATCTAATTATGAAAATATTATAGACATTTTAAAGAAGAGTGTGAATAATTTATCATCTCAAATTAGTGATATGGTTACTTCAATTAAAACGGACTTAAAAGAAAAGAGTGATAAGGATAAAGAAGAAGTGCAAGCAATTTCTGCTACGGTGAAAGAGTTAAATAGTAATTTGTTGATAAAATCATCAGAAAGTGCGAGCGAGAAAAATGATCAGTTAAAAAAAATGGAAGTTAATGTACGAGAGTGTTTAGTAAACAAAATTGATGAGTTAAAGAGTGAGGTAGTGAATTCCCGAATTAAAGAGTCTGAAACGAAAATGAAAGAAAAGGCAAAACCGTCTTATGCTGATTTACTAAAGAAACCAATTGAAATTGCACCAGTGTTAGTGAAACCCAAAGAAAGTCAGCATTTTGATGTGACAAAATCTGACATAAAAAAGAAAATAGACCCCTCTGCCCTTTCCATTAAAGTTAACAACATGTTTGAAAGAAAAAATGGTTCGATTGCTATATGTTGTGACAGTGAAGACGCTATTAAAAAAATAGGAGATGAAATAAAAAATAAAATGAGTGATAAGTATGAAGTGCATATGCCAATTATGAAAAACCCAACTATTCTTGTGTCTGGTATGTGTGAAAATTTAGAAGGCAATGTTATTGAAGAGGCTATACAAAAACAAAACAATATTGTTTTTTCTACAATAAAATGCGTAAAGGTGTATGCATCTTTTAAGAATAAAAATAATTTTAACGCTGTTTTGGAAGTAGATAGTAAAGCTTTTCATGAAATTATGGAAGCTAAAAAGATTTACATTAAATATGACAGATGTGTGGTTTATGAAAAAATTGGTATCCGCCGTTGCTTTAAATGCCTTGGATATAACCATAGATTTGATCAATGCACAAGTGAAAAAAATTGTTTAAAATGTGGTGAAAAGGACCATGAAATTAAGGACTGTGTTAATGAAGTTAAATGTGTTAATTGTATGAGGCTTAAAAATAAAGCTAATCTTCCTGATATGGATATTAATCATGATGTGCGTAGTGTAGAATGCCCAATCTATAGAAGACAATTAATTAATAAAAGAAGACAAATCAATTATTAGCAATTATCGGAGTTGAAGTGCTTAAGTCTTAATATTGAAGGTCTCGTAAATAACTTCTGTGAACTAGAGTCTTTGGTTTATGATGATAATTTTGACTTTATTTGTGCAACAGAAACCCATACTACTGATATGGTCGAAGATGCTGAAATTGATTTAAAAAGCTATCAAATAATTAGATGTGATTCCATATCTACGCATACAGGTGGTGTAATTTTTTATATAAAAGATAACTGGAATTGTGAAATATTAAAAAAGATGACAATTGAAAAAAAGGTATGGTTTTTGTTAGTAAAAGTCCATAGACATAATGCTGTTTATATACTTGGTGGTATCTACAGATCTCCGAGCTATTCTCCAAAGATATTTATAGATAATTTTTCCAACTGGATGAACTTTTTAAGCTGTGATTTTAAATCTGTGATAATAATGGGTGATATAAATGTAAATTTCTTAGTAGACAGTTCATATAAAAATCAAATAAGTGCAATATTAAATGATAACTCATATACCCAGTTAATAGAAGATCCAACAAGAATTACCAAAAACTCCCAAAGCTTAATTGACTATGTTATGACTAACATTCCGGAGAGAGTTAAAGCCAAGTGTGATAGTAAATTTAAGATAAGTGATCATGAATCTGTGATAATTAGTATAAGTTCATTATTAAATTTTAAGCTAGAAAAAAAGCCCATGCGTGTATTTAAATACGATTCAGTGTGTTTCTCTCTTAGTTTACGTAACTGTGATTTTTCTTTTAATGAAAACAATATATCGCTTGACGAGCTAACTAATAAATTCACGATAAACTTCCTACAAACGGTTGATAGTTTTACAAAATATAAAGATATAAATATTAATCATAATCCTTGGTTTACTGATGCTCTCAAGACTCTGAAAATTGAAAAGGTTTTGAAATACGAAAAAGCAAAAGTTTCTTGCCTCGTTGTCGATTGGAACAATTACAAGCTGTGCAGAAACAAATTTAAATCCGCGCTGAACAATGCTAAGAACAAATACATCAGTAGAAAAATTGAAATATGTGGTGATCAAAAATCAATGTGGAGAACATTAAAACTTTTCGTCTTAAAAGAAAGTAAAAAAAATATCAGTGAAGTTGTGCACAATAACAATAAATACACCAAATGTCTTGAAATGTCCAGTGTATTAAACTCATTTTTTGTCGAAAGTATTGTTGATATTAGAAACAGTATTCCAAATAAACCGTACATTAATTCTGTGTTTGATTATTATTACTTAAGTTTTCAATTTAAAGAAATAAATTTGGATGACCTTAAGTCTGTGTTAAAATCCATGAACAACAAAAAAGATACAAATGGAGTGAACATTAAAATGTATCTTGACGCTTTTGAAATTTGTGGTGATATGTTGCTTAAAATCATTAATTTATCTTTGATTAATGGCGTTTTTCCAAGTTGCTGTAAAGAATCTGTTATTGCCCCTATTCAAAAAGTTAAAAACTCTAAGAAAGTGGAAGATTTCAGACCTGTCAATATGATGACACTGGAAAGTAAAATTATTGAAAAGATTGTATATAATCAGCTGCAAAATTATTTAGAATCCTATAATCTTATTTCATGCTATCAATCTGGTTTCCGAAAAAATCATAATTGTGAATCCCTACTCAATCTTGTCATAACGAAGTGGAAAATTGACATTCATGACAAAAAAGTGGTTGTGGCAGTGTTTTTAGACTTGAAAAGAGCATTCGAAACTGTAGACCAGTTGATTTTAATTGATAAACTCAAAATGTATGGTGTGAGAAATAGAGAACTAAGTTGGTTCAAATCATATCTTGAAAATAGAACTCAAAGAACGAAAATTAACGACGTAATTTCAAACCCTGTGTCTGTTCTTCATGGAGTTCCTCAAGGATCTTTGCTTGGAGTTTTGCTGTTTTTAGTATACATCAACGATATGGAGAATGCTGTTTGTTTTTCTAAAATTGTTTTGTTTGCAGATGATGCTTTACTGTTTATTTCTGGTAATAATATCGATGAATGTATAGATAAAATTAATTTAGATCTTCAAAATTTACAAGACTGGTTTGACAGTAATTTGTTAAAATTAAATATAAATAAAACAAAAGCTATGGTTTTAAATGGTTCTACTACTAGAAGCATCAGTATAAATAGTAATAATATTGAAACAGTAAATGAAATAAAATATTTAGGTGTTGTAATTGATGATAAATTAACTTTAGATGATCATGTTAATTATGTATGTAAGAAGATATCAAAAAAGCTGTACTTCCTGAGTCGAATTCGAAAAAAAATGTCTATAAAAACAACTATTAATGTTTATAATACAATGATAAAACCACACTTTGAGTATTGCTCAAGTATTTTATTTATGTGTAATAATCAAAAAATGAGTAGATTACAAAAACTTCAAAATAGGGGAATGAGAATTGTTTTAATGTGTAATGGATTTACCCCAATAAGAGAAATGTTGTTTAAATTGTCATGGATGAGTGTTAACCAAAGAATTATGTATAATGTGATAGTATTTATATTTAAAATCAAATTTAATATATTGCCTAACTATTTGTATGAGTATATATCTTTTGTTGGTGATGTACAACCTTTTGCCTTACGCAATGCTGGTGATTTCAGGTTACCAAGGTTTAGAAACTTTAAGACCACTAATATGATTCTACATAGAGGTTTAGATATTTATAACAGTCTTCCTTATATTTTAAAGAATGAGCATAACTTACAAAGATTCAAAAACAAATTATTCGAATATGTTAAAAATAGATTTATTTAATAGGTATAATATAAAATGATTGTAATGAATTTTTTAAATGGCAAAATACTGCCAAATAAATAAATAAAAAAAAAAAAAAAAAAAAAAAAAATTTAATCCTACCGTCTGACCGTGTCTTGTCGCTGCTTTAGGCTAGGGATCTAATCCTGCTGCGTTTTGCCTATAGCTTCAGTCAAGGCTAGGGAAGTTATCCCACTTTCTGTCACCACCGCCCCCTTGTTTTGCCACGAACGTTTGTTTGAGGCTAAGGATTTAATCCTACCCGCTTTTGTACCCCGCTGCGATTTGAGCCGAGGCTAGAGATTAATCTCATTACCGATTTTGCCCGGCGTTTCAATCAAAGCTAAGGATTTAATCCTACCGTCTGACCGTGTCTTGTCGCTGCTTTAGGCTAGGGATTTAATCCTGCTGCGTTTTGCCTATAGCTTCAGTCAAGGCTAGGGAAGTTATCCCACCTTCTGTCACCGTCGCCCCTTGTTTTGCCACGAACGTTTGTTTGAGGCTAAGGATTTAATCCTACCCCGTTTGTACCCCGCTGCGATTTGAGCCGAGGCTAGAGATTAATCTCACTACCGATTTTGCCAGGCAATTCAATCAAAGTTAAGGATTTAATCCTACCGTCTGACCGTGTCTTGTCGCTGCCTTAGGCTAGGGATCTAATCCCACTGCGTTCTGCCTATAGCTTCAGTCAAGGCTAGGGATCTAATCCCACCGTCTCATCCTTGTATATGAAATACCGTGTTAATTATTTAGGTATATGAAAATTTGTGAACTATATGAAATACCGTGTTACTTATTTAAGGATTTGATACAATTGTAGATGTATATGAAATAAAGTGTTAGTTAGAATTAAGATAAAACTGAATAAAGTCGGACATTATTTGGAGTTCTGAACTTTCAAAAACCGAGTTTTGTGCTTTCTTCGGACTGACCCTGGACAAGCTGACGCTACCTCAGCCTTTGACTAAAAAGCATCACACATTGGAAAAGAACTTTTTGTTCCTTCCATAAAGTAGATATGCAATTTTTCAACAGATGGCGCTGTAGGAGTACTATAAAACTCTGTGTCGGTGGTGTGCGTAACAATAAATTATAATAAATATCTAAGGATTTGAAGTAGACAACAAACAAATTTCAAAATTTTGGAAAAACTTTGATCGATGTGGTTCATTTCGAAGCCCATAACTTGATTTATAATTATCATATCTTCACGGTCAATAGTAAATTCGAGATTTTATATATAAACGTTACACTACAATTTTTTGAATTTAACGATTTTTTGGGATACGATTATGAGCCGATTGAAAACAGCAATCAATACCTAGAACTTATGTATACAACTTATAAATAGTACAATCAGGGGGCGTGGATTTTAAGTACTGTTTTGAACTTATGCAACAGTTCTTTTTTGATTTTACAATAATATTGATTATATTAGTAAGATAAATGTTTAAAATTAAGAAAGACTTACTAAACTGATTTGAAGTTAGCTGTTTACAATTTTTCGACATTTACATAAAAAAATGTAATTAATGTTGTGATTGCAGATTAATAACAGAAGTTTATGCAAATAACCTTACTATTTACTTCCCTAAAATGGGAATATGTATATACAAAATTTTAAAGTCGTTCGAAGAGCCTTATTAATAATTTAATTTGTTTATAATTTTCCTCAAATAAAAATATTGGTATGTGAATTTCGAGTATTCAATAATAATACATTTAAGGAAATTTATTTAAAAAATTACAAACATTCACCCATTTCAACATATTTAATTAAAAAAAAATAAGTATTGAAAAAAAAATTTGTTTTGAAAATTCGTATAGGTATACAATAATATTTCAAGTTTAAAGGAGCTTTTTTGCAGTACGAATTGCTTATCGTTTTTATTTCTTTTATTAGTTGAAAACTCTTCCAGATCATATTTTGTATAAATCGGATGTCCTCTGCTATTATGACCATATCATCTGCATACAATAGCAGTCTCACATTAATTTCCTCGATTTGGAGACCTCCGTTTTTGTAAAGTGCAAAAAGGAGGGGTGAAAGGAGACATCCTTGTTTGACCCCATTGAATGTTTCAAAATACTCCGATATTTCTTTCCCAGTAAACAAAGCCGAACAGGTGTCGGCTTGAATCAAGTTGGCGAACTTTGTTCAGAGACCGAAGGAATGTAATTTATAGATTACCAAGCTCTTGAAATTTTGTCAAATGCAGCTTTAAGATCCGCGAAAAAGACATACATTTTCTTTTTCTCCCTAAGTTTTATAAGAACTATTGATACCACGATATAAATGTTATCAATAGTAGAGTCATTTTTCCTAAGACGAGGCGAGTGCTCGGTTTGGTTATGGTTTCTTTCCACCCAAGTGTAAAGTCTCTCATTTAGGATTCTCTTCATCGTCTTCGCAATGCAGTTCATGGAAGAAATACCTTCGTAATAACTTGGCTGATTTATATCCCTTCCTTAACTACTCGAAAAATAATTATTTTGTTGAAAAATTACGCTGCTAGATAATTTAAGAAATCGATCGTGGCATTTATCAGGAATTCGTAACTAATTCGGTATTCCTTTAGTTTTACATTGGATAACATTTTTTTATTTTATCTATGGAAATTGATTTATCCGATTCCCGGCTTTCAATAAAACTATATGCAAATTGAATTTGGTTTATATTCTTGTTGGGATTGAGAAGATAAACGAAATAAGTTTTAAATACATAAGGATCTTTGTTTCGAATCTCATATGATTGATCCCAACAATCCTTACTATTTTTACTGGCGACATACTATAAGGCAAGTTATGCATTCGTAAAAAAATCGAACTAGGGATTTTGATCAAAATTTAACATTACGATGATAGCAAAGACGAAAAAAGTAGGTCTCGAAATTCTGTCTGTCTGTGTGTTTGACTACAGGCTAAACGGCTCGGCCGATCTTCGTTAAACTTGGCAGATATTGTTTTGAATTTTTTCCCCTCACACGTTTTTTTCTTTTTTTTAAGATCAAAAATAACGGTACCTGGCATAAGAATATTTTTGTTCGAAATTTTATATATTTTTTTTCTCAAACACTGTCCCACAGAATTAAAAAAAAAACATAAAATTTCATTAAGTTAAAGCTAGGTATAGGTTGAAAACAAATTTCCAAAAAATGGTTATTTTTGATAGCCCCCTTGGAACCAATTTTTTTGGAAATTTTTAATTTTAATTTTGGTGGGGGCAATGCCCCCATTTATTAGGCTTAATACAAGCTATAGCTTAATCTAACTTAAAACTAAGAAAACTTATAGCTACGAATTTTGGTTAGTGGGGGAATTGATTCAAGAGACGGAGTTTTAGGCAAGGGGTACTAAGGTTAAAGTCGAAGGTTATTGGGTTTGAGTTGACATTCCTTAGCATACGTGAGACTGGTTCATTAGAGCCATAAGACGTACGGTGGGTGGGTATATAAAAGAGAAGGGGATTTCGTATGTTGCGGGGGTTGGTATTAAGGAAGATGGAGTTATAAAGAGTTATAGTCAATAGAACCTGTAAGAAGACTATGAATGAAGAGAATTTCATAAGTTTTTCTTCGTTCTTCTAGAGAATTTAGGTTAATTAGTTTAAGGCGATCTAGGTAAGGAGGTAGGATTAGGGGATTATTCCAGGAAAGTCCTCGAAGAGCAAAGCGAAGGAATCGACGTTGGATACTCTCAATTCTGGCGATGTGGACTTGTTGGTAGGGGGACCACACCTGACAGGCGTATTCAAGCAGGGGCCGAACAAAGGTAACATAGAGGGATCGGGTCACATATGGGTTGGAAAATTCCTTGGACCATCGTTTGACGAAACCAAGTGCGGAATTGGCCTTGAGAATTATATCGTCATAATGGGAGATGAAGTTAAGCTCCTGATCACATAATATGCCGAGATCACGTATCGAGTTAACAATAGATAGGGGTTGATTATGAAGAAAATAGATACGGGGAGTAGATCTTAAACGTTTTCGTGAAAAGGTGATTGAGTTGCATTTATTGATATTTACATAAGTCTAAGCAGTTTTTGAGACACCAAACTGAAAAATTATTGAGATCAATTTGGATAAGAGTAGAGTCCTGTGCAGAAGAAATGGTTTTGAAAAATTTAGTGTCGTCGGCATAAAGAGATATATATGGGAATGTTTGATGACCAATTCAATATCATTAATAGTAAGAATAAAAAGGAGAGGCCCTAAGTGGCTGCCTTGAGGGACTCCGGACGTGGCTAAGAAAGGATAAGAGGAAGTGGATCTAAAATGAACACTGTAGTAACGGTTTTCCAGATAGGAAGAAATCCATTTTAAAAGAATGGGTTCGAAACCGAAGGTGGATAGTTTGAAATGGATACGTTTATGGGAGATTTTATCGAAGGCTTTACTAAAATCAGTGGAAATGACATCGACATCTTTACCATTCTCTAAGGCAGAGAGAGTAAATGACACAAATTCAACAATATTAGTGGTAGTTGATCTACATTTAAGAAAGCCATGTTGTATGGGAGAAATGAGGGATTTACAGTGAAAGCTCAAAATTTCATGAAGTATGCTTTCAAAGAGTTTGGGGATACATGAGAGTTTGGCGATAGGACGATAATTGATGACATCGCCTCTTGGACCCTTTTTGTGTATTGGAATTATAAAGGAACTCTTCCATATCTCAGGGAATTCACCTTGAGAAAGGGAAAGATTGAAGATTTTCGATAGAGGAAGGGAAAGTGATGATGAACATTTCTTTAGGAGAATAGCTGCGAGTCCATCTGGACCAGGAGAGAAGTCATCATTAAGCTGATTTAACTTATTTTCCACAATAATTGGATAATTGATATGAGAGCTTTGAAAATTTGGATATTTGGCTCCAGAACTGAGGTCAAAATGTGGAATAGAGTTTGCTGTAAGCGATTGAGTTGGAATTGGGAAAGTAGTGGGTGTAAGATTAAAGGAAACCCGGCGAGCTTGAGGCTTAGAAGGAATAGGGACACTAGGCAGTTTCTGTTGCATGGAGGGGTGGTTAAAATTAGGAAAAAGTTTTGTCTTAAAGCTCCAGTTAGGGTCAGGTCTGGGAAAATTGGCAGATTTATTAATTGGACGATAAGAGGTTTTGTTAAAGTTACCATGAACACGTCTTTTTGAAGGGTTATCTGGAAACTGAGGAGATTTGTGCTTGAGGGATGGTTTGGATTTGTTTTTTAAGTAGGAATTAAATTTTGATTAGCATCATGTTGTCGAGTTGAAGTCCATAGGGTTTATAAAAAATCCAGTTATACTTTGAAGGAAACTGGATTTTGAAGCATTTGGGTGAGACTTGATGACAAACATTCGGAATGATAGAGAACTTTTGTCTAAAATATGAGTAGATCCAGGATTTGTTGGCAAAGTAGGGAGTGTTCTTCAGGCAAAAGTAGGTGTTGTTAGCAGATTCGAGCTTGCTTAGTCTTTTGTTCCAATCGGATAGGGTCCAACGGTGACCGAATTTGATGATAGTTGGTGATGACACGGGCAGATCGTTGGGGGGTGAAGAAGGCGCGGTTGGTTTGATTTGCGGTTGAACAGCAATTTGGGTGAGTGCAGGAGGATCGTTATTTGTTTCGGAGCTTAAAATTTCATCCGACACCGATAGGTTGTTGTACACCATTACAGTATCAGGAGTAGGATTCTTTGACTCATCTATCATGTCGTATAAACTGCAGCTGTAGCTCACGCGAGTTATTATTTAGCCGTGTCATATCCCGCTTGATTTCTATCATCCGTTGACTATTACTGGTAACGTCATATCCGATAGAGATGAGCTCGGCAGAGACTCTGGATAACATCGTCTTAATAGAAAACAGATCATCGTATGTCTGGATGGGCAAGGGCTGGTCTAGCGGGGAGAAGGGAGAAACTGTTTTTGAGGAGTTGCTTGGAAACACAATATTTCGAAAAATCCATGCTCGATTTTTTTTAAACTTTATAAATAAGTTTCTTAATATAATCTACAAGATTTGAGAAAAAAAAATGTTTTACAAATGTTAAAAAATGTTTTTTGAAAATCGAATTTTTTTCGAAAACGACTCCGGGAATTTTGATAAAATTTTTTTTACTTCGATTTAGTTTTTACGATCTTAATAATAAATTTTGAAATTAATATATTACTGACTGTACCTAACATAGAACCATTTTTTCGAATTTTGAATTTCCCACTATCGGCAAAATTTTCCATAGAGAAGCTTCTAAAAGGTTTAAAAAACATTGCATTTCAAGACTTTAAAAAAAATATTTTTTGAATTTTTGAAAAAAAAAAAAAAATCTATTTTTTTCTTGGAAAATTTGATATTTCAAAAACGGCTAAGTATTTTTGTTGGAATTTTATTACTTAGTCGTACAGTTATAAAAAGTTTAAGTTGGCTTACCAAAATTTGTTCTTAAAAATGTTTAAGAAATTTTGTAGGTGTTTGTGAACAATTTTTCTCTAATAACATTAATTTTTGAAATTCTTTGTCTTTTACATAAGAGCAAGTACGTGCGACCCATATACATATTCTCATCCAAATTAAATTTTCCTCATTCTCCTTTTATCTCTACAGTCTACACCCATATTTTGAATTTTATTAACTCTCCAAAATTCAGCAGAGACACAAGTAGTACCTACCCGTGTCGTATCGCTTCGCTATGCTTAAGGTGGGAAGCTTGTGCAAAATTTAAAATTAACCTAGCGCACCATAGCATAGGTGCTCACTGCTCTGCTCAACCAGGCCCTTGTATACCTCATACATACATTAGGGTGGAGCGTCAAACGTTTTTTTTCGATTTTCTAATTCGAATAATTTTGAAAAGTTGCATAATTACGTTAGCAAAAATAAATAAATTTCACTTTTGTTGTTTGTAAAATAATTAAAATAGTCATTAATTTGTTTTTCGAATCTGTGACTATAAAAGTATAAATTCCATTAAAAAATCTGAACGTAAAAGAAAGAGTCGTTCTCGAGATATTTGTTAAAATAAAAAGCATCTTAAGAATACAACTTAAAGAGACCTTTCTTGGTATCGGTCCTAAATACCTATTCGATGAGAAATGTTTTTTTCGCTTCGGTCGAAGATACCGAATTCCTAACTGTGGTCCTGATTTAGTTCGTTGGTCCCAAGTGCAGCTGGTGGTCGATGAGAAATAATTTTTTGGCGCTGCGGCTTATTTTTTACTGAATATTTGGTTACTCGCTTGGTCCGGAGTTAATTTTTATGAGAAACTAACAAAAACTTCAGGATAATGGAAAGCAGCTAAGCTATTACAACTGAAAAGTGTCTATGATAGATAAATATTTATATTTTTTGAGATACCCGAAATCAAGAGATATCTAACCGAAGACTGCGAGTGCAGTCCTACAGGATGTTGTCTTAGTAATCGCAGCAAATGCTGAAAATGTCATAGATCGAAGTAAAGTTCATGGTCTACTAAGTCGTAATTTTCAGGGGTGTGGATAGTAGATGGTACTGCGCTGAAGATGAAATGACCGGAACCTGGCATCGACATTTTTGGGGAAATCCCAACATAGCCAAAGGATTCCCAAGGTTGGGTGGGTTTGGCAACACTGCGTTAACAACAGTAGTGCCTTGAAGTGGTGATTGTCTGTCCGCGGTCGATTTTTGATTTGGCTTTTAGGCCTGATTTGTGTTTTTGGTGGCAGGTAGGTACGGTTAGGTTTCGGGGGCAAAATCCTCCCCAAGAAAAAGATAAGACATTGATATGTCAAAAATGATTGTATAGAGACCCAGGTTCCAAGTACATAGAACATCTTACCAGATTCTTTGGAAGACGGAAAGCAACAGCGGAGTCCTTTATTGCGAACAGAAAACTTTATTTAAGTAAATTGTCTGTTGTTAATTGCAGTGGCACAGCTTTAAACACCGGTTAGAAAACTACATTCTAAAGAGTTATCTCTGCGTCACTTATTTACTAAATTGAATGGAGTTACATTGGGACCTCAAATTTCTTCTAGAACCTTAAAAAGGCACCAGAAAACTGAAAAAAAAACAGGAAACTTATACTTGCTTTGACAAAAGAAATCCAAGACACCATTAGTACTGATCAAAAATACTTATTTCAAATGTACGACGCTATAATCAAAGGATCGTGCCCTAGAGATCTCTTGAACAGAAACCCAGGATAAATGGGAAACTAATTGGTTGACAGATGCCAATAGAATTTTGAGGCTTTATAAAGCCACATCTAATTCAATTGATAACTTGGAGGTACTTGCTGAATACATTTTAAAAGTGTATGGTCCGAATTGGTGTTAAAAAAAGACAGTTCATTCAAAAATGGGTCAAATCACGTGTTCGGGTTAGTACATTTTCCAAGATGCTTCAATTCAAACGTAAAGAAAAATAATTGACCCCGTTACTCAACATAGTTCCTATTTTGCAGAACCCAGAAAATATATTAATGACAATGCTAAATGATGAAAGACCACATATCAAAGAATTGGTCTTAAGAAGAATCATCTCTGCTAGAAGAAACAAAGTCTTGAATCTTCAGTTAGAGTCATTAAATAAGCGAAAATAAATTTCATTGCTAAAGATTACATTGACTTACTTGGGCCGAATCACAAGTAACACCAACCTCATTATTGGAGAAAATAATTGCACAGATGAAGACATTCTGCAACAAAATTCTACAATTGATATGACCTTCTTAAATTACCCCTGTTACACTCAAGCTGTTCAGCCTTGCGGTGAAGATAGTTACCGAAGCTTCAAGCTCCAGAAGCTGGTAAAAAAGAACCCAGAGACGGGTTTATAAAATCAAGAATTCATTCAGGAAGCATTTTGTCATTTTTCAAAACAAACAAAAAATTATAACATTTAAAATGCAAAATTAATGGCATTTAGCTTGTTTTTGAATAACTTATACAATTTTTTTCTAGTTTTTGTTTAAATAAAGCTCAATATATCATAATTTGTGTTTGCATTATTTTATAAATAAATAAATATAAACGTACTTTACACTTTTGGAAAAAAAGGCTTTTTTTTGCAAAAAGTCGAAACTTTGAGCTAAGGTAGAGGGCAAAGTCTTTATTCAAATAATTTTTTTTATGTCAAATTAGTCTACTTATCAAAACCCACATAAATGGTGGTATTCGAAATTGATGAAACTACTTTTTTTTCTCCATACAGCCACGTCTCACCCTAACATACATACATGCATGAAGAAGCTTCGAACACCGAGCGAGCGGTGCCTGTGTGGCGCATGACAAAAATTGAGATTGGGTCATTGGACGTCATTCTTCAACAATTTAATACCAAAACATCAACAAAATACACACGCAACCCGACCCAACACAACTGATAGAAATGAAATGCTTCAAATATTTTCGTCGATTTTATATTTTCTTTGTTGTTATTTATTTTTACCGGCGGCGGCGGCTGGCCGACAGCTACCAACGCGGCACCGCATCACACCAAACGCAAACGTGAAACTTAAAATAAAAATAGCGATAGTCGTCTTCAAGCGATAATCGAGGTCACTTGTTTTGTTAGAGCCCCCGGTTTATTAATCTTTTATGTATTTAATTAATTAAAATATTTTTTGGTAAACAATGCCGTCATCATGCGCATTTATGTACGATCATCCGGATGCGGTTTATTACAGTGGAGATGTATTAAATGGGAAAATAATTCTTAAAACTGATAAAATCAAAAATGTTCGGGGTATGCGTCAGTTTTGTTGTTAATTATCTTAAAGTTCTATCTTTCAATTGAATTGTGTAGTGATTTTATTTATATTATACTATAACTCCACAAGTGCATTACTAAGTGCAATTAATCAGAAGAGGGTCTAGTCTCTCTAGATTCCATAAGTTGTCAAATACATATGAGAATAGTGTGTGTGTGTTAGCTTAAGGTTCATTATGTGTCTCTTTATTAAATGGCTATCTGCCTCACATACGAGAGAAATCATTGATTTGATGTGGATATTCCGGTTTCATGATTTTATGCAAGAGCGTAGGCAAGCACACCCCCCCTTACTTTTTGATATTTAAGTATTTGCTATTTTGTTTTTTAAATAGTAAAATATTTGGTCCTTATTCGGAATTCCCCCCCACCAAATTGCACTTTTTTTTTAATGAATCGATAAAAAAAGTGTGCTGTTGATAAAAAAAACATCAAATTATGGAGGAGAAACACTTTTTTATATTAAAAGAGTGAAGTATAAAAAAATGAATATAGGCCATAGGGTAAATTCAAAGTTTCTTTAAATCCAGATTCTGTAAATGCAAAAGAAACCTTGCATACACCCAACCTCGCACCTACCCCAAATCCTATAGTGTGCTCAAGCAGGGGGGTTGCATATCTCACTGTTTATACGCTGTAATGCGTAAGCAAGCAAAAAAAGCAAATATCCCATAATAAAAAAGTAGTTTTAGTTATAGTACTGTGAGTGGTCCGCTTATACTTCACTTTTTTACCATAAAAAAGTGTTTTTCCTCCATAATTTGATGTTTTTTATCAACAGCAAACACTTTTTTATCGATTCGTTAAAAAAAAAGTTCATTTTGGTGGGGGGGGGGGGGGGGGGAATTCCGAATAAGGTCCAAATATTTTAAAAACTTTCATAAAGATACTTCTCCGTGAAAAACTCGAAATTTAAATAAAACTTGAAACTACGATATTTTGTTGATTTAATGTGAATATTGATTTGTTTAGCTCTAAAGACAGTACCTTCCATGTAGCCAGTAAGAAATAAGTTAGCTATTTATCTTAAAGAACTTGAATCCGATTTTGATTTAAATATTTTCGTGTATTATTGCACGTTTTATCTACATTTAAGTTAACAAAAATAACATCCAAAACTGTTAACGTTATGTGCCTTAAAGCAGTCTTTTTGATTTTCAATTTTTTTATGATTTTCAACAAAATTTTTTACATAAAACCTGCTTAAAAGTTAAAATAATTTTGCATATCATGATTTTGCAAGAAATTAATGCTGCATTCTTTGATTTTTTTACTTGCGACTAAAAGGTAATAATAGTAAATAGTAATACAGTAAAACCCGCTTAAGAGAAACGGCAAAATGTCACAGTATTTCTTTCACTTAAGCGGGTTTTTCACTTAAGCGAACCCCGCTTAAGTGAACAATAATTTCACTTAAGCGGAGTTCGGATAAGTGAAAAAAAAATTTCACTTAAGCGGATTTAAAAATTCCATTAAGCGGAGTCTTAATGCTAGAAACAATATTGTTTTTATCTTTTGTACTTGACTTGAAAGAAGTTTAATAAAACAACGATTAAATAACACAAAAATAATTTATTGAACAACGAAAACTAGCAAATTTTGTTCTGTTCGATTCAATTTTTTTTTCACTTAAGAGAGTTTTTTTCAATGAAAAATATTAAAAATTAACTGAAAATATGTTTCAGTTATCCGGGTTTTTCACTTAAGCGAGTTTCACTTAAGCGGAGTGTTTTAAGGGAAATTGGTCGGAAAATACTTGGGGATGAAGAAAGTGTTTCAGGTAAGCGGGTTTTTCTCTTAAGCGGGTTTCTCTTAAGCGGGTTTTACTGTAATACAATAGTAGGGAAGACCAAAAAAGTGGGTCTCGCAATTCTGTCTGTCTGTCTGTCTGTCTGTTGGACTACAGCTAAACGGCTCGGCCGATTTTCTTTAAACTTGGTATGTTTTTTGATTTGATTTCTTAAGACCAAAAAAAAATTTATAAATATTTTTTTTCTCAAAAACTTCCAAAGATTTTTTTTTTAAAAATTCATTAAATTTGATTTAGTTAAACCTAGGTAATAAATGAAAACAAATTTCCAAAAACTTATTATTTTTGGTACCCCCCTTGAAACCATTTTTTTTATTTTTTATTTTCTCAAAAAAACGGTACAACCGATTTTAATAATTTTTTTTTATATTAGGGCTCCCCAACAGTTTCAATATTATTGTGTATTCATATTTTCAAAAAAAAAATTTTCGATTTTTTTTTTTGAAAACTCACTATTTCGAAAACCCCATGCTCGATTTTTTTAAAACTTGATAAATAAAAGTTTCTTAAAATAATATAGAAGATATGAGAAAAAAAAATTTATTTTACATAAAAATAAAGGTACCTTCCATACAAATGTTAAAAAATGGTTTTCGAAAATCGTATTTTTCTCGAAAACAGTTCCGAGAATTTTGCTTAAATTGTTAGTCTTTCGATTAATATAGAAAAATTTGAAAACAAGACATTACTGACTGTACCTACCATAGAACCATTTTTACAAATTTAGAATTTCTCATTATTGACATAACGGATTTTAGTGAAACTTTTTGGAGAGAAGCTTCTAAAAGTTTAAAAAACATTGCTTTTCAAAACTTAAAAAAAAATAATTTTTGAGGTTTTGAAAAAAAATCTTTTTTTTTTTTTTTGAAAATTCGATATCTCAGAAACGGCTCAATATTTTTGTTTGTAAATTTAATTTTTATTTGAAAAATAATAAAAACTTTAAATTGGCGTACCAAAATTTTTTCTTATAAACGTTTTAAAAATTTTGTACATAAAAGCTTATTTTTTTAAGAAACCAGTACAGACTTATAATTTTTATTCTTGCATAAGCTAATATTTGATTGAATCACATGGCATCCTGTTTTTAGCTCCAACTACTAAAGTAGTTGTTTAATAGTCGATTAAAAAATGACTTATGCTCCAACAATTTTTATCTAATAACATTCATTTTTAAAATTGTTAGTCGTTTACATAAGAGCAAGTTTGTGCGACCCAGTCGTGCATTTTAATTTGTATGTTTTTTGATTTTCTCAAAAATGGGTACAACCGATTTGGATAATTTTGTGTGTTTATGCTAAAGCTACCCAAAAGTTTGAATAGTATTATGTGTATTCAAATCTCAAAAAAAAAAAATGGATTTTTAAAAACAATATAATTATTTTTTCTTGAAAATTAAAAGTTACAATCTGAAAGATGTGAGAAAAAAAAATTAATTTACTTTAAAATAGCGGTACCCACCATAAGAATGTTAAAAAATAGTTTTCGAAATTGGTATTTTTTGATTATTATTCTTACGATATACATATATGTACGAGTAATTCAAAAAGAAAGGTTTGAAATTAAAATATGTATAACTGACTGTTTCTACAATAGAACCATTTTTTCAAATTTTGAATTTCTCACTATCGGCATATTTGCAGTGGAATTTTGTATAACTTTTAAAAATTTTGAAATGTTTTTCAGAATTTAATTTTTTTTTTGAAAATTCGATGTCTCAAAAACGGACCAATATTTTTTTTATTTAAATATTTATTTGTACAATAATGAAGACTTAAAGTTGGCGTACCAACATATTTTCTTTAAAGAAACTGCTGCAAAGACTTATGATTTTTGTTCTTCCGTAAATTCGTATTTGCTTAAAAAATCATATTAAAATCGGTTTTTGTCTCTCTTGGGTATGAACGCCTTACGAATTTAGTAAGCTTTTCGCCATTTGCCCTATGGCATTGTGTTGTGTTGACCTCCATTGGTTAAGATTCGAGCCACTGCCACTTTAAAATGAAAGTTTCATTTTCAGGTTTACTTTTTCTTTCGAGAAAATGACAAATCTTCCAAGAGTATCTTTTGTCATGAAAAAATCTTCCCAGCCGTTTGGACTTGACACTTGACACAATGTGTTGTGCCTCAAATTTGTTTATTTTATCTTATTTTCACAAAAACACTGTTTATAGGTTTTTGTGAGAAAACTATACGCCCAAATCTAATTGTTGATCTAAAGTCACATGAGACATAACTTGAGCTACCTATAGTGAAGTTATTTCCAACATCCAAGGCGTTGAAGAAGTGTCTCGCTAGGTGCCTGTTTCTCAGATGATAAAGCGCAGGGCAGTGACACAGATAGTGAGGAGGATTCTCATGTATCATCTCGTCACCGCATCCATACTGAGTTTCATCCTTTTCTTGTGGTAACGCAGTTGATTGTGAGCGAAGGTGATGCTCACGAGAAGAGAAACAGATTTTTTACTCAGTTGAATGAAAACGTCGGACTTTTGTTTGCTGAAATTAGGCTATAGTTTTCTGGTTATAAGACAGGAATCGAGCGAGTTCCATCTCTTGTTTTTTATAGCTAGCTGGAACTTTGCTCTCGATTACCTGTTTAAGATTACAGGATGGGACTTGAACTGTCTGACTGATTAAGATGAAGTGTTGATCCTATTCTTGCCAGCTCGTCAGCGCTTTTATTACCTTGGACATCACTATGGCCAGGAACCCAACAGAGCCTTATGTTGCGCTGTGTACCAAAAACACTTATCTCTTCACGAAAGCAAGTTACAAGAGTCGATTTGATTTCCATGGCAGAGATCGCTTTTATTGCCGCTTGGCTATCCATGAAAAAGGTTATATGAGATTGTGGTATTGCCATCATTGAGACTTGTCCAGTAGCTTTCGTCACTGCCAAGACCTCAGCTTGAAAGACACTGTAATCAGGAAGGCCGACTCATCTGGCTAGGCCAAGGTGTTCTGAAAAGAATTTTGAAATATTGGGTGAGAGGTGAAGAAATGTTGGGGGAATTTAGTTCTAACTATCAATGGAAACGGAAAGTACTCAAATCGATAATTTAATCCCTTGATAACATATCCGAACTCTTTTTGAGGCATTTTAAAGTTTCCAATGTAAAAATGATGTTCATACTCGTAGTAAGTATGAACAATACAATAATTGTAAACAGGGTCTTAAATGCAATCTTCCGTACGGTAAGTTGCTACACGAAACGTGTAATCGTAACGCTCTACACGGAACGTTTACGTTATACCCACGTTTTTGGTATACCTTACCGCCGGCGTAGGTAAAAAAAATTATAAATTGTGGAAAAACAAGAGTATTATTATGTCTTTTAAGAAATTTCAAATTAGGTTAAAATGCACACCCGCATTTGAAATTTTTTATACGCCCATGTATATTGCTACCAAAGCTATTTTTACTGGCTTTTATTATGTTGAGTAGACAAACTCGATTTAACATTTTTTCTCAAAACAACATCAAACAATATATTAAATTGTTATGAAAATTGTGAATCTGATTTTACCAATGGGTTGATATGGGTTTCTTTGATCGAGACTTATTTTTAAAACTGAATTATTTTAAAGCAGAAGCAAATTAAGAAATTCGGAAATATAGTTAAGTGTTATTATGAACTTTTCTCTTTCAATTAATTAGAAAAAAAAATTGAAAATGGAGCAAAGTCACAAAGTCACAGATTTATACCAGTGTTGTTCCTCTACGACTACGTGTCGACATTGATTGTCTACATTAATGCGTAGACAATTGTGTCGACAATGTAGACAATGTCGACAATGTAGACAATGTACACAATGAAGCCAAAGCATGCAAGCCAATCTGTCATCTGTAATTCTTGATTTCTTTGTCACATTGTTTACTTCATTTAAGAAAATTTCAGGTGTTGATTTGAGTTTTTATTTAAATATTGGTCGACGAAAAAATAAAGGTTTCGATCAACTAGGTTTTTCTTTAATGAAAAACAGTAAGAAATATGTAGCATATTGTACAGTATGCAACAAAAATCTACAAAATACTGCAGAAAGCCTTCTTCACAGCCACAGGTAAATAAAAATTTGTTAAAAAAAAGCATATTCATATCCTAATAATAATGCCTTCACATTCATTTACGAAAGAAATACCTGTAAGCAATCCCAATCACCTGCGACATCTGAATCCGGCGATGTCTCTATGATTGTTTTGATTGATGACAATGATTTTGGCTCGAGCTCTGATTTATTAGACGAAACATACTAAGAAAAATTGAATGTCTACGTTGTCTACATTGTTGACATTGACATGTAGACAATGAGGAATTGTATACGTTGAATTGTCTACACGTAGACAATCGTGTAATCTACATTTTTTGTCTACATGGAACAACACTGATTTATACTTAATTATTCTTGTTCATGAACGAATTGTATTCAAAACAAGTTCAGAATAGTACAAAGATAGGTAGATAAAATCACGTGGCACATAGAAGCATTTTGAGAAAAAAACATCATAATATATTTATCTACTCGTACAATAAAAATGAAAACTTTTTTTAAATTAAGAATTTAATTGATGGGCAGGTTTTGAGAATTATATTTGAGTTGTTTATGCAGACCGCTTAATTCTTTGCAAATTTCACACAAGATAATAAAACTTCATTCCTTCTTCTAAAAACAAGTTCTGTGTCTATGAGGAAGCTATGTAGTGGAATGCATATTTAATATTTCCTAAAAAAGCTTAAAAAAAAAATATCGATTGTACCAGCCAGTTTCTTTTTCGTATTAAATTGAGGAACAAGTTGTAGACTTATAATTTTAAAAATGATTTATTTAATGAATTACCCTTTTCTTTATGATTTAATTTAAATGGGGTATTTCTTAAAATGTTTTGAAGACAATTAATGTATCTCAAAAAGTGCTTAGCCAACCAACATACTCTTCAAAGCTAAGTTCTTGAAATCTGAAAAAAAAACTCCCATGAAACTCTTTTATAGCCCATTGCAAATGTGTTTCATAACTCTTGTATCTTAAGAGTTAAACACTTTTGTATAGCTTAAAAGTACGTATGTCTTATAATATAGCTTAATTATTTGTTTTCTTGGAATACATTATATAAAATTATAGTGCTATAAGAATCTTTTTCTGAAAACTCAGCTTTAAATATATTTTTACAATCCCATAACAACAGTACCTACCTCTTGGCATAGACATACTAGAAATACACAAGCAGGACAAAATGTTGACAAAATAATCAAAGTAAGAGGCTGTCCTCAGGGTGGTGTATTATCACCCTTGTTGTGGAGTCTTGTAGTGGATGAATACCTCGCAAAGTACATATATTCTGCATTAGTTTTTCTGATGATATCGGTATCATTGTAGTAGGTTAGTTTAAAAAATCTCTTTGCGATATTATTAGGATTACCAATTAATTCATATGAAAACAAAAAGGCGGGCGAAACTACTACTGACCAATCACGACCAGCAACTTTTGAAAGACTGCATTAACTTAAGTATGAATAACCTAAGTAATAACAGGTATCCTAACTGGACACTGCAAACTTAGAAAACCACTAGGTTAACTTATTGGTGTAGCAAGAAGTACCACTTGTAGATTCTGCAAAAAAGAATGAGGAAACACCGGACTAGGAAGATGTTGACCACTCATGCACCAAAATAAAAACCATCTTGACCAATACTAGGTGGAATAGAAAAATCTATCTGAAAGTGCCCCAAATACTAAGATTCCTAAGAGTGAGAGATTTGGAGGAGGAACTATAAGATGAGCAAGCTCATCCATTTTTAAGTAGGGACACAATAGATCTCCAGGTCGCAGTGCAATACGCCTAATACATAATTCATGCATTTATTTATTACCCATTCAAAATGGTTAATGTTTAATGCATTGGAATGTCATGCAGAAGGTCTTAGGTTCGATTCTCAGCCGCTGCAAAAACAGTTTTTCAGGTATTTACTGCTTCTTGCGAGGAATTGACAAATCTTCTAAAAGTTTATCTTGTCATAAAAATAACACAAAACAGGAGCAGCTAGAGAATAATATCGAGCACTCTGTGATGGCTTGGTCTTCCAGCTAGAGCTTCAGTCTCCCCTTTGTTGCCTCGAAAATGAAGGCTGAGGTAAGAATACTCTCTTGGCTGGTGCATTCTTTTCTTTTAGCTCGATATGATCGAACCATAGTGGACGTATTATTATTTTCGACTTATAGGTACAATAAGGCAAGTTATGCATTCATAAAAAAAAAATCGAAATCGAGATTTTAATAAGAGTTATCATTACTATTGCGAAGACGAAAAGTGGGTCTCGCAATTATGTCTTTCTATCTATTCGACTACAGCCTAAACGGTTTCGTTAAAAATTTCAATTACCTCCCCACAGATTTTTTTTCTTTTTTTTTAAGAACAAAAATTACGGTACCTGCCATACGAATTTTTTTTTCAAAATCTTGTAAATAATTTTTTTTTCTCAAAAATTGTTCGTTAGATTACAAAAAAAAACAAAAAAATCTGTTTAATTGGAGCAAGGTAATAGAACCCTTTTTCCGAATTTTGAATTCTCATTATCAGCATTATTAATTTTAATGAAATTTTTTTTTGATAGAGAAGCTTCCAAAAAGTTTGAAAAACATTTGCATTTCAAAATTGAAAAAGCAATATTTAAAACGAAATAAAAAATATTTTTTTTTGAAAATTCGATATCTCGGGTCAATATGTTTTTGGGGAATTTAGTAAAAATTTTAAGTTGGCGTACCAACATTTTTTCTTAATTTTTCTTTTAAGATTTTATATATAAAAGCTTATTTTTTTAAATCACCACTTCAACGACTTACAATTTTTGGTTTGGCATAAACTAATATTTACATGAATCATATGGCATCCTGCTATTAGCTTAAAATTCAAAAAGTCATTTAAGAAATTAGTTTTTTGGTTATGAACCTTTTTCCCTTAAAAAAAATATTGGCGCAAAATTTTAGTTGAATTAGTACGATGTTAAAGCTGTTTTAGTATCAAACTAGGTTATAACAACGATTTTGCAAATTTTAACTGAATATATCCTCATACTTTCTGTACCCTTTTATCAAAGTTAAAATCATCATTTTTTTAGTATCGTGCTATTTACAAACGCCACAAAAGATCTGTTTACTTAGTTTATTGCACGAACTATCATTGTTTTAGGTGTGTTCAGAAGCAATTCATTAAGGAAATTGCTTTAGTACGATACTAGTTAGAAGATTTTTAAAATTAAGAATGAGTTAGTAAACTACTTTAAAATTAGCAAATTGTGAAATAGTATCATACTAATTAATACCTTCAAATTTTGCGCCATTCATTTTTGAAATTTGTAGTCTATTATATAAGAGTAAGTATTTTATTTAAGTGTAGTTTATTTTCTTATACTTGAACATATTGTAATCGTTTACTTCAAGACCAATAAGTTCTGCCTGGTCTTCAATCACTTTGAAGGACTGTATTCCTTAACCTTGGAAATAGATGAAAGATGTCGATTTCATTTGCATGCTCCAATATTTGTTGAAAATATTGTTCTCATTTTTAACGCCTGCTATGCGCATCATTTGTCCCAAATAGAAATTAAAGAATTCACATAAAAGCGCATCTCTTCGCCAAAACCCTATGCATAGTCGATCTGCCTGGCCGGAAGCCCAACCCCAACTGGTATATGCGCACGTGCGATAGGATTTTATAGGCGATATTACGCAGGGAAATTCCTCCTTAGTTCTTGCAGTAGTACCCTTTTGCATAATGGCTAGGTTAGGTTAAAGTGGTTGTCATTAAAGCGTCTGACACACTTAGACCATTAGAGGTCCATTGTGATACCATCACGATCTAATAGGGAACAAAAACGTTTCCTACTAGTTAAAACCATTTGGAGCTTCTGATGAAGCGAAGGAGACTATTGATGTCTGTGTTTATGAGATCGCTTGGTTCATTATAGAAAAATTCTCCTAGATGAAGCTTGCATCTGTAAGAGAGAGCAGGGCATGTACAAAGAAGGTGTGGGATTGTCTCCTCTTCCTCCTCGTCCAAGCAACTCCTGCAAAAATCGTTTGATAGTGCACCGAGCCGTGCGGCGTGTCAGTGTCCAGTTATGACACCTATTACGGAGCTGATCTGAGATCTACTGATGGATAATAGACATTTTGACCGTTTCAAATTCAATTTAGGCCAGATTTGTTTGGTCGCCATACAAGTGGTAGTATTAAGCCATCTTGTGTTTGATTGTTCCAGAGCAATTCGTTTCAACATAAGTTTACTTGTAGCTATGGGCATACCTATATTTGCCTTTTTGGGTAAGATAGGCATTTCCGTTCCAATTCTGGCGAGCTCGTCGGCTTTGCAATTTCCCGGAATGTCCCTGTGACCCGGCACCCAGAATAGGTGAATGTTAAACTGTTTGGCCATCTCCATCAGAGACGATCGACAGTCTTGGGCTGTAATTTAGTTTACAGAGACAGATGCGAGGGATTTCAAAGCAGCCTGACTATCTGAGAAGATGCGGATATCCGTGCTAGATATCACGTTTTCTTTAAGCCAAGACAGTACTTCCTTTATCGCCAGAATTTCCGCTTGGAATACGCTACAATGGTTTGGTAGGCGGAAGGAGAGACTAAGGTTTAGTCCATCTGAGTACACTCCACCACCCACTCCGTTTTCAGTCTTCGATCCATCTGTATAAAAGTTTACTGATTTATTTCCTGTCAAAGCCCCTTCCTCCCAAGCTGACCTTGAGGGAATGGTGATTTCAAAGTTTTTATCGAAAACCAAAAAGGGAGTGATGTAGTCAGAGTGACTTGGGAGTGTTCCGAATAAATTCAGAATGGTGGTGTGGCCAATAGAGTTATTGGTCCATTGAGAGATGGCCTTTAGACGTATGGCTGTGCTCGCGGCCATTTGTTTGCTGTAAATATCTAGGGGTGTCAGGTTGAGAAGTATGTCTAGTGCAGCGGAAGGTGTCGAGTGGAGAGCTCCGCTGATGCACATACACGCTGAACGCTGTACTTTGCTTAGTTTATCGCGATTTGTCGCTTTATCTAAGGCCGTGCACCATACGGTCACCCCGTAAGTGAGTATCGGTATGATGACCGCAGTATATAGCCAGTGAGTAATTTGTGGAGACAAGCCCCACTTGTTCCCCACGGCTTTTTTACAAGAAAAGAGAGCTACCGTGACTTTCCTTACTCTTTCCTGTATATTAGGTTTCCAACTTAACTTTTTGTCTAAAATAAGACCCAGGTATTTAGCTTCATCTGAGAAAGTAAGTGGAACACCTTTAATCGATGGAGAGTCTAGTTGAGGAATTTTGGATTTCTTTGTGAAGAGGACTAGTTCAGTCTTGTGGGGATTTACTCCTAATCCACAGCGATCTGTCCATTTGAGTAGCTTGTTGAGAGCGGTTTGTATAAGTTCTGTTAGAATTTGAGGATGCTTTCCTGATACAGCAATGGCAATATCATCAGCGTATACAATCACTTTGAATCCCTCTTCTTCTAGGTCTGTGGTATTAGCAGTTCATTAACTACTATGTTCCATAGAAGTGGGGATAGGACTCCACCTTGTGGGGTTCCTCTATTGACTGACCTTCTTGTAGTAAAGCTACCTAGTTCCGCATTTATAATTCTGCTTTTCAGCATGAAGTTTATTAGGTTAGCAGGTTAGGTCTGCAGTGCCTTCGCTATTGCAGCCCTGTCGACATTGTTGAAGGCGCCTTCTATATCTAGGAATGCAACTAGAGTGTATTCTTTGTGTTCTAGGGAGTATTCGATGGCGCGTACCAAGGTATGTAGCGCAGTTTCTACCGATTTTCCCTTACAGTAAGCGTACCGTGGGAGCATTTACCAGCTTTGGGTATAAACACTACTTTAACTTCTCTCCATATAAGGGGAATATGAACCAGGTTTAGACAACTGTTCATTATTATCTCTAAAGTCGGTAAGATAATATCTGAAGCAACTTGCAGTTCAGCTGGTTTTATACCGTCTGGTACTAATGGCTAGTACGTTGGACTTTCTTTCGAAAGTCTGAATTCAATTCACACGCACTTCTACTTTAAAATAAAATAAAAATTTCCGGGGTACTGACAAATGCAAGAAGTGTACATCCTGTTATGAAAAGTGCTTCTCATTTGAGCGTCCGCTCGGAATCTTCAAAAAATTGTATTCCAACAACCGCACATGCTTATTAGGTTGATAATTTGATGCACGCACCTTAACTTAATGTCGGCTTTGTATTTCAACGGTTCTAAGTTGCTGTTCTTAAGGTTTTTGTAGAGCTAGGCCTACTTCTCACACATGCATATACTGGGTGATAGAACCGATTTTTCATTGGTTGGAAGTTGACTTTGTCCTAGCAACGTTTTGGCCAGCTAGCAGCTGTTGAAAATGCTGCTTAACTACCTTTTTCGAATACCCTGTGACAGCTTCACTCTGCGATGGTGCTAACGTAGAAGGCTACATACTCCTTTTTATTTCTCCGCCGAATGATTGTCTTTCGTTCGCCTTGCTCGTAGCCATTGTCTTGCAATGCGGTTGCGGCATGTTCGCCCATGCATCTTCTGTCGCATGGCATGATCTTATAATCAATCATGTTTAATCAAATATCAGGAAATTTCTTCGAAATGTTTTCAAGCCTTCACTCTATTTCTAAACAAAACTTTCAAAAAATTTGTTCATGACTTAATTTATTGAATTAAATTTAATAATTTTGTAGGAATCTATATAACAATTAAGGGAGTTGCAAAAGTACGATGGACGGAAGAAGAAAGCCGCCATAATAGCTCTACAAATAAGACCGAGTACTATACAGTGAAATATCGGGGCGATCGAACATATTTGCACTCAGAAACGCTTGTCGTTGGAAGTGTGGATTTACCGATTGGAACACACGAGTACACCTTCACTACGCCATTACCACCCCAAATTCCATCATCAATATCTGACGAATACGGACATGTTTCCTATGAAGTTGAGTTGAAACTAGACCGTCCAATGCGTCTGGACAATGTGTATAGCAATTCCTTTACTGTCATTCATGCATTGAATCTCAACTTTGATCCGTCCTATTTGGTAAGTATGGAATTCCCTGAAATATCAATTTTTTTGTTGAACCATTTTCGACTTGTAGCAACCAATTGTCGATGTAGAAGAGAAATATTTTTGCTGCTGTTGTTGCGCTTCGGGCCCCATGAATTCTGAGTTACGCACTAGCTTCGGAGGATATGCACCGGGACAAAAACTTAATTTCACAGTTACACTTGATAATGAATCAGACAGGGATATCGAAATGTGTTCTGTAGAACTTGTTCAAAAAATCTCCTTTCAAAGTGAATCGCCAGAGGAAAAAACCAAAAAGGTTAAAAATGTCATTGCAACGGTGAACTTAGATGGTGCAAATAGATTTTGTAAGAAATTGCGTGAAGGACATTTTACAATACCACCTCTTCCTCCATCTACCGTGGACTCAAATGATATTATCAGAGTTTACTACTACCTGAGAGCTGAAATAGAAACTGGTTGTTTTAGTAACAATGAAATTTTGCATGCTGGTATTACTATAGGAACTGTTCCACTATACGCCTCCGCCACAAATCCCAACAATGTGATAACTGTTCAACCTACGGCGCCAGTTGATAATACAAATGGAGACGGAAGTGATATGCCACCACAGTATGGATCAGTTGGTAATAAGGAAAACAAAGTAAACTATTTCTTATTCTAATAATCGATATAATTTTCAGTTCCGCCATCATTCGAGGAAGCCACAGGCATGAACAAACCGTTCGTCGATGGCGATGCCAACGAACATAGGATGCTTGATCCCTACGTTCCAAAATATCCAGTTTATCATAATTTTGCTACGCCATCAGCTCCTGGAAATGATGAAACGCCTTTAACAAAAGAGGCTGAAGCTAATCAATCTTCGATTGAAGTGTCTGCACCACCCACTACAGAAGGAGTGCCGGCATATGCACCTAATGCTCCCTCTTCATCTCAATTGGGGCTACCTTATCCATCTGGTAATATGACAGCACTATCGTCGCTTCCCTATCCTACTGAAGGCTTCAATGGTATGCCCATACCTGGAACAGCTGCAAGAGTTATAATAAGTTCGGTTGAAAATCAGGAAGGACCAATCATAGGTTGGCAGTCTTAGATTTAACAAAACAACGCATCCTGCATTTGATACATTGATTACAGTTTCCGTTTTATAGAACAGCTTTAAATGTTTACTTTTTGTTTATCAATTAATGATTAGCTAGGTAAAGATTATATACATAGATTAAGAGAAACTCTAAGAACATGTAATTTTTTACTATAGAATGCGATTTATTTCTATATGACTACTGTAAATAGGTTAAGGAAAATGTGTGGCATAGATCAACTTAAATTTCTTAATTGACACAAGTGTGGAAATCAAGCATCGAAAATAAAATACCTCAGGTAGAATTCTATTATTTTACTATTTTATTGCCAAACCGTTTCCCAGTTTCTTTTTTTTAGTTTGAATATAGACTTCTTAGAAGTTTGATCAGGAAGAATAATCATCAAAATTGGAAACACCTAGAAATAGTTATATGGGTGGCACTATTAACAAACACTTTTCGGATTTTTTTTTAAGGTACTAGTAAGGTCTAGAATGCCAAAAAAACGCACGATTTTTGGGAATTTTTTTCTCGGAAACCTTATTTAAATTTATTTTTTTTTAATTTTCGATTTTTGGCCGAATTATAGAGGGCGCAAACGTGTCGACTCATCAAAAAATACATGGTCCCATGACGAACAGTTAATCTCCGGATCTACTACACCGATTTTCAAAAAACTTGTTGCAACTTGATTGTTTTTATGTTTTCTAGAACAATTTACCACAATTTGACCAAATAATTATGACCAAAAAAATGGCAACCCAAAAATGGCCAAAAAATTTCCAAAAAAAAAATTTTTATTTTCAAAGCTCGACATTTTTTTTTTTTGATTTGACTTTTTTAACAAATTGTGGTAAATTGTCTCGTAAGATATACCTTCCTTTAAATAACGCATTTTGTTTTTTTTTTGTTACAGTTCAGCCAATTCTGAGATTAACTGTCCGCTATGAGACCATGTATTTTTTTAATGAGTCGACGTTTGCGTCCTCTATAATTCGGTCAAAATTCGAAAATTAAAAAAAATATTTTTTTTTTGTACTCTTGACGAATGTATTCATTATTTAAAAAAAAAATTAGGTAATTACCTAATAAGGTTTTCGAGAAAAAAATTCCCAAAAATCATGCGTTTTTTTGGCATTCTAGACCGTACCTTAACTGCATGTGTATAAGTTAATAACGATTACATTAGGTATTCATTTATGAACCTAATTTCCCATTCCCACACTCACATTCCTATACCCAGCACCTTACACCTTATTTCCTGTCCACTTTTATATTAGTCAGCGCAATATCATTAAGTTAATAATTTGTAAAACCATGCAAGCAAATCGATTATTTGCATTGCTAGCTATTTTAAATGCAAGCAAATCAATTATTTGCTTTGCAAATTTATAAATTATTGAATAAAGAACCAGTTATAAACTCAACAGACGAGAATAAACATCTTTTTATTCACTGGCGCCCAACTTTTTATTCGAATAGTATCTGTGGCTTCAAAATATTTCGGTAAAGAAATAGCAAGCAAACAAATTACAGAAAACGCGATAACTAAAACCCACAACCAAACCAACTTTTTTTTTTCGATTAGTATCTGTAGCTTCAAAATTTTTCGGTAAAGAAATAGCAAGCAAACAAATTACAGAAAACGCGAAAATTAAAACTCACAACCAAATATTTTTGGTCTATTAGTACTATGTGGCTTCAAAATATTTCAATAAAGAAATAGTAAGCAAAAATACCACAAAAAAAAACGCGAATTAAAAAAAAGAACAACAACTACTTAACCGCAAGATCAACCTAAAAGTGTAGGTATCTCGACAGAGAGTTTTTATGTAAAAAGAAACCTTAAGAACATTAAATTACTCCTAGTTGCCTGAGATCACTTTTATCGTGTTATTGTTGATTTCACCCCTCTCATCCACAATTAACTTTATCTCGTTGTGCTTTAAAAACATTTTTGTGTAAAAATATTAAGTCAGCAAAAACAAAAACACGCGAATTAAAATACTTTAATAAGATCCATCGTTCGTCGGCTCATCAACCCACCTGTATTTCGACACAGTGTTTTTCTGTAAAAAGAAACCTAAGGAACATTAAAATAAAAAAAAAAAAACCTTCTGCTGCGGATGTGAGTCAAGCTTGAAACGAAGAAAAATGATGCAGCTAATTTATGTAATGTATGTGTAAAGATATATTGTCATTTCATTATTAATTATTATTACTATTATCTATTTCTATACTATCGATTATTAAATTATTATTAATTTATGTAATGTATTTGTAAATTTATATTGTGTCATTAAGTATTAATCATTATCAAATAATATTATTGCAATTAATACTATCGATTATAAAATTATAATTCTTTAAAATCAAAAAATGTCTGAACTTTCACAGACAATAGCGTCAGCCGTGCGGGTAGCTGTTGAAGCAGCATGTGAGACAATAGTCAGGAGAATGGGGGATCAGATAACAGAAAGTAGACAGGCAGTAGATAGTGTAAATTCAAGAATCGCAGAGCTATCCGATAAATTAAATTCTGTACATTTATCCCCAACACCAATTTTATACGAACCTATTTCTGTAGCACCTGACATATCGTGTCAAATATCACTCGATGTTGTAAAATCCATACCGGATTTTGCAGGTGAACGCGCGAAATACATTTCGTGGCGTCAAGCAGCTAAGACCGCAATCAAGTTATTCGACCCATATAAGGGATCGGAAAGGTACTATCAGGCAGTTGCCATTATAAGGAATAAAATTGTCGGTTCCGCCGATTTAATACTTTCTTCTTATAATACGGTCCTTAATTTCGACGCAATCATTGCGCGTCTCGACAATTCATACGCAGACAAACGACCACTTCATGTATTAGAAAATCAAATGAGCATTTTATGCCAGGGAAATTTGTCCATCCACCACTTTTACGACAAAATAGAAAAACATCTCACTTCAATAACGAATAAGATATCAATGGATTTTTCAGGCAATAATGAACTAATTAATTCTTTAGCCTCAAAATACCGAGCAGATGCACTACGGGTATTCATTTCTGGTCTTAATAAGCCTATTTGTAACATATTATTTTCTGCTGGCTGTGAAGATTTACCTTCTGCATTGGCGAAGGCACAGGAACTCGAAGCAAACCAATACAGGTATAATTTTGCCAGAGCATTTGATAAAAACTTATCATATGCTAGTCCTAGTGGTCTGTCAAGAAGCAACACTCAATTTAAGAGAGTAGAGCAGGCCCAAAGCCAACCCCAAGCACAAGTTTCCTCAACCATAAATAACCAACAGAAGCAAAGCCACCAAGCAGAACCATATGATCATATGAGCGTTGATAACTCGTCAATTTATAGACGCAGCAAAAGATCAAATATTCAAGCAGCGGTGCCCGAGGCTAGTAATAAACAGACCCTCAGGCAACAGCCGCAAACTTATGAAAACAGGACACCAAAACGCCCACGCGAGTCCGATAGAGTGCCATTTTCGAAAGCTCAACGAATTAATTTCGTTAAATCCAAAAATACTGACCAGGAACTGAAGAAAAGTTCCGAGTACGAAACAGAATATGAAGACGTAGACGAATATGATGAAGAATTCCAAGATCAGATTAATTTTTTAGAATAAAGTCGGCTCTCCCATATGTTGAAAAGAAACTAAATGGTAAAGCTCCAATTAGAATCCTAGTAGACACTGGTACAGCCAAAAACTATATTAGACAAATAACCTATTTGAAAACAATTCCTAATAATAAAAATTTTAAGGTAAAGACCATTCACGGTGAAAATAAAATAACTCACAAATGTAAAATGCAGTTTTGTGATAAGATTACAGATTTTTTTATCCTTCCCCAATTATCAACCTTCGATGCGATTGTAGGATATGATTTTCTCATGGAAATAAAAGCACAAATCGATACAAGACGCTCATTGTTAATTTATGAAAATGGCGAAATGCAAATTAAATTCTTAGAATGCGAGCAGGTAAATAATTTAGAAATCGATATAAAAACAATTCCTGAGACCATCAGAAATGAATTTAAAAAATTGATAGAAGACTTTTCAGAAGTATTCGCTCAACCAGATGAAAGATTACCTTTTAATACAGACATAAAAGCTACCATTAGAACATTAGATTCTGAACCAATCTATTCTAAACCAAGACCATACAATATGGCAGCAATTCCTTTTGTAAACAAAGAAATTAAGAGATTGCTCAATGATGGTATAATTCGGCCATCACATTCCCCTTATAACACCCCTATATTAGTGGTAGGGAAAAAAGGAATTAATGAGGACGGTACTCCGAAATCTAGATTAGTGTTTGACTATAGAAAATTAAATGAACGCACTATACCAGATCGGTACCCGATTCCTGAAGCTTCCGTTATTTTATCCAATTTAGGGCAAGCAAAATATTATACAACGATCGATTTAAAATCCGGCTTCCATCAAATTCTCCTAGAAGAAAAGGACCGAGAAAAAACGGCGTTTTCCATAAATAATGGAAAGTATGAGTTTTGCAGATTGCCTTTCGGCTTGAAAAACGCTCCAAGTATATTTCAGCGAACAATTGATAACATACTACGGAGCGATATAGGCAAAATGTGTCATGTATATATCGATGACGTAATTATTTTTTCTCAAACAGAGGAAGAGCATTTGAAAGATATAAAAACTATATTTTCTAAACTTTTCAACGCCAACATGCGTATATCCCCAGAAAAATGTAAATTTTTCAGGCATGAGGTTGAATTTTTAGGATTTCTTGTATCTGGAGACGGTATTAAAACCTGCCCCAATAAAGTCAAAGATATTATTGACTTTGAAGTACCAAAAACACTTCGAGCACTAAGATCTTTTCTTGGTCTTTCTGGTTATTACCGTCGATTTGTAAAAGACTATGCTCTGATAACCAAACCATTAACAAAATATCTCAGAGGAGAAAACGGAAATGTAGGAACGAACAAGTCTAAGAACATCAAAATCACTCTTGATGCTGAGGCTATATGTGCCTTTAATAGAATAAAGAACATTTTAGCCTCCGAAGATGTATTACTATTCTATCCCGACTTTCGTAAGCCCTTAGATTTGACTACCGATGCTTCATCACAAGCAATAGGCGCAGTGCTCTCTCAAGGTGGTAGACCTATCACAATGATATCTCGAACTTTGAGTAAATCCGAAGAGAACTTTGCTACAAATGAACGAGAAATGCTAGCGATAGTTTGGGCATTGCAATCTTTGAGAAATTATTTATATGGTGCTCCTGATATTCATATTTATACAGATCACCAACCACTCACGTTTGCGATTTCCGAAAAAAATCCTAATACTAAACTAAAGAGATGGAGATCATTTATTGAGGAATATTCTCCAACCTTTCATTATAAACCTGGTAAAGAAAACAAGGTAGCAGACGCATTATCTCGTCAACATATTAACACTCACTCTTCCTCCGGACAAACCGTGCATAGTGAGGAGTCCCTTACGAAAGTAATACCTACGGTAGAGAATCCCATAAATTGCTTCAAGAACCAAATCTTTATTAGTCAAGGTTCTGAGAAAAGCAAAAAAGTTAAAATTCTTTTCCAAAAACAGGTTAGGCATATAATAACATTCAGATCAGTCGAAGAACTTATCGAAATAATGCGTGATGTTATTAATACGAACACAGTCAATGGCATCTATTGCGACCTTGAAACTTTAGGAAAAGTACAAAATACTCTTATGATAGCTTTCCCCAAAGTAAAAATGAAATATGCAAAAAAGTTTGTTCAAGATGTGTTTAACGAACACGATCAAGAAGAACTTATTATAACCGAGCATAACAGAGCTCATAGAGGACCACACGAAAATTACAGACAAATAATATCTGAATACTATTTCCCAAATCTTATGAAGCTATGTAACACATACGTTTCTAAATGTATAATTTGCAAGGAAAATAAATATCAGCGCAGACCAGCACAACATCCAATCGGTGCAACACCAATTCCCACGTATGTAGGAGAGATTCTGCACTTAGATATTTACAATACCAGCCAAAAATATTTCATAACATGTATAGACAAATTTTCCAAATTTGCTATTATAAAACACATTCCGTCTAGAAACTCTATTGACATAAAAAATCCATTGATTGAAATTATCTCCCAATTTCGAAACACGAAAATAATAGTTATAGATAATGAAGGTGCTTTTACATCAATTGCAACACAAGCATTACTAAAAAATGAATTTAATATTTCAACACATTCTGTACCAGCTCTCCACAGCCAAAGCAATGGACAGGTTGAAAGATTTCATTCTACTCTTGCCGAAATAGCTAGGTGTACTAAAGAAACTACAACAGATATTGTTGAACTAATGCTCCTAGCAACCTTCAAATACAATAACTCAATACATTCAGTTACAGGTTGTAAGCCCTCAGACATTTTTCATGACATTTCTAAGGAAATGAAGAATGAAATAATTTCGAAACTCAAAACCAAACAAGATAAAGACCTTGAATTTCACAATAATAACACCAAGCCCAAAGAATTCAAACCAGGAGAAAAAGTATATTTAAAAACGAATAAGAGAATAGGAAATAAATTATCCAAATTATATAATCAAAAAACTGTTCAGGCAGATCTAGGCACAGCCGTTGTAATTGACGGAAGGCAAGCTCACAAAAATAATTTGAGATAATACTCTACTTTCAGATTTACCCTAATATCGCTAGGATCTACGAGGATAACTGACTATTCTTCTGCCCTATTTATTCCGATACCAGCAGGCGACGTTGCTATTTATGAAGAATATTTCTATTTGAAGCATGTAACAAATTTTTCGCTCATCGAAACCATCATATCTGATAATAGCAATGTGTTAAATAAACTAAACGATGAAAGATGTAAGGAAGTACTGCTGCAGGATGTACACGAAATAGAGCGTTTGCTCCAACTGCTGAAATCCCCTATTAGAAAAAGGCGATCCATAGATTTCATAGGTTCTGCAATAAAGTTTATCGCAGGTACTCCCGATCACCAAGATATGGAAATATTAAAAATGCAAGAAGATGAGTTGACTAGATCCAATAACAGACAGATTGATATAAACACCCTTATTCAGAATAAATTAGATGAAATAACAGATACAATTAATAATTTTAATATAAATGATATCAATAAACACGACGCGGCTGATGACTATGAAAAGTTGACTTCTATCATGTCTAGAAGAAACAGAATTGTAATAAATAGTTTAAGCACGGATGTTTACTCTTTACTTTTAGCAAAAAATAATATTGTTAATCCTCTCATTTTAAATATAGAAGAAATAGAATACATTAAAATAAGAGAAAAGGTTATTACTGAATTAATCGACCTATTAAATGTCGCTGATGTTAAAATGTACTATCAAAATGAAACCTTAGTTTACTTAATTAAAATTCCTAAAGTACAAGAAATTTGTAAATTATTCAAAATTGCTCCAGTTGTTCACAATAACAAAATTTTAGATTTAAGTTCTAATATATCCGCAAATTGTAATAAAATAGAATATCCCCTAAGTTCATGTAGAAAAGCTCCATTATATTCTTACTGTAAAATAGATCACCAAAATCCTTGCCTTTCCCAGCTCCTTAATAATCACACGGCACAATGTCCAACTACTCAAGCTGATCACCTCTTAAAAATTGAAGCGTTCGCTGATGGAATTATTATCGCCAGCCATCCGATGTGATTCACCTTCCAGCCCCGAAGAAGACAGTTCTGAACGAAGTCGCTTACAACGAAAAGATTTCCCTACCCTACTTGCACAAGTTACATTTTATCAACAACCAAAAAATTAAGGAATTTAACGTTACCTTAGAGACGAGTAAGTGGATGTGGTACGCCATCGCAGGAATACTCACCATGGTCATTTTTGTTCTACTATATACAAAAATTAAACCAAGAATAGTTACATTTAGATGCAACTCAGATCATGTGGAACCACCATTAGATAAAGACCTTATAAAAATGCAAGTTTTAAAAATGATGAACGAGGACGTTCAAAATTAAGAAAGGGAGGAGTTAATAACGATTACATTAGGTATTCATTTATGAACCTAATTTCCCATTCCCACACTCACATTCCTATACCCAGCACCTTACACCTTATTTCCTGTCCACTTTTATATTAGTCAGCGCAATATCATTAAGTTAATAATTTGTAAAACCATGCAAGCAAATCGATTATTTGCATTGCTAGCTATTTTAAATGCAAGCAAATCAATTATTTGCTTTGCAAATTTGTAAATTATTGAATAAAGAACCAGTTATAAACTCAACAGACGAGAATAAACATCTTTTTATTCACTTATACTCGTATCTCTTCTCATGAAAAGTGCTGCTCATTATCCGTTTGGATTTTCGTCCAATTTCTCGAAACACTCACGCAGAAATGGTGGGTCGCTAGGTTTAGCCATCCGGCTGCATCCAAATGGCTGCTTTCAATGGGTTTAGGTTAGGTTAGATCAATGGGCTGACAGTAGATCTTGTGACCGTCACACTGAGATCCATGTAGATTCGTTGTGATACTCTAGGGATTGTGAGTCCCATGTATTGAAACATATGATAATTCTATGTTATTCAAGTCAGTTAAGGTTGTTGATGAGTTACATCAAGTTATAGCCTGAAATATCGGAGGGTACTTCTCAGTTATTGACGAAATGTTTGTCGTCATCGTCACATAATCACCTGGTTGATGAGACGCCTTTTAAAGGTGTGATCCTATCCTTTACCCCAACTTGATAAATGTTTCCTTTACCAGGCTCCCTGCAATGTTTTATGTTTTAAAGGCCAGTATTGCTGATTAAGTCGTGAAGAGGCTGTCCCTTTTCCCAAGAGTGTTTTATTAATCCTTGCGATATGTAGCCCCAGCAACTCACTGACCATCAGAGGAGTGGCAATCGCTGGTGTAGGCAAAGTGCACATTCTCCATTTGTTGCCACTCCTGCAAGAAACTATACTATAGTCTGTCAAAGCTCTTCAAATCCAGAAATCTCACCATAACTTCAAAACTGCTGCTGTACAGGACCATGGTCCTGCCAGTACTCAGATATGGATCCGAGACTTGGGTGCTTAGCAAAAGGCACTCCAACCTCTTAGCTGCGTTCGAGAGAAAAGTCTTAAGGAGAATTGTTGGCCCCATATGTGAGGAAGGACGATTCCGGAGACGGTACAATCATGAATTGTACGCAATCTACCTAGAAGCAGATATCGTGACAAAAATTAAGCTCGGTAGACTCCGGTGGGCAGGGCACCTAGCTCGCATGAGCGAAGAGGAACCTGCTCGGAAAGTTCCTTGTGGTACATTCTATGGTAGACGACAGCGTGGTAGACCATGCTTGCGCTGGAGAGATGGCGCAGACCAGGACGCCCGAAGCCTTGGGGTGCGCAACTGGATGGCGTCGGCTAAAGACCGGGATAGGTGGAGAGACTTGTTGAAAGAGGCCAGGACCGGAACCTGGTTGTCGAGCCGATGATGATGATGATAATTGTCATCTGTGACTCTGTGTTTTGACTGTAATAGGCAATTTACAGGCTCGTGGATGGAACTTTCAAGCCATTTGATATTATTAATAAATATGATTATGTTTTTGCTTGGAATATCATACAGCTCCTTCAAGTCGTTGAAGAAGTGTCACCCTAGGTGCCTGCTTCTCAAATGATATAGCGCGGGGCAGTGACAGGTAGTGAGGAGTATCCTCTTGTATCTCCTCGTTACCGCATCCTCTGCATAAGTCGTACATACTGAGTTTCATCTTTTTCTTGTTTCTCAGTTGGATAATAATGTCAGTCTTTGTTTTGCTGAAAGTAGCCCATAGTTTACTGGTTTGAAATGAGTCTAGTTTAGGAAACAGGGCCAACTTTGGTTTTATATTAAAGGACAACGGGATGCTTGTCTCGGCTGAACAACAGATATATGAGGAGGTGTTTGTGATCACCTCTTCCTTGTGGGAACTATGATGGGTGTATGTTTTGTTGTAGTTAGATTTGTAGTTAGTTGGTATTTAGTTATTCTGAAAATATGATGTTATGATATTATTATAGGTATTATGCATGAATATATTTTTACTATATTTAAACACAGGCCACGTTACAGGTTATAACACAGGAATCGACCAAGTTCAATCTCTAGTTTTAGCTACTACTTTGCCCTCGGTTATTTATTTAAGATTACAAGGTGGGACCTGAACTGGTCTTGTCTGTCTGATTAAGATCAAGTGTTGATCTTATTCTTGCCCGCTCGTCAGCACTTTCATTACCTGGGATACTGTCACCAGGAACCCAACAGAGCCTTATGTTGTGCTGTGTACCAAGAACACTTAGCTCTTCGTGACAGCAAGTTACAAGCTTCGATTTTATTTTAATGACAGAAATCGAAATTGCTGCTAAGCTATACATGAAAAAGGTAATATCAGCTTGTGGTATTGCTATCATTGAGACTTGTCTAGCAGCTTCGTCACTGCCTGGACCTAATCTTGAAAGTCATTGCTAGTCCCTGGACTTCTGAAAATAACTCTGCACCAGTTTCCATCTTGGAACTGTCGGTATATATTGCTATCATCGATTGGCTCGTTGAGTTGTCAGTCCTCTCTGTAGGAAAAAGCGGTCTTGAACGGCTTGTAAAAGTCAGTACATACTCTTTTACCAGTGTATTTCTGTAAAATCTGCGCATGACCTATCGCACTATGTGCCCAGCTACTAGTTTGGCTTAGCCAAAGTGTGCTATTGGGTGCCGATTCTTATGTAAATAGATCTAGAGATTTTAAGTTGAGTATATTATATTTCCAGACCTGCTGCAGGGGTGGACCTAATTGCCCCAGTAATTCCAATACATATCATTCTTTGTACCGTGATCATGATTTTAAGTTTGTCCAATGCATTCCGCCAGACTAAGTTACCGTAAGTCCGTACAGGGTGACTATGGCCGTGTATATACACCTGATAAAATTTGGGCATGACACCTAGGTTTTACCAAATATTCTCTTGCGGGATCAGAAAGAAAGGGGGTTGAAAATCATTTCCCCGTGACTCGTTTTCCCGTAAAACGATATCCCGAATTACAGTTTCCCGTGTAAAGTTTGCCCGCCGATTCCTACCTTTCTTCTTTCTTCTTGCTAGAGGTTTGGGGAACTTGGTCCCGAGTACATTGTTGTTGGACGCGACAGTCAACCTTGGTGGGTTGACTGGCGTGGTGGACACGGTAGTTGATGGACGGGATGGTTGATGGATGCTGTGGTTGGTGGAGGGAGTGGTTGCTGGATGAAGTGCGTCGATGGTGGCGGTGGTGTCGAAGATGGTGGTTGTGGGGATCGATCGCTTACAATATTGTTGAAGCGTGTTAGTTTATTCTATAGAGGAATTTTCTTCAAGGATTGCAATACTTTTTAAGGGTTTAATAGATAGATATGTATGTATTCACTAGGCTTTACAATTTACAATGATTTTGTGCATACACAGCGCGCACAGGGATATTAAGTTTATACCTATCTTATAACTGAAAAATAAATTCAAAATGATGATAAGGATTTACAAAAAGAAAAGGGAATTTATTTTTTAGTAAAAACTACGTAGAAAACCTTCATTTGATATTTTTAAATTTATGGTATGGACTTCTTTTTAGAAGTCTGTTAACTTGGTATGAAAAAAAATAATGGAATTTGGCAGATAATTAATTTGTTTATTTTTTAATAGTAAATATTTTATTTGAAGTATATAAGTTTATATATGTAAATAAATTTATCAAAAATCAATTAATTGCAAAATAAACAAATAAATAAACATTGAAAATAATAGTTAAATATATAAATAAAAGCAAGGAAAAAAAATAAATAAATAAATAAATAAATGAACAAAAATAAATAAATAAATACATGAACAGATAAATATAAATACATAAATAGAGATTTAAAATGCAGGACTTTAACTCCCTTTTTGTGGCTCACACCCGCTCATGCAACTTCGTTGCTCCGGACATTGGGTGATTTTTTGTTTTCATTATTGGAAATATTTTTTATTTGATATGCATAGAAAATTGTCGCCTCTTTTACAAATAAAACCGTTTTTCTTTGTACACTCTTTAATTTTCAAATAATAGGCACTCAAATATGCAGTATTTTTAAAACCAAAACAAAAAAATGAAATTTTAAAGCATTTTTGTAATTTGTTTTTCTCAGGCGCTTTATATGTTTTCTTTTCGAAATAAATTTTGTGGGCATGCAATTTGTTCATTTAAGCTTAACAATTAAAAAAATTCTTGAAAAAAAATTGTTTTAGCCTTAAAAAAAACTGTTTTTGTGAGTATTTTTAAAAAATCCTAATTTCAGGTTTGAAGATGATTTTAAAAAAATGCTCGGTTTTTGGGTAGTCTCAAATGAATTGTGCACTTATTCGGAGTCATATTTTCAAAAAATTGGATCTGACCGCATCCGACTTCCGACCCCGCTTCCTGGAGGGTTTTTAAAAATCTCCCTTAGAGCTGAGAACTCTTAGCTAAAATAAGTTTGTTAACTGGAGAAGGGGGTAGGGGCATAGTTAGTTATTTTATTATAAATAATAGTAACTAACATTAAGAAATCTAAAACTATGAAACAGTGCATACATTGACATGAAAGAAAGAAGGAGGGGTGGGGGATTCTCCTTTTATCAATTAAATCTTATTTGCTTTGGTTAAAGAGATTTTGTCTTTAGGTTATCATTATTTGTTATAGACTTAATGGAAAAATGAAGTATAGCTCTTATGCTAACGGTTATTTTTTCTCTCTTAATTTAAAAAAAAATGTAATCATACGATTTTATAATAATGAATGCCATTTTTGTTTAGTTTTTTTTTTTTTTTAACAAAGCGATCGTCTATTACACAAATAATTTTGAAGCCTTCTACTAACTTAAAATGGTTGTGTTTACTTACGAAGATTTTGACAACGTTTTAAAGGCTAACGGGCGTGACTTAAATGACTATAAATATTGTTATCCAAACAGCGACAGTAAAATCTCGGGAAAAAATTAGACTTGTTTAAATTTTTTCGCAAGTTTTGTTTGAAGCTGGAAAATAGATTTGTAGAATGCAGTTACAATAAAATGCGAACAAAAAAAAACAGTTTAAAACGTGGCTTGAAACAGAATTCAACACATTAACCTTTATAAAACAACCCCCATCAACCGTTAACAACACTAATGAACAGTTTGATAAATTCAGTGAGCGACAAAAACAGGCGTAAGACCCAAGCTTTACGTCAAAGTACATGCAGCATTACGCTTCTTTTAGCCGAAAAAATTAAGCTGAAAGGTGAAGTTAAACTTGATGCTTCAAAAGTAATAGATTTTTTAATAAAATACCATGAAAAGGCAACAGAAATTTTGTATACACATATATTAACTAGAAAAATATTCAATATAAATAACATTCAAATTAAAATGTGAACGATGCGATGTCTCGAAATACATATTAAAAAAAAGTGCAAAAATGCACATCAAACTTGTAATATGAATTAAGAGCAATAAATATTAATTATTCTTCCTCCATAAAATTAATTTTATTTGCCTAAAGCTAAAATTTGAAAAATTCAAAGTTTCAGGGGTTATGTTAAATTTTTTTTTTTTTTTTTTGAAAATTGCTCATTTTTTCAGAGTTTATGAAATATAGTATGAAACTATAAGTACAAAATAGTGAAAACCGTTTCAAAATCCATCCGTTATTTCAAAAGTTACAGCCCGATGACCACTTTTTCATGTTTTCGTTCCACTGTGAGGCACCTCTGGCAACAGTTCTCTTGGGCAATAGTACCTTGGGTGGCCCGCTTCGGGGGTTCTCAGGATTTTAACTCCCTTTTTGGGGCTCACACACGCTTACGCAATTCCGTTTTTCCGCTTAGGGCATGTAAAGTCGCCAGGCAGGCGCCTATGTCAACAGTGTTTTAACTTAAAAGTATTGTGGGTTAAGAAACTTCCTTTTATCCGATAATATGGGAGAAAAGGTCAATTTTCAGAAAATTTGTTTTTATTTTGAATTTTAAAAACATGAAAAATAAACATTTTCGTATATTTTTTTTTAATTTGCTTGTTTTGTTTTTGTGTAGATTATGAAAAAAATATAAAAACTTCATTCGACTGCTTGTAAAAAAGTTATCAACAATTATACGTCAAAGTGCGTTTACATGATAATTTGAAGCCCTGAAACTAATATAAGTTTTCATTTTTTTCATCCTTGTCAGTAGATTTTTCGAATTTCTACAACCAAAAAACGAGGGGACCGCGATAGTATAAAATTACTTAGGTATGTTCCTATATAACCTATAGAATGACTACCCATGTTTGTTAATGTACAATATCAAATGTCACCCTTTGTCGCGATTGCGACTATAATTGCAAAATATAAGCCTTCCACCTACGATTGATTGTGTGCATCACTTGCACACAATTTCCTATGTCGCATTTTACGACTCATCAATTATTCCATCTCAATTAAATGTAATTAAAATTATTTTAAATTAGTTGAAGTTTGGCAGCAAATGTAAAGCATTTTTTCTCATTAAATAAATAAAAAATAATAGATAAAAAACACTTAAAGGACTTTTTTTCTAATTAACGTTTAAAGCGTTAACACTCCCACCAGCTCTTCGTTCAACAAGTCAATCACCCAACCAGCCAGTCGCGACCTCTTTTGTGCTGTGCGACTATGCGACGACCTTTTTAAAATTGTTTAAAATTGCGACTTTTTCTTTGCTTAAACATTTACCATCAAACTTTTGTGAGAATGTGTGAGTATGATTGTCTTTGCTTTGTTCTTTGTTTTCTGTTCGCATTCTCGTTTTCGAAAGTAGTTTTTGTTTTCCCATTCCCACCACGGGGGGGGGGGGGCGCTGTTAGATTCTTTTTTGTTCTCTTACGTGTTTGGCACTGACGACTGACACTGACATTCCTGGAATTTCTCCTTACCTTTGTGCTTTGTCTGTAACATGTAACATGCCGCATCATGGAGCAATGGGTTGTTTTGCAACATTTTTTTATTAGGGCTAAATTTGATATTAATTGATATTATTCTCGAAAATTTGAACAACGAAAATTTAGTTTATTTAAAGTTTCTAAAATATATTCTTTCAAAAATAAATATTTTAAACAAAGTTTTTCAGAGTGAAACATCACAAATTGCTTATTTGTGCTCTTATAAAGAAGATCCTCTATTTATTATTTTTCAAAATTTTTTATTGAAAGAATGTGTTCTTGGAAAATCTATTTCTGAGATTGATTATCGAAACGAAAATTATTTTAAAAATTGAAGAAATATATATCGGCATGGAAGCCGAAAATTGCTTAAAGGATAAAAGACTCACAAATTTTGAAATTATTTGCATAAAAAAAAATGTACTTCAATATTATTTGACGCTTTGCTAAGAAATTTTTTAATGTTAAAGATGAGAAGCTTTCTATTTTAAAACATATATATAGAAAATATACTATGATATAAGTGAGTGGGGTTCCTGAAAACAACCTAATTGAAAAGTATAGAGAAACTTTATTAAAAAAACGAAACATTAATGTGATTTACATATCTTTTTAGGTATTTATTTTAACTTAAAACCTACATACATATTAATTTATGTAAAATGAAGTCTTTAAATTAGTTTTTTTTTGTTTTTATTATTTTTTAATGTATACCTATCTAAGTGTTTAAATAAAGAAATTCAAAAAAATATCTAAATTGTTTTTCCTATATGAAGTAAAAAAAAAAATAATATTTAGGTATGCGAGTTTTTCTTTCAATTGCGACTTTTTGTTCAAAAATGCGACTTTTTCAAAGAATTCGAATTTGCGACTTTTTTTTGTAAAAGCTACTTTTTTCTGCGACTTTTTGAAAAATCCCAGGGGTAACCCTGCTGTCAATCAGCGTTACCACTTCCGGAAAAAAAAGTCGAAGTACAACTCGAAATTTTTATCATTTGACATTACAACACGAAAAAAGTAGTTACATATTCCGTCTCCCTGTAGGTCTCTACCTCAACCAGCAGCCTGCAGGAGAAATTGAAATGGTTTGTTATTTTAGCTCGGTTGCTTCCATACAGCCATTATAAAATATCATATTTGTTTCGAAAATGGCTCTAATAATTTTGATAAAAAATACCAACGACGCGGTCTTCATTTTGGTAAAAAGAATGTTATTGACGGTACCTGTCATAAAACCTTTTTTTTTAGATTTTTAACTTTCTCATTTCCCGCTCTACTGATTTCGATCAAAATTCTTTTATTTTGAAATAATGTTCTACACAAAAAATGTTTTCCTTCAATGTATATTATTAAATACATACTTAAAAATACTCATTTGTTATTTTTTTTTAATGTTAATTCTACCTGTACTGAAATAGAGAAAAAGAAGTAGATTTGAACTTTTTTCGTAAAATTGAAACAGAGATTTTTAAAATGAAGTAGATTTCAGTATTTAGCTGATGGTGCAAAGTATGAAGTAGATTTTGAAATATTTTGAAAAAAAGAAGCAGATCTACTTCAATTGAAGTAAAGTGGTACCACTGTCAATCCCGTGAAGAAATCTACGGGATATCATGCGACGAGATATCGTGCTACGGAATTGACGTCAAAAAAGTATCAACAAAATCGGCGGGCAAACGTTACACGGGCAACTGTTTTTCGGGAGAATGTAACGATCCCAAAGAAACGCCAAAGGTTTGATAATATCTATCGAATAAAAGAGAAACAAAATATTAGGTGCGTTTTATTATAAACAAATCTATCTGGATCCGGATCTGGATTAAGTTTAAACATGTATTACAAAAATAATTTGGGATCCTGTTTTCTATCGGGATCTATTTCAAAGATCCAAAAATCAGTTATTACACTGGCGAGTAGATGGCTTTTTATGGTAAGGTAGTGTAAGCTATAGCGCAAAGAAAAAAGACAAGAAATAATTGAAAATTTACAAACCCAATGATAAAAAGAGACGGACTTATAACACTACTGTCACTAAGATCCGTAACGTTTTATTTCCAAGGGAAGATCCAGATAGATTTGTGAATAATAAAACGCACCTATTTTGGTGAATTTCGAAATTTTGTATGCACGGTCCTATTACTTTTGGTCGGGTAACAATCGAGAAAATATCGAGAACATTTTTAGGCATTTTCCCAATCAAAACCAACGACTCGTAGAGAACCTTAATCTATGTAGGTATGTAGTTACTAAAAAATCTCAACCTTTCCTACGTGAGTATTTCCGGCAGAATTATTGGCGCAAAATTTCAAACAGCCTTTTATTAAGGTGTTAGTGTGATACTACTTAACAATTTGCTAACTTTATAGTAGTTTACTAAATCATTCTTAATCTTAAACATTTTCTAACTAACATCGTACTAAAAGAAGTTTCTTAATAAATGCTTCTGAACACACCTAAATGACCAATGACATTTCGTGTAAAAAAGTAAGTACACGAACCTTTTTTGATGTTTGCAAATGTCAAAGTGTCTATGAAGCTAGCATGATACTAAAAAAAAAAAAGTAGGTATTCGATGATTTTAACTTTAATAAGAAGGTAGAGAAAGTATGATGCTATATTCGATTAAAATTTTCAAATTTGTTGTTTTAACCTAGTATCATACTAAAACAGCTTTAGTATCGTACTAATTCAATTAAAATTTTGCGCCATTGTGTCTGCAATTTTCTGTCAAGTCTTACAAGTTTAGATGAGTTGCCCTTCTCATAACAAGAGATAATCTTGGGGAATTCGTCATCACAGCCCAAGAGTCAGAATTGTATTTATTTTATTTTAGTGTCAGCGGCTTAAGAGCGAACATAGACCTCCAGCATGACAATCACGAATAAATAACTTGGCAAAGTACCTATTAATATACTGAAAGTATAAAAGTATTCATATTGTATAGTATAGTAAGCAAAATATAATGCACACCCCTTTGAAAAGAAGTAGTAAACACATTTATTTGAAAATATACATACATATGTACTAATACTCGGGCGTATACTTACTTTTTATTTGAGGGAATTCTTCAATTATTATTAGTGTTAGTGTGACCGAAAATTTAATAATCTAGAAATAATATCCAGATATTGGCGCATTTTTTTTCTCAAATATCATTTTTGAAAAAGCTCAATTGCTTATTTGATTATAGAAAAAAATATGAAAAGCATTGGGGTGCTGTCATCAGAAAAACAATGTAATGGATATGAAGCTTTGGACAGAAGATCATTGATTAATATGAGAAATAGAGTTGGAGACAAAACGATGTCCTGCGGAACACCAGGATTTATTCAATGACTATCAGATTTAAAATCATCCAATTCAACTTGTAGAGAGCGGTTTGCCAATACCAAACGAAGATTTAAATAAGAGTACCCGTCCCGGTTGGCTTTCTTGTAATGCACTACGGTTCTCTTTGGCTTTTTTTTGCCTAACTGGGTTTTGTTGGCACGAAAAATGTTCAGTAGTGACACAATGGTCTGATAAAATCGGCCGTTACAACGATTACACTATGCGGATATTGGCAAACATTTCTCTGAATAGATTATGCCAGCCAAACGCTTCTACATGGTCTGTTTACAGCGAAATATAGCGGAATTATCGCCGCATCAGAATCAGATTAAGCGTTATGTTGAAATTCAGTAAACTCACGTTAGACAGGAATATTTTGAGAGCCAGACTTCGCAGATGGTTATGGTTTTCACCCGTGGTTAACTCTTGAAGAGATACCAGAAGATTGTTTTAATCGCAACCCATGATAAGGCTTGATTTCCAAGACATAGCTATCTTAAACATTGTAAGATAATTGGGGGTCAAAAGCCTGAAAAATTACAATCCCTTATTTGCAAAAATACTAGCTCGGAAAGGAGATACAGAGAGAAAGAAGATATTGACGAACATTGGTCTGGAATGTTTGCAAATTGAAATGGCAAGGGAAAACCGAGCCAGCTAAATTGTTCCATAATCATGTTGTGCGAGTAAAAAATTAATTTATGTTTTTGACGGTACGACCAAAATTAGGCTGGAGGGTGAACTGATGAGCATTCCTAGCGAAACGGGTATCACGGGTGAAATGATTGGCGATACGAATGCAACTGTCGATAAAACGATAAGCGATAAAACAAGGAAATACATGAGAAATTTCGAGAGATAGGAATGATTCCATATTAGCTATGTTTCCTATGATCATTAAAGCTCTGTTGTGGATTCTATCCAACAAATATGAAAAATTTCTTAGAACAACATTGAAATCCTAAACATTTTGTATCATTTTTGGTCTCGAGTATGAGGTCATTTCAACGAAGATCGTCTTTGAGACACAAGTACTAAGAGCTTTTCCGCTTCTTCGATGCAAGTGCCATTCAAGGACAATGGCATAAGGGATACATTTTGCTTCAATGAATATAGACAGCATTGATTTTTCGAAGCATTAAACTTTACACGATTTCTTATACCCCATTTAAAAAAGAACGGAGTTAAATGAGTTAATCATACGAAATGGACGTGAATTTGAGAACGACTATGAGAAGCTCAGAGTAGAGTCATCGGCAAAAGTGAATTAGACGTATCAGGCAAGAGATCATTTATAAAAATGAGAAAGATACGTAAAATAAAATACGACATGTATTGACAATCTAGAAGGTAATTTCTAATCCAAGGAAGAAGAAGTTTCACTGATACCAAAAGCACTCATTTTCAATAAGAAACCCCGGTGCAAGAATTTATCAAGCGCAATAATCTTACTTTCTCAAAAACAATGTAAGGATCTGTTCCATTGTACGGTAAGATCAGATCACTAGTCGAACGATTTCTCCGAAAACCATATTGCCGGTCGTTCAATTTAATTCAATTTAATTTATAACATTATTTATTATTAGCAATAAGATTGCCGGTCATTAAGAAGCTTTCGATCTTCCAGATATTTCTTGAGCTGATTATTTATCAGCGATTCCATGACCTTGGAAAGAAGGGACGTAAGTTCAATTGCTTGATATGAGGAGGGGAGGCCTTTCTTTGGAACAGGCTGAACAAATACTATTTTCCATCTGCTAGGGAAGATTCCAGAACAGCAGGAGCGATATAAAAGCTGACGCAAGAGCTTTGCCAGCGCAGCGATGAAGAATATTTCTTCAGAAGAATGGGGGATATACCATCAAGACCAGCGGATTTGCTTATATCAAGATCTCAAAGTTGGCTTTGTAAGATCGGAAACTTACTTCTCTCAACCTGATAGCTTCTTTACAGCTTGTATCGAACCCAGGCTTTTCTTTAGGTTTTATACTCTAAATTCTGTTAGAAATAAAAGTACGCATCCTAAGAAAAACCACTTTTGTGATCATATCAGCACTGGCATCAACGTCTCTATCGAGGAAAAGTAGTGACCAGTTAAAAATTGGAAAAAAAAAATTGGCCCTAATGGGATGCTTCTCTTTAACTAGGATGAATGGAACACGAGAAATTGGCCGATATTACACAATGGTCCGAAGTGCCAAATGAAGATTTTGTCATCATGGTATACTTATCAGGTTAAGAAGTAAGAAACAAATGGAGAGTTTGTCGTTTTGCCTAGGAAGATTTGGTATTTGGGTGAGCTCATCTCCAAGCTGAGTAAGGTGGAGCATCTCAACAAAGATCTCAAAATGTCTTCCTTCGGGTATTGTCTGTCCTGAATAGCGGAGCCAACTTGAACGGTGTGCATTGAAGTCGCCTGCAATAACGACTTCTGTGTAAACTTCTATAAACTAAGTTCCAATGGTAAATCTAGACTTACTAGACCGAACTTTAAATGGATCTTCGAACTTCCTTAAGAAATTGTCCCACTAGTAACTCAAATAATATTGTAGTCTTATTGTTACTTGTTGTTTTATTAAATAAAGTCATTTTCTTTTTTGCTGTGTAAAAGACTTAGCTTACTTTAAGTCTTTATGTACTCCTATTTACTCGTATCGCTAAACATTGCTGATAATACATTTTAAAGACTTGCAATACTCGTTTTTGCGGTCTTGAGATTACTTTCTATGTACTAGTTATCGTTATTTCCTTTGTTATTTCCATAGTTGTCGGAGTCATTTCAATTTCCTCATTTATTTCGTAATATAGATATTTGGGCTTAAAACCAGACATATCTTTATTAAGAATGTGTTTTTGTTCCTTATTTAAGTTGGCACTAGTCATGAATGGAGCTTCTTGAAAAGAAGTAGCAGCACCTGCAAAAAGTAATTTTTGGTGTGAAATAAAGACTTTCAAAAAAATTGATGTACTTACCATTTGAGCTCAATACAACCTCAGCTGGTCGTCTGGAATCAAATTCTTTTGGCAAAGCTTCAATTGAAGAAGAGCTAATTATAGCAGATGGCTTTGGATCTAAAACTTCATTTGTCTCTAATTTCTCGTCAGGATATTCTTCACTCGTATCGCCAACCTCGATGGGTGTGGTGCCAATCAATATTGGTATTCTAACTACTACTCCCCGTTTTCCTTTATTCTGATCAACTAGAACTTCAATTTCATAGCTTATTCGAAGAACTGTGCTCTCTGTTTCACAAGAAGGTGGAACACTTGGGATAGAAATACGTTCAAGAAATTCTCGAAGTGGTTCGTTACCAGCTAGGCAATTTACATTTTTAACCATACTATATCTTTCTGTCAATGTTAGTTTACGAGGAATTTTTGATGCGTAACTAACGACTTGATTAAATGATATAACAATTGATTTTAGAGGTATGCTTCCGTCATTAAATAGCCTCGCATAAACAGATATCACTTCACCAGGAACATAACCACCTTGAGGGAGGTTAACGTAAAGACTTAATGGAGTCTTCCAACATTCACAGATACATTTGGATTCAAAAACTTCCATGTCCACGGGGAACTGAAGAAATTAAGTTTGTGGAAGAATGATCATATCTTAACAATTTTGCTAGACTTACTTTGAGAACAGCTGTTTGTGGTCTCAGATCAAATGGTTTAATCACATGGAAAGATTCTCTGAGTATTTCTTCAGTCTTGTTTCCATAGTCAAAAATTACTTTCATATCATATCGAACATGGCCACGAATGCTGTTATAAGTTGAAGGACATTTGTCAGGAATATCACAGAAGAAGTTGTACATGTAATCACCGCCTGCGATCAGTATAGATGTTGCTAGAAAAAAGAAAATTAATTTGGGAAAAATACGCAAACGAGAAAAAAAACTTACAATCTTCAGAACCAACCAGGAAAGTAGTAGAAGATATAAAGTCTTCTCTTCCTTTCACAATGACCTGTTTTTCTGATGGCTGCTTACTACAGTTCCATTCAGCATATGCATATCCGTTCATTTTGAAATAAATTGCTGAAAATAATAACATTAATTTTATTAAAATTCAAGTAGGTATAGATAAAGTATTGATTTTAATTTAATTTGGGAAGGGGGAGGGTTCAAAACCCCAATTTGTTTGTCTTGAATGAATATTTGAATTATGTTTTGGGGGTATTGCACTGTGATCTGGAGATCTATTGTGCCCCTACTTGAATATGGATGAGCCTGCTCATCTTACATATATAATCTTAGTATTTAGGGCACCTTCAGAGAGGATAGGTCGCTCTCTTTCACCTTATACTGTCCCTGATTGTTTTTCTTTGGTGCATGAGTGGTCAACATCTTCCTAGTATATGGTCCGGTGTTTCCTCATGCATGTTACAGAATCTACAAGTGGCTCTGCTTACCACACCAAATAAACCTAGGTGTCTTCTAAGTTTTCAGTGTCCAGTTAGGATACCTGTTTTTATTCTAAGGCTATTTCTACTTTAGTTAATGCAGTTTTCGAAACGTTGCTGGTCGTAATTGCTCAGTAGCAGTTTCGCTAGAGCATTAGCTTTGGGAGTTCTTTCCAATTCTTCGATCTGCTTGGCTCCTCTTCTTGTTTATTTTTGTTTTTAATGACATTTTCTCCTATCAATGTTTATGCGCCTATTTTTGCTCTTCGATTCCATGAACACCCACGTGACCAGGTACCCAGTGAATTATGATCCTGTTCTATTTGGCACACTAATTTGAAGCTGATTTAAAGCTGTATATGAGCTTAGTGACTTGATTGAAGCTTTGTAATTCAACAGAATGGCAATGTTCTTGTTACGAGATTTCGATCCACGCGTTTCTTTATGGCGCGTACCTTCGCTTGGAAGATGCTGATGCACTGCCCAATCAGTATGGAAAGTTAGGTTCTAGGTCCAAAGATTCCTGCAACAGTCCCTTGTTCTCGATCCACCAGTGTACTACTTGATGGTATTTGATTCGAAGGTGTAGCTTGTTTCTTTTCCTACCCAATAGTTTTTATAGCTTAGGTCTGTAAAACAGTTTTTCTCGAAATTAGGTTTTTTGATCATACCATCTAAAAGGTTTGTTGGTGTGGACCTACTGATTACTACTACTCTAAGACCAATGATTTTGCCTGCTCCAGTTCCTTTCTTTGAGAATCTCATGATACCTAGTCGTTGATAATTCGGTTCTCTTGTTCCATGCAGCCTCACTGTCATCATAGTGTCCATGCACCTGAGGATGTTTGGTTTGCATCCTCATGACTTGCCTGCGAGTCTTTTGCAAATCATTAGGGCCTTTGTAGCTTTCCCGACTTTAGCTCCGAAGTGTTTGTTCCTCTGCGTTTCAATTACTTCACATGCTTACTGGATAGGTTTCACAAGTGGCAGAAGTCTTTACCTGGTTAATAGTAGAGATGCCGCGAATAGTGACTCGGCCGAATACCGAATACCGAATATTCGGCCACACTCGTCGGCCGAATACCGAATATTCGGCAGCCGAACATTCGGCCAACGAAACTATGTGTTGTGTATCTATCTCCTACGTGACTTTTGACGAAGCACAACATTCACATTCCCAGAAAATCACCCATATTCTGAAACTCGTATTTATGACTCGTATTCGACTACAGTCGTAGGAACAGTCGTATGCGATGTTTTTCGTTTCCCAATATTAGTACAAGTGAAGTCGGATGTTCGACTTCTAGAATAACAACATACGACTGTAGTCGAATATGAGTCATAAATAATACGAGTTTCAGAATATGGGTGAGTTTCTGGGAATTTTTTGAGGAAGTTGCTATAGACAAAATGATAAAGATGTTGAAAAAACTGCCATTGAAAACAAAATAGATTTTTTAAGAACTTTTCGCCATGATCGGATGGCAGACCCTTACAAGTGGTGGTCAGCAAATATAAAACTGTTTCCCAATTTGACAACATTTGCTGAAATCTACCTCTCGTCTCCTGGTACTAGTGTATTTAACGTATGTATAAAACGTATGCTACCAACGAATGCTGCAAAAGCTGTTTTTATTCACCACAACTTACCATTTGTAGATTTTAAATACTAAAATAAAAAATTTTAATAAAAATACAACATTTTTTGTAAGATAATAAATCTTTTTTATTTTCCATTTAATATTCGGTATTCGGCCGAATGTTTTGAACTATTCGGCCGAATACCGAATATCAAAAAAATGGGCCGAATACCGAATAGTGGCCGAATATTCGCGGCATCTCTAGTTAATAGTATGATTGTCAGCTTGGAATGGTTTATTGAGAGTGCAAGAACTGTTTCAAATCAGAAATGTGTTTGCATCGAACTCATATTTTGATCAATCGTAGTACCAAGGTATTTAAAGTTCGTGACTACTTCACTTTGAAAACAGTTTGAGTTGCAGACCTCATTTTCATTAAAGGTAGCTTTAGGCTTACATAGATGTATAAACACAATCAATTAAGCTAAAGCGCTGGCAGTCAAACGAGTGGAAGTTGACTTAGACATACATATGGTGGCTCAAGCGAACCTTATCTAAAAAACATTAATTTATCTAAAAAAACATTAATTTGGTTTTGCAATCACAATTATTCTAGGAGATGCAAACCATATTCTCAAAGGGCTCGTTGCGCTTTATGCACTTCCAAGATCATCTTGAAAAGACGTAACGTAGGAAACCAAGAGTTAATGAATATAAAAAACAGAACCGATCCTAAGACTGACCCTTGGGGGACACTTGGGCGTTATTTAAAAAATCTCCAACTTTTAGAATATCATGAACAACCGTATCAAATGTTGTGGTACTATTGGCAAAGAGACCAGCGCAAAACTTACTGCCATCCAAAGCTTTGTTAATAAAAGAGTAAAAACATAAAACAACATCCACAGTGGAACATCCTTCCCTAAACCCAAGCTGCACTGCAAATTTGCATTGTTGGACATTAAACCACCAACACGCTTACGTAGAGTGCGAACTGAGGAAAATATCGCAGCTGTATCAGCCAGTGTTAGTGATGACCGTGAAGTATCGATTCGGCGCCACCGTTCGCAGCAATCGGACATTTGTTACTCCACTACGTGGACAATTTTGCGGAAGGATTTAGATGTGTAGCCTTTCAAAATACAGCTGCTGCAAGAATTGAAGCCGAACAACCTACCACAACGCCGAATTTTTGGTGAATTGGCTCTTGAAAAGTTGGCCCAAGATCCGCTTTTTTATCGAAAAATTGTGTTCTGCGAAGAAGCTGATTTCTGGTTGAATGAATACGTGAGCAAGCAAAACTGCCGTATTTGGAATAAAATGCAGCCGGAAATATTGCAAGAGCTACCAATGCATCCAGAAAAGTCACTGTTTGGTGCGGATTATGGGCTGGCGGAATCATTGGGCCGTATTTCTTCAAAGATGATGGGAACCCCAACCTTACTGTGAATGGTGAGCGCTACCGTGCGATGATAACAAACTTTTTTTTTGCGCAAAATGGAAGAGCTTGACTTGCATCGCATGTGGTTTCAACAAGACGGTGCCAGATGCCACACAGCACACGTAACAATGGACCAATTGAGAGACGAGTTCGGTGAACAGTTTATTTTACGTTTGGGGCCGGTCAATTGGCCGCCTAGATCGTGCGATTTAACGCCTCTAGACAATTTTTTGTAAGGCTATGTTAAGGCTCGTGTATATCGCTTCGATTGACGCACTGCAAGCCAACATTGAAGCATTTATTCGTGAGATACCGGCCAAAATGTTAGAAAGAGCATGCCAAAATTGAACTGATCGGATGGACGAATTGAGACGCAGCCGCGGCCAACATTTGCATGAAATAATCTTCAAACATTAAATTATATCGACCGTACTATCGATTCAAACAAAGATTTCATGCATTTTTCGGAATTTTATGTGTTTTTTTTTTAATTTCCAATAGGTCTTAAAAAATCACTCGTTATATGTTCAAATCGGTGTAGGTAGTCCATAATATAATATATAATATTGAACAACGCTACTTCCAGTCTTTGTTTACTTCTCATGTTTAATAAATCAAGCTACCATTCAACGAAATAAGAAGCAGAAGAGTCTTCGAAACTATTATTTTAGTGGTTTAGTATAACGTAATTTTTCACAAAGTCAATATTAAATGACTTTCCCGTGATAATGGTTGATTAAATATAACTGCTATGTTTTCCACTTGTTCAACATAATTTAAGGTACGAGTAGAAGATGATATTTAGAAAGTATAAAGTTTCGAATTCTGTGTTGCTCCCAAAAATAACTTGACGTTGAATCCAGTTCCGAAACCCATCAAATCTTCGTTACTTGTAACTTGCGGTACAACAGCATGGGTTAAGAGAAAATAAGATAAATTTATTAATGTTGAGTTCTAACTGTAAAATGTTTTTCAATGACATAAACAGAGCCGAACATTTAAATAAGAACTTTCTCAGAGTCAACCACTTAACTCAAATAAAGGAAAATAATCGCTATTACAAGATTTTCCATATGGCATCAACTGTCCTTAATAGGACATAGATATAAAAGATAGAAAGTCAACGGCCTTGGCTTTGATGAAAGCATCGCTTCCCATCGATCAGCGAAATCAAGCATCATTGCGCGCGGTTAGTACTTGGATGGGGGACCGTTCAAATACCAACCGTGTGCTGTTGACATGTGTTTCTTCTGTTGTTCTTTCTATCTGTGTGTCTCTCTCTGTTGTATTGTCTAAAGCCGATGGCCTCAGTTGCCAGTGCTTTTCTGTGTCTCTACTTCGTAGATTTATCTACGGAGTAGTGTAAAATGTAATGTAATGTAAAAGATAGAATGAATATTAGTTGGCTCAGTTCGAGTTTTCAACAATATTGACGGAAATGCTCTCAACGATGAATTTGTAGCTCTTCCATCTTTCTCGAACGAAGCACGACCTACTTTCCAACAAAATATTTTTTTAGCTGATACCTCTGAACCTACCAACAAGTTTAAATTTTCAGGAATTCGCCAGGTTGACGTAGTAGAAAGCGTACTCTCTGTTAAATCCAATGCCGTGGGAATTGATGGTGTCCACCCTAAATTTCTTAAAATAATATTACTTGTTGTATTGCCTCATATAACTTTTGCCTTCAACACTATATTAACAACAAGTGTGTTTCCCAAAGCATGGAAGAAAGCCAAAATCATACCCGTTCCTAAGAACTCAAGTTGTAAAGATTTTCGGCCTATTTCCATACTCCCATTTTTGTCGAAGGTTTTTGAAAAAATTGTGCAGGTGCAAATTAACTCTTTTTTGAATACTTTCAACATGCTTACCCCTGCGCAATCTGGATTTCGAGAAAAACATAGCTGCACTTCCACTCTTCTAACGGTTGTTGATGAAATCAGACAAAATATTGACAAAGACCGAATAACCTTTCTATTACTACTTGATTTCTCAAGAGCATTTGATACCGTCGATCATTCTATTCTCTGCTGCAAACTCTTAAATAAATTTAATTTCTCACTTACTGCTACCAAACTTCTATTCTCTTATCTTACCGGTCGAGAACAAGCTGTTTTCATAAATAATGTTTTGTCAAATTTTATAGCTGTACCTTCTGGGGTACCTCAAGGTTCTATCTTGGGGCCCATCCTGTTTTCCCTATATATCAACGAACTGCCATCTGTTATAACCAATTTCTCTATTCAGCTTTATGCAGATGACGCTCAACTACACATAAGTTGTCCTCTAGGACTTATTGAAGATTGTGTAAGCCGAATCAATTCTGATCTTGAGAACATCGCTAACTGGTCCAAGAAAAATTTTCTTTTACTTAACTTGAAAAAGTCTAAGTGTATTGTTATTTCAAAAAAACCTGTGTCCACTTCTTACTTTCCGCCAGTTATCCTTTATAATGCACGTATCGAATATGTCTCTACTGCAAAGAATCTTGGAATGACTTTTAATAATACGTTGACTTGGAGTAACCATATCAGCTTAGCCGCAGGAAAAGTTTATGGTGTACTTCGCTCCCTATGGACATCTCAGTACTATACTCCAATAAAAACTCGAATTATTCTTATTAAATCACTATTTATTCCAATCTAAACCTACGGATGCGAAGTCTATGGGAAGTGTGATGCCTCCTGTAAAAGAAAACTCAATGTTGCCTTTAACAATGCCATCAGATACGTCTTTGGCCTTCGTAGGTTTGATAGAATATCTCATTTTTCAAAGATAGTGTGTGATTTAAAATTTGATGAATTGCTTAAATTTCGATCGCTAACCATGCTCTTCAACATACTCAAAACCCAACAACCTCCTAGCCTTTTCAATAGAATAACGTTCTGTGCTTCCACTAGAACATCGCAGATCCTTCAACCGCGGGCTTCTTGTTTGACATCTGAACGTCAGTTCTTCGTTAACACTATCCGTCTCTGGAACTCTCTGCCACGACATATGAGAGATATTGCAGGTAAGAGGAGATTTCAAAAAGAGCTCAAGGCACATTTATTAAATTGATTTTTTTTTTTTAAATAAATATGTGAATAAATGCTTCTTATTTTATTTTACTTTTTTTTTGCATACTTAATTCATTTTTCTTTTCTTATATTGTAACTGTTTTAGATGAATGCAAATTCTTAACTTATAATTTGCTCGGATTGAGAAAATAAAACAGGTTAATTGAAATAGAATAAAGTACTTTGTAAGCCAAGGAAGCTGCTTGGCTTACAAAATTCTTCTGTTCTTTATTGAATCATTTCTTTTTTAAAGTTGGTATGAGATACGAAAATATATTACTGTCACTGTCGAGAGCAGCTGTCTCTTTCTTTATTCACGCTTTATTATTAAGGGTGAATTAACACCTCTTGATATTAAACATTCCCCCGGCAATGACAACATGGTTGTTATAAATAAAAGTTAATAATAAAAGTAAAAATGATTGCTTTGAAGTAATGCATATTACAACTATGTAAATACTAATATATGAGATCAAGTTTAAGAGGAAAAAAAAATATTATAATAAATTTATCATTTAGGTAATGTACATGAATAGCTATTGTGAGTGAAATAAATTTTATGATGATATTTATGATGTGTTCTTCTTATCGCTGCTCGCCGAGGAGCGTAAGTGACTAAAAACAATCCTGAATGGCAAAAATTAAGAATCTTGTGGCTTGGCAGCGTTTGGTATCAAAGCAAGTTTCACGATCGGTCTTTTGAAAACGCCAGCAGGTGTTTTGACGGTAACTACTCGAACGAGGTTGTCGCTGCCTTGCTGTAATGATATGACACGACCCATGGGCCACTGACCAACTGGAAATCGATCGTCTTTGATTATTACTAAATCGTTTTCTTTGATGTTAGGTTGCTTGTTTTGCCATTTTGTTCGAATTTGCATGCTGGACAAGACCTCTTCTTTGAATCGTTTCCAAAAGTGCTGAACCATTTGTTCCATTAGTTGATGTCGTTTGATTGGATTCAACTCTGATGGTGGGTGAGGTCGTGATAAAAGAGCATTTCCCGTAAGAAAGTGCCCTGGTGTTATTGCTGTGAAGTCGTTTGCATTATCACTGACTGGTGAAATTGGGCGTGAATTTAGCACAGCTTCAATGCGAGCCAAGATAGTTGAGAATTCTTCGAAGGTGAGTTTCGCATTTCCAATGACTCGGGTTAAATGAAATTTCATTATTTTTACAGCTGCTTCGGCCAATCCATTGAAATGGGGTGCTCCTGGTGGGCTAAAATGCCATTGAATGTGTTGATTTGCTAATGCCGGGATGATTTCAGTTTCGATTGATTGAAGAACTTCATTGTAGAGTCGTTGATTCTCGTTGTTGGCACCAACAAAATTGGTTCCACAATCGCTAAACACATCATGACAAAATCCACGACGGGAGATGAATCGGTCGAACGCATGCAGAAATGTTTGTGTTGTTAGATCACCAGCTGCTTCCAAATGGACCGCTTTCGTGGTCATGCAAGTGAAAACAGCCACGTAGCCCTTGTATGATGTTTGGCCACGACCTCTTGAAGCACGGATGTCATATGGGCCCGCGTAGTCAATGATAGTCGATGCAAATGGTCTTGAGTTTGTATTGACACGAACAGTGGGCAATGTGGCCATTTGTTGGTGTGATAAAACTGGACGCGACTTGAAACAAATGACACATTTGTGAATAAAATGGCGAGCGAAATTGCGCACATCGAGAATCCAATAAATTTGTCTAATTTGATTGACCGTTACTTGTGGACCACCGTGTAACGTAAGACGATGATAATAATCGGTGATTAACGTTGCAATATGACTTTTCGAAGGTAAAATTATTGGAAATTTTTCTTCAAATGACATGAAAGCATTTTGTAAACGACCGTTGACACGTAGAATGTTGTTGTTGTCGATAAATGGATTAAGCCGATACAATTTGCTGGTTTTTGTGATTGGTTTTTGATCTTGAATTGTTTTGAGTTCAGTCGAGAATTCAGTGAATTGTATCCAGCGAATAATTGCATATTCACTGTGTTGAATTTCAGTCACTGTGAGCGGGGCAACTTGTTGGATGAGTTGTCTTGTTGGAATTGATAGCATTGAAACTGGTGGTCGTTGCAATTTGAGCTTACTTGAAGAGCGAGCAATTTGAACAAAACGAAGGGCGTATGCAACGGCACGACGAAGGCGATTAAAATTTGAAAAACGTTGGATGAGGCTGTTGACACTGGACACTTCTTTGATGTTGAGGTTGATTGATTTCAACTTTAAACGAAGTTCATTTTGATCATCTTCATGAAGTTCGAATGGTGAATCTGGCCAATCAGCTTGAGGCATTGAAAGAAATTTTGGACCATGCCACCACAGTTGTGAATCACGCAGCTCAGAAACGTTTAGACCACGGCTATTAAGATCAGCTGGATTTTCATGCGTCCGGACATGGTGCCATTGTACAATTTTAGTTGACGAAAGGATTTTATGAATTCGATTACAAACAAAAACTGTCCAACGGTTTGGGTCTCCTCGAATCCATGATAAGACCACGCTGGAATCGGTCCACATAAAAACTTCATTGAATGAGATTCTCAATGATTTGTTGACCAGTTCAAGCAATCTGACAGCTAGGACAGCGCCACATAGTTCAGCTCGAGGTGTCGTTAACGGCTTGTGCATTGGCGTCAATTTGCTTTTAGCGATGATCAAACTTACGTGGATTTGGTCGTTTGAATCGACGGTTCGAAGATAGATTGATGTAGCGTATGCTTTGTTTGAGCTATCGCAAAAAACATGAAGCTGATTATTTTTGTTGTTTGATGAAGTGGTGACCCAACGAGGAATTTCGATGTCTTTGATAAATTGAAGTTGATCGATAGTCTTATCCCATTCTGATTGAAGTTCGGTTGACGTTACGATGTCATCCCAATCGAATTTGCTCTCCCACAATTTATTCAAAAACATCTTTTGTTTTGTAACAAATGGATTGAGCCATCCAAGTGGGTCGAATAAGCGAGCTACTGTGGATGAGACATTTCGTTTTGTGAGTTGCTTGTGAGTGGGAAAGTTAACGGAAAATGTAAATAAATCTTTGTTGCTTGACCATCCTAAACCGAGCGCTTTGATGGCGTCTTCAGCATTGAATAAACATTTCGTGTTTTGGTTATGATATTCGGTGGGAATTTGTCGTAGAATTTCAGGTGAATTGCTAGCCCATTTACGAAGTTCGAAACCAGCATTTCGCAGAACTTGAATTAAAATTTGAATCATTTTTATGGAGCTTTCGATGGTCTCGCTACCGGTAGTTACGTCATCCACATACGTTTCAAGTTTAAGGGCTGTGTAGACAGCTGGTGAGATGGCTTTTATTTGTTCAGCTACTTTATGAATGGTTTTGATTGCTTGATACGGTGATGGTGCAAGTCCAAACGTGACAGTTTGAAGAGCGTATGTCTGAATGCCTGAATTCTCGTCATCTTGCCACAAAACGTATTGATAGTGAGTGTCGTCCGGGTGTACATCGATGCAACGGTACATTTTTTCCATATCCGCAATGAAAACATGTTTGTAGGTTCGCCAGTTTAGAATGATTGAAACTAAATCGGCTTGTAAAACGGGACCAGGAGTCAAAATATCATTTAATGATTTTCCATTTGTCGATTTAGCCGAACCATCAAACACTTGACGAAGTTTTGTCGTGATACTTGTTTCTTTCAGTACGGCATGGTGGGGCAGATAGAAATGTTTTTCGTTTATCTCACGAACGAGTTTGACTTGATTGAGCGTTTTGTATTCGTTGAATACTTTGAAGTATGCTTCCTTGAATTTTTCGTCTCGAGCGAAACGACGTTGTAGTGACTGAAAACGTTTGAGTGCCATATCATATGACGACCCCAATTGAACTGATGAATCAAAATATGATTTAAATGGGAAACGCACCATGAACTTTCCATTTGATTGGCGTGTGGTCGTTTGCTCATAAAACTTCTCTGTCCATTCATCCTCTTTCGACAATATCTTTTCTGTTGGTACTTCCTCTAGTTCATGGAATTTTGTTAAATATCCACCAATTTCTATTGTCGAGAGGTTATGACATTCAACCAATGGCAATGTAAGAACATGATTTTGTTGAAACAATTCTCCAAATAATATCCATCCCAAAGACGTGCATTGAGCGACGGGTTCACCGAATTCCCCCTTGCTTAGACCTTTCTCTATGATTTTTCCGTAAACATCACCAGCCAACAATAGGTCGATCTGACCCGGATTCGCATAATGAGGGTCAGCGAGTGGCAAGCCTTGAAGATGGGGCCACGGTTTTGTTATAACTGAGTGCAAGGGCAATTCTGACGTAATCGATGGAAGAACAGCAAAATTCGAAGTAAAATTAAATTTCGGATTAATGATTGAATGAACATTGAGACTCAATCCCTTGTCGGCGATTTTGTATTGAGTTTCGCCCATGGAACGATAACCAATGCAGAATGGGATGAATGCCAATTTTAATCGCTGAGCGGCACGCTCTGTAACAATTGATTGTTGTGCTCCATTATCGACTAATGCCCGAAGTCGAATCAGTTGACCGCATGCGTCAAGTACATTTACAATTGCTGTAGCAAGAAGAACCGTTGAATGAGTGTTCACCAAATTATTTGAGACGATTTGCGGATTAACTGTTGGTGCATGATTCAGTTGAGATGAAGTCAAGGTCATATTTGGATTTGGAAATGAAGCTGAATTTGATGACAAGTTTGATCTATTAAGATGTAAAAGAGTGTGATGTCGACCACCGCAAGTGAAACAGGAATGTTTGCTAGTGCATTGCGTTGATGTTGAATGACTGAGACAGTTGAAACACAATTTCTTTTGAATGGCGAAATCTTTACGCTCAACTGGTGACCATTGCAAGAATTGTTGACATTTGTGTAAAAAGTGAGAGCCTTTGCATTTTTCAAGTGGACAAACAATTGATTTTTTTGAGACATGAAAATTTCGTATTTCTTTTCGACCGAAAGATTTATTAGATAATTGAATTGATTTTTGATGTGGCGATGATGACTTAGAATCGATGTTGTTCGTAGTATGTGCGGCGGCATCAGCAATTAGAAATGTTGATTTAAGGAAATCGAGCAATTGATTAAGTTTTGGAACTTTCTTTGGATCTTTGCGGTGTTTTTCAAAGTCGAGACGCGTAGCTGGAGATAGCTTTTCGAGCAGATAAAATGCGAAAAACTCGGAATTTTCCTCGGTATGGAATTTGAGGTTTTTTAGCTGGAAAATGCATGCACGTACAGAATCATGCAACGATTTCAACTCAGCAGCTGACTCGCGTTGAGAATATTTTGGCAAGTTCATAAATTTTTTCATAAAGCCATGGAACAAAACTTGTTCATTGCTATAACGATCTTTCAAATCTTCCAGAGCTTCATCATATGTATCATTTGTAACATCCAAATGAGCGATAGAGGAGGTCACATTTTGAGTTAGAAATGATTTGAGATATACGAACTTTTGGTGTTTTGAAAGTCTTGAGTTGTTGTGAATTGCTTGAAACGATGCATAGAATGTTGGCCACTCGGTGGGCTCACCGTCAAATTTTTCAATTTTAAATTCAGGTGGTCTGAAAGAGCTGTCGGTGTAAACCTCACGTATAATCGTATTATTTGCGTCGCTTGTAACTGGAGCGGATGGCGTGAAAGAAGGTGGACTCGTGGTGGCGTGGCGGTCGGGATGAACTTGATCGAATGTGGTTTCGATGTGATCTATGGCATCCGCATGTTCGGATTGAAAAGATCCAAAAATATCGTTTTTGAAATACGCATCGTCGCGAGATAAATTTAAACGAACTAATTTTCGATGATTTTCATTAAAGATTTGAAGGTTTTTGGCAATTCGATTGAGACGTGTCATAAATTGCCCTTTAGATCTTCGATTAGGGCCATCCTTGTCGAAATTTGGGCGTTCTTTTCGCAGTTGTTGGAGCAAGTCAAGTTGTTCCGCCACCAATTGCTGTTGTTCGGTGGGGCAGACTGACTTTTCTATCTCGTCCTCGGGCATATCGGTCTTAATTTTGCCAAACAAAAAGTTTAAAGTCACTTACCTCTCAAATTGGGGATTTTTCTAGTCCTGAAAAACCAGCTGCTCACACGATGGTTCCCTTGAGCGGTGTCCTCGTGTCGAGTTGAATGCGATGTGGATGATTATCGGAGATACCATGCGGGTTGGCACGATTTTTGAGGTTAGGATGCGACACAATCGATTGGTGCCGGTGTAAAAATTTGCACAAAATGATTTTATTTTGAAATTTACTGATAATAATCGCGGTTTGAAGGACCAATGTTTTAGATGAATGCAAATTCTTAACTTATAATTTGCTCGGATTGAGAAAATAAAACAGGTTAATTGAAATAGAATAAAGTACTTCAGCTTCCTTGGCTTACAAAATTCTTCTGTTCTTTATTGAATCATTTCTTTTTTAAAGTTGGTATGAGATACGAAAATATATTACTGTCACTGTCGAGAGCAGCTGTCTCTTTCTTTATTCACGCTTTATTATTAAGGGTGAATTAACACCTCTTGACATTAAACAGTAACAAAAGCCGTCTACTAGATTGTTTTCATTGGAATATAAAACTAATTATAACTTAGCACTAATTTATAAGATTATTGTATCTTAATGTGTATAAGAATACGAAATAAATAAATAAATCTAAATCTAAATATAAACCATGATATTTTTTGGACATGGGCGCAATAACTGCCCTGCTTACAAATACGGCTATTCATATTTCTGGAAAATTGTAAAAATTACGTTTTTTTATTAAATTTATTACGTGAAGCTTAGGTTGAAAATCTTAGAAAAAGATGTTTGTTTACAAATACTTAAAATATTAAATCATTCTACCTACTTTGATACGAAAAGTTTAATTAAAATTTAACATCTGGATAGTGAAGAATTAATATGTAATATTTATACACTTTTTTGTTGAATAAACTTTTTGATATGATCTTAAGACTTGTACTCTGTACGCTGGCTGATTAGGCACAGCTTTTATATCAACAACAGCTACCAACATGCTGTAATTATTACCAATAGTAAATAGTTTATACTACTGCAAATAACTCTTACGATAAGAAGTTCTTCAAATTCAGATGCACAATACTCGTATCTCTTTCTCTACTTTTAATCATTGAATTTCTTCTAGCAGTGGTTAGGTAAGGTTGAAAAAAAGCTAGATGGAGTATTGATACAGTTGTAGAGCATTAGGTGATTCATTGTTATTCTAGGAAGATTTGCTTGTTTTACCATTTTGAGTTAATTATGAAGCGTGTGAGATAACTTTAGTCGATATTTGTCAGATCACAAGGATCAATTAAGTATCATTGAAATCTCTCAGAGCTATTCAACGACTTTGGGAGAGATCGGGATATTCCGTTCTTCATTAATACAGATTCATATAAGCTTTGGTAGAGCTTCAAAATAAACATCTTTTATAATAGTTAATTTCTTATTTAAAATTCTTTTTCACACTTCGCGACAAGGGCACGTTGAATCAATAGACTTTAAAAGGAAACCTAAGACAAATGATTCTGAATTTTTTTCCCTCAGTTGAAAGGCAATAGAATGAGGTACAAAACTTTAATTATATAACGCAGTTTCTTAGAGAGGTAGATCACCCTAGTTTCTGGGTTGAACCTGGGTTAACTATGAAAATACAGGGTACGTTTTATGTTGCAGGTTGATTTTATTCCATATCCATTTTTGTGTGAACGAAATTTGTCTGTTGTCATTTGAGAGTCGCAGAAAGTGGTCAATATCAATTAATTCCTATTGAATCAATCTACAGAATTTGTGGCTCCAACAAAACGGTGCCACATCACAAAAAGTTCGTAATACATTAATTCCGATTCAAAATGAGACATTTTTCCTGTCCGAATAATGACTCCTATGAATTCCTGATTTGACTATGACCGTACTTCAGGGAAAAGGTGTACATCAATAAATCGCACCAACTATGATTAAGGACAACATTTGCAACTCATTTGCTGAAATTTCAAGAGATATATGCGAAATTTGTATGCAAAATGTGTTAAAAAGAGTTCACCTTTGCGCCACGGACAGAGGCACTCACTAGACCGACATCATATGACAATATAAATTATAAAATTGTATTTTATTTAAAGCTTATTTAAAAAAAACATCGATCTGGAATATAAAACGCACCCTGTGTATTTCAGTTTCTAAATAAATTTATTTAATAAAAATTATTTAATAAAATTCTCCAGGGAAAAATTAAAACTACCCTTCTTAAAATTTCATCATTTCAAATTGAATAATGCTGAGATCAAGCCATAAATTGATGCAAGGAACCAAATTCTTAAATTCACTAAAAATAAGTTAAACTACTACTGCAGTGTCTTAAGGTAGTAAAAATTTTTGGCAATCGTTAAGAAAATTCAAAATCCAACATCATCATGAATTTACAAGCTCATCTTCAGAGAAAACTCTGTAGGTAGTTCTATAAACAATTGTAAGACAATTCAAAGAAAAGACGTTGCCAGGTGACGATAGGATTCCACCTGTACGTTAAAACTTTTGCTGAAGAACAATATATTTCCGAACTTGTACAATGTATAGTCTCTATAGTACTCATAGATCTCGACGTTCGCAAATCCGCCTGCCCTGATGGTATACCACCTATTGTCTTCAAAATGTGTTCTTTCGCGTTCCCAAAAGCAATGCTTTTGATTTTTCATCCATTCATTTTTATTTTTTCCCTCTAATTGCCGACCAATAACTCTGACATCCCTTCTTTCCAAGGTCATAGAAATGCTGATCAATCATCAGTTTATGAAATATGTATATTGAAGAACGAAAGATTCTTAATGACTTACAGTACTACGTCTTTCGTTGTTGGTGATCCACTAGCAATTTGATGGCTTTTCTTATCAAAGTAGAATCAATCCATACATCGTTTTGGGAAAAGAAATATATTTCTAAAGTATTTGATAGATTTCGGCATCTTTATTGCATAAAATGCTTTTGGCGCTAATAAATCATTCCATCGATAAATTAGTAAAAACCTTTCCGACCGTTCAATCCAAGTTGGCTTGGATAGTTATATTTTTGAAATTTGAAAAATAAACGGTGGTGTGCCCTAGGGCTCCGTATTGTCCCGGACACTTTTTCTTATGTGCGTAAAAGATTTTGTTCTGAAACTATTACAGCACTCTAAGTTGTTTTTCATACACATTTCCGTTTGTATTTGGGGCAGCATGAATGGAACATGCAACTAGGAAACTTAAAAGCTTTTTATTATTGGTATGTTATGCCATATTGACAAACTTTTGCGGGATATCCTTGATACCTTGATTTTCTAAGATGTTGTAAGAACTTTTTTTCCTCTTTTATATACATAACTATTTATAAAGCATACATACAATCTTGGCCAAAAGTGTTAGGCACCCTATATTTTACGCCCCATTCTCTTGGAGAATGAATTGTTTGCGTTTTGTCGTGCAAAATGCCTTAGATCAGTTTCGGAAGACTGGATCCCATCTAAATCGTAAAAAATTCGGCAGAAAAAAAGTAACGACGGTAAGAGACGATCGGTTTTTAATACAAACCTCTATAAAAAACCGTAAAAAAAAAACATCAAATGAGCTAGTTGCTGACATAACACAACATTTGGGGAAACAGATTTCGGCTAAAACCGTTAGAAGGAGACTCGGAGAAGTTGGATTGAAAGGTTGTAAGGCGAGGAAAAATCGATGGCTCTCCGAAAAAAAAAACAGAAAGTTGCGGCTAGAATGGGCAAAAAAATACCAAAACCTTACTGAAGAAGATTGGAGCAACGTTTTGTGGTCAGATGAATCAAACTTTGAAGTAAGCATTATAATGAAGCCCCCAACTCGGAAACTTTAAAAACTGTTTTAAATTGCCATTCACTTAGTTATTTTGAACTTTTGAAAAAGGTTATTTTTTTTATTTTTACAGGTGTTTGGAAACTCTGGTGTAACCTTTGTGAGGCGGTGAGTTGGTGTGGAATACAACCCAGAATATGTAGTTCCAACCGTTAAACACGGAGGAGGAAGCGTTATGATCTGGGGTTGCATGGCTGCGGACGGAGTTGGCAAAATGTTCATTTGTGAGGGTTGCATGGACTCAAAAAAATATATTAATTTGATGGAAAACACGCTGATGCCATCCTTCCAGCATATTTTTGGTGAAACAAATATGCGGGGCGTGTTGTTCCAAGAAGACAATGCACCCTGTCACAAGTCCGGCCTCTCAATGAAGTGGTTTTCTGAAAATGCCATTGACCTGCTTCCATGGCCTGCCCAGTCCCCAGATCTGAACCCAATTGAGCATCTATGGGGAATTTTAAAGCGTAAAGTCCGACAATATAAAACAACATCAAAATAGATGCTCAAAAAGGTTCATGAGCAAGAATGGCTCAAAATAAGTTCTGACGAATGCCCTAAGCTCATTAGCTCTATGCCTAAACGAATAGCAGCAGTCATAAAAGGGGTGGCCATATAAAATATTAAATTGTCTTTAATAAAAAAAAATTTACAACATTTCTGCATACTTTTTTTTTTAATTTTACTTGGTTTTAAAATTATGGCACCTTTTTGGGGCGCCTAATACATTTGCCCAAGACTGTACATATGCCTAAAACTAGAGTAGAACTCTCATATCTGGTCTGGCGCACCCAAGACATCAATGTACCTTATGGATAGAATCCACAATAGAGCTTTTAAGCTGATAGATGACTGATCGATTTTCGAAACATTTGCTTCATCATCAACATCGTAGAAATTTCTCTTGCTTATTACAGATTTATCTCTACCTCCCTAAACATTGCTCTAGTGAAATAGTCAGTTAAATTCCTCCTTTTAAGCAATCTCAGCGAATCAATATACCATTGTTAAGTACAGAGATCCCTTCTTAAGCCGTACCACACGAATGTAGATTTCGTTACTTAATTCTGCTTTTCCTTAACATTTCGATATCTACATATTTTAGACAAATGTACATGGTTATTTTTTACTCAGTTCTTTCCTACTCCTAAACGCTTGCACTATTTTAAAACATTTGAAGGGTAGTCAAGACCCCTTGAGTGCACTTAAATACAACAATAGGTAGCCGTTATTATTCTGAGGCTTCGGGAGTTTTTTTTTTTCAAAATTGTCTTCTTTTGGATTATGATAAATAGGAATTTGGTAAAGCACATTTCTTTATGATATTTACTTTCGCCTGAAAAATGCAAGATAATGGGTCAACGGCCATTCTATTTGATGGCATCTACCTTGAAATTTTAGTTCAGATTAACTTCATTTACTTAATGTATCTAATAGTGAAATGTCAGAAAATGTTTCTGGGTTTCTCAATTAGCGAGGCTAGCTTTAGGCGGCCTGTATCGGCCATGTTGTTTAAGAAACAGTTGTCAAATTTATTGTTCTTTATTCAGTTTGGACAGCTCGTCTAAATGATACAACTTTACTGTCAAAATTAGTGTAAATGTTCCGCACATTGCACCCATTTTACGGACGAATCTTTAACGTTTTGTGGTCAAATTTGAGACTGCCGGTTCGGTAGTCAATCAGCCAACATCTGTAAATTCAAGATCGGCCAAGAAAATAGCCACGATCTGTGACCAAGTAGAGCTGGAGACAGTGGACTCCTCTCCGTGTACTCGGCCTTTCGCAGAATTAAACTTCCCGAATTTTCGTAGAGACTTGGGCCTATATGTACCTGTACATGTACAAGATTCAACTGGAAGAGGACAACGATTTTGGGCGAAAAATCATCTTTTCTGACGAGGCGTATTTTTATCTTGGCGGCTTCATTAACAAACGAAATTGCGGCATCTGGGGATCGGAAATCCCACACATTATTGTCCAGAAGCCAATACATGCACAAAGAGTGACAGTTTGGTATAGATTGTGGAGTGGTGGCATCATTGGATCATTTTTCTTCAAAAATGAGGCTGGGAACAACCTTTCGGTCAACGGTTGGTGTCACAGAGACATATAAACCGACTTTATTTTTACTGAGATTGAAGACATGGATTTGGACGACCTCTGGTTCATTTGGGATGGCGCACCATACCACAATCGATCTTCTGCGCACCAAATTCCCAAATCGTGTTATAAGCCGTCTTGGCGATGTCAATTTGCTGTTTTGAAGTTGCGATTTGACCCATTTAGATTTTTGTTTTTGTAGGAAAACGTGAATGACCAATGTTGTGCTAACAAACCAGAACCGATTCAAGTACTTAAGGCCAATATCATCCAAGAAATCCGTGAGCTACTGCCCGAAACCATTAATAAGGTCTTGAAAAATTGCGTGAGGCAACCACTTGAACGACGTTTTGTACAATAATTAATGGGAATGTTTGGTCTTACTAATAAAGCCATAATACATAGAAAATATTTAATTTTGTTCATTTTATTGTATTTTAAAAAAGAAACTTCTATTTGGCCCAACCTGTACTCGTTTGTTAAGTTACGTAAATTCTGGCGGTAAAGTATTTAATTTATTATATATAATTATAAGGTCCGAAATAATCTCATGTAAGTATGAACAAATAAACAATAGACAAAATACTCATACTTTAAATAAACCATGTTTGAGGTCGGTGTTTTCAATTGATAAAATTAGTTAACGTAATATGAAGCCTATTTCTCAGAATAAGTATTTAGTGAAAAAAGTAAATAGAGCTTTTTAGCAATTAATAATAAAACCACTTCATTTATGTTATTTACTTGCGATGTATAGACAGGTACTATATGGCAAGTTATGTTTTCATAAAAAAATCGAAATCGTAATTTGATTAAATTTGACATTACGATGATAGCGAAGACGAAAAAGGTGGGTTTCGCAATTCTGTCTGACTGTACGACTACAGCCTAAGCAGCACGGCTGATTTTCGTTAAACTTAGTAAATATCGTTTTTAATTTTCCATTTGTTTCTTTTTCTAACGGTACCCGTCATAGGATTTTTTTCGAAATCTTATAAATATATTTTTTTTAAACAAGAAGGTTACCTTCTTGGAACCATTTTTTTTGGTTTTCATTTTTTCAAAAACGCTACAACCAATTTTGATATTTTTTTATGCTAAAGCTCCTCAAAAGTTTATTAAGCATTTTTTTAAATTTTCAAATTCTCATTATCGGCATAACGGATTATAATGACACGTTTTTATAGAGAAGCCTCTGAAAAGTTTGAAAAACAGTGCATTTCAAAACTTAAAAAATATCATTTTTGTAGTCATTTAAAAAATGAATTTTTGGGTTATGTATATTTTTCTCTAGGAACATTAATTTTTTAAATTTGTAGTCTCTTACATAAGAGCAGGTTCGTGCGATCCAGTCGTTCCTTTTAATTAAACTTAAGTTGACAAGAAGATAACATTATTGTTCCTATACTGTTGTGTCTTAGCTTACCTTTGATTAACATCCGTTCGTCTAGTGAAAGACATATTTTGCCAGATATTGTTTGACCGGCGGAATACCAAGGTTCGACCCCGTTTAATTCACATTTAATCACCATTTCAATACGTACATAAATAAATTTAATAATTGATTTTTGTTTTAGCTTGCCAGCGCTTTTATCCTTAGCGAAGTCGAATATAATTGCTACTAACTATAACGCAAAAAAAGCAACCTACAATTGCAAAAATGTTGGTATCTACTTTTATTGTAATATATTTTATCTTATCGAATTTTTTATAATAAGCCCGATCGATTAGTAGTAGGGTAGTTGATAGCAGTGCAACGACAGTACGGTCATTAAAACTAACGCATCCATAAGAGCTTTGTGATTTTTGGCATTGTATATTAATATAACAGTAGGGCAATATACATTTAACTCTGACTGAATTTCAATAAATGCATGAATAATAAAATGTTGTGATCGCCAGGAAAATTCTGGTGTTTAAACTCAATTTGGTGTTAAAACCAAACGGTAAAAATAAAAACATTATAGAATGTATATGTTCTTGTTTATTTTTAATCATTTACTTATAACTTGTTGAAATTTGTATTTAACTATAATTTCGTAAAGTGTAATTTAACAAATAATATTATTATGTAAATATCTATCACACCAAAAACATGAATGTTAAAAAAAGACCCAAGTTCTTCTATACAAAAACCTTTGTGTAACAAGTCAGCCGTGAAAAGTACTGAGATCTAAAAGTACGCTAAGTTCTTACTTCATGAAGGTTTAATACCGAATATTTAAAGTAGAATAATATTGAAACAGCTACAATGTAATAGAGAAATTTTATTATTTAATGATTACTGACTAAAATTTGATGGGTTCACTTGTCAAGTTTTTAAAACCTTTCGAATTTGGGCATAAAAAAAAACTTGCCAAGTAAGCCCATCAAATTTAAGTCAGTAATCATTAAAAATAATAAAATTTCTCTATTACATTGTAGCTATTTCAATATTATTCTACTTTAAATATTCGGTATTAAACCTTCATGAAGTAAGAACTTGGCGTACTTTTAGATCTCAGTACTATTCACGGCTGACTTGTTACACAAAGGTTTTTGTATAGAAGAACTTGGCTCTTTTTTTAACATTTATGTTTTTGGTCTGATCTCACTCCTTTTTGCAAAGATTTTAATATTTTGCCATGTCAAAATCTCGAAAGATACGGAAAGATAGAAGGGTGTACTCAACTTAGTTTAAAGCTTCCTATTTCTTTTGGTATATTTTCTTTTTCTTATTGGTTTTTTTGATTTGCGCTTCAATTATTTCTTCTTGTCCTGGCAAGATACCTAACAATAACATACCTACCTTAATTACGGCAATCAGAAGTGCTCCATATAAATTAAACATTTTCTCAGAAAGTGGGTGGATACCACGCCCCCCGAATCGAAAACCCAAATTTTTATTTTTGGTCCTTCATATGCAATTTGAGCCCTATCGTTCTACGAAATTTTATTGTTCTACTCCAATCGGAAGTGCGCCATGTATAATTTACATCAGTTCTGGGGAAGTGGGCGGATACCACGCCCCTGAATGGAAAACTTCAAATTTTATATTTTTTTTCTTTGTATGCAATTTAAGCCCTACCACTCTACCAAATTTTATCGTTTGGCAGCACTTGGAAGTGCTCCATTCAACCAACACCAATTTGGAGAAAGTGGGCGGATACCACGCCCCCTGAATAGAAAACCTCAAGTTTTATTTTTGGTCCTTTATATGTATTTTGAGCCCTACCGTTCTACCAAATTTCATCGTTTTACAGCAGTCGGAAGTGCTCCATTCAACCAACACCAATTCGGAGAAAGTGTGCGGATACCACGCCCCCTGAATGGAAAACCTCAAATTTTCAATTTTTTCCTCTACTTGCATGACAAGACCTACCGTTGTGCAAAATTACAAGATTCTACGATGTCGGGAAGTGCTCCATAATTTTGATGATCTGTCAGTCAGTGAGTGAGTGAGTCCAGTCAGTTACGGTTTTTGTGATTTTTGAGGCCTTATATCTCAGGAACCGCTTATAAAAAAAATAAATTTGGTGAGGCGCCTGTGCCTGACTAGCTTAGCAAATATTCGGAATTTCAAGTTTCTAACTTCATTGGTACTGAAGATAGGGAGGGGTCAAAAGTCGCCTGAGTTTGTTCCTGTAAAAAGGGTGTAGTGCCAGAACTTGGCTGGGCTGGGCACTACCGTGCCCTTTGATTTCTCTTTTTTAATTCAGTCTAATTATCTCTTTCTAAAATACTAATTGTCAAAGCATTGTCTGATGTAATAATTTCTTTACTTTACTTGTGATTCAACCGCCAATTGAGTAAGTTATCCTCCTAATTGTAATAAATCTTCAATTGTTTTAAAATTGAACTTTTGGGTTTTCATTTCATTTAATCGGAAATTATTTCATGGTGCCGAAACCCGGGATTCAGGATCTAAATAAATATTAGGGTGTAATTATAAATAATAATCGCGGAGATGGACAGCGCAAGCCGCGCGGCATATAGAGGACAAGTAACTCGCGTGGTTAGGAGTGCAAACGACTACTTGCGGAGTCCTGAGTCTAATCCTACTTCAACGAACGAGGAAAATTGGGATTCCATTGAAGAAGAACTTTTAGTGTTTCTTAATCGATTACAAGTTGCTCATGAGGGTCTTATAAAAGCCAATAACGAATTTGTTACAACAGCAGATACAGCGATTAAACCCATGGAGTTAACTGTTGAAAATGAGGACAAGGCCACGTTCATAATCACGCGGTTGAATCAACGTCTTCAACGCTTAAATCGGTTGAGAAATCCTAACGGTTCGATATCACCAAACATAACTACCGGTACTAGCGCATCTTTATCACGTGAATGTAATAACGGGGTTCGATTGCCAAAACTGCCTCAAAACATTTTCGGGAGATTTTAAGGAATGGCTTCCCTTTTGGGAGCAGTTTAAGACAGCGGTGCACAATAACGAATCTTTATCTGGGGGCTGATAAATTTAATTATCTTCAATCCACTTTAACGGGAAAAGCCAGTGACTTAATTGCCGGATTTACACCAAGTGGTAATTGCTATGATGGTGCTTTAGCATTACCTCAAAAAGAATTCGGGAATGCGGAAAAACTTATCGATAAAAATATGAACGAACTAATGTCCATTTCATTGCTTAGCTCTAAAGACGATATTCGTGGCTTAAGAAATATTTACAATACGGTAACTTCTTCCATACGATCATTGATAGCACTTAGTATACCTCCGAGCAATTATGCAATAATACCTTAATCTAAACTATTAAACTGTTTACCTAAAGAACTTCGTGCGAATTATTTTCGTTTTCAAGGTCAGGTTTCTAATGAAGAAACACATGATTCTGCTGCAGATATCGGTAATAATGTTTCTTCAGAAAGTGAATGCTCATTTAATCTTGACGGTGATAAGCAGCTAACGGGTCTTCTTAAATTTATCAAGAGAGAAATCGTTGCTCCTGAAAACTCGGTTGGCGAAAGATTGGCAAATAATCAAATGAGACAAACGAAACAATTTTCTTCTGCAGCTGGACTGCTAACAGCATCTAAGTCGCAAACAGTATGTTTTTTTTGTAAGTCGGTTGCGCATGACTCTAAAGATTGTAATAACCAACTAACTGTCACACAAAGAAAAAACCTACTTAAACAAGATAATCGATGCTTTCGTTGTACTTCTAAAGGGCATTCTTCGAAACGGTGCTACGAGTACATAAGAAATCTGAAATGTAGTGCTTGCGGGGGAAGACATGCAAAGTCGATGTGTGATCCAGACTACCGTCAAAAACAATTGACAAAAGTAAACGGTAGTTCGTATAGTATCAAAGCTGTAAATTTATACGCGACTATGAAAAGAGAAAATCCGTCAAATGTATTTTTGCAAACGGCATCGGTATTTGCTTTAAATATGACGAAAGAGCTCAGCGTTTATGTTAAGCTAGTTATAGACGGTGGTAGTCAAATGACATTTATTAAAGAATCTCTCGCGGAAAGACTTTGTTTACCTGTTGTCGGGTCGCGAAATGTCTGTGTCATACCTTTTGGAACTGATAAGAAACAAAAAAAACACCGGAGAAAAAATATAAAATTGTCGAGCTATATTTAAAAAGTCAATACGGTGAAAAGATGTTAATAATAAATGCCATTGTTGTGCCTACAATTTGCTTGGATGTCTTTTTAAGTATTCCTACGGAAAAATGTATAAGAAAAATTTATTCTTGTCTTAGCTGATTGAAACATTGTTCGGGTGGATGTTGCAAGGTCCCGCTCATAGTAAGCATTTTCCGAGTTCCTTATTATCGTACGCGAATACTTTGATTGTAAGTGCTTTTGACGAAAAAACATTTTGGGATCTTGAATCAATCGGCATAAAACCGATCCAAAATGAATGCAATTCCTTTACTGAAGATTACATCGATAAATGCATCATCAAAAATTTCACTCGGTACGAGGCTAGCCTGCCTTGGAAGAACGATGGCCGTGTTTTGGAATCCAACCGTGCAAATGCATTTTCACGATTCCAATCTTTAGTAAAACGTCTCTCTATGAAAACCTGCAGATCTCTTAAGGTACGACAATGCGATACGGGAACTTATTGTGAGTGGAGTAGCTGTGATGGTAGAAGATGAAAGTGACCCAGAAAATATACGAACGTATTACATGCCTCATCGAGGTGTATATCGAGAAGACAAGGAGACTTCGAAGCTTCGCATCGTTTTCGACGCCTCGGCACATGCGGAAGATTGTATACATGCGTGCATTTCTAATTAATTTTAAAATATTATTCCAAATGATTTGGAAACAAAAATTAGCATGGGATGAGGAACTGCCTGGTGATATCCTTAAAACTTTCTATTCCTTATATGAAGGTGTTGGTGCCTTGAAGGAAATTTCGATACCAAGGTGCGTTTTCGATGGAGGAGATTTCGAAGAGAGTGAGCTTCATCTTTTTGCAGACGCGAGTAAAAGTGGTTACGGAGCGGTGGCATATGTCAGAGCCATAAATGGTAAGAATAAAATGACTGTACGATTTCTTTGCGCAAAAAATAGAGTATCACCTTTACAAGATTTGGAAAAATCTTCACAATTGACTCTACCAAAACTGGAACTTACTGCAGCTCTCGCAGCGGCAAGGCTTTGCTCATATGTTTTAAAGAATCTGAAGGTGACCTTCAGTCGCATTTGTCTTTGGACGTTATCTGTGATCACTCTTTGCTGGATCACAAACACTTCAAAAAAAAAAAGTGGAAGCCCTACGTGGAAAATAGGGTGGATGAAATTCAAAAGCTGACATCTGGGTTTGAATGGTATCACTGTCCTGGCAAGGACAATCCTGCCGATCTGCTGACTCGATTTAACCATGAATTGCCTTACAAACGAACAACACTTGCAAGTTATTAAATTTTATTATCAAAATGCGTGCTCGGTTAAGAAAGTTCATCGCGTGCTTCTTCCATTTTATGGTCACTTTAATCGACATACTGAAGGCGCTATTCGGGCTAGTGTGACTAAATTTCGCATCAAATTTACATTTTCGGACATTAAACCACTAAAATGCTTAAGCTTACGTAGAGTGCGAACTGAGAAAAATATCGCAGCTGTATCGGCCAGTGTTAGTGAGACCGTGAATTAACGATTCGGCGCCGCGCCGTTCGCAGCAACTGGGTCTCTGTTACTCCACTACGTGGAACATTTTGCGGAAGGATTTTAGTGTAAAGCCTTTCAAAATACAGATGGTGCAAGAATAGAAGCCGAACGACCTACCCCAACGCCGAATTTTTGGTGAATGTGCTCTTGAAAAGGTGGCCGACCGAAGCTCATTTCTTGTTGAATAGATACGTGAATAAGCAATACTGCCGTATTTGGAATTAAGAGCAGACAGAAACATTGCAAGAGCTACCAAGGCATCCAGAAAAGTCACTATTTGGTGCGGATTATGGGCTGGTGGAATCATTGGGCCGTATTTCTTCAAAGATGATGCGAATCGCAACGTTAATGTGAATGGTAAGAGCTACAGTGCGATGATAACGAACTTTTTTTGCGCACAATGGAAGAGCTTGACTTGCATGACATGTGGTTTCAACAAGAAGACGGTGCCACATGCCAAACAGCACGCGTAACAATAGACCAATTGAGAGGCGATTTCGATGAACAGTTTATTTCACGTTTGGGACCGGTCAATTGGCCGCCTTGAGCCTTGATTGTGCAATTTAACGCCTCTAGACTATTTTGTATGGGGCTATGTTAAAGCTCATGTCTAAAGCGACAAGCCCGCTTCGATTGTCGCACTGAAAGCCAACATTGAAGGATTTATTCGTGAGATACCGGCCGAAATGTTAGAAAGGGTATGCCAAAATTGGGCTAAGCATTTGAGGCGCAGGCGTGGCCAACATTTGGATGAAATAATCTTTCTTTAAACATAAAATTATATCGAACGTACTGTCGATTCAAATAAAGATTTTATGCATTTTTCTGAATTTTATGTTTTTTTTTTTTTATTTAATTTCTGATAGCTCTTAAAAAATCACTCGTTATAAAATATTGTCCCATAATCGAACTATCAACATTCCCTAAATCTGTGAAAGTATTTTTTACGAAATTTTTACTATAAGTCTCTCCTTTCTCCCAGACAACATTGCTTTCTCAAATAAAGATCTACAACCACTTACCTTGTTGATTTTTATCCTTCAAACACTTAGCCTTAGAGAAGAAAAGGGAATTTAATGTTGTATCAACTGATCTTAGTAAAACCATTAACAAATTTGCCATCCTCGGCTTATCATGTACATTCTTGAAATGGATTTCCTATTAGCTACAAGACCTTTATTAAAATGCTAGTTTAAGATGAGCATTCTACCGTTGTTTCTTTGTTACCTACGAGGTCCCCCAAGGAAGCCACTAAGGTCCTCTTCTTGTACTCGTAGTTTATACCATATACGTATTTGATAAAGCCATTATACCATATTTTACTTTACGCCAACGATGCCTTTTAATTCAAGACCATATCTTCGAAAAATTATTCTAATAATTTTCAACTAGATCTCGAACCTTCTTCAGTCTGGTGGCCTCGAAAATTGTCAAATTTTCAGCTAAAAATTGTCAAATGTCAATCAATAACTTTAAGCGTAAGCGCATCAAATGCCCTTCCCGTTTCTATCTACTCCATAATCCATCCATGCCCATCGTGCAGTCGATTGGCGACCTTAGTACATTATGTGACCGAGAGCTCAATATAAGTTGAGGTACGTGGGAGGTATAATTGCACATCTCTGCGTTATGTTCTGAGTTAATGTTTGTTTAAATGCTATAGACTTTGCCCATCATAACTATGGTTTTGTTGTTGGAATTGATTGTGGTTGAAATCTGTCAGGGGATTATAGCTTCTCATCGATTTTACTAATACCTACCTTCTTCTTGCCAAAGAGAAAAGTAATAATGAGCTTTAACAGACTTGATGTATAGATATATCCGCCGTTTCCTTACTCTGGTTTGAACATGGTGTCCAATTTTTGTATTACTAAAATTAAATTATTAATTGAAAATCTGGATTAAATCTTAGATTTTCAGAGTTTTCCAGATCTATGGAACACTGCATATCGTTTATCCTTTTCTACCCAAGCCTTTTAAGCTTTCCTTCCAATTCACACAACAAAATAAAACGAATATACAAAGCGGTTGCGTTCCAAAATGTGTTTTTGAATTATTGTGATGAGAAAAGGTTATTACCAGAAGTAAAACGTAGGCTTAGTTTAGCAACAGGTCGTAATGTCATTCTGATCAAATCAAATACTTGACATCGTCTTCAAGTGACTTTCCTATGACAGCAGGCCGTTGTGCAGGTGGAATAGGTATTGAATCTGGTATAAGAATACCATCGACGTCGAAAACAGGAAATCTGGGAGTAAATCGAACTGTTTCCCGAGTCCCGTTTGAAGTTTGTACCTCATCATCTCCAATATCGGCTGTCATAAACATGGCCTCCTCGTAAGATGGAGGAGCTGTGAAAACAAAATATTAGACACTCTAAAAAACAGATTTCCGTAGTAGAACTTACGAAGATCCGACTCGGTTGTTTCTGAAACATTGTTTTGTAGTTGAGATACACCTGCCAGAGCGACAGCACTCGCTGAAGTAGATGGTACATCAGTATTCCGTGAAGCTGGTATTGATGATGTGTTGTGAAGTGGCACGTTTCCTATGGTTATTGGTAAAACAGCTTTGGCGTTTCTTATGAAGCCATTCATAACTGCAACCACAGAAATTTCGTAAGAAATACGAATAACCTTACTCAGGTGCTCACACGTGGGTGCTGTAGCTGGAACACGAATGATTTCGGTAAAATTTCGACGAGATCTTCGGGCTACAGGACTTGATTCTTTCTTAACTAAGCAAATTTTTTCAACTTTTGTGTTTATACGAGGACAGTCAGAGGTATAAGTTGCTTTTAAGTTAAGGAAAACATTAATCTTCTTCGCATCACAACTGGATTGATTATTAACCTCTCCACTGACCAAAATCATTTGACCAGGCACATATCCCGTCTGTGTGATATCCACGCTTAGTAGAACCGGCTTTGTAGTGCTCAAGCAAATACCTTCAATAGCTTCGATATTTGCTGGCATCTTAAAAATAATTTTGTTGTAAAAACAATTGTGTAATTAAATATAATTTACCTTTAACAAACTGGAATCCCAATTTAAGTCAAGGAGTTTGAGAACCGTAAACCCAACGGTGTATGTGTGGTTTTTCGAGAATGAATTAATCATTATTACCTTGGCAACATATCGGATATGCCCATATTTTCCTTCAAATGATGAAGGGCAGTTTTCGGGAATAAGACACTGAAATGTGTACATATGCGAACCGGGTTCAACTATTACGTCCTGTCCTTGTAATGTAAAATTGGAGCATTTGAAACAAAAGTAATAATATTATGATTTATGAGTAATATTTTGAAGCAAGTTACCATTCTCAGAACCTATGAGAAATGTATTGGAGGCTATATAGTCTTCTCTTCCAGAAAACCTGCGCTTCTTGTGATGGTGTTCTTTCTTCGCTCCTGAACGACGATCTCTCCATGTTGCCGCAGAGAATCCACAAATTTTTAGTTGAATCCCTGGAATATAATAAAGGAATGAGAGGGTTAAAAAATTTTAAAAACAAACATTTTTATATATTGCGGTTCATTTGTGGTGTTTTTATACAAGGCTAAAAATTTATCACCAAATTTTATTTTTGAATTACTTTCTTACTAAATTAAAAAAAAATTGAGTGATGGAAATCTTTATCTGGACCTTTTTTTCGGTTAAGTGGAAATAATGATATCCGTCAAATGGATATATGTACAGTTGTGCCCGTTTTATGGCACTTTCCATGACTTTCCCCAAGTTTTCCGGTGATAACTGTTCACATTCCTGTCGACAATTCTTCTTAAGGCTTGCTGGCTATGCTAAATCACTAAAACCGGATATTACGCTACCGGAAAACGTTTCCTTCACAATATCCATTTTGGCTCGTGCTGTGTGTGCGGTTGCACCGTCTTGTTGAAACCATATGTTCACCAAGCTCAGCTCATCCAATTCCAAAAGTAAGTAAGTGACCGTATTGCCGATAGCGTTCTTAAAAAAATACGACCCAATCCCTCCTACCCCTTTAACGCCGCACCATACATTGGCTTTGAGTGGATTTAATGGCTCATCGTGCTTCATATGCGGATTTTAAGGCCACAGCTCCGATATTCTACATGGTGTCCTTTGGTTCCAGTCTGTTTGAGTCGAGTTGCTGAGCGGCGGAATTTTTTCCCAGTTGTCGTGACATCATTAGGAAATCTGCGTCGAAATTCACGGTGCGCTAACACCACCGACCGATTATTGGTCAAAAGAATTGATACAATTCTTCCACGCTCTTGCGGAGAATAGCGCTCTATTATGCGCGAAACAGATTAAACCAGCAACAGCACCAGCATCGTCAACAGCAAACAGCACGCTGACCAGCAAACATTTCTCAAACACATTGCCACCAGCAACGTCATTTCATCTGTTTGACATTTCATATGGAACAAAAGTTTTTCATTGTAGTGCCACTGAATATTGCAGTGGGAAAGTTGACAACACCGCACCAGCAACAGCAAATTTAGGACTTTGGCCTAACAACGCTGTTGGCGTTGCTGTTGCCGTTCTTATGTGTGTTGAACAATTGAAATACATTGGCTCTAAATTAATGGCGGCCGCTGGGCGGCTGGGGTTGCTGGTTCAATCTGTTCCGCGCTTTACTTGTCTGTTTCTATACTGCAGGTGTCTAGTTAAAAATGTCAAATATAATTGATGTATGACGCCATTTGCAAAAATTTAACATCTTCCTATACGGTGATTAATTTTGCGTCACCTTGTAGTTCAGGTGAGCTAGTTAGAGTTCAGAGTAAGACCGAAGAGTTCAGAACTTCCAATGATTGTCAATTTTTATATAATTAACAAATTACTTTTAATTGTTCTAAGCTAAAACTATGGCAAAAATAAATTGCTATAGATTCTCCAACCTTAGCCGTAGCATAGTCACGATGAAGATTGGGATGGAGTCCCAACTCCCAAGTCTAAGCCATTTCATATGCACCCATACGTATTTTATTGTAGACAATTCTCTGATATGATGGATGCTTGGGTTACGTTTGAATGGTATGAACAAAAATTTATATTTTCGTTACCATATTGTTAGTTATACACAAACTTAAAGTACAGAACCGAATTTCGTTTAACGTGGACACCTGCCAGTTAAGGCTTATTTTCACGGGGGGCCTAGCCACAATAACGGGCTGACCACCGCCCTAAGTTAGCACAAGACCACCCCAGTAGCAATTCTGCGAACATGTTGGGGCATGTCCACACCCCTTGCTTAGGAGCGAGGTCTACCTAGCTTCCGCGATTTGGGGCAACCACAGTCACCACGATATTACCACAAGGGGGCCTACCTTATAGATAGTCTGAAGCAGAGGGGCCAAGCGTCAGGCGACACAAGAAACCACCTCCACCTCCTGAGAAATATCTTCCGAATATACCAGTATATAACTTCCGGTGGAGCTTCGTGACCGTGAAGGTCACTTCTAGACAAAACTCGAGGCCTAGCAACCTCGGATGTACACACCCAGCCATCAACCAAGACAGAAGCCAATAGCTAAGCGTGCACACTTATACGCACAATATGAAACCCTACCTATGCTCCTCTGAAAAACCTGAACCTCTCGACGAAATCAGATGGGGGCAAGCACCATTCGAGTCGTTTAACACAACATCAGATGAAGTCTCTTGGAATCAGGGTTGCGAATTTTTGAATTAAAAAATCCTTAAGTCATAAGTGTATAGATGACTTGTGAATTAAAAAAATTTAATTCATAAGATATTTGGTGACTTATGAATTAAAGAAAAATTAATTCACAACCCCCAAACTGACTTATGAATTAAAAAAAATTTAAATCCTAAGCTACTAAGTGACTTATGAATTAAAAAAAATTTAAATCCTAAGCTACCAAGTGACTTATGAATTAAAAAAAATTAAGTCATCAGGGAGTAAGTGACTTATGAATTAAAAAAAATTTAAGTCATGAGCAACAAAGTGACTTATGAATTAAAAAAAATTTAATTCACCACCTACTAAGTGACTTGTGAATTAAAAAAAATCAAGTCATCAGAGAGTAAGTGACTTATGAATTAAAAAAAATTTAATTCACAAGTCAGTTGGTAACTTGTGAATTAAAAAAAATTTAATTCATAAGTTAGTTGGTAGATTGGAAATTTTTAAGCTTATTTTGACTACATAATTATTTAATTATTAACGAAAGCTTTCAAATCTAGTTTTTAAATCATAAGATTATCACGCTAGCTTATAAATTATCCATTTCATAATTTTTCTAATCAGCATTTATCCATTAACTTATGAATTAAATTTTTTTTAATTCATAAGTCACTAAGTTGGTTTTGAATTAAATTTTTTTAATTCATAAGTCACTTAGTAGGTTCTGAATTAATTTTTTTTAATTCATAAGTCAATAGGAAGCTTATGATTTAATTTTTTTTAATTCACAAGTCACCAACTGACTTGTGAATTAATTTTTTTTTAATTCATAAGTCAGTTCGTAGCTGCTGAATTATATTTTTTTTAATTCATAAGTCACTCACTAGCTTGTGAATTAAAGCCAAGCTTAAGCTAACAAGTGACTTAAGCTTTTACAACCCTGCTTGGAATAGGTGGCGCACGTAGATAGTAGGTACATGCAGTCAATGTCAACCCCATCTAGAGACCCAGACACAAAAACAAAATGGCCAAAAACTATATCGAGGACACATAAAGCAACAACCACTAGTGAATTAGTAAGAACGCGCACGAGTCGCAAGTCACTATGCACCCCCAGATCGACGTGCCTTATTCAGGCACTTGATCAAGATAGACCGAGACCCAAGCTCCACACAACGTCATCATAAATACTATTATACTTTATACATGTTCAGGATATTGTGAGCTTTTTTCCGAAATTCGCCATAAGGTGATCTTAAACCACGAGACTCCACCGTTGAAAATATATTAAGTTCGATCGAAGACTTTTCTACCTTTTACCGATATGGACCTATTAGGACACTCACATAGACATAACACAGCAGCAAAGATCTTGGAGGCGATGTTCTTGGTGCATTTCAAAGGGTTTCGCTGCTTGTCGATCGGACAAATAATGGTGGGGTTCCTATCATCGGACATGAATTGTTCCGACTATATTTTGCATTTGACATGCTGCATACATCTTAGGTCACCTTCGCCAGCTTCGAAGAGTCTGGCACACAGGTTTTCTGCTTCATATACATTTTTGGATTAAAGACATAGATATTGATCTTTATATAGATCTTGAACGTCGGGGAACGCAGGGCAGGTGGAAAGCCGAAAAAGTTGATTCTATATGTCTGTTCGACTTACGCCTAAGCGACTTGGTATGTTTTCTTTAAACTTGGTATTTTGAAGTTTTTGACTCGGCACGTGTTTTTCTTTTTTTTTTGGGAAAAAAAAAACGGTGTTATACAATTTTTTTTCGGAATCATATACATATAAAATTTTTGTTTCGCAAAAACTGTTCCAAAAAATTTATTTCAGTAAAAGCTATTCCTTTATTGAAAAATAACGCTAATGTAAATTTTGTTTCCAAAATTTTGTTTTTCTCGCAAATGGCTCTTAGAAATTTTATAACAATTTCTTTCTGTTTCTCTTAATTTGTGCGATCTTTCAATGGTTGAAAAACAAATTTGAAATTAAGATATTATTCACAGTACCTACCATAGAACGTTTTTTTATTTTATCATTTTCAACATACCGGATTTAAATTAAATTTTCTTTACAAAAGCTTCTTAAGAAATATTAAATATCAATTTTTTTTTTGATTGTGCAATTTGAATTTTTTTTTGCAAAAAAATAAAAAAAGGTTGCTCCCGCAATTCCATCTGTCTTTCTGTATATGTCTTTCCCTCGACCTAGCGTCTAAATCGCTGACGCGAAAAAATTTGGGGGAAATGTTATTAGGGGTACCTGTCATATAACGGTTTTTTTGATTTTCGAATTTCTCACGAACGGCTCTAACGATTTTAACCAAAATTTTTATGCAAGAGCTGATTTGCATTTGAAAATATATAAACTAAAAGTTTTTTCGAAAAAATAGGTTTTGGATTTTTAAAAAAATAATACAATTTTTTTTTTGAAAATTCAATATCTTGAAAACCGATACACGATAAAATTTTTAAATTACGTTTTAAATTGTATTTTATTAAATACTAACAACTTGCATATCAATTTTTTTTATAAAAATTTTAAGGAAAATTTAGTACACAAAAAACATGTTTCGGTGTGTCTGTATGTATGTACCTCTCACTACAGCCTAAACCACTGGACCTATTTCTTTCAATCTCGGTAGTTAAGAGTCTTCGGTGATTCCCTAGAGGAAAAATTGAAATTTTTTTTTAGCTCCAAAACTAAGGTTACCCCCCATACACCCGTAATGCAAAATCTTATTTATCTCGAAAACGGCTCTAACGATTTTGATAAAAAAAATTAGGTGTGATATTATGGACATGGACTACATTTTGGTAAGAAACAATTTTGGGGCAAAATGTTATTAGGGGTACCTGCCATAGACCCGTTTTTTTTGATTTTCGACTTTCTCATTAACGGCTCTAAGGATTTTAACCCAAAATTTTAAGCAGGAGTCCCCTTAAGTGTAAAATAATATTGTATATAAAATTCGAAAAAATATTTATTGGGTTTTTTAAAAAAAAAAAATTTTAAATCAATATCTTCAAAACCTATGAACGATTATTTTTTGAAATAATTTCCTAAAACCAATATTATTAAATACTTAAAATTCGCATCCCACATTTTTTTCTTGAAAAATTTTAGAGAAATTTCTTATATAAAAAATTTATTTAATAATAAAACGATTTTTTAAGGTTTATTTGCATAAATTCATACTTTTCCGGAAACCAGACGACAATTTTATGCATTTGAACATTATTATCTCATTAAATCCATGTTTTATATTTATAAAATGTATCCTCAATTTCAAAGTACTTTTACATAAGAGCAAGTTCGTGCGATCCAGTCGTGCATTTTATTTTTGTAAATTTAATTTTTATCCGAGCAATAATAAAAACTTTAAATTGGCGTACCAAAATTTTTTCTCAAAAATGTTTTAAAAATTTTGTATACAAAAGCTTATTTTTTTAAGAAACCACTACAAAGACTTATAATTTTTGTTTTTGCATAAACCTATATTTGTTTGAATCTCATGGCATCCTATTTTTTGCTCCAACTACTAAAGAAGTTCTTTTAGTCATTTAAAAAATTAATTTTATGCTTATATGAACAGTTTTTCTCTAATAACAATCATTTTTGAAATTCTTAGTCGATTACATAGGAGCAAGTTATGGCGACCCAGTCGTGCACATTATTTAATGATGGTGTTCAAATTTTTGAACACTTTTTTGCCATGCTGTTATGAACTTCGTTGTGAAGCAAAGTAAGAAATATGAAATATGCAGTGACGATGGTTATTGCTAAAATTTTAATGTACATATATTGTGGTGCCAAAAACGTATTTCAGGCGAACAAATGTTTACCACGCGGATCTCTTAATGTTATAAATAGGCTAGGTCCTAGGTGATCACAACGTATTTTTTAATAATTTTTTCACAAGCCATGACCCGCTATCAAAATTGAGAAGAAAATGATTTCGTGCAACAGGTACCGTGACAATAAAACGAAAAAATGTCCACTCATATCTTTGAAGACGGTATAATGAAAGCAAAACGTGAGTAATGGGTATATAATTGTATGTATGACACAAATTTAAGTTGTTACCGTGGCAACAAATTATGCGATACTTTGGAGCGGTTAGGAAAAGTTAAGTGATGGCCAACCACTATGAGGACATGTGAGGTGTCGATCTTCATGATTAATTTCTGAACAATTACAGGATAAAAGTAAAGGGAAAAAAATTGTGGTGGCCAATTTTTACTCATATGATAAATTCAATGATGACGGCTGCATTTTTTACGAACTGATACAAACTATAATCTTCTTTTATTTGTCAGGACAGTAGCACGAACTTATTTAAACTCACCATCATCAACCAAAGCACCATACAAACCAAATTCACCGATTTCTGTGGTACGCAGTGAAGGTGAACATATCCCACAAAAAATTAAAAATTAGTTAAGAGCAAATTGTTTCACAGCAGAGTTAGATAAGTTTTTTGGAAATGCCAAAATACACTCTGTATTGAAAAAGAATAGGGGTATTCACGATCTAATGCAACAGGTCTATACTCTGTCCAATAAAAATATGCAGTACACGTCTTATGGGAGAGCTTTTTGAAAATCAGTAGCGTGCTATATTTTTGCACCATACTAAATTGAAAGAACTCCTCCATAAAAAGTGTTTGCGCGCCCGTAAATTTACGATTGCATTTGATGTAGACCCGACGTCCTATTGATCGCACATCTGAGTGTGCACTGAATTGCTGTGGTCTATGGCTGTTGGTGCTATTCAATTTCAACCCCCATTAAATATTGATGTGCGTTCAGAGTTACCCTTGTTCATTTCGTAACTTGTTCAGTTTTTTTTTCCTTGGGTTTCTGTTGAGGTGCTTTTGATTTTAGAGCTTTAAAAAAAGGGTCCATCAACACTACGATAACCCTGTGAGAGCTTTAATGAAGGACAGATTTATGCCATCCACTGTAGCCAGAATGCGAGGCAAACGTCCTATCTTGCCCACACTGCATATTTTTATTGGACAGAGTATAGTATCATTGTAAAAATGCAGAAGTGTAAAATCTTACAACAACAAAATATACGGAGTGCAATTTTGCAATAGTGTCGCACTTTAGCTATATCCGAAACCTATTGCAACAGTAAAATACAACGGTGTAAAATTTGAAGTTGCATTTTTGACAGCTCAGCAAGAGCCACTAGCTTTTAAAATTTAAAAGTCTTTGGAAGAAATATCTCATTGATCCCTTCATTTTATTAAATTAAATGGACTTAAAAGAAAAAAAGAAGCGCCGCGCCAGAGGGAAAAACCTGTTAAGAAATGGAGCGAATCGGAAATAATAATGATTCTATATTTAATTCATGATACAAGAAATTTTGAGGTAATTGTGAGATTTGTTTCATATTAAGACTTTTAATAACACCAACCATTTATTAATATCACAGAAGCCTACAGCACAGATTTATTATAGAAAATGTCTTGACCAGAAGCCCCTAGATATCACCTGGGATCTAATAAGGTGGAAAGTGAGAAGTTTAAAAACTTCATTTACTTCAGTATTGCAAACAGGTGAGAAAAAGTGCGTTAACGGTCTACTAAAAAATTATAAAATTTCGCATTTTTACTAAGCTAGTTGCCCCAAATCGGGAATACCCCTAATGTTTTAAAAATTATCATCATCATCATCATCATCGGCTCGACAACCGGGTTCCGGTCCTGGCCTCTTTCAACAAGTCTCTCCACCTATCCCGGCCGACGCCATCCAGTTGCGCACCCCAAGGCTTCGGGCGTCCTGGTCTACGCCATCTCTCCAGCGCAAGCATGGTCTACCACGCTGCCGTCTACTATAGAATGTACCACAAAGAACTTTCCGACAGGTTCCTCTTCGCTCATGCGAGCTAGGTGCCCTGCCCACCGGAGTCTACCGAGCTTAATTTTTGTCACGATATCTGCTTCTAGGTAGATTGCGTGTAATTCATGATTGTACCGTCTCCGGAATCGTCCTTCCTCACATATGGGGCCAACAATTCTCCTTAAGACTTTTCTCTCGAACGCAGCTAAGAGGTCGGAGTGCCTTTTGCTAAGCACCCAAGTCTCGGATCCATATGTGAGTACTGGCAGGACCATGGTCCTGTACAGCAGCAGTTTTGAAGTTATGGTGAGATTTCTGGATTTGAAGAGCTTTGACAGACTATAGTAGGCTTTGTTGGATTTGAGAAGCCGCCCGCGTATTTCTTCTTCTATATTGTTATCGGCTGCTACTATTGACCCAAGGTATTTAAAGGATTGCACCACTTCAAATTCGTGCTCCGCAACCTTGATTGTTTGACCAACTGTTCCTCTCGCATTCGACGCCACCATGTACTTTGTTTTACCTTCACTAATGTGCAGCCCCAGATTTTGTGCCGCCTGCTCGATCTGGATGAAGGAATCGTGTACAGCTTGTTCGGTTCTTCCGATGATGTCGATGTCGTCTGCGTAAGCCAGTAACTGGCTGGACCTGTTGACGATGGTCCCTCTTGTTGCCGTGCCAGAGTCACGGATTGCTTTCTCCAACGCCAGGTTGAAGAGGAGGCAGGCCAAACCGTCCCCTTGTCGGAGTCCATTAAAGATGTTGATTGGTCTGGATAGCAATCCGGCTATTTTTACTTGGCTTGTTACGTTGGTCATGGTCAACCTACATAGTCGTGTCAATTTATTTGGGATGCCGAATTCTCTCATGGCTTTGTAAAGTTCTACCCTGGCTATGCTATCATAGGCGGCCTTAAAGTCTATAAACAGATGGTATGTTGGGATGTTAAATTCTAGACATTTTTCCATCGCCTGCCTAAGGGTAAATATCTGATCAGTTGTTGATTTGCCTGGAATGAAACCACACTGATATTGTCCGATAACGGTTTTAGCGTATGGGGTTATCCGGTCTTGTAGGATAGAGGAGAGTATCTTATAGGCGGTACTCAACAACGTGATACCTCTATAATTGCTGCACGTTGTGACATCTCCCTTCTTATGTATGGGGCATATTAAACCTTTTCGCCAGTCTTCTGGCATTTCTTCCTGCTCCCATACGTGTACTATAATATCATGAATTGCTTGACGTAAGGCTGGCCCGCCGTGATGGAAAAATTCGGCTGGTATGCCATCGGCTCCCGGGGCTTTGTTCTGTTTTAAGCCGGCCTATAGCCTTCTCAACCTCTTCTATGCTTGGTGGCGGTAACATAGAGTATTCTTCTTGAAGTAGTGGAGCCTCCACTTCTGCAGTGAGCTGACCATTTAGCAATTCATTAAAGTACACTTCCCATCGCTCCAGTATGCTTTCAGGATCGGTGATCAGATTTCCCTCTCCGTCCTTGCAGTATGTGCAGCGTGGTGTGTACTGCGTCATGTTTCGGACGGATTGGTAGAACTTCCGCGCCTGGTGCGGACCTCGCTCTCGGCTGTTTTCTATTTCACAGATTAGGTTCTTCTCCCAGGCTGATTTCTTTTGTCTGTGAAGCCGTTTTTCTGTTCTTCTGAGCTCTTTATATTCCTCTTCGCGTGCCCGCGTTCTATGAGATTGTTGCATTGCTCGGTACGCAACATTCTTACGTTCAGTCGCTAGCTTGCATTCATCATCAAACCAGTCGTTCCGATTTTTACGACTGCTGCCTAAGACGGAATTGGCAGTACTAATGACAGTATTTTTAAGACGTATCCACTTTTCATTTACGTCCAGCATACTGGCTCCAGGACTTACTCTCCCTAAATCAAGTGATTCTAGGGCGAGTCCTAACGCATTACCAAAGGTGTTACTGGTGTTTTCATTGCGCAGGGCAGCCGTGTTGATTCGAACCTGATCGGCGGATGCAATGCGTCTTCGCAAGGCAATCCGCCCTCGGAAAACCATACCAACAAGATAGTGATCCGAGTCGATATTGGCACCTCGGTACGTTCGTACCGTCATCAAGTTCGAGTAGTGGCGACGGTCTATCAACACGTGGTCTATTTGGTTACGAGTGACTCCATTAGGTGATACCCAGGTGGCTTTGTAGATATCTTTACGCGGGAACCTGGTACTCGCAACGACCATGTTTTTCGATGCTGCCAATTCTAAGACTCGAAGTCCATTGTCATTAGTGTTCTCATGCAAACTATGGGTGCCTGCGTAATGCCTGAATACCGGCTCCCGACCTATTTTTGCGTTCAAATCCCCAAGGATGATTTTAACATCATACCTTGGACAGGCATTGAGGGCCCTCTCGACTTGTTCGTAGTAAGTCTCTTTTTCTTCGTCTGAGGACTCCTCCGTAGGTCCGTGAACGTTAATGAGGCTGATGTTCGTAAATTTGCCTCGCACGCGAAGGGTGCATAGCCTTTCGCTTATAGCGTTAAAGCCGATGATAGTAGACTTCATTTTTTCGCTGACTAGGAAGCCTACCCCGAGCACATGGTGTTTTGTATGACAGCTGTAGTATATGTCATATTCTTTCTTCTGTAAAACACCATTCCCTGTCCATCTGATTTCTTGAAGAGCTGTTATGTCAGCTTTATACTTTGACAGGGCATCGGCTAGCTGCTGAGCAGCTCGAGCTCTATAGAGCGATCGTACTCGTATGTTCCATAAGAAAATTCGTAAATCGTTTTTCCTTTTTCTTTGCGTGGGTTGTCGTCGTGAGATCAGTCCGTTTCCGAGGCTTGTTGTCGGTCTCGTAATTCTTTTAGTTTTACGGGACAGGGAATTAACCTGTCGCCAACCTGAGGAACCAGCCTGATCATATTAGCCAAACCTTTTTTAAAAGGCTTGTTTCTAGCGGCCGCCGCGGAGAGGCTATGATCACACTTCCACCAGTCCCGAATAGTTACGGCACGTGCATGTTTTCGTATGCTACATGTTGTTCCCCCTATTCGTCTGATGGCTGACCGCCAATATCATAATTAGGTTTAAAAGCGTGCATATAGGTCAGATCAGTGTGCTCGCTTGAGTATACACCTTTATAGAAACACAAATTAACCGAGATATCATTTTTTTTAAACTTGTATTTTTGGTCAAAAATATAACACTAATTAAACAGAATCCCCAAGATTTTTCAATTATCTCTATTTGAAAGGCGCTTGGTCTTTAATGGGTTGTATGCTCTTGTCTTTCGTTTTTAGCTTGGCATTATTGGCATAGAGCAATATACTAAATGTTAAAAATAGGACAGTGCTTAGCTTAGTTAGTTGAGACACTAGTCACCTAATGTCTACCCCGTGGATGTAAGAGTAGTAGCTCATAGACAGAGATTCGTGTTTAAAACAAACATAGGAATTGACAAATCCTCTAAGAGTATCTCTTGTCATGAACAGTGCTCCTCAGCAGAAAATTGTAAGTACCCTCCATTCCTGATAACACGCACACAAGAATAGTAGAGAACTGTAAGTCACTAGATGGTGCTGTTGCACCACTCAATAATTTAAAATTTAATTTAATAATTACTAGGATTTGAAATGTTATGAAAAGCTGATTGGTAACAAAAGGATCAGAAAATTGCCGTGACTCTCTTTTTATCAAACCAAAAATTGAATTGGTTAGTTATGGAGTTGTTTCTGTTATCTTACAAAATGAAACTAGATAACACTTGCTCTTATGTTGTGATTACACACTGTCAGTGCTTAGAAGTACATATGTATATATAACGTGACAAAAATATTAAATATCTACGGAAACAAACTCGTATTTAACTTAGAACTCTTATCACACCTGTCATCCGGATGACACAGAATTTTTTTTTAAATAATAGCTATTTGCTTATATTTTTCACTTTAATAAGTCTTTTTTATTGAACTATTATTTTTTAAATTAAAAATGCAAGGTAACACAATGCTCGTCAGAAAACAAGACTAATTATAGCTCATTATAGTATTTACCTTTTAGTTTTTTCCTTCTATTGAGTTCAATAATTGCCTTACCGCTGACAATTTGACCGGTGAAAAAAGTTCCATGTTCATTTTTATCGAAAACAATTTGGCAAGAAGTCATAATGCTTAAAAAATAACAATAAATTAAATCAAATTCAATTTTCAACCTTCAGAGACAGAAATTCATCATGCACCGCGTCTTTCGATGAGCGTTAAAAAATATCTACTAAAAATTTGTGTACTCATTTATTTTCGAAATACCTATCTATGGAGTATTCTTCAATCAAAGGTATTAAGAGTATCTTATCGAAAACAAAATAAACTTCAAATACTTTAGTGTGTGGGAATATACCTTTCATCGGAAATGTGCTTTGCGGAGCTTTATCTACCTGTAGAAAATCTTTTGAAGTCTCTCTTCTTCAAAAGAGCTTTTAGTTTCATAGATTTGAGTCACTTGATTTTAATGAATCTAACTGAGTTTTTTTTAATTGAGTTCGGTGAAAATGATCTCCATTCATATGAGCTTAGTTATACTTGTACGAGAGGGATCGTTGCATTTTTTGGTATCGTTTTTTTCTACCCAACGCTTCTAACTTGATTCGTAGATTAATTAATCAAAGTTGTCGAAACACAATTATATCCTGAAAATGTCACCGCTTGGTCGGTGGAATCATTGGTATACGAGTATGTATGTATGTCTTCACAAAATATTGTATAAAGTCAAGGATAATCGGTATCTTTTTGTTATTACATTATCAAACCTTCAATAATGATGGTGTGAAAAGCTTCCAGCCTACTACTAATATGTGATCATACAATACTCCCACTAAATAACTTTTCCGTGGCTCAATTTATTGCAAAACATTAATGTTTTAGGGATGTGTCTTTTTCGAAATGATAAATTTGTGGACAACAGTTTTTTTTGTGAATAAGTACAGAACCAGTACCTAGTTATCAACAATTTCCAGCCCTTCCAATGTGCATGCTAAAGACAGGGTTGCGAATTTTTGAATTAAAAAATCCTTAAGTCATAAGTCTATAGATGACTTGTGAATTAAAAAAATTTAATTCATAAGATATTTGGTGACTTATGAATTAAAAAAAAATTAATTCACAACCCCCAAAGTGACTTATGAATTAAAAAAAATTTAAATCCTAAGCTACTAAGTGACTTATGAATTAAAAAAATTTAATTCACCACCTACCAAGTGACTTATGAATTAAAAAAAATCAAGTCATCCGGTAGTAAGTGACTTATGAATTAAAAAAAATTTAAGTCATCAGCAGCAAAGTGACTTATGAATTAAAAAAAATTTAATTCACCACCTACTAAGTGACTTGTGAATTAAAAAAAATCAAGTCATCAGGGAGTAAGTGACTTATGAATTAAAAAAAAATTAATTCACAAGTCAGTTGGTGACTTGTGAATTAAAAAAAATTTAATTCATAAGTTAGTTGGTAGATTGGAAATTTTTAAGCTTGTTTTGACTACATAATTATTTAATTATTAACGAAAGCTTTCAAATCTAGTTTTTAAATCATAAGATTATCACGCTAGCTTATAAATTATCCATTTCATAATTTTTCTAATCAGCATTTATCCATTAACTTATGAATTAAATTTTTTTTAATTCATAAGTCACTAAGTTGGTTTTGAATTAAATTTTTTTAATTCATAAGTCATTTACTTGCTGATGATTTGAATTTTTTTAATTCATAAGTCACTTACTTGCTCATGACTTGAATTTTTTTAATTCCTAAGTCATTTAGTAGCTTGGGAATTAAAATTTTTTAATTCATAAGTCACTTACTTGCCCATGACTTAAATTTTTTTAATTCATAAGTCACTTAGTAGGTTCTGAATTAATTTTTTTTAATTCATAAGTCACTAAGAAGCTTATGATTTAATTTTTTTTAATTCACAAGTCACCAACTGACTTGTGAATTAATTTTTTTTAATTCATAAGTCAGTTCGTAGCTGCTGAATTATATTTTTTTTAATTCATAAGTCACTCACTAGCTTGTGAATTAAAGCCAAGCTTAAGCTAACAAGTGACTTAAGCTTTTGCAACCCTGGCTAAAGAACATCAAAAGTTTGAATAGTTTTGGTTATTTGAATTTTCAAAGAAATTTTTTTTCGTTTTAAAAAAAAGTTAATTTTTTTTTTGGAAAACTCAATATTTCGAAAACGCCATGGTCATTTTTTTTAAAACTTGGCAGCTAAAAGTTTTTTAATAAAAGATGTGAAAAAAAAAATTATTTTACCTAAAAATAACGGTACCCGCCATCCAAATTTTAAAATATTGTTTTCGAAAATCAAATTTTTCTCAAAAACGACTCCTAGAATTTTGATAATTTTGTTTTTCTTTCAATTAATTCTTAAGATCTATGATTCAATAAAAAAAATTCAAATAAAGATATTACTATGGCCAAATTCCTAAACGCAAGATTTGCAAAGCAAATCACATGCAAAGCAAATGAAAAAAGCAAGTTGAAATGTCCAAAGCATATGTTTGCATCGCATGCATATGTCATTTCGGAACGAATATTTGCATAAGTTTTTGATTGTTGCTGGAATCGATAATGGACTCCCAGAAAAAAGAAATTTTATTAAAGATCTTGCTCAATTGTTGCACCACAACACCAATTTTTTACAAAAAAAGAAACATTACATTAAATGTTTGTTCAAAAAACGTAAAATTCCGAAAAATACGGGATTTTTTAATTTGATCAAAAAATTTCCAGACGATGTTTTCAAAAGTCATTTTAGGATGAGCAGAAACACGTTCATGGTAAGAGAAGTTGGTTCTATAATATTCAATTTTAATCTCAAACAAAAAAAACGCAGGAGCTATCAAAAAAAACTAAGACATTTCTGGATTACAAAAAGAACTGGACGACCTGAAATAAGCATGGACAGGTCTCTGCTTTTAACAATTTGAAAACTAGCTAGCTACCGGTTGCTCTTATAGGGACCTCTCAGACAGATTCTGCGTAGCACGGGGAGCTATTTATAGAGCTGTGTTAAAAACGATTCAGTTCATTAGTAAGCATAAAAAACTCTTTATAAAGTGGCCTTCAACGCAAGGAGAATGTAATCGAATAATGGACGAGTTCCAAAACCTTCGGAGGTATCCATTCCCCCATGTCATTGGTTGTGTAGATGGAACTCACATCAATATTCCATCGCCTTCTTCGAATAGAGAAAGTTATTATAACAGACACGGAACTTATTCAATGATACTCCAGGTAAGAACAACAGTTAAGTTTAATAAATCACATATTATACATATTTAGTTTTGTTACTATAATTAGGCAGTTTGTGATGCTAACTGCATTTTTACGGATATATGGTACACTCAAAAAATTTATTAGTAAAATGGCTACGAATGATATTCGTAAAGAAAATATTCGTGCATTGTACGAATATTCGTAAGATGTACGAAGTATTTGTACAGTCGTATATCTACGAATGCATTCGTAAAATTTTACTAATAACTGTCGTACTATCTACGAATCTATTCGTGTAATACACTAATTTCATTCGTAAACAAGAAGTAAACAATTTGTTTGAGTACATTGTACGAATTATTGTGTACATATAACTAATAACATTCGTTAATTTCTCGTACGAATGACTTCGTAATTTAACCTTTTGCATTCGTAGTATTTACTAATAAATTCGTACTATTTACTAAGTAAAACTAATATTAGTAGACAGAATTCATTCGTAGGTAGACCGTACGCATTATGCGTAGAATGTACTAATAACTTCGTATTTTCATGAAGTGCATGAGTAAAAAAAATAATATGTGTTCAGTTCTAAAAATTAAATGTATTCCATTAGTCAACACGTTGAAACGTGATATTATTTATAAAGTGCTGCAGTGGTGGATCAGACTAACATCTGCTTTTTTCGAAAAGACGAGGTAAGTACCTAGACATTATGTACATACATATGCTTTAAAGCTTATTTTATATTTAAAATACAGCATCCAGAAATAGCAGAGCATACATATGTATGTGGGAATTTTTTTCCTGAAAGAATCTCAATGTAAGTACAATTTTTTTTCGGAAGTTTTCAATTTTAAATGTTAAATCTAAGTATTTTCAGTGGCCCTAAGTACATAAAATGAGGAGTTTTTAAATATTAATTTAATTGTTAATTATATTTATAATGAATTCATTATTTTTTAACTTTATTCATATATATATGACAATAAAATGAATTAAGAAACTATTTTTAACTTACAACATAAATACTTTTTGTTATTATTTCTTACAATAGGTAATTAAGGAAATTTCAGAGAACATAAATGGTAGCAAGTTCTACAATAATATTCGTACAATATACGAATGGAGCTGTATAATTTACGAATGAAATACAAGGGCATTAGTAAATATTACAATGATATTCGTACAATATACGAATGGCATTGGTAAATATTACAATAATATTCGTACATTGTACCAATGGTATTCGTACAATATACGTTTGTTTTTCTACGAATATTCGTAAAATATACTAATAAACGTCCATTCTACGAATACTATTCGTGGCTGAAAACCACGAATAAAATTCGTAGAATGCACGCATGAATTAGTAGTATTTACACACGAAATTTTTTGAGTGTATGTTTTGGTTAGCCAGGACGAACGCATGACGCTGCAGTGTGGCGAAACAGTCCTTTAGGGAAAGGACTACTGAACGGATCGATTCAGATTCCCGCTGGAGCACATATTTTAGGAGACTCAGCATACCCTTTGTCAACTTATTTAATGGTCCCATTTCGGGATAATGGTCATCTTAACAATCATCAAACACGTTTCAATGTGTGTTTGAGTTCAACAAGAGTTTGTATTGAACAAGCTTTCGGAATTTTAAAGGGAAGGATTCGAATTCTTAAGTATCTTCCAATACAACATAAAAAACTCGAAGCATTTTATTGTTACGTGTGTAGCTTTGCATAACTATATAACAAGATGCGAAGGACTTCTTTAAAGTAACGATGTTGACAATTTATACGATGATAATCTTCCATCTACGCCATATTCAAGATCTGAAGGAACAGCCCATGAACAAACAAGAACAAGTCGCAATGACAGGACCTCCACAGAAGCAAAAGACAAAAGAAACGCAATAATGACACTTTTATCAGCTTAAAACTCATAATTCACCTTTCTTAAAATAAAATTAACAATAATAAAATATTGTTTTAAAAACAAAATAAAGATTAATTTTTGATTACATGCAATGTTTTAGACTTCTAGTTCAATTTATCACAAAATTCCTTAATGCTTTCCATAATTTCAAGTCTTTGTATTTCAATGTCCATCTAACATTTCCTGCTGCACGGTCTTCCGTTTTTGTTTTTTTGGCGGTGGCTGCATGGAACAAGATGCAGTTATTGAAATTTCTTCGTCGTCCGTCAGTTGCGGATCCCTCTGATCCGCTGAGGCTCGACATCAAATTGCATTTTGGAGGATCAATGAAATGCTTTGTCCCATACACTTCATGAAACAAAGCATAGGCCAAATTCCTAAACGCAAGATTTGCAAGGCAAAACACATGCAAAGCAGATATAGCAAATCAGAATACGCATATGCAAGAGAATTGCGCAAGAAATGTTTGACATTTGCACAAACGCCTCTGCATTTGCGCAAGAAAATAGCATCAATGGCATTTTGGGACACTCTGCTTAGCAGAGACTTTTGTATTTGCATTTTGGAATTGTTTGCTTAGCAGAATTTGTGCAAGATATGCGTTTAGGAATTTGCCCTATGTCTGCACATATCAAAGAATACGAATTTCCAAATTCACTATTGGCAAAATGGATTTTAATGAATTTTTTTTTTATAGAGAAACTTCTAAAAAGTTTAAAAAGAGTAGCGTTTCAAAACTTAAAATATACATTTTTTGAATGCTTGAAAAAAAAAAATCAATAGTTTTTTTTGAAATTGAATTTTTGTATTTGAATGAAACTCTTAATATGTTTGGGAATTATCAGTACGTTAGAGCATTTCACATTCGGACTTTCAATTTCATCAGAGTTCAGTTAGCGACACGACACCCAAGACATCCGGCTTAACCTACCATGGTGATTTTGGTATCAGAGACAGAATAATAGACAATAAATTTGACAAATGCGCGTCTCCAATGTAACAGTGCCGCCACATACTGTCAACAATTGGAAATTTTCCTATTGAAAATTCTTTTATTTACTTTAGGATAGTTGTTCGCAGTATTTACCGTGTTTTTTCAATTCACAGTTAATACTTTCCAACAGCTGTCGGAATAATTTGAAAAAAAAGATAAAAACAAAATATGGGTTCGTTTGTAGATTATCGTCAAAGTAAGATATCTTTGTTTATGTCTCATGTAGTAGATGGCGCAGCGGCGATAGATTTTTTGGATTAATAATCTGCAGCAACACTGAAACAAATGTTACAATTTTACATTTGTTATTCCAATTTATTTAAAATACGAAGAAAAAGCAGTATAACATACTCGTACAAAAGATCTAAATTACTTGTTTACACAATCTCTGCCATGAATAACATCTGACAGTAGAAAATGTCATTTGGTCATTTGACAGTTTGTAACGGTAGATTGACCCTACACTTGAAGAAGCGATATTATGCCTCCCACTAACGGCCAAAAAGAACAGGAACGAAAGTGCGGCAGGCATGCTTGTACGTGCACGACACTAGCTCGTCGGAAGTCGTGGGAACTTGCGCCTATACCGGACACCGTTCTATTTTACATGCCTGAATTATTATGGAAATAAACATTAAACACACCGAAAAATTAACCTTAATATCACCGCGTTATAATTCATCCCTTTCATCTCAACTTTGTTGGGGAAACCTTTGGATGTTATTGGTTTCCACTGCGCGTCCCTCCATCAGTCGATATTATCTATACCAGGGTTGCAAAACCTTAAGTCACTTTTAGCTTGGCTTTAATTTACAAGATAGTGGGTGACTTATGAATAGGGTTGCCAGATTTTTCTTGCACCTCGGCGGCACAAGTGGCTCAAATAATGAAAAATCCCGGGATTTCATCATATTGCCTGGGACAAAATAAATAAAATGCACGACTGGGTCGCACGAACTTGCTGTTACGTAAAAGACTAAGAATTTTAAAAATGAATGTTAATAGAGAAAAATTAATTTTTTAAATGACTGAAACAAGCTCCAACTAGCTAAACACAGGATGCCATGTGATTCAAACAAATATTGATCAAGGCAAGAACAAAATTATACTTCGTTGTAGTGGTTTCTTAAAAATATAAGCTTTTTTATACAAAATTTTTAAATCATTTTTAAGATAAAATGTTGGTACGTCAATTTGAAGTTTTTGATTTTGTTCAAATAAAAATTAAATTTACAAAAAAGAATGATTTTTTTCAAAATTTAAAAAAAAATATTTTTTTTTTTAGAGTTTTGAAAGGCAATGTTTTTTACACTTTTTAGAAGCTTCTCTTTACAAAAATTTATTAAAATTCGTTATTCCGATAATGAGAAATTCAAAATTCGAATAAATCGTTCTGTAGTAGGTAGTCAGCAATATCTTGATTTCAAATTTTTTTATTAAATTATAGAATTCTTATATAAATTATACAATTTGAATACACAATAATATTTAAACTGCTGGGGAGCTTTAACATAAAAAAATGATCAAAATCGGTCGTACCATTACCATTAACCATTACCTAGCTTTAAACTAAATGAAATTTGAGAAAAAAAATATTTATAAAATTTCGAAAAAAATCGTATGGCAGGTAGATACCATTATTTTAGGTCTTTAAAAAAAAAAAGAAAAAATAATTGGGGGAAAGAATTTTCGTTAAACTGGGTAGATATCGCAAGTTTAACGAAAATCGGCCGAGCCGTTTAGGCTGTAGTTGAAAAGACATATAGACAGAATTATGAGATCCACTTTTTCGTCGTCTTTGCTATCATCGTAATGTCAACCTTGATCAAAATCTCGAGTTCGATTTTTTTACGAATGCATAACTTGCCTTATAGTACCTATAAGTCGCATGTAAAAATCATATAATGCGTGTAGATCAAAATAAATAAATTCTTTTATTAATTACTAATTAAATGACTTTTTCGTCATTTAGCATTTGCAAATATTTTTCTTTTGTCAATTTTAATGACAGATGTCAGTTTACAAAAATAAATTTTTCCTTAAGTTATGTTTGTTTGATTGAAATTTTAAAAGTAATTTCTTAAGGTTAAATCGCAATGTAGTGGTTGTTCCTTATCACTGAAAAACATTTTAGTACATTAGGCATTATTTTTTGAGTTTGAGTCCCAACCCGGAAAAAAAGCTGTCCCGGCGAGACAGATGAATTTATATCTGAAATCCGGGATGTCCCGGATAAACCGGGACGTCTAGCAACGCTACTTATGAATTAAAGAAAAATGCAATTCAGCAGCTAAGTTACTGACTTATGAATTAAAAAATTTTAATTCATAAGGCAGTTGGTGACTTGTGAATTTAAAAAATTTAAATCATAAGCTTCTTAGTGACTTATAAATTAAAAAAATATTAATTCAGAATCTACTAAGTGACTTATGAATTAAAAAAATTTATGTTATGAGCAAGTAAGTGACTTAAGAATTAAAAAAAATTTTATTCAAAAGTTACCTAGTGACTTATGAATTAAAAAAAATTTAATTCATACGCTAATGGATGAATTCTGATTAAAAAATTATTAATTGGAAAATTTATAAGCTTGCATGATAATTTTATGCACACAAAAGCTTGAAATCTACTATAATGGATAATTAAATAACTATGTAGTCAAAACAAGCTTAAAAATTTCCAATCTACCAACTAGCTTATGAATTAATTTTTTTTTAATTCATAAGTCACTTACTAGCTTATGAATTAATTTTTTTTTTAATTCATAAGTAACTTAGTAGCTTATGAATAATTTTTTTTTTAAATCATAAGTTACTAACTAACCTATGAATTAAATTTTTTGAGTTCACAAATCATCTACAGAGTTATGACTTATGGTTTTTTAATTCAAAAATTTGCACACCTGGATTATACATAACCCGAGCATCCTATGGCTATAACCTCGCTGTAGTGTATGGTGTTAGCCCCTTTCTCGAGTTCAAGTAAATTCTTACTCAAACCCTACACATCGACTACGACCCTGCATAGTACTCCCCCTTATTGCACTCAATTAAAATTCACTCATCGTAAAAATTTTCTTCACTCAAATTGATAAAATTGAAACAACTCAATGTTCGTTTAGCATTTTCAGTTGAAATACACATAGATATTTATTCAATAATAAAGTTTTCTCTTAAACTAAAAAAAGAATATACATATGTATATTTATATATACATAAGTAATAATATAAAAAAAAACGAGATTGATTAACCTTGGAAGTCAATAATCACTTTTATCTCTCTTGGTTATGTTATCGGTTAATTTCTCTTAATTACGAGTAGTTGTTTATTTTCTTGTTGTTCTACGAATGTACAGTGCTTATTAATATTTTTTTATTAGAAAGTTTGATACTATTGTAATAAATAAGTATTTCTTTCTTAAATATTAATTTGAAGAGATTGTATAAAATTAAATGTCATGGCCAGTTTGCCTAAATTTGAGAGACTTTGGTACAGAAGTATTTTTAATTAAACTTAACTATTAATTCTCTTTTTTTTTTCTCTTATCACTTCTGCGTATGTATTAGGTTTTGTTTTCTTTTTGACTCGTTTTGAATCTCAATCTAAATGTTTAATATATTTTAACTCTATTTTATTTTTAACTAAAACGTGTATATTTCCTCTATTTAAATTCAGCTGAAATAAATTTAGGATTCGTTCGAATTTCAACAGATATGCATTAAAATGAAACTCACCGACTGAGACTATGGCAATATCACCGCTTTTGTTGTTTTGATGAATTTATTTTTTTGTTTGTTGACGTTACTTTAATATAAGATGGCTCGTCCTCCGATGGATGGTGTGGCCAGCATTCGTCGAAGTTGGCTCATTCTTATTGAGTTTAGCTAAACACTTATGAATAAAAAAAAATCGAAATCAAACGAATTTTCAATTTATCAAAACTTAACTGGGCAATAGAGAAAGGAAATAACGTATTTATAAAGATCCAAGTTAATATAATAATAAGTCTTCTATAATCTACGCTATGATAAAGGCAATTTATATGTTGCTGCTGATATAGTGTTGCTGATGACCTCTTGATGGTTGCTGTGTGATGCTTTGCTAAATTTTGACAAGTTCTACGCATAGAGTTGGAGTAGAACTCTTTTGTTTAGAGTAGTCGACAGGAATGTGACTGAAAAATGCCAAATTAACGTGATCGCCACAGATCGTGTGAAAGATTTCGATGCGGATACTGTGTGATGATCACCTCCGTTGTGACAAGACTACGGTATTAGGTATAGCTTAAGAAGCCAACTGGTGAGTCCAAGGATGCTCTGGACTCTCGATGTACTTTTGTCCAAATTAAACACTCAAATCTACTGATCTATAGATTCTTATACGAAATGTGAGTCTGGACCGAGTTCGTAGTAATGTTTTTTTCAGCACAAAGTACGTGCGTGGGAAGACACTTTCAATATACGCTGCTCGTGTAGGTACCCTAACAAAATGATTTATTGATGTGTAAACATCTTTCCCGGCGGTAGAGTGAATCGAAAACGTGTGTAAAACTTATACGTCCCGTGTAACCCGTTACGGTTACACGTTCCGTGTAGCAATCTACCTTACCGACGATTGCATTTAACACCATGTTTACATTGTAAATATTGCGTACTTACGACATCGTGTTTACATTAGAGACTTTGAGTACTGAAATCTCGATTTTATTACTTTCCATTGCTGACTAGAACTTAATTCAATCAATCAAAATTTCTTCACCTCTCGAATAATTAGGTCTATTCTGCCACATTTTTTTATTCTGCTATAGATTTTCTGTTTTGAATCATAAAAGATTTCCACCTTAAAAGATCTTTTATGATTGGTATTCAGAGGTTCGAACTTTTATAAAAGTTTGTTAGGCTAATCGCGCACTCGCAACTGTGATCGAAATCAAATAGTTTAATCACCAGTTGAACGAGAACCGCGCACTGGCAACTCTTTACTGACGCTCACACTCTTTTCTCTCTTGCGCTTATGGAAAACAGCTCAACTATTACGAATTAATTTTAATTTGTTTGTGTCAAAACACAAACATTTTAGTTGCTCGAATTGAGTTGCTTGAAGTGCGCGGTGTCCCATATAAGCCCATATGTTTCATTTTAGCAACTAAACAGTTGCGAAACTAAAAATTGAATGTGCGTGCCTGGCCTTATGCTACTTCGAAAACGAGATCTGTTATAAAACTGGACTAAATCTGTTATCGTAATCAGCTGTGATTATCTAAAATATTTCATCTGACATAATTTAAATGGATGACGAACAAAAAAGTAAAAACTCTTAGGCTGGGCGCGCACATTCAATTTTTAGTTTTAAAACTGCTTGGTTCGAGCAACTAAATAGTTGTGTAACATATAATTATATGCACCTGCGCGGACATTCAACTAAGTAGTTCATCTGTTTTCTATAAGCTACCAAACAGTTGTGCAACTAAAAATTGAATGTGCGCGCCTAGCCTTACAGATTTCATAACAGATTTTGGCATGCTGAACACTAAAAATGCTATTCGTAAAAGATTTTTTCTATGTTCGAACGTTTGACAGTTCATAAAAGTTTTCTTAGCAGATTTTATAACAGATTTTAGCGTGCTGAATACCAAAATTAAAATTCATAAAAGATTTGTTGACAGCTCAAACATTTGTATGGAAATTCATAGCAGAATAACAGAATAAAAGATCTCGCCGAAAAGGCCTAAATATGTGAAAAAGACGAAAGACAAATCAACCGGTGTAAAATTTTATAGCGGGTTCATTTAATGTCTTAAAAAATCCACTTCACGTTATTGACGGACGATAACATTTTATTTTATGCTCGCAAAAAATGCATTTTCAGAGTTGAACTTTAAAAATCCAAAAAATGTTTTTCAGGGCAATCAGTTGACATCTGCAATGAAATATTCTCGAAACGTCAAAATTTAATTTGTCCCTTATATGTCATACCATATAATTATTTTAATTATCGAATTAGATATTCTTTATTATATCAAACAATACTTTTAGCATTCACTATATCAAAATATAGATCGTTCTCCATCTGTCAAGCCATGAACTAGATGATGACTACGACTTCAATTTTTTTTTTTTTTTTTTTTATAATCTACCCGCGTTCAAGGGATTATGATTACCCTTTAAATGTTTCAACACAGCGCGGGCGTGAAGTTACGGAAGAGAAAGAAGGATAGGAAAGATGTTTGGCACGATGTTCTGAGACTGAAGGTTGTTGTCTCAGATATTTTATCTCCAGGGATGGCGGCTGAACTAAAGCGGAGAATGCCGTGTCTTATTTCTATGTCGCTTATAATTCACATTATTTTATTCGTGTTCATCCTTGTTGGGCATACTAGTTTAACTCAATTACATGTTGTTAGTGTTATGCCTGAACAACATGCAATGAGTAAACCAGCAACCCATTGATGACAATTTTAGAAGGTTTTTAATGGAATTAAAACGACATAGACGACGGCAGGGATCGAACCTGTGATCATGAGGTTCACAGGCGAGCACACATCCATCGCGCCACGGCCACCCCCTAATGTATTAAAAAAATTAGTTTTTGCCACTTATAATTCCATTACAAGGTGGGAATGATGTCAATCAGTTTGTAAATCTCTGACAGAGGGAGTAAGATAAAGTACAGAAACCTAAAAAAAGAGTTAAAGGATTGGTTTGATTTTGATAAGGGGAACGCTCCATCTAGTGGTTTGTCAAAAAAAAAGTTTTGACTTTTTCGCTGCATGACAAGTATATTTGTTTGTGGCGTTAAGCCAGATATACATTGTTCAAATGCATGAAAAGCACATACAAGTCTATTATTTCAGTGGCGAGAGAACGTTGCCCTTTGTGGTTTTTTTTTCAGCAAAATTGTGTTTATACGAATTTCTTTGAGATTTTCGTAATTTTATCCGAGTAATTTGTTTTATTTTGTCTGTTCATTTTATCATACAATTTTCGTTTGCTGTTTTAATATTTTAATCAGTGCTTATGCTGTGCTGTGTTCTCATCTCTTCAACGTAATATACGCAAATGAACCAATAAATACGTGATCAATCATCAACCTTGCATATACAATATTTCTATGCAGTACGCTAGATTGAAAAGATTTTGATTTTTCTTCAAGCCTACATCCAATCTATACGTGTGACTTTTTCACTAAACACTTACAATTGTTGAGAAAAATGCGGAGTTATCGTTCATTCTTCTTTGTGGTTTTCTTTTTTATATTTGGGGTTCGGTCAATGCAATTCGCTTAACTGAGTAGAGTAAGGAGTGCGAAGAGATGGCTTCTTTTCGCATGAACAAAGTTAACCTATATTAAAAATCGATGTGCTTAAAAGCACAGATGCACTCGCAAGCCAAAAGAGAAACAGATATTAAAATCAGATTCGTGTAAAAACAGTCTATTTTTTATCAGATAACACCTCTGTTTGAATATAAGTGTACAAATATAATGCTGTCACAAGCAACATCCCTGGTTAAACATAAGTCAAACAAACTTTACGTTACGTAGCGGAGTCCACTTACTCCTAATACTACGTTTTCACCAAAGGTAAATCCGGGATTTAAGTGGATTTACCATAAATCTCCTTTAAATCTCGTAGATTTACCATACAAATATAAATCACCTCAAATGAAGATTTAAAATAAATCTCCTTGAAATCTTCTCGCAATCAGAAGATTTGCAAAACAAACAAACCTTATTTTGCAGAACGCACCTATGAACACCCACTTTCTTCATTGACAATCAACACAAAATAGAAATATCTGTTTTTTTCCCGTTTACTACCCAATGCAATTTTTTTTTCGCTTGTCCAAATTGACAATTGAATGACAAGACAGAGTGAAAACGTCAAATAAATCTCAGTTTCTTTGGTGAAAACACTTCAAGATTTATTTTAAATCTCTAGCGGATTTACTCTTGGTGAAAACGTAGTATAACACATGCCATGAACTACTTCATCGAAGCATATTGTCGATAAGGTTTTTGGGTCGTGTGAAATGAATAAGTGTCGACACGGCAGTGCGAACTTTGGGAATCGATGTAGTATGCCGACATGGCGTGTAATACTACGTTTTCACCAAAGGTAAATCCGGGATTTAAGTGGATTTACCATAAATCTCCTTTAAATCTCGTAGATTTACCATACAAATATAAATCACCTCAAATGAAGATTTAAAATAAATCTCCTTGAAATCTTCTCGCAATCAGAAGGTTTGCAAAGCAAACAAACCTTATTTTGTAGAACGGACCTATTTAAACCCACTTTCTTCATTGACAATCAACACAAAATAGAAATATCTGTTTTTTTCCTGTTTACTATCCAATTGCATTTTTTTTCTCTTGTCTAAATTGACAATTGAATGACAAGACAGAGTGAAAACGTCAAATATTCTTTGGTGAAAACACTTAAAAATTTATTTTAAATCTCTAGCGGATTTACTCTTGGTGAAAACGTAGTATTAGGCTAGCCGCGCACTAGCAACTGTGATCGAAATCAAATAGTTTAATCACCAGTTGATAGAGTACCGCGCACTGGCAACTCTTTACTCACGCTCACACTCTTTTCTCTCTTGTGTTTATAGAAAACAGCTCAACTGTAGCGAATTAATTTTAAACAATCGTTTAGTTTGTGTCAAAATACAAACTTTTTAGTTGCTCGAATCGAGTTGCTCTAAGGCTAGCCGCGCACTAGCAACTTTTAGTTGCGAAACTGCTTGGTTCGAGCAACTAAAAAGTTTGTGTTTTGACACAAACTAAACGATTGCCTAAAATAAGTTCGCCATTTTATTGAACATATAATTATCTGCAAATTCACCGACATTCAACCAAACAGTTCATCTGTTTTCTATAAGTAACCAAACAGTTTCGCAACTAAAAGTTGCTAGTGCGCGGCTAGCCTAAGTGCGCGGTGTCCCATATATTTCATTTTAGCAACTAAACAGTTGTGAAAAAAATGTGCGCGCCTGGCCTTAAAAGGATCGAAATAGTTCGTCGACATAATTTTTTATGTTGTTATTCGGTTTTAGTTATTAACTAGTGTTTTTGATCCCATTAATCTTAAATTCACTTTATAATTTTTTGATTATTACATTAAAAGTATCCTAAACACAAGTAATAATGGAAAATGAACAAGAAAAATGTTTTTGGACTCGTTCCGAAATAATTATTTTACTAGAAATAAGTAAATACAACAAAATAGTTGATTATTTCAAATCGCTTTTACAGGACATGGTGCAAAAATACATGTGTTTAGGTTGAAAGCGTTATGTTCAGCTATGTAGACATATTTTTGGACCTAAGTATAAGTGGAAGGGATAAATTGTGGGAAAAATAGTGGCTTTCATTTGAATATATCTAAAGTCACAAACTAGTACGATTGCATTGTATGTTTATTGGGTACGTTCGATAACAAAAATTCGGCACTCGGACGAACGTTGATGTTTACACATCTTAACCGTGAGTCCTGGCACTCACACTTTTTTTTTTTTACGTGTAACTTGTTTTTCGTTTATTATAATAATAATGTTACCTTCTATTAATTATGGTATACATATACATATGTACAAAGTACTATTTGAATGGTATTCTATCGAGACTTTGATGATAGGGAAAATGTGTTCCGCACTCGGCTCGTTCTCGGATGGAAAAGATCGATTCGATTTTTCTTTTTTTTTTGACAAGACACGAAACACGATAACCTCTTTACCAATATGTCACCCTATACTTCTGATTTTCAGCGGTTTGCTGATGGAATTTCGCATGTTTGCGAACTAGGTTTCTACAGGATGACTATGTTAGTTGTTAGTTAAAACAATGAATAAATTGAAAAAAAAAGAAGTTTTAGTTGAAAAATATCAAACAAAAAATTGATTTTCTCCGTAAAATTCCAAATAAAAAAGGAATTTTTTTTGCGGCCGAATAGAAAACTAAAAATGGTCATATGCAAAAAGAACAGAAAAAGATTGATATTGCTTGTTCAATGAAAAAGCACACGATAAACGTATAACTACTCAATGAACACAGCCATCGAGATGTATCCAAGTATTAATAAATAAATTAAAGACCATGACGGCTCATAGAGATCCTCAACCTAGTGACCTACAACTAACAACCATTTCTATGTATTTGTTTAGAGAAATGTGGGCTGTGGGATATCTATAATTTTCTGCCGATTACGAATGGCTAATGAGCAGCACTTTTCATGACAAGAGATATTGGAGGATTTTCAAATTCCTCGCAAAAGGTTTCACAGGCACACCCCTGAAAACCTTTTTTGATGCTGCTGAGAATCGAACTCAAGACCCTCTGCACGACAGTCCAACGCATTGTTAAGGGGTACTAAGTATTAAAAGCACCAAATGTATTAGAACTAAGCCATTCAAATAATGGCGATGAGTATATATGTATGTACATCCGCAGTAGGATTCTACTTTTTTTTTTATCGAAGCCCGATGTTGTGTTTTGTATTCGCGTACACTCAAAAAATTTCGTGTGTAAATATTACTAATTCATTCGTGCATTCTACGAATTTTATTCAGCCACGAATAGTATTCTTAGAATAGAGGTTTATTAGTACATATTACTAATATTTTATTAGTATTCGTAGAAAAACAAACGTATATTGTACGAATATCTACTATTGGTACAATGTACGAATATTATCGTAATATTTAATAATGCCCTTGTAATTCATTTGCAAATTATACAGCTCCATTCGTACATTGTACGAATATCGTTGTAACATTTACTAATGCCCTTGTAATTACGAGTAATTCGTAAATTATACAGCTCCATTCGTATATTGTACGCATATAATTGAATCGGTCATTTCAAAAACCTCTTAAGTCACATTTTTTTCCAAAATGCTTTTTTTGCTGAAAATGTTCCTTAAAGGGAGATGCGTATTCTGGGTAAGAACCACGTAAGTCTGTACATTCCTTCCTCTTCAAATAATACCGTAGGAAAGACGTTCATTGCATAAACAACATAAATCAGTGACTTAAGAGGTTTTTGCATGCACTACCAAAATGCCCATCAATAAGAAAATGTTGAAGATAATCAATCTATGTACCTTAAAGATATTAAAACATGCCAACAAGTTATTCTTAAGTGTGATTTTGAATAATAAGCAATACAAAATATAATTACTACCATTTTTTTGGTAAAATTATATACCACTTACCCCAGTCCTTGCTAAAACAACTTAAGTCAAGAACAGTTTTTTAGGTTTTTTTCATTATTTTTATTAATAAACTGTGAATTTTTTTTGCTTTTTAATTTTCTTACCACTAAAATACTTAGTTAAGCATAAAAAAGTGGTTTAAAACTTATTTGTTTGAGCATGAAACAGTTTTTATTGATTCCTGAAAAATTTTAATTGAATGACTTATGAGGTTTTTGAAATGACCGATTCAATTGTAGAACTTACTATCATTATAAATATGTTCTCTGAAATTTCCTTAAATATACATTGTAAGAAATATTAACAAAGGTAATTTATTTTTTAAGTTAAAAATAGTTTTTTAATTCATTTTACTATCATATACGAGTATATGAATAAAGTTAAAAAAAATATAAAGTACCTATCTGATAATTAATTAATTCATTATTAATATAATTAACAATCACAGTAGGTTATATGTCCAAGCTCCTTATTTTCAAAGGGCCACTGAAAATAAATTTAAAATTTGACATTCAAAATCTTCCGAAAAAAATTTTTACTTACATTAAAATTCTTTTAGCAAAAAATTCCCACAATACTTATGTATGCGCTGCTGCTTCTGGATGCTGTAGGTATGTCAATTGTCAAATATAAAATAAGCTTTAAGGCATATGTATGTCTAGGTACTCACCTCGTCTTTTCGAAAAAAGCAGATGTTGGTCTGGTCCTCAAGATTTGCATCTTATACATACACCGTATGAATTTACAAAATTATTAATTAATTCAGACCACTGCAGCAAAAAAGTGTGACGCGTCCATTACCTTATAAATAATTCGCGCACTATGCAAAAACACGTTTCAACGTGTTGACGAATGGAATACCTTTAATTTTTAGAGCTGAACACATATTATTTTTTTTACTCATGATTAGTAAATAATACTAATGCACTTCATGAAAATACGAAGTTATTAGTACATTCTACGCATAATGCGTACGGTCTACCTACGAATGAATTCTGTCAACTAATATTAGTTTTACTTAGTAAATAGTACGAATTTATTAGTAAATACTACGAATATAAAAGATTAAAGTACGAAGTCATTCGTACGAGAAATTAACGAATGTTATTAGTTATATGTACACAATAATTCGTAGAATGTACTCAAACAAATTTTTTACTTCTTGCTTACGAATGAAATTAATGTATTAAACGAATAGATTCGTGGATAGTACGACAGTTATTAGTAAAACTTTACGAATGTATTCGTAAATATACCACTGTACATGTATAAATACTTCGTACATCTTACGAATATTCGTACAGTGCACGAATATTTTCTTTACGAATATCATTCGTAGCCATTTTACTAATAAATTTTTTGAGTGTAAGATCCTTTTATACTACAGATAGCTGTCCTGTGCAAAAAAACATGGCTAATGTTATAATACACATATCTGTTTTTTGTGTTACCTTTTTTCTATAGACTATTGAAATTATTAGCAAAACTAAATAGCCCTCTATTCGTCAAAAAACAAACTAATTTTTTGATCATGAAAAGTGATCCCGGTAAAGAAAGGTTTCACGTTGTTGTTGTAATACATTTTTTAATTACGGCTAATGAGTTACATAAACTATTTAAAATATTAAATGCACCAAAATTAAAACCAGATGTAAAGTTAAAGACACATTTGACAACATTTACATCTCATTGGGATCCATTATAAGACTCTCATATACCAACTATTTGATTTGATAATAAACAAAAAATATAAAATTCTCAGAAAAGTGGCTTATTGAACAAAATAGATCTTTTCAAATTGAAAACTAGGCAAAAGAAATAAAGCCAAATGGTTTTCACGAAAAGAAAGAGTGTCGTCATTATAATTGAAATAAATCTATACAATTATTTTCTGAGTTCTTTCGAAGTGCCTTCATCTGTTATACCTCAAACTTTGATATATTGAACTGTGATAATTTTGACGAAACTATCCAAGACTTCGAGCTTTTGAAATCTTTTTCTTACTTGACTAACATTAATTTTAAAATGAATATGTAGGTACTGAACGCATTGCAATGTTTATATTTAACCTAGATGATAGTTGTATACCAGAACCTGGTGGTATACGAGTACCTTCTACTATTTTGAAAAACTTTGTAAGCCACTTGTCGTTATCTTTGACCCTTATTTTGAACTTATCAATGTCCTTTTGTGTATTTCCATCTAATGTATTTGGAAAAATTTTTTCAAAATCCTTCTGCATAAGACAGTTGAAAAAGATGAAAGATGAAATCTTTATGTTTTTATTTGAAATCACTTATAGTTCCAAATCAACATGGTTTTACAAAAGGATGCTCAACTTTTTACTTGCGACTTATAGTTACTATAAGGCAAGTTATGCATTCGGAAAAAAAAAATCGAACTCGAGATTTTGATCAAAGTTGACATTACGATGATAGCGAAGACCAAAAAAGTGGGTCTCGCAATTCTGTCTGTTGATTCGACTACAGCCTAAACGGCTCGGCCGATTTTCTTCAAATTTGATAGATATTCGTTTTAATTTTTGCCCCAATACGTTTTTTTCTTTTGTTTTTAAGATCAAATATAACGGTACCTGCCATAAGATTTTTTTCCAAATTATATAAATATTTTTTTTTCTCAAAAACTGTCCCATAGAATTTTTTAAACAAAATTTGAAAAATTTCATCTAGTTAAAACTAGCTAATAGTTGAACAAAATTTTCCAAAAAATTGTTATTTTTGGTAGCCCCTCTGGGTTCATTTTTTTTTTTTTTATTTTCTCAAAAACGGTACAACCGATTCAAATCATTTTTTTATGATAAAAATCCTCTAAAGTTTGAATATTACTCGTATTACATATTCAAATTTTCATTTTTTTTTATTTTTTGGATTTTTGAAAAAAAAATTCAAAATTTTTGTTTGGAAACTCAAATTTCGAAAACCCCAAGATCGATTTTTTCAAACTTGACAAATAAAAGTTTCTTAACATAATCTACAAGATTTGAGAAAAAAAAATTTGTTTTATCTAAAGCTAACGGTACTTTCCATACAAATTTAAAAAAATGGTTTTCGAAAATCGTATTTTTCTCGAAAAGGGTTCCGAGAATTTTGCTAAATTTTTTTTTCCTTTGATTAATTTTTACGATCGATAATTTAATAAAAAAAATTGAAATCTAGATTTTACTGACTGTACCTACCATAGAACGATTTTTTCGAATTTTGAATTTCTCATTATCGGCATAACGGATTTTAATGAAATTTTCATAAAGAAGCTCCTAAAAAGTTTAAAAACATTGCATTTCAAAACTTAAAAAAAAAATGTTTTTTTTAATTTTTAGAAAAAAAAAATAATTTTTTTTTTGGAAAATTCGTTATGTCAAGAACGGCATAATATTTTTGTTTGGAAATTAGACTCTTATTCGAAAAATAATAAAAAAATTAAATTGGCGTACCAAAATTTTTTCTTAAAAATGTTTTAATAATTTTGTACATGAAAGCTTATTTTTTTAAGGAACCACTACAACGACTTATAATTTTTGTTCTTGCATAAATTCATATTTGCATAGCATTCTGTTGTTATCTCTTACTACTAAAAGAATTTAAGAAATTCATATTATCCTTATGAACAGTTTTCTTTAATAACATCCATTTTTAAAATTCCTAGTCTATTACATAGGAGCAAGTTCGTGCGACCCAGTTGTGCATTTTATTTAAGTGGAATTGGCTAAAAATTACATTGGCTCATTTAAGAAAAAAATGCAAGTAGATAGTGTGCTTACAGACTTCAGTAGGGGGTTTGAAAACTCTCTCAACGAGTTTTTATAATTATATTAAGAAAACTAGGATTGAGCGAAGATTTTGCAAGGTGGCTTCAATCTTATGTATTTATTTGATAGATCATTCTTGGTACGGTTGCAAAGCGAATAACTTTTAAGTTAATTCTGGAATACCAGAGGGTAGTCATTTGGGCACAGTCCTTTTTGTTTTATTTATTAACGAACTACCGTCTGTGTTAAAGTTTTAAGGTTTTCGCGGTTGTTGGACATAATAAATAAGTATTTTTCGGATTATCCGCGGATAATCCGAAAAATACTTAGGTATTTATTATGTGTTAAAGTACTCAAACTTTCTTCTTTATGCGGACTTTCCTCAAACATACTTTGAATACTAGAGATTTTGAAGAGTTGCAGTATGACCTTAATTCTTTCTTTGACTGGTGTATTCGCAATTGTTTGTTTCTCAACAATGAACTTCTACCTTACAATAGTAGACTCAAACTTATCGACATACCAAACCTTGAGAGCAGACGATCGTATTTATATTGTGTCTCCATCTTAAAACATTTAAACGTTAACATAGACTCTTGCACCTCCTGTCTCGTATTAACTTCAACATTCCCAAAAGAAGTTTGAGAAATTTGGCTGATTGTATACTAATTTCAAACTATCAAATGAATTATGAACGATTTTCTCCTTTGAATAAAATATTTAAGCTATTTAATATTCTCAATAATAGATTTGATAATTTGTTTGACCATACTAGGCATTCGTCAAGTTAAATTAACTCTTTTTCAATTATATAATGTATGAATTATAAATTTGAATGTAAGGCTAGGAATAAGCTGTGTGTCAAATAAATAAATAAATGAATACATAAGTAAATTACGCTAAAAATTGTATTTTTAACAAACCGACGACCTGTGTAGCTTGTTTTGTTATTATTTATTTTCAGATGGTACTAAATGACTTCATCAAATGCAACTCTACTTCCCATACCATAACTATTGATAAGCTGCAATCAAACTAGTTTATTAAATAAGCAAGAATTCTTATTGCCGAGTGCAATGGAAGATAATATGCAAATTAATTTTTGTATACAGAATTTTTCCTCAAATACTTTGTACTTTATTTTTTAAGCTAATTTAAATAATGAGTGGTTATGAATTGATTACTTTAATCAATAACAAAAAAAACAAGTTTATAGAATATTAATAATGTCAGCTAAATACAAATGACAGGTAAATGACAACTATGAAATCTTTTGAACTAAGTACACAAAAAGTTATAGAAACCCTGGAGTTTTAGTGAAACTTTATTTTTTAAGTAGAAAGCTGACTAGGTACCAGGTTCAAAGTTTGCCTAGATGATTGAATTCATTAATGACGAACATTGGCGCAATATTTCAAACGATTTAGTAATATGTTAAAGCCATTTTATTAAATAACTAAGGATTTTGCTAATTTTAAACGATTTTAACATATAACTATCTCTTAACATGTGTGTCTTAACCTGTGCGACAGGAAAGTCTTGGTCTTGTACTCGTAAGAATATTTTTGCTTAAATCTTTATTAGACTTTTTGCCTACGATGAGTAATCTGTGCGGAAAGTGTACCGATTTACTAAACAGCAGTGATACTGTCTTGTGCGGTATATGCGGTATCCCATTTCATGCCATATGCTCTCTGCTAAGTGACTTTGAAATGAAAATCATTAAGTCTAGTTCGGTCATAATCTGGAAATGTGAAAATTGTGCAAACATAGTTCTACCATCTTTAATAAATAAACTGTTTGACTGTGTTGCTCTTTTACATAGATCGGATTCCGAACTTAAAGTACCCAGTTCTCATAAAGTTATTGCCACACAAAAGGTCGAAACAGAAAAAAAACAAAAACAATTAGATGTCAGTAGAGAAGTGCGTAATTCTACGAAAGGTCAACGACTCACAAAACCTATTGTGCCTCTTAATAAAAAAATACAAACCAAATTCCATTCTCCTCCTGCAACTAGTCGACTCTCAATAACTAATATAAATCCCTCGCCCTCCCCAAAACCTTCATCCAAAATTCCAAGTAACAAAAAACCACAAAAACAACTACCTTCCGCACTGCCTGCTTCATCATCGAAAATTTCCCTCTCTAAAGAAGAGGTGCAAAAAGAAGAAGGTTTTGTGCAAAAAAATGACGATGACGACGCTGCTGCATGCTCTACTGCTCTCGTGGGAGTGCATTCTAATTCTATTTCTCTTTTAAGAAATGGTTTAGACATTGGTTCCACTTCCTCTCCCGTCAATCGGAATTATGCTGTTGGTACGAGTGAGATGACAGCAACGAATGTGGGTTTGGGTACTGCGTTTGAAATTGAGGTTCCTCTAAGTAAAAAAAATGCTAATAATGTACGTGTTGATGTTGACGAATCTGTGAAAGCCCCCGACGGCGACGCCGACGACGACGGTGACGACAACAAAGGTGTTGCTAATATTAATGCTGATGGTTTGACTTCTGCTTGTGATGACGGCTCTAAAACTGAAAATGCTCGAATTCAATCTTCTGCTAACAGACCCAGTTTTAAGTCAGGTGCAAATATAGATGCGGACATCTTAAAAAAAAATGTTTTTAGTAGAATGAGGTGGTTTCATTTATCCAGTTTCAGAAAGGAAACATCAACTGAAAATATCACCGATTATATTCAATCTAAAACTAAACTCGATGCCTATCTTTTTCCGTGTTATAAGCTAATTGCGTCGAATGAAGATATGAAAAATTTAAAATTTATCAATTTTAAAATTGGTACTCCGCTGGAATATGTGCATTTGATATACAACTCTGAGCTCTGGCCTAAGGGTATTCGTATTCGCCCATTTAATTACAAGCCAAAAAACGATCCACCACCGGAAAGAACTCAAACGACCTAGGTATTGCTCTTGCTGGTGTTGTTGTTGCCGATGTTATTGCTGATGTTGTTGTTGTTGCTGATGATGTTGTTGCTGCTGATGTTGTTTCTGATGATGTCGTTGATGATGTTGCTGCTGATATTGTTGCTGCTTATGTTGTTGCTGCTGATATTGTTGCTCATGATGTTGATATTTTAGACGACTTTGTTGTTGTCTCTGATGATGTGAATGCTGATGATGCAGATATAAATAATTTTGATGCTGTGGATAATGATATAACTATCGACGAGGTTAACGTTGATGTTATAGATGATCTCTTGGCTGATGTTATTGTTGCCAATGAATTACGCTCAAGAGTAGTTTTTGTTGCTGACGATGCTGCCGTGGATGTCGCCGTAGATGTTGCTGCTGAAGCTGTTTTTGATCAAGAATTACTTAGTTTTGGTGATTTTAATATTTATTATCAAAATGTTGGTGGAGTAAGAACTAAATTAAATAATTTATTTTTATATTTTGCTACTTGTAATTATCATATAATAGTTTTGATTGAAACCTGGCTTAATGATAGCCATCATACAACAGAACTTTTTAATTGTGATCAATATGCTGTATATAGGAAAGATCGTAGTTCAACGAAAACTGGTCTTAATAGAGGTGGTGGAATTATTATTGCCATTCAAACTAATTTTATTTCGAACCAAATTGAATTGTACTCAAGCAATAACGACACTTGTTTCGATATTGATCAATTAATTGTTAAAGTGCATCTTAGAAAAAATGTATATTTATATATCTCCGCTAGCTACATTCCACCTGGAAGCCCATTAGATTTATATAATATTCATATTCTCTAATTGATTGTTATTTATTGCAAGAAGATTTATGTGAACTTGCATCATGGTGCAATAAAAATCTTCTTTTCTTAAATGTAGCCAAATGTCAAAGCTTTATATGCTCAAGGAAAATTGCACCAATAGTATTTGATTACACTATCAATAATATAACATTAGATAAAGTAACTGAAAAGAAGGATTTAGGAGTCATATTTGATAGGAAGTTCACATTTAGTAGTCACATCGACTATATAGTTAATAAAGCATATAAAATGTTGGGTTTTCTAAAAAGGAACACTAGAGAATTCTCCGATTCATATGCTCTTAAATCTCTTTATATGGCTTTTGTGAGATCTACCCTGGAATACTGTTGCGTGGTTTGGAATCCGTACTATACAAATCATTCATTGAGAATTGAAAGGATTCAGAGAAGTTTCACAAGATATTGTTTTTTTAAGCTAAATTGGAACATTATTATGCCTGCATATAATGTGAGATGTTTACTTTTTGGTATGCAAACGCTTGAGGTCAGAAGAAAGTATTTTTCTATTATGATGATAAAGGATATAGTAAGTAGTCACATTATGTGTCCTTACTTGCTAGAGCAAATAAACTTTTATTTTCCCAGTAGAGGCCTTCGTATAGGCTTTCATTTACGGGAGACTTTTTCTAGAAGTAATTATGGTAGAAATGTACCGATTATGCGTTGCATCAGAGAAACTAATGCTGTAATTGAAAAGATTGATATTTGTATGCACAGTTCACGAGAAACTTTTAAAAAACATGTAATGTTAATTTTGTTATTTCTTTAATCATTGTGATATATGTTAAATTTATGTTTTCTGTATTTTATGTGTATTTATTTTAAATATTTATTATATCTTTAAGTTACTATTTTTCGTTATTTATTTATACTTATGTAATCTAAAAGAGAATGTTAATCTCAGATTGATGAAATAAACTAAACTAAAATATGACATATACATCCACTAAAGTTAAAATCACAAACTGGTTACTTTAACTTTTAGTAATTTGCTAAATCCATATGAATTCTGTCATTTTTTTTTGGAAAAAAAATTTCTTGCAAATTTTATTTGAAAAAGTTAAATTGTATTGTTTTTACGATTCGTTAGCTAATTGTTTTTAAAAGTAAATAAAATAATATAAAATGTTTTCGGAAGACGAAGATTTCGATATGTTTGAAGACTCAGCTTTGTGCAAAACAGTGCGATGATTTAAGTCCCAAGCAAATCCTTTTGAAGAGCTGGACGATGGAGAATCATACTCCAGGAATAGATTAGACAAGGCCACAGATCGTTTCTTGGTTGAAAACCTGAAAAACCTAGACCGAATTACAAGTCGTGGGTTTCCAATTTCACCAGAATACAAGTACTAGTTACATTACACTTCGTTGGGAGAAATATCGATCAGGCAGATGTTGGTAAGTAAACTTTATAATGGAACACAATGGATATACCTGTGTACAACAATTAATCTTATAGGAGCATTACATGGAATGGTGTACAGTGGGGAAAATAATAAAAAACATTTCGAAACAAATTGCTTCGTTGTTCCCACACTTTATTATCAAATTCCCGTCATCCTCTGCGGAATTTAATGACCTAAAATCGGAGTTTTTTAGCATCGCCAGGTTCTCAAAAGTGATAGGTGCGATCGATTGCACATACCTATGTATGTACAAATTAAGCGACCTCCAAGGGTTGTTTTGCCTATTATAGCTGGGCACTACATAAACAGAAAAAGAAAATTATAAAATAAATTGATGAGATGCCACGAATATACGAATTACCAAATAAATTGTAGGTTGTCACTTTGACTTCTGACCAATCAAATTATTAAGTCCATTCCTCAGATTTTTTCACCAACTGCCATTGCTTGGACCTGTTCAGATGCACCGTTTTTAATAAAAGGCGATTAGTAATTTACTAGTTAGTAAAACGAAAAAAAGGTTTAAAGAGCTAGTAAAATTGGTTGAGTGTTATTGAAGATTTTGAAGTCCCACTTGCGAATTACTCTGGCCACATGCCTACAGTTACTCGTATCTTTCTTAAATTCCAAGGTGTCACGTTGTTACCTAAGAATGGAATTGAAAGTATAAGGTGGGTAGAAAATCGCGTGGAAGTTTATAAGTGCAGGCTAAATGCTCAATTAAACCGCCCTCCTGACCAGGAGCAATGGAGTTGTGACCAGGCCGCCGCCGATAGTATTTTACAAATGGTGCGAAAAGCCGCTATTATGAAGAAACCTCAATCGAGTAGTAAGTTTATGGCTGGCTGGTTTGACTGAGAATGTAGGAAATTTCGTACAAAATCTTTTTCATATCTCAACCTTTTTAGAAAAACCAATTCAACGTTTTTTAAAACGCTTTACGTAGAAGCTAATAAAGCTTTTAAAAACCTTTGTATTCAAAAGCAAAAACGATATTTTATGCTTGTAGCAACTATAGTCTCTCATCCTGTAAAGACTCGAGGATATTCTGGTCAAAAATGAGATTACTAGGAGGCTGTAAGAAGGTATCAGCATCGACTATTGCAGTCGAAAAACTTGCCGGTTATTTTAAAGAACTCTTGAGTCCTCTGGAAAATCATTGAAAACGTTCCAGTATGCTCTACCTCTAATTCTAATTCCTGAACTGGACGGTAGAATTACAATGAGTGAACTACAAATATCCCTTAAATCTACGAATAATGATAAGTCGGCAGGAATTGATGGTATTCCTGTTGAATTTTATGAAAACTCAACACCTTGTTTTTTGAATCATATTCTTTTATTTTTAATAGACTTCTTGAAGAAGAAAAAATCCCAAAAACGTTTTCAAAGGCATGGATATGCGCCATTTTTAAAAAGGGTGATTTGCAGCTACCAAGCAACTACAGGGGCATATCGATCTTACCTTGTCTTTGGAAAATATTCACTCATATTCTATACCATAGGTTGACGAAATGAGTTGAAGAGAATAAACTCCTTAGTATTTTCCAAGCTGGTTTTCGCTCGGGACTCTCCACAGTGGATAATATATTTGCTCTTACAAATATTGTCAAAACTTTTTTAGAGAAGAAGAAAAAACTATATGCTTGTTTTATCGATTTTAAAGCGGCCTTTGATACCGTGAACAGAGACTCTTTAATTTTTAAATTGTCAACATTAGGTTTATCGACAAAATTTCTTCACCTATATAAGCTCCTTATTTCTGATACTTCTGCTGCCGTATGGAATGGAAAATCAATGTCTGATTTTTTTGCTACAGGCACTGGTATTCCTCAAGGATGTGGGTTGAGTCCGATTGTGTTTGCATTGTATGTTGATGATGTATCCAATGATATCCCTGGAGGTGTCAAAGTTGGTGGGGTACTTATCAAAATGCTTCTCTATGCGGATGACGTTGTCATATTAGCAGATAATCCCAGAACACTACAACTCCAAATAAATAAGTTAAAAAGATTTTGCGACTTATGTGATCTCAGGATAAATTGTACAAAGTCAAAGATAATGATTTTTGAAAGCACCAAACATAAAAGAACTTTTCAAGAAAAATGGTTTTTAGAGGATGAACCTTTTGAGATAGTTAGTGAGTATACATACTTAGGATTCCACATTTTTAAACTCGCTAATTCAACCCCCACTTACGCAATCCACGTTGAATCCGGCATACCACAAATTTGTCTAAAAAACTTAAAATCAAATGCTGATTACATAATAAAGGTTATGAATAGAGCAGACTCAAACCTTCAAAAACAAATAATGAAACATGCTCTCCGATGTCATTTATCACCGTTTAAAGAATGGAACGAGTTAGCTAATCAACACTGTCTCAATCTAGAGCTCAACAGTACAGCCCTGTCCGATTGGCAGGACGTATTCTACAAATGTATAGCAAAGATAGACAACACTATGTATCTGCAAAGTTTAAATAGAGCTCAAACGACATCAACTAGGCTTATATACAAAGTATTAAACCACACCCTTTACATAAATAATTATTTTAACGAAACACTATCTCTACACCAAATGAGTCTTATATTTAAAGCTAGGACAGAAATGCTCAATTTAAATTATAGGCCCAATAGAGTCGACCTTCGCCCGATATGTAGTTTGTGCAACCGGAATGAAATTGAAGATGTGTACCACTTTTTAGCTGTATGTCCGATGCTACGGGAGATCCGTAGGCTTTATTTCTCAAAGAGCGCTCTTACACTCGAAGATATAAAGCTAATTTTAAATGAAAATTCAGGTTGGAAAAGTCTTTGTTACTTTATAAATCATGCCTTAGGTTATCGTAGCAGTTTCTTAGATTAATAAAATAGTTAATTTTATAAATGAAATATTACTCTTGTTTATCTTTATATATGTTAATTATTATTCCTTCAATTAATATTTGTTTTTTTTTTTTTAATATATAACTTTTATTGCTATAATTTCAAACGTAATTTCAAACTTTAACTTTCTTCTATAAAAAAAAAACTCGAAATAAGTCAATTGAGGCAGACGGCAAAAGTTGCCATGCTATTATTCTTAGGTATATAATAATGTAAAACAAATCGAGAAACTCAATAAAGAATTAGTAATAATGATAATAATAGTTAATTACTAAAACTTTAACAAATTGCTAACTAGTAAAATGATAAGCCCTTTATAATAGGGTTGTTTAAAATTTTGTCCCATTGACTTCTGATAGCGTTAATCGCATTGGAAGAATATCATTTGAGGGGTTTACAAATCTTTGAACTAAAGCTATCATTAGAAGACGATCGGGTATAATGGACTACGAGGAAAAAAATAAAATAAAATGAACTTGATAAAAATAATAAATAATTTTAGAATTAACATGGAAATATGATGGTACATATTTACTGCTTTTTTTTTTAAGTAATAAATATGCCATATCTCGTATTTTATTATGCACTACAAAAAATACAGCAAGAAAACAAAATTTTTGATAGCGCAAATAAAAAAAAAACAGTTTTGGCACTTAGCGAAACCCAGAGGTTCGTGAAAATTCTGAACACACGGAATTCAGCCTGCCTGGTTATAGTTTAGTGCTTCCATTCTTCCCTCACCATAGCCTTGCCATAAATGTACGTAATGATGTTGCTTATCAGCTTCAACCACGATATGGCACAGTCCATAAGCGCATCATTCCTACATGCTATATTCATTTTAGCCCAAGTTTGGATAGTAATTCGACTTGTAACGAATTTGATGTGCTATCCAACTGTATGCAAAGATTTGTTTCTCATTTTCCCCACAGTAAAATCGTTATTACAGGCGATTTCAACCTTCACAATTCTTCATGGTTACGCTATTCTGGTCAGCCAACAAGCGAAATATGTCGAAATTTTTTCTGAGTTAACCAACTGACTGAACTCGTTAACGAGTCTACTCAAATTTCTACCGTTTCAGGTCAATCCGCCAACACTCTTGCTTCTTACCTCTGCTCTGACCCTGACAAGTACACTATAAACATTATTATCCCAACTAGGCACATTCGATCATTGTCTCATATCTGAAATTTTTTTATGTCAACAAATCCCAGTTAGAGAAATAATTCCGAAGAGAACTTGTCAATACGAGAAAGTCAACTGGGACGGTCTCAATGATATTTTCAGGAACTTTAACTGGTCGCTATGCCTCCTCGATAGTGGTGTAGACTCCAGAGCAGATATGGTCACAAATTTAATTCTTTTCGGAATCTGAAGTTTTATCCAGAATAGGGAAAAATCTATTAAATAGAAAGAGACCTTATGGTATGATTCGAGCTGTAAAGAGATTATTAGGGTCCTAGATGTAAAGTTTCCGATGTTATAAAATCAACAAGAAAGGAGTACGAATTTTTAGTCATTTGTAAAAAAACGTACAAAATACTACTTCTTCTTCGGTTCCTACCACCCATGCCGCTATCCATGAGCGGCAGTTCTCAGTATGTGAATCACAGGCTACTTTTTGTAGAATAACCACACATACGACGTCGCCAAAAACGTTGCTAAGTGCTTACGTTTCCTTAGACGTTGCAAGAAATTTTGGACCCTTTCTGATCTGGCTGTAATCTATAAGGCTTAGTACAATTTCCATATTTGGGCAGGTGCTCTAATAACCCACTTGAGTCTCTTGGATAGAATCCAAAAAGAGCTTTAAATTGCTAGGTGATAAGAGCATAACAGAAACATTTGAATCTCTCCAGCACCGTCGCAATGTTTCTTGTCTTTCATTAATGTACCGTTATTTTTATAAACAGTGCTCTAGTGATATAGCCAGTTGCATTCCACCACTTAGACAGTTTAACGGTAATATTCGCGCTTCAGGGAATACCTACCCTTCAGTTAACATTTGAGCCCAACTTTGGGCGTACAGTTAAATTCAGGTATTCTTTCCTTAGCCGCACTACACGAATGTGGAATGCTTTACCCGACTCTATATTTCCCTCCCATTATAATATTCAGACATGCAAAACAAATGTGCATCCGTATCTCATTTTAAATAATCTCCTACTTTCCTAAAAGGCTCGCACTGTGCTAAGACATTTTAGTATGGCCGTTGAAGAATTTTTCTTTCTAAATAGACTAGCATAAGGTCTCCCTTTTTGTTTATCATGCAGCACTCTGAGCCATAAGGCAAGACTGCAGCGTTTCTCTAGAGTAGTTCTTCGTCAAATCTAGTTCGTGGAGTTAATACGGTAGATTAACTCTAAGTTGTTGCTATCAATAGTAACGTCTTAGTCTGTGGACAGATGTTTGTTTGTTGCTTTGTTGATAGCAGGTATGTACAAGTATTTGGTCTTGTTCTCGTTCACTTCAAAATCCAACAATCTTTGTCTGATCTACAAGTGACATGTAGGACTCTATTACAGAACGATAGGAACGGCCAATGATGTCAATGTTGTCCTCATAGCCCAATAGTTAGATATATTTATATATTATCAAGTAACATAGCTGGACTAGTTTGCCGGGGATCCAGAGTTTTGTTATCGTCATTAAGAGTTCCTGGATTGGTATCATGTGCGGTTTTAAAGATTAAGCACGGCGAAAGGAATGCCCTCTGGACCAGAACTATAATAAGATGGAAGTGATCTCAAAGCAGAATTGACTTCTGTAATATTTTACTCCATAGATCCAATATCGATCTTATTTTTCACGAATTGTTTTTAAAACCTGAATACGAATAAACTGACTAAAAAAAATTACATTTGTTTGGTGTCCGAAACTCACTTCGCAATAGAACAAAGTCTTGATAGTATAAATTAAACTTTATTAAGTTTTTTTTACTTTTTAAAAAAGATTTATTTTTCAAACGGGCAGCGTTTCTGCCTATAAACACAAGAATGACAAAATGACTTAAAATACTCAAGCTTAAATACTAATTTTTGCACATCACCAAGCCAACTCATTCCCACAGATATCCAGGTATTCAGGTTTCATAGTTTTTCTCATCGAAGCGCTAGACGCTGACACCTGCATTCCTCTTTCACGTATTCGGCTCGTGCAATATGTTTCGCCTGCAGTTTCGGCGTCGTCATCGTTAACTCCTCCCGCTTTAAGATCGAACGTCCGCGTTCGACGTAGCTGGTCTCAAAAGATGAGAAATATCTTCCAGGCCCAAGGTGACAGTGGATGCTACGTTTTTAGGAACTTGATGCGGTTCACTATTTCTTAGCTCTTTCCTTTGTATGAATCTGGATATGAGGTAAGCACCGAACAAGATGAATATTATTATGGTAAGTCCGATGTTGGTAGCGAAATTGATGTTGTTTTTTGAGGTTAATAAGCTTATCTGCGAAGTACCGTTTATGCTCAGTTCTTTCATCATCTCGAGAGATAGTTTCTCTTCCAGGGTTGCGTTTTCTGATTTAGGTTGTAAAATAGCAGACAACGGTTGATGCTTCGTGATCTCCATGGTTTCATACACCTTATTATTTACTTCGATTGGGGAGTTGACATGCTTTATCAGGTAGGTACCATTTAACGTGATTGATTCATTGTTGACTTTGAGAGGACCATTAAACTGGTTCAGGAACAGGACATCTGGTCATATTTCCTCGACTGATGGGATGTGTTGGTTATTAATTAATGGGCATGATGACATTTGACTCTTGAGTAGCTTGGGGGTGCATGTTGTGTTACTTATATCTATTATATTATTAGAACTACAAATAGTATGTTTATTGAAAGATTTACATTCGTTTATAATTCCATACAGTTTATCATTACATTCTAAAACATTGATATACGGGATTTTATTGATTTTATTTCCAATTTTCACCGGCTTAAGTAAAAAGGAGTTACATATGGTTGGGCTTGTGGTCGGTAAACTAATTATGTAAATAATATTTTTTCTATCAGATGCAATTCTTACGTTAGCAAATTCAAATGCCTCATCTATGTTCAAAAAAGGAATGTTTCTAAGAACTTGTTCAGCTAGTTTAATTTCAGAACTGGTTAAAATGTAAGAATTAATAATATTTGCTTTAGCCCAATGAATAGCATAAGCGACATTCACAATTTCCTCTTTAATAATTTCGAGTTTATACTTTATTTCCCAAATTTCTTTGTCTTGATTTTTTTCATTTACAATTTTAAAAATTCTATTTGTCATATTAGTTATTTCATTAATTTTACTTATTGTGATTCTATTGATGACAGCTTGTTTGTTATTGTTCTTTAGTACATTATTAATTTTATTCTTAATAATTTCATGGTCATGGTGATCGGGATTTCCCGCTATCCATTTCCAAACACTGCCAATGAAATTCAAGGATCGTTTGTCTTTTGTTTTTAATTGGAGTCTTTGTAAATGACTCTTTATTCTTTGAATTTCGAATTGTAAAATTGGATAAAAGGAGTGATTCGGATTTGTTTTTAGCATTTCTTCCAATCTTATAATTAAGTCGCCATATTCTTCCAATTCTATTATATGAACAATTTTGAAAGTACCATTCTGTACCTTTGCAGTTCCCGTGTTTATTTTTATGAGCTGAGAACTGGAGTAATCTAGTATTTGAACCTCCGCACCGCATAGGGTGATTAGTGCCCTGTTGGAATAAAAGTTAATTTTTGATCAGACTCTTGTGAACAACTTTGCCTGATTTCGTTTTTACTGTGGAATTATGGTTTTCGGTTACTATTTCTTTTTTATACCTAGGATCTAACTTATTTCCTACTCTTTTATTAGTTTTGACGTAAATAATATCTCCTACACAATAGGTTTTTAAAGGTTGTTTTCTTTTATTATGGTAACTTAAATCAGCTCTTTGTTTCTTTTCAATTGCTTCAACAGTTTCCCGTCTCGCCTTCTCAAGGTCTTCAGTATTATTAAGCAATCGCCTAACAAAGAATATATCAACGGGTTTTTTATTGACTGTAGAGTGAAGAGATCTATTATATTCATAAATGCTTCTATCTAGTAATTCAGAAAAGGTAGAGTGAATGTTGTCTGTTTTGAGACATCGGATCAATTCAGAAAAGGTTGAATGGAACCTTTCAATCTGTCCATTCACGCGGCTGGTATAGGGAGGTGCTTTAAACACTTTTATACCAAACATATTTTCTAGCATAAAGGTTATAGAACTTGACCCCAAAGCTTTTTCATTATCCATGACTACTGCCTGTGGGACCCCGAATGCAAGTATTAATCCTCTGAGAGGCTCTTTAATGTCCTCTGCGGATCTTGATTTAATTATTCTTGCGAGGGCATACTTTGAAAATTTATCGATGGCTGTTAGAATTACCTTTTTGTCTGTGAAATATATGTCTATGTGAATTATTTGCCCAGGGAATTCTGGAATGGGAGTCGGTTGTAACTCAGGGTTACTAGGGTGTCTTTCTTTACTCTCCCTCGTTGTCGGCTGTCGATCTATAGATTTTAGCCAATAGGTTCTGGTCCCAGGATTATTTTGTGCACACGTTATTTTCTGTTATTTTCACTGTGGCGAGCTATTTAGGTCGACTTACACGAGAACTTACGCGAACTGTTTGCTTTTATTTTTACCGCGGCGAGCTGCTTTAGGCCGACTTAAGCGGGTTAAAATACGCGAACTTATTTGCACTTATTTCCCTGGGCACCACAAGTTGGGCGCCAATTAAACTTTATTAAGTTTTTTTTTACTTTTTAAAAAAGATTTATTTTTCAAACGGGCAGCGTTTCTGCCTATAAACACAAGAATGACAAAATGACTTAAAATACTCAAGCTTAAATACTAATTTTTGCACATCACCAAGCCAACTCATTCCCACAGATATCCAGGTATTCAGGTTTCATAGTTTTTCTCATCGAAGCGCTAGACGCTGACACCTGCATTCCTCTTTCACGTATTCGGCTCGTGCAATATGTTTCGCCTGCAGTTTCGGCGTCGTCATCGTTAACTTATATAACCAAACTATGCCAGTTATCACGTGGAAGAATATGGAGAACTCCGAAATTTTCTAGGGCATAACTTCCTTGTTGGTTGCGACTTCAAAGCTAAACACGCTCTCTTGGGATCTAGGCTCATAACTAGAAAAAGAAAATGACTATTCCAAGAAGGCAGCAAATACAACTGCGAATTCTTAGCTTAAGGATTACACAACAAAATCATATAAGTGTCGAAGGTAATTTCGATTTATCGTTAGATCATACTCCAGAGCTCAAAGGAAATGGCAAACTACAAAATTTAGAGGCGATAAGGAAGTATTCAACCGTCTTAACAATGCACTTAAAAAAAAAGAACCAGTGAATTCAAAAACGATTCACTTGATAGATTCCTAAAAGTTTGGCGTTAGATGCTTCTACCGAATACTCCTTATGGAAAGCAGCCAAGCGTCTAAAAAGACCGCAGACACAAAGCCCACCAGTAATTTCTCAAAAAATGGATCTTGCGAATGTCTTTAAGCCATTCTCAGCAAATGCAGACGACTTACAGTTTGTTGATAGAGCGACGAATGTGAAATTCCCACTGTCGCGCTCAAAAAAGTAAGAAGCATGTGTTATGTAACAAAAACTGATCAGGGTACGATCTAATAATTGGGCTCAGGTTTTGAAAGAATGGCCTTCAAGCTTAGATATGTGTCAAATCATTGGAAAATTGCAGAAGTCATTGTTATACCTAAAAAAGGTAAGCCACCAACAGAAGTAACATCTAACAGACTTATATCACTTATACCAATCATGGCAAAAGTTTTCAAGATACTGCTCTTGAAAAGGCTAAGCAAAATAATAGAAGAGTGAAGACAGCTCTATATTTTAGTGTAGCTCAAGCCTTTGATAAAGTTTGGCATTTAGGACTTCAGTACAAACTACATAGGGACCTTCCCAGGCAGTATGACGAAATACCGAAATGCTACGTTACGATCCGGCTCTTTAGAGTACGGTACCGAAATTACTCGGAACAAAAGAACATTGAAGCCGGTGTACTCCAAGGAAGTATCCTAGGACCAACCCTGTATTTGTTAGATACTATCATGGCCACCTTTGCTAACTATACTGCGATATTTATGCCTGATAAATCCGTTGCGAAGGCTAATGGAAACCTGCAAAATGCAGTCGATAAAGTAAGAGATAGGACGCAACGATGGCGTATGAAATTAAACAAAACAAAGTCGACGCATATAAACTTTACGAGCAAAAAACTAAATGCAATAATTCCAATTTTTATCAACGCCAATACTGCCAAACACATTGGAAAGACCACATCAAAAAGAAAAGAGAAGAACTAAATTTAAAATACAGAAAATGTAATGGTTACTAGGACAGAACTCAGGGCTAACTATCTAGAAAAAAATAATGTTATACAAGCCATTGCTGAAACCCGTTTGGACGTATCCAGCAATTGCTGTACAAAGAAAACAAATGCTGAACTTATCCAAAAATTTCCTTCGTAGAATAATAAATGCCCCTTGGTACATAAGAAATAGCTATCTACATCGTGACCTTCAATAGAAATGGTCACTGAAGTGGTCTACCGTCTTAAATGTATGAGAGACAATGTTTGGAGACTTAGAAGAACCAACCCTAATGAGCTGATGGTCTAAAAGCTATGGGAAAGAATTAAAAGTTTAAACTTCCCCCACGGTGATTTTAGCATAAGAAAGAAAAATCATTTGTCGATCTTTCAAAGATTTGTTCTGATCCCGATAGTTTCGGTGCGGTAAGAGTTCCACAATAATTGGTACCGAATATTAGGAAGTGTCTTTTCCACCGACAAAAAGAAAATTCCTAATTATGTTAGTAGGAATTTCGCATATAATCTACCATATTTTTCCGAAACTGTAGTCTAATAAATACGACAACATTTTTTTGTCAGCGATACCAATAAGTATGATTCAATCAATGTGCGATGCAAGTGATAATATAATTAAAAAAGTTACACAATTTTCCGTCACCATTCAAGTTAAAATTAAAAATTGGACTTCATTTTTATGTGCAATCATTAAATATCTATTAAATTTCATTAGTTACCTTCATACATACATACATTTATATAAAAAATATTCGAACTCATTAAATGTCTAGCTTTGCTTTATGTATCTATACTCGTATTTAAATGAGTGCCTATGTAATGGCAGGTTTAGTTACATATACACTGCAGGCCAAAAGTTTGAGGCCACTCTCATTTTTCGAAGGAAAACCAAATTCTAGCACCGAAAAAAACTTTTTAGTAAAAAATGACTATGTAGAATTTATGAGGAGCATAAATAAAGACAAAATAAGGAGAAAAATATTTTCATTATGTTGTTTACAAATAGGAATTTATTTAAAAAAAAGAAAAAATGATTTAAACCGATTTTTCGTTGAAAAAGCCTCCTTTACACTCGATTACTTTTTTTTACAATTCTTGGCAATCTACTTATAAGTTTTTGAATTTTTCATTTGTTATATTGTTCCAGCAATCCTGTAATGTATTCCACAACGCAGATTCCGATGAAGGGCATTGATCCCTGACCCTTCTATCCAGCTCCTCCCACAATAACTCTATAGGGTTTACTCGTACATCCGGTGATCGCGGCGGCCACGTCATGACTTTTAAAATTTCTCCGTCTTCTCTCTGCTTTAGGTAGTCCTGGTAAAGTCTCGACGTGTGCTTAGGGTATACGAATCCTACCAATCAATCTTAGTCCAGAGATCAGAGCATTTTCTTCAAGTATCTTCTTATACGCCTAATTGTTCATTTTTCCAATAATTCTAGTCAAATCTCCCACTTTATTTGAAGAGAAACATCCCCAGACCATCATGGAACCACCTCCAGGCTTGACGGTAGGAACTATATAGTCGGGTAGCATCTTTTATTCAGCGCTGCGTCGAACAAAAACCCTCCGTTTTGTGCCAAATACCTCGAACTTGGATTCATCGCTCCATAAAACTCTATTAAAATCTTCTTCCGTCCAGTCTCTACGCTTTTTGGCCCCCTCTAACCGTTTCAGCTTGTTTTGTCGTCGAAGAAGGGGTTTTCGAACAACAACTCGTCCAAATAGTCCAGCATCTCTTAGCATCCGTTTGACGGTTGTCAAGGACAGTGGCTTATTCCGTGTTGTATTTAATTCAGCACGTATTTCCGGTGCTGTTCTTCGCCTATTTCGTTTAGATTTAGTTGTAGATCTAGGCCGTCCTGAACGTGATTTATCCTCAAGAAGTGCCTTCGATATCTTCAGCTGCGAAGCAACTTCCCGCTGCGATTTGCCTTCTTTTATAAGAATGATAATTGCAGAACTTTTTTCAATCGTGGTTTCCGCAACTTTTCCCATTTTAAACTAGTTGTTTACTCAAAAGATGAAGAATCTCAAATAAATATGACTTCAAAACGTGGGTTTTATATAAAAAACTTGCAATCCAGGTCTAAAATTTTTCGGTTTTGAAAACCTTTTTTATTTTCAGCGTCATAAAAAAGTGCTGAATCAACAACCATCAAAAGTCATAAAAATGTATAATTATGAAAAATCCAAATGCGTCTCAATAATCCATATAATCGTTTTTTTTTTTTCCATTTATAAAAAAAAAACACCCTTTTAAAAAAAAGATCTGGATTAAAAATCCAACTTTTACTACCTGAAGGTGTTGCGTATTGTTCAGGTAAAAAAATTAGGTAAAAAACCCAATCTTTAATTCAAAAAATCAACCCCCAGGCATTAATGAAGTAAGTTGACTATGTTGGACTCAAACTTTTGGCCTGCAGTGTATGCTTGTAAATTTTGAAAAACGTAAACAAACAAATCGAACTTTTAAATTTAATCGTGGGAAGCTAAACTTAATTATTAATTATTTCAAATGGCTCTATATAGTAATTATTCAAGCGTGTCACATGAAACTTATGGAAAATTGAAGTTACAAATACAAATTGAGTTTATTCCTAAGTAGATAGCTTAGCTTATAATTTATTACTAAAAATTATCGCCAAGAAAAATCAGATTTGAGTACTTATTGTGAGCTTTTGAAAATATACTCAAATCTACTTCTGCAATGAGTAATTTTCTATAGCAATAGTAACATAAGCATTTTGTTAGAACAAAAGCAGTTAACAAGATCGTTGCATTCAGATGCACGTTTAAGGTCGGCTAAGCTGCTTTTTCTCCGTGTTGCGCATTTTGTCATTTCCTTATAAATTAAACCGCTTAGTTGATAACTTCCTATATCGCTAAAATAATTAATTGTGTTTTTGATTCGGTTGATTTGTTTATTTGTGTAATTATACAACGACCCGACGAGAGGTCTGAAAAGTTGAAAAAGGACTTTAAATCGGGGATTCCAATTTTAAGAAGTCCTTCCAGTGTGTATTTTGATAACATTTTTATTGTTCAGCTATTATTTCAAAATAGCCCTCAAAGTGCCAGCTATTTCAAGGTAAAATATAGTGTTTTCGATTAAAGTAATGATTAAAAAGTGGAATGGAATTATTTGCTCAGTTTAGGTAGATAGTTAAATTCAACGTTTGTTTTATGATGGAAAAACTCAAAAGAAATGTACGAAGACAATATTCGTGACATATTCGTTTGCATTACCGGTTTTCGAAAAAAAAGAAGAAAAATCCCCAACAAATATCAGTATTATAATCAAGAAAATCGTGTAATTAATCAAAGTTTCGATTGCTTGTTTTAAACGAAATATGCGCTTCAAAAAACGTTCTATTTCTAAGAATCATTGCTTGCGAGTGATTGAATCCGCAATTAATATACAAATGAAATTCAGAATACATTGAACAATTAACTCATGGTGATTTAGGGTAGTAGCCCTTGGCATAATGGTTAGTGCGTTGGACTGTCATGCGGAAGGTCTCGAGTTCGATTCTCAGCCGCTGCAAGAAAGTTTTTTTCAGGGGTGTACTGCCTCTTGCGAGGAATTGACAAATCCTCCAAGAGTATCTCTTGTCATGGAAAGTGCTGCTCATTAGCCGTTCGGAATCGGCAGAAAATTGTAGGTCCCCTCCATTCCTGGTAACACGCACCCAGAAATGGTTGAGAGTTGCAAGTCACTAGGTCCCCCAACTAACATACTCTCCAGAGCTTAGCTCTTGAAATCTGAAAAAAACTCTCATACAACTCTTTTATATCGCATTGCTATACTAAAGTATTAATATCTTGTTATGAAACTCAACTGGATGTCATAACACTTTTAGTTTAAGAGTTAAACACTTTTCCAGCTTAAAAGAACTTAAATCTTAAAGCAAAACTATTTTCTCTTCTTGTAGTTAGATTATAAAAACTTATAGTCTTATAAGAATCCCTTTCTGAAAACTGAGCTCTAAATATGTCCAAGTAATCCCATAACAAGTCATATTTAAGAGTAAAGTTATTTGCATACCACTTTGAAAATTCTAAAAGAATTTGAGTTTAAATCCTCCTATATCAAGAAACAATTTGGAGTTCAAGGAATATAAGCTTTGCAGTAAGATCCTAATAAGATCCTTAATGCAACAAGCACAACTACTCACAAACTTTAGTTTTCTGATGTCAACATTCTCCTCTCACTCGCACGTAAGTACACATAAATCATAAAGAAGCGTCTAAGATCCCATAGAAAGAATAAAGATGTTACTAGAAGAGTTAGTGTCGCGTCAGCAGCAGCCATATTCCTATACACAAGCAAAGTATGTAGTTGCCTGTACATTTGAGGGTTACCATAACTTAAAAAATTATGATCTCGATAAAATAACTTGGTTGTAGCACTGACTTAAAATTTAATAGGTGGCATTTTCAAGTTAACATTGAGCATTGTGGTGATTACATAGAAAGTATAAAATATATTGTGTAACTTTTTTTCAATTTAAACGAAACACATTAACATCTTGGGATTTTATTGCTACTACTATCTTTTCATTCAAAATTAACAAAAAAATGTATTCTTTATGTTGCATTACACGAGTAGTAATTTTTTGTGACAAGAGGAATAGTAGAAAATTACAGAGAATATGAGATTTTATTACTCTTGTAAATGCAGCATAAGACTCAGTGTGTAATTTGGAATATTTTATATTAAATTTGACCTTTCCTGTTTCCTATTTACTCTCACAAGCAAATGACCCATGACCTAAATAAAAACAAAACAAATTTAAAAGTTAATTTTGATTTTATTTGCTTACAAAAGAAATATATGGTAACCCTATTTCCGATAAAATTTATAAATAAAATAATTTAAATATGCATTATTTTGAAGGGGCTTTGTGTTTTTTCGACGTAAAATGTTAGAATCAGTAGATACAATTTCAACCGCATTTACATTTTGGTTCCCATATGTGCAAAATAATAAATATCATGCATCGCCATTATAATATAATAGTTGATAGACTTACAAAATAAATACTATATCAAGCCTAACAGTTTGTTGGCATAGCAAATCATGTATACACACAAACTTAAAAAGTATTTTGTTTCATTCTTTATTAAGTTAACAAATATTCTGTTCTCTTTTTATCACCTCTTATTGGAAGAGACGCTTTCTTATAATAGGATTTTGCCGATCTCTATTAGAGCCTTAGAAGTGCCATTTTAATATAAACGTGCATCTGTCATCCCATAAAGAAACTTCTGTTGCTACTATGAGTAGGAAGAGCCTCTCATAACTAGGCCATTTAAAGCTTTTAACAGTTTTAAAAGAATCTCGTAGTATTCTTTAAGATTACTTTTAGCTCCTCTTAACTAATCTAGTTGAACTCTTGGAGCATCTTATGAGATGAAAAATGTTACTTGGGCCCTGGTTCACTTCGAGCTGTTGCACCACCAAATTTATTTTTATTTTATTTTTGATTTAGAAAAATTGAGAAAAAAAAAGATAAAATGGTTTGAAGACTTTGTTTTTGAAATAGTTGGCATCATTGTATTAAATTAATCAACTACTTCCTCAGGCACAGTTTTTCAGTGCAAGATCATTCTTTTTTCGGAGTAAGAACCCCAGTTAACTGCTTAAATATTTAAATTTAGATTCGGAGTTTAGTTCGGAGCTGAACATTATGAGTATATTCTTTGACAGATGCTTGTCAAAAATTTATCGAAATTGAAGTGCGAGACTGACTGTTTTAACACAGAAGCGATTTTATATCTTTGTTACACTTTTTTTCTATTGGATAAATGGTCTATAGCAAGTTTAAAGAAGTTATCTTTCCGCGCTCTTTGCTTTTCTTAATTAAGTGAAGTTCTATGAGCTACCGACAAATAGAAAATGAAAGATACTTGAACAAGTAAAAAGGACTATAGAGGAAAGAAAAATCACAGTTCTAAGAAGTAGCCTAAAATTAAACCGGGCTGAAGTTTTAAGGGCCGAGTTAAAGATTAAAACCAGTTTTTCTAATTTTATAGAAAACTTTCAGCTTTTAGAATAAAAATTGTTAGTAATAGATAAGTTCTTAATAAAGGGTTTTCCAATAAGAGATGTTATTTTGATATTCAAAGAAAAATGGCATTTTTGGAGATAAATGATCGGATGTTTACTTCATTATAAAGAGGAAGGTATGCCGTTAATAATGGAACACAACATCAGCCAAATGGCCGCCAAGACCACGCTTACAGGACCATATCCTTTTCATGAAATTTTCCATAACCAAATCGCAAAGTGGCTGCCCTATGTCCTCGATAGCCTCACGAATTTCATCTTTGAGGTCTTGAATCGACGCTGGGCACCAAACAGTCACGCGTTGAGGATGGAGAGGCTTTTCAACAATAACTCTTGGGTTTTCCGAGCCCCAGATGCGACAGTTTTGCTTGTTGACGTAGCCTCCGAGGTGGAAATGGGCCTCATCAGCCACTTTGCGATTTGGTTATGGAAAATTTCATGAAAAGGATATGGTCCTGTAAGCGTGGTCTTGGCGGCCATTTGGCTGATGTTGTGTTCCATTATTAACGGCATACCTTCCTCTTTATAATGAAATAAACATCCGATCATTTATCTCCAAAAATTCCATTTTTCTTTGAATATCAAAATAACACCTCTTATTGGAAAACCCTTTACTATGTAAATTGAATAAAATTATCATAACAATGAGCTAAGAAGCTTTTCAAATTGATTCATCTCAAAGTTGTATCGGGTTAATATTCATCTGCCCCTCATCTGGTTTTGTATTTTTTTTTTTATTTTTAACTTACGTCTGAATTTTGCTGACGTTTTTTTTAGTCTTATTAATTATCTGTTAAATGAGTCCTTGATCATGATTGTTATCAAAACCAAAGTGCACATGGCAGGCTCAAATTAAACTGTCACCCAAAAAAAAAACCACACAAACTGAATTTTGGTTGGAGGCTTTTTTTATCTGCCCTAAGCATTTCTTAAAAACCACCCCTTATTTACATCAAAAATTATGAGTTTCCAATAAATGAAAAAAAAAAAATAAATCTACACAAAATAGAATTTGAGAAAAAGGGGTAAAAACGCACCCAGTGCTTTACACCTGGTGTGACTAATTCTATTTATTTCTCAAATATTTAATTTAAATTAAAATAATTCGAGCCAGCAGGAAGATGTACGGAAACAACGAACATTTAAGGGTATTTTATCAAAATATCAAGCCTTTTTTTTTTGCAAATAGCTATAAGTTTTCAAAAAGGCTATGTTGAGCCCATATATTCAGTGCTCTTTAGATTTTTCCTCTCACTAGTTTGTGGGGTAAAATAGATTGATCTTAAGTCGATTTTCTATCTAGATAATGAAAGTTTATGATGGCCTTATAGATCAAGCAACAATTTCCACTGTATATTACAGAAATAATTGTTTCTCTTAATAGACGAAATAAAGAAACAAACAAACTCAATTTAAATTCAAAAGCTTACCACACGTCAGTTCACACGGTTGACAGATGTTTGCTTATGAAAAATAATTGAACCATTGATTGGTAGACACGTTGTTACACAAATTTATAATTTTTCGATCATGTTGACCTCAGGGAAGTTTGAAAAATGTTCAAAATACAAAACCAAAATTAATAAAATGCACAACTGGCTCGCATGAACTTGCTTCTATGTAATACTCGTAGACCAGGAATTTAAAAAACGAATGTTATTAGAGGAAACTGTTCATAAGGATAAAATTATTTTTTTAAATTCTTTAAGTAGTAAGGGATAAAACAGAATGCTATGCAAATATGAATTTATGCAAGAACAAAAATAATAAGTCTTTGTAGTGTTTTCTTTAAAAAAATAAGCTTTAATATACAGACATTTTAAAACATTTTTAAGAAAAAAATTTGGTACAGCAACTTTAAGTTTTTATTACTGTACGAAAGAAAATTAAATTTCCAAAAAAAATATTCATCCCTTTTTGAAATATCGAATTTTCAAAAAAAAAAACAACTTTTTTTTCCAAAAATTCAAAAATTTTTTTTTTTTAAGTTTTGAAATGCAATGTTTTTTAAACTTTTTGGAATCATCTCTATAAAAAATTTCATTAAGATCCGTTATGTAGATAATGAGAAATTCAAAATTAGAAAAAATGGTTCTATGGCAGGTACAAGCTGTAATATTGTAATTTTCAATTTTTTTTATTAAATTAAATATCGTAAAAATGAATTGAAAGAAAAATAAAATGCACGACTGGATCGCACGAACTTGCTCTTATGTAAAAGTACTTTGGAATTTAAGATACATTTTATAAATATAAAACATGGATTTAATGAGATAATAATGTTCAAATTGCCGTCTGGTTTCCGGAAAAGTATGAATTTATGCAAATAAACCTTAAAAAATAAATTTTTTATATAAGAAATTTCTCTAAAATTTAAAAAAAAAAATGTGGGATGCGAATTTTAAGTATTTAATAATATTGGTTTTAGGAAATAATTTCAAAAAATAATCGTTCATAGGTTTTGAAGATATTGATTTAAATTTTTTTTTTTTTTTTTAAACCCAATAAATATTTTTTCGAATATTTTTATATACAATATTATTTTAAACTTAAGGGGACTCCTGCTAAAAATTTTGGGTTAAAATCCTTAAAGCCGTTAATGAGAAAGTCGAAAATCAAAAAAACGCGTCTATGGCAGGTACCCCTAATAACATTTTGCCCCAAAATTTTTTTTGACCAAAATGTAGTCCATGTCCATAATATCACACTTAATTTTTTTTATCAAAATCGTTAGAGCCGTTTTCGAGATAAATAAGATTTTGCATTACGGGTGTATGGGGGGTACCCTTAGTTTTGGAGCTAAACAAAAAATTTCAATTTCTCCTCTAGGGAATCACCGAAGACCCTTAACTACCGAGATTAAAAGAAATAGGTCCAGGGGTTTAGGCTGTAGTGAGAGGTACAGACATACAGACACACTGAAACATGTTTTTTGTGTACTAAATTTTCCTTAAAATTTTTATAAAAAAAATTGATATGCAAATTGTTAGTATTTAATAAAATACATTTTAAAACTTAATTTAAAAATTTAATCGTGTATCGGTTTTCAAGATATTGAATTTTCAAAAAAAAATTTGTATTATTTTTTTAAAAATCCAAAAACTATTTTTTCTAAAAAATTTTAATTTTATATTTTTTAAAATGCAAAGCAGCTCCTGTATAAAAATTTTGGTTAAAATCGTTAGAGCCGTTGGTGAGAAAATCGAAAATCAAAAAAACCGTTCTATGACAGGTACCCCTAATAACATTTCCCCCCAAATTTTTTTTTCACCAAAATATAGTCCATGTTCATAATATCACACCTAATTTTTTTTATCAAAATCGTTGGAGCCGTTTTTGAGATAAATAAGATTTTGCATAACGGGTGTATGGGGGGTACCCTTAGTTTTGGAGCTAAAAAAAAAATTTCAATTTTTCCTCTAGGGAATCACCGAAGACCCTTAACTACCGAGTTTGAAGAAAATACGTCCGGTAGTTTAGGCTGTAGTTCGAGGTACAGACATACAGACATACAGACATACAGACATACAGACAGACAGACGGAATTGTCAGACCCACCTTTTTCGTCTTCGCTATCATCGTAATGTCAACTTTGATCAAAATCTCGAGTTCGATTTTTTTTCCAAATGCAGAACTTGCCCTATAGTACCTATATAGCAAGTAAAAATGTATCAAAATTCTAAGGGCCGTTTTCGAGAAAAATACGATTTTTGAAAACCATTTTTTAACATTTTTTTAAAAAAAATCTAGCATGGGGTTTTTGAAATACAACCAAAATCGGTTAAAACGAACTCGACAGGACTGAAGAATTCGTTCTTTATAGCCGGTGTTTCGTTATAACCGATTTTCCATTTTTTGTTCCTTATTAAAGGTTCTTTGGGCTTTGAACCACTTGAGCAAAGCATCATCTACGTCGGAATGGTGACTGCATCGAACTTTTTTTTATTTTTAAGTTGGATTCTTCCAAATTCTTCTTAATTTTATCTCGGTCTTTGAAAATGTTAGAGATTGTTGAAGCCTATACAGAAAACTCTGCTGTCAAACTTTTATTGGCTATTGGAATCACCAGCTTCCAGCCTTGAATTTATTGCACATTTTTCCTCAATGTTAAAAACTACGACTTGAACTCATTTTGAAAAAAAAAACACACTTAACCTTTCTTTATATAAAATATAACTATACCAGTTCCTCTCAGAAACAGAATGCGAAATTCACGTATAAAAAAAAAAAAAAAAAAAAAACAAACAGAAAAAGGGAAATCCCCATAATTGTTTGAAATAAATGCACGAAATTTCTAGTGTCTCCTTATTTTTTTTAGTATTCGTTATAAGCGATAGATTTTTTAATTTTCAATTTAAAACTGTTGGTTTTATAAGCGATAGTTCGTTAAAGGCGATATCGTTAAAACCCGTATTTGGTTAGTACAATTAGCATGAACCTTGGTCGGGACATAGAGATTAGTTCGCAATAATCGATATTTCGGTTTAACCGATGTCATTATAACCGATTTTGACTGTATTGAGTTTTAAAAAGAAAAAAAATAGTTTTTTTTTTGAAAATTTGAATACACAATACTATTCAAATTTTTAGGGAGCTTCAGCAAAAAAAAAAAAGAGCAAAATCGGTGATACCGTTTTTGAGAAAATCAAAAACAAAAAAAAAATGGTTCCATGGGGGGTACTCTCAATAACCATTTTTCGGAAATTTTGTTCAACCATTACCTGGTTTTAACTAAATGAAATTTTTATGTATTTTTATTTTTAAAATCTGTGGAACAGTTTTTGAGAAAAAAAAAACATTTATTTTTATTTTTGGTCTTAAAAAAAACCTGTGGGGGAAAAAATTAAAAATGATATCTGCCAAAGTTAAAGGAAAATCGGCCGAGCCGTTGAGGTTGTAGTCGAACCGACAGACAGACAGATAGACAGAATTGCGAGAAATACTTGTTTAGTCTTCGCTATAATCGTAATGTCAACTTTGATCAAAATCTCGAGTTCGATTTTTTTCCGAATGCATAACTTGCTTTACAGTACCTATAAGTCGCAAGTAAAAATTGCATGCGCGATACAGTTTCTTAAAATAAACTGCGTCCCATCTATGTGAGCCCATTGCATAATGCTGTCAAGATGATAGTCTATAATAAGCTTATTATACACTGTAGACGAATAGGCAGCCAGAATTACGAGACCAACTTTCTTCATCTTACCTCTCGTTGTAATGTCAAATTTGTACAGTACCCTTATATCGAACAAACATTTATTTCACTGATAAATTAAATATTAATTTCTACAAATGATTTTGTTTTATTATGAACTTCTTAAGTATACCTACGCGAACGACTTTGAATTAATTTGTTTGATTATTTAAAATGTCCACAACATCAAAAGTAAACAATTTCGCAAGCGGTAATTCACCTTGGTTTGTTTTTAATTATTCACGTTATTGCGTATGAAATGAACATATATATAAACCTTAAACGGGGACTTGTGTCCCTGCGTCTGTTTTCTATATGGTCCGAAGCTCGTAATTCGCTTATACGAGTACGTAGGTAATTTACATCTGATGAGAATACTTGATTGAATAGTCATTAACTTATTTGTAGCGCGTAGCAGTTTCGGGAAATACCAACGAGACATTCAGCAGCATTTATATAAATAAACCATAAGAACTAGTTTGCAGTAGGTGCATACATACTCATAGGTAATCGTGTATGAGGAACTGGAACTTGACAAACATATCAAACCTTTTCTTCCATCTATAATTTTCTGGCGTGAATTTTGTTGCAAGTAAAGAAGAAAAGGAAATTTTTGCATGTTTTGGAAGCCAAATCAATCTAATATGCATTCTTAAAAATATGGAACTAAAGATTTTGATCAGACTTGAAATAACTAAGGAATCTTGCAATTCTGTCTGTCTGTCATTCGACTACATCATAAACTTCTCGGTATATAATATTTTTACATTTTTCCACCCAAGGCCAAAAATAACGGTACATTTATATAATTTTTGTTTGAAATTTTAGAAAACATTTTTTTTTCTCAAAAATTATAACACAGATTTAAAATAAAAACAAAAATTTTAATTTGCATTAAGTAAAAGCTAGCAAATGGCGGAAAAAGAAATTCTAAATATCGGTTTTTAATGGTATATTCCAAGGACCATTTTTGATTTTCGATTTTCTCAAAAACTGTTGAATGGATTTTGATCATTTTTTTATTCTAAAACTCCTTAAACATTTTTACTTGCGACTTATAGGTAGGTACTATAAGGCAAGTTATGCATTCGTAAAAAAAATCGAACTTGAGATTTTGATCAAAGTTGACATTACGATGATAGCGAAGACTAAAAAAGTGGGTCTCGCAATTCTGTCTATCTGTCTGTCTGTCTGCCTTCCAGCCTAAACGACTCGGCCGATTTTCTTTAAACTTGGTAGAAATAATTTTTAATTCCCCTCCCCCACACGTTTTTTTCTTTTTTTTAAGACCAAAAATAACGGTACCTGCTATACGATTTTTTTTTAGAAAGTTTATAAACATTTTTTTTTTCAAAAACTGTTCGATAGATTTAAAAAAAAATACAAAAAAATTTCATTTAGTTAAAGCTAGATAATGGTTGAAAAAAAATTTCCGATAAATGGTTATTGAGGGTACCCCCATGGAACCATTTTTTTGTTTTTGATTTTCTCAAAAACGCTTCAACTGATCAAAGTCAAATTTCCCAAAATTTTTTTTTTGGATTTTTAAAAAAAACTTCAATTTTTTTTTTTAAACTCAATATTTCGAAAACCCCATGCTAGATTTTTTTTAAGCTTGATAAATAAAAGTTTCTCCATATTATCTATATATAAATGCTAAAAAATAAAAAAAAAATGGTTTTCGAAAATCATATTTTTCTCGAAAACGGCACATAGAATTTTGATAAATTTTTTTTTCTTTCAATTAATTTTTACAATCTTTAATTTAATAAAAAATTTTGAAATTAAGATATTACAGCTTGTACCTACCATAGAACCATTTTTTCGAATTTTAAAATTCTCGTTATCCACATAACGGATCTTAATGAAATTTTTTAGAGAATCTTCTAAAAAGTCTAAAACACATTGCATTTCAAAACTTTCAAATAAATATTTTTTGAATTTTTGAAAAAAAAAAAATCTAATTTTTTCTTTTTTTGAAAATTCGATATCTCAGAAACGGCTTAATATTTTGTTTGTAAATTTAATTTTTATTCGAACAATAATAAAAACTTTAAATTGGCGTACCAAAATTTTTTTCTTAAAAATCTTTTAAGAAAATTGTAGATTAGATTAGATTTAGATTTATTTGTTCATATTTTTAAGAGATTGAATACAATATTTATGATACATTAAATCGTTTGAGCATGGCATTTGCCGTCTGCCAAAAAAAAGTTTGTATATAAAAGATTTTTCTTAAGAACCACTACAACGACTTAAAATTTCTGTTCTTGCATAAATTCATATTTACATAGCATTCTGTTTGTATCTCTTACTACTATAAATTAATTTAAAAAATTAGTTTTATCCTTATGAACAGTTTTATGTAATAACATTCGTTTTTAAAATTCCTAGTTTATTAAATTAAATTAAATTTGGTGCTGCAACAGCTCGGAGTGAATCAGGACCTAGTGACTTACAACTCTCAACCATTCCTGTGTACGTGTTACCAGGAACAGAGGGGACCTACAATTTCTGCGAATTCCGAACGGCTTAATGAGCAGCACTTTCCATGACAAGAGATACTCTTGGAGAATTTGTCAATTCCTCGCAAGAGGCAGTGCAAATGGTTTCTAAAAATCCTATTTTTCTGGAAAAAAATGTGTGTATCATAGAAATTATGTATCGGTATAACAGATTTTAATGATCGCTTGTATACAGAAGCTTCTAAAAAGTTTAAAAAATATTTCATTTTAAAACTTAAAATAAAATATTTTTTGAATATTTGAAAAAAAAAAAAATTTGATTTAATTTTTGGCAAATTTGAAATTGGCATACCAAAATGTTTTGCTTGAAAATTGTCTTAATGTTTTAACAACAAATTTTGTGCTTCTGTACATTTTTCACTAATAACATCCATTTTGATATAATTCTACATTTCATAAACATAATGGCAAGTTCGTGCGATCTAGTCGTGCATTTTATGTTGGGGGTTATGGGGTTTTTCTCAAGGAGACATTATGTTTTCAAAGAAATGCAACTTTCTCAGAAAATCAGTAACTTAAAGATTTTGATCTTACGGAACACCTGATGAATATATGACGTGTTTAAATAAAATTCATGACTGTATCGGACGAATTAAAGTTGCTTGGAATTTTAATGATTTGAGAGATAAAAGAAGTGTCAGCGGTTTCTTGAGTAATTCTTCGTCGGATTTCCCCTCAGGTCTCATTCGTGGAACTAGTATTGACTCTGAGGCAGATGAACTCCTTAACTACCTCGAAGTTTTGCTATAGTGAAGTTTTGCATTAATCGGTGGACAGATGTTTGTTTGTTTGTTAATAACATATGCTTGGTATTGTCCTCATTTAATTCAAGACCAACAAGTCGCGCCTGATGTTCAACAGCCATGAAGAACTCTATAACAGAACGTTGGAAGCAGCCGATGATGTCTATATCGTCCGCATACCCCAACAGTTAGACAAATTTCTTAAATATAGTGCTCCTCCGTGTTAATCAATCTGCTCTAAAACGAGATTAAATAAATCACATGATAGCACATCTCCTTGCCGAAACTCTGTGCCATACATATAGACTTCCTGTCGAGGAATGCTATTATATGCGGCTTTGAAGTTGGTAAATAGATGGTGAGTCTCGGGATGAAATTCGATGATCTTTTGTTTCCAGGATTTTCATCAATGTGAATAGTTGGTCTATAGTTGATCTGCCGGGCCGGAATCCGCACTCGTACTTTCCAACTAAATCATTATAGAATTACCTAAGACGTTCACATATCACGTTGGATAGGATCTTATATGAGACATTCAGCAGGGATATGCATCGATAATTGTTGCAAGACATAGGATCACCTTTTTTGTAAATGGGGCATATGAAGCTTATATAGTCCAGTCATCGAGCACTCTCCTTTCCACCCATATTTGGTTGATGGTTTGATGTATGCTCACTACCAAAACATCATCTCGGTATTTAAAGAGCTTTTCAGATAAGCCAAAAGTTCCTGCAGCTTTGTTGAACTTAGGCTTATTTATGCCTAAGTCTTTCTTTTCTATACTGGATTCCCATCACCAGAAATACATACATATATTCACCTTTATTCCGGTAGTCGTTTAAATAAAACGTCTTTAAAACGAGAAGGCTCCAGAGACCACATTTTGGTGTTTAAATAATACGAAACGGGCAGCGTTCTCTATGTTATTCACTTTTCTAAGCATTATAACGATAATCGTTTCAATAAAATTCAAATTTTCGTTTCTAGAGCCTTGTCATTTTACTGGCGTTTTAGTAAAACGACGATCGGAATAAGGGTGATTAATTATACAAAAAAAGGCGCGTTTTGGTGAAACTTATATATTTAGTGCTGCAACTAACGGTAAATACAAAAAATTTCAAAAGTTTTGTTTGAAAATTCAATATTTCGAAAACGCCATGCTCAATTTTTTTTAAACTTGACAAATAAAAGTTTTGTATAACAATCTACAAGATGTAAGGAAAACAAAATGTATTTTAGCTAAAAATAAAAATAACAGTACCCACCATACAAATGTTAAAAAATGGTTATCGAAAATCATATTTTTCTTAAGAACGGCACCTTGATAATTTTTTTTTTCTTTCGAATAATTCTTACGATCTTTAATTTAATAAAATAAATTTTGAAATTAAGATATTACTGACTGTACCTACCATAGAACCATTTTTTCGAATTTTTAATTTCTCACTATTGAGACAACGGATCTTAATGAAATTTTTTTTATAGAGAAGCTTCTAAAAAAAATTAAAAATTATTGCATTTTTAAACTTAAAAATTTTTTTTTTTTGAATTTTTGAAAAAAAAAAAAATAATTTTTTTTAAATTCAATATCTCGAAAACGGATCAAGATTTGTTTCTTGAAATTTAATTCTTGTTCGTACAGTAATAAAAACTTAGAGTTGGCTTACCAGAATTTTTTCTCAAAAATGTTAAAAAAATTTTGTTTATTTTCTTAAAAATCGCTAAAACGGCTTTAATTTTGTTCTCGCATAAATTCGTTTTTTCTTAAGAAATCAAATGGCGTTCTGTTCTTATCTTTTACTACTAAGAGAGTTTCAAAAATGAATTTTATGAACAGTTTTCTCTAATAACATTCATGTTTAAAACTTAGGTCTATTACATAAGAGCAAGTTCGTGCGAACCAGTCGTACATTTGATTTACTTTTGAAATTGGTGATTATGACGTATTTAATGACATTCGGTGTCAAAATTAGTTCCTTATATAAGACATTTCATATTTTTCTCAACATTTTTTTTCAAGCGCCATCTAAACTCTCAATATTTCAACATCATATGTACATTCAATTTATATTCTTTTCAGTAAATGTATATTGATAATAAAAGCAAAATTTTTTTTTATTTGTATATAATTTGGTTTTATTGAGTTTTAACAAACAAATTTTTCACAACATTATTTATAATTTATTATAAGCGCTTATAATAAATTATAAATTAATGTTGTGAAAAATTTGTTTCTTAAAACTCAATAATACCAAATTATATACAAATAAAAAAAAATTTGCTTTTATTATCAATATACATTTATTAAATACTAAAACACTAATAATTCTTTTTACTTGCGACTTATAGGTACTAAAAGGCAAGTTATGCATTCGTAAAAAAAATCCAACTTGAGATTTTAATCAAAGTTGACATTACGATGATAGCGAAGACTAAAAAAGTGGGTCTCGCTATTCTGTCTGTCTGTCTGTCTGTTCGACTACAGCCTAAACAGCTCAGCCGATTTTCTTTAAACTTGGTAGATATCACTTTTAATTTTTCCGTCCCACACTTTTTTTTCTTTTTTTTTTAAGACCAAAAATAACGGTACCTGCCATACGAATTTTTTTCGAAATTTTATAAATATTTTTTTTTCTCAAAAACTGTTCGACAGATTTAAAAAATAAAAATGCAAAAAAATTTCATTTAGTTAAAGCAAGCTAATGGTTAAAAAAAAATTCCGAAAAATGGTTATTGAGGGTACCCCCCTTGAACTATTTTTTTGGTTTTTGATTTTCTCAAAAACGGTACAACCGATTTTGATATTTTTTTTTTTGCTAAGGCTCCCCAAAACATAAATAGAATTGTGTACTCAAATTTTCAAAAAAAATTTTTTTTGATTTTTAAAAAAAAACTTCAAATTTTTTTTTTCAAAACTTAATATTTCGAAAACCCCATGTTAGATTTTTTTTAAAATTGATAGATAAAAGTTTCTCAATACAATCTACAAGATGTGAGACAAAAAAATTATTTTACCTAAAAATAAAGGTACCTACCATACAAATGCTAAAAAATTAAGAAAAATGGTTTTCAAAAATCGTATTTTTCTCGAAAACGGCACCTAGAATTTTGATAAAATTTTTTTTCTTTCAATTAATTTTTACGATCTTTAATTTAATAAAAAAAATTTTGAAATTAAGATATTACAGCTTGTACCTACCATAGAGCCATTTATTCGAATTTTGAATTTCTCATTATCCACACAACGGATCTTAATGAAATTTTTTAAAGAGAAGCTTCTAAGAAGTCTAAAACACTTTGCATTTAAAAACTTAAAAATAAATATTTTTTGAATTTTTGAAAAAAAAAATCTATTTTTTCTTTTTTTGAAAATTCGATATCTCCGAAACGGGTCAATATTTTTTTTTCGTAAATTTAGTTTTTTTTTCGATAACAAATAACAAAAACTTTAAATTGGCGTACCAAAATTTTTTCTTGAAAACCTTTTAAAAAGTTTGTATATAAAAGCTTTTTTTTAAGAAACCACTACAACGACTTATAATTTTTGTTCTTGCATAAATTTATATTTGCATAGCATTCTGTTTTTGTCTCTTACTACTAAAAGAATTTAAAAAATAATTTTATCCTTATGAATAGTTTTCTCTAATAACATTAGTTTTTAAAATTCCTAGTCTATTACATAGGAGCAAGTTCGTGCGACCCAGTTTTGTTCTTGTAAGCGTGTTAAATCTTGCTGACTTGGTTTCTCACTTTTCCAAAATAAAACGGGGATTTAGTTCTTGTCTTTACAAATAAGGTGAGTTTCTTTTCAATTACCTGTTGATTACCTTCAATAATTTTAATTTTTGAATATAAATTTTGAATTCTGAATTTTGTTTAACCATTAGCTTTTACTGCAGGAATCTGTCTGATTCTGTTGAACAGTTTTTGACCAGAAAAATATTTTCTAAAACTTCAAAAGATATTTGTATGGCAGGTACAGTTATTTTATTTTTGGACTTAAAAAAAGAACAAAACGTGTCTGGAGGAAATTTAACAATGGTATCTAATTTAGAGAAAATAGGCAGTCCTACATGCTGTAGTCGAACATGTTGTAGTCTTTCCTAAATCAGTTTGATCGAAATCTCCAGTTTGAATTTTTGTTCGAATGCATTACTTGTCATATACCTAGGTAATTATTCAGATTCCAAGAGCTAAATATTTCTTTTATTTATTTTTATAAGTCTGAAACATGTGATTTAATTTATGAAATATTTGTAAGTCGTATTTTTTGTCTATTTGGAGTTAGTTTTTGAAAGTTTTATATGGTTAATCTTGTTACATATTTTTATCAATTTAATTGACCAATAAAAATTTAAAATGTTAAAGGATTTGTTGTTTAAAATGTTGGATAAAAAAAAGCGGGGGATGAATGTTTTGGAACCTTGAAAACCTTTAATGCTCTGAAATATTTTTGAAACCCGCTTGAACAGTAAACAGCTATGTTCTTAAGTTTATATTTATAACATTCGCACTAGAAGTACTAACATCCTTTGTCATATTTATTTGTTAAGAAGTTTTTCCTCTAAGTGTAAAGTTTGTTGTGCTCAACATGTTACTCCGCTATTACTCTACTATTTTACTCCGAGAGCATCAAATGAACTCTGAGATTTTGATTAGACTTGACATAATGAAAATAGGGAACATGAAAAAAATAGGTGTCTGTCTGTCGGTTGGACTACAGCCTAAACGGGTTTAAACTTAATAGATAACATTTATACATTTTCCCCCACCACACACGTTGTTTTGTTATTTTATCTAACAATAACCATAGGTACCCGTCTGCCATACAAATGTTAAAAAATGGTTTTCAAAAATCGTATTTTTCACGAAAACGGAACCTTGAATTTTGATATTTATTTTTCTTTAGCTTAGAAAATAAAAATAAAATGCACGACTGGGTCGCACGAACTTGCTCCTATGTAATAGACTAAGAATTTCAAAAATGATTGTTATTAGAGAAAAACTGTTCATAAGCATTAAATTAATTTTTTAAATGACTAAAAGAACTTCCTTAGTAGTTGGAGCAAAAAATAGGATGCCATGAGATTCAAGCAAATATAGGTTTATGCAAAAACAAAAATTATAAGTCTTTGTAGTGGTTTCTTAAAAAAATAAGCTTTTGTATACAATTTTTTTAAAATATTTTTGAGAAAAAATTTTGGTACGCCAATTTAAAGTTTTTATTATTGCTCGGTTAAAAATTAAATTTACAAAAAAAAAATATTGAGCCGTTTTCAAGATATTGAATTCTCAAAAAAAAAAAAAATATTTTTTTCAAAATTCAAAAAAAAAAATATTTTTATTAAAGTTTTTTTAAGAAGCTTCTCTCTAAAAAATTTTATTTTAATCCGTTATGCCAGTAATGGGAAATTCAAAAATTTTAAAAATCGTTTTATGGTAGGTACAGTTAGTAATATCTTGTTTTCAACATTTTTTTTAATTAAATTATATCTAGACCTTAAAAATTAATCGAAAGGAAAAAATTCAAGCCATTTTAAAACATTTGTATGGAGGTTACCGTTATTTTTAGGTAAAATAAATTGTTTTTTCTCATATCTTGTAGGTTATTTTAAAAAACATTTATTTATCAAGATTTAAAAAAATCGAGCATGGGATTTTCGAAATATTGAGGGTTCAAAAAAAAATTGAAATTTTTCTTAAAAATCCAAAAAAATTTGTTTTGAAAATTTGAAAACACAATAATATTGAAACTGCTGGGAAGTCCTTAAATAAAAAAATGATTAAAATCGGTTGTACCGTTTTTGAGAAAATCAAAAACAAAAAAAAAAAATGGTTCTAAAGGGGGCACCAAAAATAATAATTTTTTGTAATTTTTTTTTAACAATTACCAAGGTTTAACTAAACGAAATCTTATGATTTTTTTTTTTAAATCTGTTGGACAGTTTTTGAGAAAAAAAAATATTTATAAACTACCAACAAAATTCGTATGGCAGGTAGCGTTATTTTTGGTCTTAAAAAAAAAAAAGAAAAAAACATCCGGGGGGAAAAAATTAAAACCGATGTCTACCAAGTTTAAGGAAAATCGGCCGAGCCGCTTAGCTGTAGTCGAACAGACAGACAGACAGAATTGCGAAACCCAATTTTTTGGTCTTTTTTAAGAATAAGATTAGTTTCGTGCGATTGAGTCGGGCAATCTACTTTTGACAACTCAGGCTATATTCTGAGCAAATATAGAAAAAACGCCTTTCTGATACAGAGTGTCCCTTAATTCATGCATAATATTTTAAGGCGTATATTCTAAGGAAAAAATTGTTATACTGATGCCTATATCCAATTTTTGTATCATATATCGGGTATTTAAGAAAAGGCCTATTTTCGTGTACCCTGACCCATGTTAACGGCAATTGCGCTGTTAGTACTCATGATAGAAACTTCATTTAGCCATTTATTTTTAGAACAAATACTAGCTCTCTTAAAACTAAATTTGTTTTCTTCTGGAAAAACTGACTTGCCCATTGTACATAGTAGTTATTAAGTTTTAAACGGAAGTATTACAAATTATTAAAGCTTTACAATTAATATACTCATACCCACATGAACTTACGTGTAACTTTATCCACAAATATTGTGTCAACAAAATATTATAAATTAAATAATCGCACACAAATGCATAATTAAATATTAAAAAAATAATAATAGGTACGATGGTATCGTGTAAAATAACAACTCTATTCGACTATTAAAACGAAACTTGACAATACTCGTAAATATAGCTTCTGAATAACTGGTAGAGATAAGAAACCCTCTGGGCATTGAGCATTGGAACATTACAAAATTCTCATGCACCCCCCAGGCAGTATAATATTTTTTTTATACATAAGTCCCGCATACTCAGGAAGTTTCCAAAGAAATTGAATGAATTTCTTAACTGGGGGTTTTTAGAGCAGTTAATAACGAATTTGACCAAATGTGGAATGCTTTTGGCCCGTTTAGTGTTTAAAGACTGCTTTTTTGTAAACAAACATACATCGTTTATCTACGATCAGTGAAGAGGGAAATCCCAAGCAAGTTTTGACACACAATATTAATTTATAAGAACAAATTCAGAGTAGATATCCATTGGTAGCAACGAAGTTATTAAATCTCAAACTCTCCGAATTTATGAAGAATCACAATGCACCAAATGTGGGAATGCATAAGTGTTTCCCAGAACAGGTATTAAATACAGTGAAATGTACTTTCGAGAAAAGATTCAATCTTAATTAATTCTTTGAAAGATTGTTCTTATCCATTTGCATCAATTATAGTTTTGGTTTATTGGTTGAATAATTGATGAAAAGTGTGCTATTTTTGGCAGCTTATTCGTTAAAACGTGACTGGGTTAATTTTATTAATTTTATCGTAAGCTTAATTAATACAAACAAGAGGGCTTACTTGTGTTGAAGCTTAAGTTATTTAAGTCGGTACGGTGGTGGTAGGTAGTATCTTTGTATATAAAACTTATACTACTATCAAAAAGAAAAAAGATTGTGGCGACATCTTAAGTATAGGAACAGTACTTGCTAGATTTGTCTCTGCTAAATTAAATAATAAAATATTCTCGTTTTTACTACTTCTTTTGTATCTTATCCTACTCTTCACTGTAAAATCTAGCGCTAAATTCAGCGCCACCACCAGGCTAGAGTTCGCAATACAAAATCACGCTTCATGATAATACTATAGGTTATGAGAAAACTCAAATGCTTTCACATCTCCAGTTTCCATCCAGACACTAAAACGGAGGATATTATAAAATATATTGTTTCCAACTTAACTGAATTTAAAAATCCATCAGGCTTTTCTTGTTTCCTGCTTTTAAATCTTAATGATAATAAACGTAATAAAACCATAAATTTTAAAATATGTGTTCCAATGGAGTATGTTAACTCAATTTATGACGCTGATTTTTGGCCAAATGGAGTAATAATAAGACCTTTTGTTTTTATTCCAAAAAACCAATAAACTTTTGTTCTCAGAAGTCTGAGGACATTCATACAAATTTGTGTAATGAAAAAAGGAAATCGCTAAAAGTATTCTATTATAATACTAGAGGACTAAAGTTGCCAATCTTTTCACCAATACAAGCCATATCGATTATGACGTAATAATCATTACGGAGTCTTGGTTACATAGTGGAATCTTATCTACTGAATTGTTTGATAGCAGCTTTTATAATGTCTTCAGAATGGATCGTTGTGCTTCGGCAGATGAACGTGGTGGTGGAATCTTAATTGCAACTCGTATATCATTGGCGGGTAAACATATTGACTTGCCTTTAAATAACGTAGAGCAAATTTGCGTCTCAATCAAATTAGATTCAGAAATTTTATATTTTATTACTAGTTATGTTCCTCCAAAAAGTGACATGGAAACTTATTTAAAACACATTGAAAATATTGATTTTTTATATAACATTTGCTCTAATTCAAACAATCTATGTATATTACGTGATTTTAATCTTTCTAATGTTTCTTGGTATTGGTCTAGTGATGATAAAATGCTTATTCCTTGAAATATGAAAAAAGATTTTGAGTTCAAATTTATTAATCATTTATATTCTCCAAACTTTATTCAAAAAAATGATATTCTTAACTCTTTAAATAATATTTTGGACTTAATGTTCGTATGTTCTGATGAGGTTAATGTAAATGTTTCTGAAGCACCATTCCCTTTATTAAATAATTCGATTCATCATAAACAAATCATGATCGAGATTAAAAGTTATATTTACTCTGAAACGCAATCGTTTTCTGAAAAGTCCTTTAAATATTTAAATTCAAACTTTACTGGTCTGAATAATTATATTGGTTCGTTTGACTGGAATCATCAATTTAATGGTCTTAATATTCAAGAGATATATGTAAAATTTATTGATATACTAAAAAATCGATTTTCATTGTTTATCCCTTTTTCAGTGAAAAGGAATTTGTCTAACAGGCAGCTATTGCACTTAAAAAAATTTGAAAAACAAAGCGCATTCTAAATATAGTAGATCAAGAAATATTTCCGATTACACTTCATTTTGTATATATCGGAAGAACTTTCAAATTCTAAGCAAATTTTTACATAAAAATTATGTCTTAGATATTGAAAGTAAGATTAAAAACGACTCACGATGCTTCTGGTCTTTTATTAACAAGAAAAAAATATCAAGTGGATGTCCAAAATCAATGTTTTTTAATAACGCCGAATCTAATGATCTTAAACAAACTGTAGATTTCTTTTCAACGTTTTTCGAGTCTTGTACTCGCATTCTGATTGTATTTATTTTATTGAACATAAATCATATTCTAAAGTCGATATTGGTTCTCTTCATTTAGAATTATATGAAGTTGAAAAAACACTACTAGATCTTAAACCGAATTGCAAACCAGGAACCGACGGGATACCTGCAATCATCTTAAAAGAATGTTCCCAATTTCTATCTTTTCCACTCTTCTTTATTTTTAACGAATGTTTGCTATATGGAATTTTTCTCGATGATTGGAAATCATCATATCTTATTCCTATCTTTAAATCGGGTTCCAAAAATGTTATTGAAAATTATAGAGGGATATGTAAGCTCTCCTCAATACCGAAAGTTTTCGAAAGCATAGTAAAAACTAAACTTCAATTTCATATTAAGGAACATATTTCTGAATTTCAGTAACTTAAAGATTTTGATCTTACGGAACACCTGATGAATATATGACGTATTTAAATAAAATTCATGACTGTATCGGACGAATTAAAGTTGCTTGGAATTTTAATGATTTGAGATATTAAAGAAGTATCAGCGGTTTCTTGGGTATTTCTTCGTCGGATTTCCCCTCAGGTCTCATTCGTGGAACTAGTATTGACTCTGAGGCAGATGAACTCCTTAACTACCTCGAAGTTTTTCTATAGTGAAGTTTTGCCTTAATCGGTGGACAGATGTTTGTTTGTTTGTTAATAACATATGCTTGGTATTGTCCTCATTTAATTCAAGGCCAACGAGTCGCGCCTGATGTTCAACAGCCATGAAGAACTCTATAACAGAACGTTGGAAGCAGCCGATGATGTCTATATCGTCCGCATACCCCAACAGTTGGACAAATTTCTTAAATATAGTGCTTCTCACGCCCGCCCTGCACACAATCAGGCATCTGCTCTAAAACGAGATTAAATAAATCACATGATAGCACATCTAATGCTATTATATGCTATTATATGCGGCTTTGAAGTTGGTAAATAGATGGTGAGTCTCGGGATGAAATTCGATGGTCTTTTCCAGGATTTTCTTCAATGTAAATAGTTGGTCTATAGTTGATCTGCCAGGCCGGAATCCGGACTCATACTTGCCGACTAAATCATTATAGAATTATTTAAGACGTTCACATAGCACGTTTGATGCGACATTCAGCAGGGATATGCCTCGATAATTCCTGCAAAACATAGGATCACCTTTTTTGTAAATGGGGCATATGAAGCTTATATAGTCCAGTCATCGAGCACGCTCCTTTCCACCCATATTTGGTTGATGGTTTCATGTATGCTCACTACCAAAACATCATCTCGGTATTTAAAGAGCTTTTCAGATAAGCCAAAAGTTCCTGCAGCTTTGTTGAACTTAGGCTTATTTATGCCTAAGTCTTTCTTTTCTATACTGGATTCCCATCACCAGAAATACATATATTCACCTTTATTCCGGTAGTCGTTTAAATAAAACGTCTTTAAAACGAGAAGGCTCCAGAGACCACATTTTGGTGTTTAAATAAGCATTATAACGATAATCGTTTCAATAAAATTCAAATTTTCGTTTCCAGAGCCTTGTCGTTTTACTGGCGTTTTAGTAAAACGACTATCGGAATAAGGGTGATTAATTATACAAAAAAAAAAGGCGCGTTTTGGTGAAACTTATATATTTAGTGCTGCAACGAACGGTAAATACAAAAAATTTCAAAAGTTTTGTTTGAAAATTCAATATTTCGAAAACGCCATGCTCAATTTTTTTTAAACTTGACAAATAAAAGTTTTGTATAACAATCTACAAGATGTAAGGAAAACAAAATGTATTTTAGCTAAAAATAAAAATAAGAGTAGATACCCACCATACAAATGTTAAAAAATGGTTATCGAAAATCATATTTTTCTTAAGAACGGCACCTAGAATTTTGATATTTTTTTTTCTTTCGAATAATTCTTACGATCTTTACTTTAATAAAATAAATTTTGAAATTAAGATATTACTGACTGTACCTACCACAGAACCATTTTTTCGAATTTTTAATTTCTCACTATTGAGACAACGGATCTTAATGAAATTTTTTTTATAGAGAAGCTTCTAAAAAAAATTAAAAATTATTGCATTTTTAAACTTAAAAAATTTTTTTTTGAATTTTTGAAAAAAAAAAAATAATTTTTTTTAAATTCAATATCTCGAAAACGGATCAAGATTTGTTTCTTGAAATTTAATTCTTGTTCGTACAGTAATAAAAACTTAGAGTTGGCTTACCAGAATTTTTTCTCAAAAATGTTAAAAAAATTTGTACATAAAAGCTTATTTTCTTAAAAATCGCTAAAACGGCTTTAATTTTGTTCTCGTGTAAATTCGTTTTTTCTTAAGAAATCAAATGGCGTTCTGTTCTTATCTTTTACTACTAAGAGAGTTTCAAAAATGAATTTTATGAATAGTTTTCTCTAATAACATTCATGTTTAAAACTTAGGTCTATTACATAAGAGCAAGTTCGTGCGAACCAGTCGTACATTTGATTTACTTTTGAAATTGGTGATTATGACGTATTTAATGACATTCGGTGTCAAAATTAGTTCCTTATATAAGACATTTCATATTTTTCTCAACATTTTTTTTTCAAGCGCCATCTAAACTCTCAATATTTCAACATCATATGTACATTCAATTTATATTCTTTTCAGTAAATGTATATTGATAATAATAAAAGCAAAATTTTTTTTTATTTGTATATAATTTGGTTTTATTGAGTTTTAACAAACAAATTTTTCACAACATTATTTATAATTTATTATAAGCGCTTATAATAAATTATAAATTAATGTTGTGAAAAATTTGTTTGTTAAAACTCAATAAAACCAAATTATATATGTACATATAAAAAAATTTTTGTTTTTATTATCAATATACATTTATTAAATACTAAAACACTAATAATTCTTTTTACTTGCGACTTATAGGTACTAAAAGGCAAGTTATGCATTCGTAAAAAAAATCGAACTTGAGATTTTAATCAAAGTTGACATTACGATGATAGCGAAGACTAAAAAAGTGGGTCTCGCTATTCTGTCTGTCTGTCTGTCTGTTCGACTACAGCCTAAACAGCTCAGCCGATTTTCTTTAAACTTGGTAGATATCACTTTTAATTTTTCCGTCCCACACGTTTTTTTCTTTTTTTTTTAAGACCAAAAATAACGGTACCTGCCATACGAATTTTTTTCGAAATTTTATAAATATTTTTTTTTCTCAAGAACTGTTCGACAGATTTAAAAAATAAAAATGCAAAAAAATTTCATTTAGTTAAAGCAAGCTAATGGTTAAAAAAAAATTCCGAAAAATGGTTATTGAGGGTACCCCCTTGAACTATTTTTTTGGTTTTTGATTTTCTCAAAAACGGTACAACCGATTTTGATAATTTTTTTTTTTGCTAAAGCTCCCCAAAAACATAAATAGAATTGTGTACTCAAATTTTCAAAAAAAAAAATGTTTGGATTTTTAAAAAAAACTTCAAATTTTTTTTTTTCAAAACTTAATATTTCGAAAACCCCATGTTAGATTTTTTTTTAAATTGATCGATAAAAGTTTCTCAATACAATCTACAAGATGTGAGACAAAAAAAATTTATTTTACCTAAAAATAAAGGTACCTACCATACAAATGCTAAAAAATTAAGAAAAATGGTTTTCAAAAATCGTATTTTTCTCGAAAACGGCACCTAGAATTTTGATAAAAATTTTTTTCTTTCAATTAATTTTTACGATCTTTAATTTAATAAAAAAAAATTGAAATTAAGATATTACAGCTTGTACCTATCATAGAGCCATTTATTCGAATTTTGAATTTCTCATTATCCAAATAACGGATCTTAATGAAATTTTTTAAAGAGAAGCTTCTAAGAAGTCTAAAACACTTTGCATTTAAAAACTTAAAAATAAATATTTTTTGAATTTTTGAAAAAAAAAAAATCTATTTTTTCTTTTTTTGAAAATTCGATATCTCCGAAACGGGTCAATATTTTTTTTCGTAAATTTAGTTTTTTTCGATAACAAATAACAAAAGCTTTAAATTGGCGTACCAAAATTTTTTCTTGAAAACCTTTTAAAAAGTTTGTATATAAAAGCTTTTTTTTAAGAAACCACTACAACGACTTATAATTTTTGTTCTTGCATAAATTTATATTTGCATAGCATTCTGTTTTTGTCTCTTACTACTAAAAGAATTTAAAAATTAATTTTATCCTTATGAATAGTTTTCTCTAATAACATTAGTTTTTAAAATTCCTAGTCTATTACATAGGAGCAAGTTCGTGCGACCCAGTTTTGTTCTTGTAAGCGTGTTAAATCTTGCTGACTTGGTTTCTCACTTTTCCAAAATAAAAGGGGGATTTAGTTCTTGTCTTTACAAATAAGGTGAGTTTCTTTTCAATTACCTGTTGATTACCTTCAATAATTTTAATTTTTGAATATAAATTTTGAATTCTGAATTTTGTTTAACCATTAGCTTTTACTGCAGGAATCTGTCTGATTCTGTTGAACAGTTTTTGACCAGAAAAATATTTTCTAAAACTTCAAAAGATATTTGTATGGCAGGTACAGTTATTTTTGGACAAAAAAAAAAAGAACAAAACGTGTCTGGAGGAAATTTAACAATGGTATCTAATTTATAGAAAATAGGCAGTCCTACATGCTGTAGTCTTTCCTAAATCAGTTTGATCGAAATCTCCAGTTTGAATTTTTGTTCGAATTCATTACTTTTCATATACTCGTACTTAGGTAATTATTCAGAATTCAAAAGCTAAATATTTCTTTTTATAAGTCTGAAACATGTGATTTAATTTATGAAATATTTGTAAGTCGTATTTTTTGTCTATTTGGAGTTGGTTTTTGAAAGTTTTATATAAATGGTTAATCTTGATAAATATTTTGATTAATTTAATTGACCAATAAAAATTTAAAATGTTAAAAGATTTGTTGTTTAAATTTTGGGTAAAAAAGCGGGATGAATGTTTTGGAACACTGGAAACCCTTAATGCTCTGAAATATTTTTGAAACCCGCTTGAACAGTAAACAGCTATGTTCTTAGTTTTATATTTATAACATTCGCACTAGAAGTACTAACATCCTTTGTCATATCTATTTGTTAAGAAGTTTTTCCTCTAAGTGTAAAGTTTGTTGTGCTCAACATGTTACTCCGCTATTACTCTACTATTTTACTCCGAGCGCATCAAATGAACTCTGAGATTTTGATTAGACTTGACATAATGAAAATAGGGAACATGAAAAAAATAGGTGTCTGTCTGTCGGTTGGACTACAGCCTAAACGGGTTTGAACTTAATAGATAACATTTATACATTTTCCCCCACCACACACGTTGTTTTGTTATTTTATCTAACAATAACCATAGGTACCCGTCTGCCAGACAAATGTTAAAAAATGGTTTTCAAAAATCGTATTTTTCACGAAAACGGCACCTTCAATTTTAATATTTATTTTTCTTTCGCTTAGAAAATAAAAATAAAATGCACGACTGGGTCGCACGAACTTGCTCCTATGTAATCGACTACGAATTTCAAAAATGATTGTTATTAGAGAAAAACTGTTCATAAGCATAAAATTAATTTTTTAAATGACTAAAAGAACTTCTTTAGTAGTTGGAGGTAAAAATAGGATGCCATGAGATTCAAGCAAATAGCTATAGGTTTATGCAAGAACAAAAATTATTATAAGTCTTTGTAGTGGTTTCTTAAAAAAATAAGTTTTTGTATACAATTTAAAGTTTTTATTCTTGTTCGAATAAAAATTAAATTCACAAACAAAAATATTGAGCCGTTTTCAAGATATTGAATTTTCAAAAAAAAAAATATGTAGATTTTTTTTTCAAAATTCAAAAAAAAATATTTTTCTTAATGTTTTGAAATGCAATGTTTTTTAAACTTTTTAGAAGCTTCTCTCTAAAAAATTTCATTTAAATCCGTTGTGCCGGTAATGAGAAATTCAAAAATTTTAAAAATCGTTTTATGGTAGGTACAGTTAGTAATATCTTGTTTTCAACATTTTTTTTAAATTAAATTATAGAACTTAAAAATTAATCGAAAGGAAAAAATTCAAGCAAAATTCTCGGAGCCGTTTTCGAGAAAAATACGATTTTCGAAAACCATTTTAAAACATTTGTATGGAGGTTACCGTTATTTTTAGGTAAAATAAATTGTTTTTTCTCATATCTTGTAGATTATTTTAAGAAACTTTTACTTATCAAGTTTTAAAAAAATCAAGCATGGGGTTTTCGAAATATTGAACCCTCAAAAATTTTAAATTTTTCTTAAAGATCCAAAAAAACTGTTTTGAAATTTTGAAAACACAATAATATTGAAACTGCTGGGAAGCCTTAACATAAAAAAATGATTAAAATCGGTTGTACCGTTTTTGAGAAAATCAAAAACAAAAAAAATGTCTCTAAGGGGGGCACCAAAAATAATAATTTTTTGTAATTTTTTTTAAACAATGACCTAGGTTTAACTAAACGAAATTTTATGATTTTTTTTTCCCTGTTGAACAGTTTTTGAGAAAAAAAAATATTTATAAACTACCAACAAAATTCGTATGGCAGGTAGCGTTATTTTTGGTCTTAAAAAAAAAGAAAAAAACATCGGGGGGGGGAAAATTAAAACCGATGTCTACCAAGTTTAAGGAAAATCGGCCGAGCCGCTTAGCTGTAGTCGAACAGACAGACAGACAGAAACACAATTTTTTGGTCTTTTTTTATTAATTTCGTCCGATTGAGTCGGGCAATTTACTTTTGACAACTCAGGCTATGTTCTGAGCAAATATAGAGAAAACGCCTTTCTGATACAAAGTGTCCCTCAATTCATGCATAATATTTTAGGGCGTATATTCTTAGGAAAAAATGATGCCTACAGTAATCCCCGCTTAGTTGCACCTCGCTTAATTGAACATCCCGCTTAATTGACCGAAACATTTGCATTGCAAAATTTCCCGTATTAGTAGCATAGCTTTTTAGATGGTTAATTGAACCCCGCTTAATTGAATTACTCGGTTAATTGAACTTTAGAATATGCACCCGAAAAAAAAAATATATGGACATTTTTCGGATAATTGGACGTACAATAAATTTTAATGAAACAAATATTAGAAATATTTTATTACTTAACCTACGTCTGAAGTGGTTTTTTAAAAGACAGGTATTATTTAAGATGAAGAGCAGCCGGAAAATGATATCGTGGTCATAGACAACATACTTAAGTACAATGGTTAAAGAAAAAGAAGAAGTTGAAGCCATATTACTCGTACCATCGACTTTCGAAATTCTTCAGGACATTGCAATTCTACGTTTATACTTCTTACCACTAAATAAATTTACAGTTGAGCTGAAAAACAAGAAGACATTGTTCAAAACAAAACAATCAATCAAAATCAAATCACAAATTTTTTCAAACCAATGTATGCAAATAACCATTATGAGCCTTTTGAGGTACATACCTACTATTGTATTTATTATTTTTTTTATCCTTTTCGAAGCTAACAGTGACTTTTTTTTAAGAATAATTTATTTCTGTTTCATAGTTTTAATTATGTATGTATTAGGTTAGGTTAGGTTAGGTTAAAGTGGCTGCTGACCGGAAAAGGACAGCACACTTAGACCAATATTTGGTCCGTTGTGATACCACAAGGATTTCAAAAATCCCCCTTACTCGTTAAACCATTTTGAGCTAATAATGAAGCGTTTGAGACAGTGAATGTCTGAATTATTTAGATCACTAGGATCGTTATAGTAGTAGTCTCCCAAGTGGAGTCTACGTCTTTGCGCTAGGGCAGGACAAGAGCATAGAAGGTGGGGAATTGACTCCTCTTCTTCTTCATCCACGCAGCTTCTGCAAAAGTCATTTGCAGGAACTCCAAGACGAGAAGCATGCCTTCCTATTAGGCAGTGCCCAGTAAGGACACCTATAATGGAGCTAATATGCAATCTACCAATAGAAATTAGTTGTTTTGAGCGTTTAGCATCAAACAATGGCCAAATCAGTTTAGTAGACCGGCAAGTTGGGGTGCTGGTCCACCTGTGGTTGGCTTTCTTTATGGTATCTTGCTTTAGCATAAGTTTACAAGTAGCTAGGGGTATACCGATGTTAGATTTGCTATCCAACAAAGGTAATATTGTTCCGTTTTTTGCAAGTTCGTCAGCTTTACAATTTCCTGGAATGTCTCTATGCCCCGGCACCCATGTAAGGTGAATGTTAAACTGTTTTGACATCTCCACCAGAGATGATCGACAATTTTGGGCTGTTTGTGAGTTAATGGAGACAGAGTCCAGTGACTTTAAGGCAGCTTGACTGTCTGAGAAGATACGTATATCGGTTGTCGATATAACGTTTTCTTTTAGCCAAGAGAGGACTTCTTTTATTGCTAAAAGCTCTGCCTGGAACACGCTACAGTGATTGGGAAGACGAAAAGATAGACAAAGATTTAATTTTTCGGAGTATACGCCTCCACCGACCCCGTCATCGGTTTTAGATCCATCTGTATAGAAATGAATTGCTTCGTCTATCAAAAACGACTCATTTTCCCATGAATACCTGGAAGGGATGGATACTTGAAAATTTTTATCAAATTTTGGATGAGGGGTGGTGTAATCGACGTTACTAGGTAGACTACTGAACGAGTTCAGTATAGTAGAGTGACCAATATCATTATTGATCCACTGCGAGGAGGCTTTAAGTCGAATGGCTGTGTTAGCGGCCGATTGTTTGCTAAAAATATCTAGCGGTATGAGATGAAAAAGAACATCAAGTGCAGCAGAAGGAGTTGAGCGGAGAGTTCCACCCATGATTAAACAGGCTGTTCGTTGGACTTTGCTGAGCTTATCGCGGTTAGTTGCTGTTTCCAGCGCAGTCCACCATACTGTCACTCCATATGTAAGTATCGGTCTAATGACTGAGATGTATAGCCAGTGTGTTATATGAGTTTGTAGACCCCATTTATTACCTACGGCTTTTTTGCAAGAGAAAAGAGCTATGTTGGCTTTGTTGACTCTCTCTTGGATATTGGGCTTCCAGCTTAATTTCTTGTCCAAAATAAGACCCAGATATTTTGCTTTGTCTGAGAATTTAAGCGGTATACCTTTGATGAGGGGAGGGTCTATGTGTGGGATTTTATATTTCCTGGTAAATAGGACAAGTTCAGTTTTGTGGGGGTTGACACCGAGTCCACATTGATCTGCCCAGTTAGTAAGCTTGTTTAGAGCATTTTGTAGGAGTTCCTTCAGAGTATTAGGATGCTTACCAGATATCGCTATCGCAACATCGTCCGCATAGGCAATCACCCTGTGCCCCTCCCCTTCAAGAATCACTAGTAGTTCATTTACGACTAGGTTCCAAAGGAGAGGAGAGAGGACGCCGCCTTGCGGCGTACCCCTACTGACAGTCCTTCGAGTAGCAAAATCGCCCAGTTTTGAATTAATAATCCTGCTTATCAGCATATGATTTATCAAATTACTGATTGACTTATCCACCTTTAGAGATGACAGCGCAGATGTGATTGCGGATGCGTCGACATTGTTAAAAGCTCCTTCTATATCCAGGAAAGCAACTAAGGTGAACTCCTTATGATGAAGGGAGTGTTCGATAGTACGAACCAGCGTATGTAGAGCGGTTTCTACAGATTTCCCTTTGTTATAAGCATGTTGAGCATTGGATAGTAAGGACTTATCAATGTTTGCCCTCAAATGGATTTCAATCAGACGTTCAAATGTTTTAAGTAGGAATGATGAAAGGCTAATAGGTCTTAGATCTTTAGGATTAACATGGCTAGGTTTGCCAGCTTTGGGGATGAAAATAACATTTACTTCTCTCCATGACAAAGGAATGTGAGCCAGAGCGATACAACCATTTAAGATGTTTACCAGAATGGGTATCAGAATATCGGAATTTTCCTGTAATTCCGCTGGAATTATTCCATCTGGCCCAGGAGATTTGTATGGATTGAAGCTGTTTATTGCCCATTTTAATTTTTCCTCTGTAATCAGACCTTGTGGAGGAGTTATGCTACTGAGTATGTTGTTAGGATCAGGATCAGTGCTATTAACGTAAGGAGAGCTGTCTGGAAAATGTACATCCAGGAGCAGATTGAGCGATTCTTCGCTTGAGTTTGTCCAGGAACCGTCATTGTTTTTTAGGCAACTTGGCATTACTGGATTTTTGGAGAGGATTTTTCTTAACCTTGATGCCTCTGAGTTGCCTTCTATATTGTTACAGAAAGTTCTCCAGGACATACGCTTGGTTTTCCTCAGTTCTTTTTTATATAACTTGAGGGAGTCTTTATATGAATCCCAATCAGAAGCTTCTCTGGAGGTTTTCGCTCTATTAAAGAGTTTCCTGCATTCTTTTCTTAGTGGATCCAGCCCCGAGTACCACCAGTGTGGTTTCTTTTTACCTCTTATTTGTATAAGAGGGCAGGCAGTTTCCAGAGATTTGTTGAGGGCTGCTGTGAGGTCATTGACTTTAATATCAAGATCCTCAGTGTTGTAGGGTATGCTGTATAACTCAGGCCTGATTGACCTTAATAGAGTTGCCCTATATAGAAGCCAATCTGTTTTCCGATGGTTACGGAAGGAAGGTTGGCTAGGAGGTTCGTCCATTATTTCGAATTGTATGTATCTATGATCAGAGAAAGAATGATCATTTGATACTTTCCAATTCGAGATAGTATGATAAATTTTATCTGAGACAAGAGTTATGTCAAGTACTTCCTGTCTGTTTTTAGTAACAAATGTGGGTTCATTTCCAACGTTACATATTGTTAGGTTAGTGTTCAAAATATAATCGAAAAGAGACTCACCTCTGTCGTTTATATTCGTGCTACCCCACACTGTATGATGGGCGTTAGCATCACTTCCAATAATGAGGTCAGTCTTCTGCCTATCTGCATCAGTGATAAGCCTCCTCAGAGTGTCTCCTGGGAGGGGGCCAAGGTGGTCATGGCCTAGATATGCCGACGCCAGCCAGAAAGTTCCTTTGGCTGTTTCCAGTCTTGCGACGGTTACATCTCGATCACTGAAATTAGGTAGTAAAAATACATTTAGGCTACTTTTAACTAGTATGCAAGATCTGGGTTCACCTTTATCTAATGCATACAGCAAGTAGTAGTTTGGAGTCCTTAGTCCCCGAACGATGGATTTCACAATCCAGGGTTCTTGGATTAGGACGATGTCTTCTCCGCTGCTGGATAGACGAAGAAGCAGGGAGGCCGAGGCCTTGATAGAGTGTTGGAGATTAATCTGAAGAAATCGCAGCATCTTTGCTACAACCCTCCCGATCAACCTCCAACACGGTGACGTTGGAGTCTTCCGATTCCGAGGTTGAGCCCAGAAGAGCGTCCTCACTCAGAAGATCTTCATTGTTGTGGTCATCGATCTCCATGTCGCTGACTGTTTTTATTGTCTCCACTGTTGCCGAAGATGACCTGGATGCCTCTTCCTCTTCCAGTGATGGGAAGGTGATAGATGCACCAGGGTCTGCAGCAGCAGTTTCGACTACGTTGGAGGAAGTGGATGCACCAGTAACATCCGCGTCCTTTTTATACACCTTCAGTGTGATGGTCTCAAACCCAAACCTAATCACACCTTTGGTCTGCGCCAGAGGAGCAAGGGACTCCTTATTTAGTACAATAATTGCACCTCTGTAGGGTCCCTTTTTCTCCTCCAGTTTCGCAACTTTCCAGTTGTGAGTAGGAAGGGATGGGTTCGATAGCCGGATCATCTGGAGTATTACATCCATGCTGGAGAGTTCGGCTGTAACCATGGCGCGAGCTCTTGGTCTGCACGGGATTTTCTCCTTAGCAACAACCTCGAGCTTAGCACCAGGCCAGACTTCCCCTAACCGGCTAACGGCCAACGATAGAAGATCACACGATCTCTGATCGTCACAAACCATGAGCTTAACATGTCCTTGATGCCAGCCTCCATCGTTTGTGATTGGAGGTGGTCCAGGGTTCTCCATCATGATACTCATGAAGCTCAACTGGAGCTTCCCCTTGACCACCTGCCAATTTTCCGCAGAGATCGTGCCATCGACGTCGTTCCCGTCAATGATCGCGACCACGATTTTGTTTTTAACCACATCACTGAAGGTCTTATTCCCTCCACAGGGATGTGATGGAGCGCTGATGTTGTGCACTTTGGGGCGTTTGGGTACTGAAATTGTGCCCTCCATTGACCTTTGACGCTTCGACGTGGAGTCTCCGCTGGCCTGGACGCTATTATTAGCTAAAAAGCTTTTAGCCCACTTGATTTTTGCATCATGCTGAGAGTTCCCCCCGGCGCCAGGTTGTTCACCAAACACCCTGAGTATTCTCTTAGCATTGCGAATGTCCTTGTAGAGTGTCCTAGAAGGGTTGGGCTTACGTCCGCTCCCCCTAGGGCCTTCTTTAGGATTTGTGGAGTTGTTAGAGGTGGAGGGACCATGCTTCACAGTCCTACCACCGCTGGAATGAGGCAAAGAAGTTCGGGGAGGTTTACTCTCCTTAGTGGTAGCAGGACCATGCTTCACAATCTTACTACCACTGAACCGCGGTGTCGAAGTTTGGAGAGGTTTACTCTCTGAAGTAGTAATAGAAGGGCCATGCTTCACAGCCCCCCTGTTACTGGAAGGAGGTATTTCTACCATTTTACTCCTGCTTTTGCTTTCGGCAATAGGACTGTGAGAATCCACAGTACTACTACTTCCAGCGCAAGCCGGAGAAACAGCAGACGGCTTTTCAGTCGCACTGCTGGCCTGTCTCAAAGACCAGGACTTTCCACCATCTTTTGTATTTAAATTTTCCATAAAAGATCCCACGAGTAACGGAGAAAGGGTGGTCCATCTGCACAGAGATCCGTATATGCAGATAAGGCTAGTTAATCCGGAGGTCGCCTGGTATCCGGATACTCCGTTAGCGACTGAGCTAGTTTTTTGATTGGGCCCTCAGCCAGGCTGATCATCGGCACGGGTCGTATAACACCTTGAATCCAGCCCAATTGGGAAGTTGCAAGAATAGGAAAAGGAGAGAGTGGGCGGGGAATCAGACAGTAAGCACCGTTCTGACAGAAAAGAAGGACGTTAAGGGTAATAGAGGAGCTGGTAACTTTGGATAGCTTTTCGCATTTCCAATGTGGGAGAGGGAGGGATACAAGGATGTGTAAGAGGATGATGAGCGTCCTTTGGTTTCAGGACTCTTCTGGAGATGACATCTCGAGAATCATTGACCCTACTCAGCTTCTACAACTCGACAAGTTCGACGCTCAGGTAGAAGTATGTATGTATTAGGGTGGGTCAAAAAAATCAAGTATCTTTTTTTTTTTGGATCCGACACATGAAAAACTATTTCAAATTTGAATCATTTTGTATCAATACTTATTAAATTATAAAATTTCATATGGTGAAATAGAATTTTTTTTTTCTGCTGACATTGATAAATTATATTTCTTAAATAAAAACCTTCTTTTCCTGAAATAGAACATGAACTATCTTAAAATTCAAAAATTAACTGGGTAAATTGGGAATATTTATTGAAAAACTACTAAATTCAGTAGGCATTGGAATTCTACTGCGAATATCTTTTGAATGGCTAGAGTAATCGATTATCTACAGAGACCTTTTTTGTAGAGCGTTCAATTTCCTATAGAAATAATTGAAACTTATTTGACAATAATTATTTTTTATTAAGTTACAAAATTCAAAACAAAAAAGTTATTTTCCTTAAAATACTTCAATCTTTGACGTTGAATATCTTTTAAATGGTTGGATTAATGAAAAAAAGTATGTAAGACCATTTTTGTAGAGCGTTCAATTTCCTATAAATATTGACTATGCGATTGGTTAAACGATCTATCGTTGATAAGATATGACCATTTTTATATGATACTAAATTGAAAATGGAAAACTATGATGAGCATAATCTTCCCGTCAATATTAAGAGCTATTATTTGGTAAGTACTTTCTAGAGGTACCTAGGAACTTGTTTTCATGTGTCCAAAAAAAAAGATAATTGATTTTTTTTGACCCACCCTAGTATGTATGCTTATTTTTTAAATAAAACGTGTTCAAATATTTTTGTGTGTGTATTCTTTTCCAGTTTTTTCAAGGTTTTCGTAAGTTGAAAATGAAATGTTCATAGTAAATTTCTGGGATGAATATTTCAATTTTTAGTTGACCGACTCGTGCAATTATACGGGTTTCGTTTAATTGAACAGGTCGGTCAATTAAGCGGGGTTTCGTTAATTGAACCACCCGGATAATTGACCGAAAAATCTGACAAAATGGTCAGTGCAATTAAGCGGGGAATACTGTATATCCAATTTTTATATCATATATCGGGGATTTAATAAAAGGCCTATTTTCGTGTACCCCGACCCATGTTAACGGCAATTGCGCTGTTAGTACTCATGATAGAAACTTCATTTAGCCATTTATTTTTAGAACAAATACTAGCTCTCTTAAAACTAAATTTGTTTTGTTCTGGAAAAATTGACTTGCCCATTGTACATAGTAGTTATTAAGTTTTAAACGGAAGTATTACAAATTATTAAAGCTTTACAATTAATATACTCATACCCACATGAACTTACGTGTAACTTTATCCACAAATATTGTGTCAACAAAATATTATAAATTAAATAATCGCACACAAATGCATAATTAAATATTAAAAAAATAATAATAGGTACGATGGTATCGTGTAAAATAACAACTCTATTCGACTATTAAAACGAAACTTGACAATACTCGTAAATATAGCTTCTGAATAACTGGTAGAGATAAGAAACCCTCTGGGCATTGAGCATTGGAACATTACAAAATTCTCATGCACCCCCCAGGCAGTATAATATTTTTTTTATACATAAGTCCCGCATACTCAGGAAGTTTCCAAAGAAATTGAATGAATTTCTTAACTGGGGGTTTTTAGAGCAGTTAATAACGAATTTGACCAAATGTGGAATGCTTTTGGCCCGTTTAGTGTTTAAAGACTGCTTTTTTGTAAACAAACATACATCGTTTATCTACGATCAGTGAAGAGGGAAATCCCAAGCAAGTTTTGACACACAATATTAATTTATAAGAACAAATTCAGAGTAGATATCCATTGGTAGCAACGAAGTTATTAAATCTCAAACTCTCCGAATTTATGAAGAATCACAATGCACCAAATGTGGGAATGCATAAGTGTTTCCCAGAACAGGTATTAAATACAGTGAAATGTACTTTCGAGAAAAGATTCAATCTTAATTAATTCTTTGAAAGATTGTTCTTATCCATTTGCATCAATTATAGTTTTGGTTTATTGGTTGAATAATTGATGAAAAGTGTGCTATTTTTGGCAGCTTATTCGTTAAAACGTGACTGGGTTAATTTTATTAATTTTATCGTAAGCTTAATTAATACAAACAAGAGGGCTTACTTGTGTTGAAGCTTAAGTTATTTAAGTCGGTACGGTGGTGGTAGGTAGTATCTTTGTATATAAAACTTATACTACTATCAAAAAGAAAAAAGATTGTGGCGACATCTTAAGTATAGGAACAGTACTTGCTAGATTTGTCTCTGCTAAATTAAATAATAAAATATTCTCGTTTTTACTACTTGTTTTGTATCTTATCCTACTCTTCACTGTAAAATCTAGCGCTAAATTCAGCTCCACCACCAGGCTAGAGTTCGCAATACAAAATCACGCTTCATGATAATACTATAGGTTATGAGAAAACTAAAATGCTTTCACATCTCCAGTTTCCATCCAGACACTAAAACGGAGGATATTATAAAATATATAGTTTCCAACTTAACTGAATTTACAAATCCATCAGGCTTTTCTTGTTTCCTGCTTTCAAATCTTAATGATAATAAACGTAATACTCGTAAAACCATAAATTTTAAAATATGTGTTCCAATGGAGTATGTTAACTCAATTTATGACGCTGATTTTTGGCCAAATGGAGTAATAATAAGACCTTTTGTTTTTATTCCAAAAAACCAATAAACTTTTGTTCTCAGAGGTCTGAGGACATTCATACAAATTTGTGTAATGAAAGAAGGAAATCGCTAAAAGTATTCTATCATAATACTAGAGGACTAAAGTTGCCAATCTTTTCACCAATTCAAGCCATATCGATTATTACGTAATAATCATTACGGAGTCTTGGTTACATAGTGGAATCTTATCTACTGAATTGTTTGATAGCAGCTTTTATAATGTCTTCAGAATGGATCGTTGTGCTTCGGCAGATGAACGTGGTGGAGGAATCTTAATCGCAACTCGTATATCATTGGCGGGCAAACATATTGACTTGCCTATAAATAATGTGGAGCAAATTTGCGTCTCAATGAATTAGATTCAGAAATTTTATATTTTATTACTAGTTATGTTCCTCCAAAAAGTGACATGGAAACTTATTTAAAACACATTTAAAATATTGATTTTGTATATAACATTTGCTCTAATTCTAACAATCTATGTATATTTGGTGATTTTAATCTTTCTAATGTTTCTTTGTATTGGTCTAGTGATGATAAAATGCTTATTCCTTGCAATATGAAAAAAGATTTTGGAACTTTTCACCATCTTACGAAGAAAGATGCCGGCTTCTCGGTATACATTCACTTAAATCTAGAAGATACATACATGAAACTATGTTCATAAGAGATCTTTTTTGTTTTTTTTTTTTATAATCTACCCGCACTCAAGGGATTATTATTACCCTTTAAATGTTACAACAAAGCGCGGGCGTGAAGTTAATGAAGGGAAAGAAGGATAGGAAAGATGTGTGGCACGATGTTTTGAGACTGTTGGTGGTTGTCTCAGATATTTTTATCTCCAAGGATGGCGGCTGAGCTAAAGCGGAGAAATGCCGTGTCTTATTTCTTATTGTCGCTTATAATTCACATTATTTTATTCGTTTTCATCCTTGTTGGGCACTACGCACTAGTTTAACTCAATTACATGTTGTTAGTGTTATGCCTGAACAACATGTAATGAGTAAACCGGCAACCCATTGATGACAATTTTTAGAAGGTTTTAATGGAATTAAAACGACATAGACGACGGCAGGGATAGAACCTGTGATCCTGAGGTTGACAGGCGAGCACACAACCATCGTGCCACGGTAAACCATCAAATCTGATTTGCAATCACATTAAGAGTCCCTATCTTCTATCTCAAGTTCATATTTACGCTCCTGTTAGACCACTCAGGGAACGACAATTTCTTTTCCAATCCTTGCACAGAACGAATTACGGTCTAAGCGAACCAATTTCTAGATCTATAAATAGTCCAGTCAAAGCGTCATTTGACCTTGCGCGCAGAGGCATGGTCAATTTTTTTTTCAAGGATCGATAGATGCTTATGAGAAAAGCTTAAAACCAAATTTGCACTACATGACAACTTTTTTTACCAAAGTTATTGGTAAAAATGTGTTTTGTGTCATTTTTTGGTCATTTGCGAATATCTCGGCTCCACTATCTCGTACAAACAAAAATTAAACATGTATTTATTCTTATAAGATTATCTATTATGTTCTAAAAAAAGCATTTGTTTAAACAAATGAAAACAAAAGTTATAGTAAGTTAAACAAATTTTTTGTTGTTTAAAAATCACTTTTTCGTGATTATTAAGAAAAAAGCTCATTTATGGATGAAATTTTTATATTTTATTATTAAAGTTCTTGTAATTCCCTACAATTTAAAAAAAAATCAACATTCTACGATGAACGAAAGCCGAGTAATAAATTATTGAACATAGGTAAGTCAGCGCACCCACGCATTTTATGATTTTATGTTTTAATTAATATCTCAGCCCCAGTATGTCGCAGAGTGAAAATAAAAACATGTATTACTAATAACAATATTTTCTATCAACTTGCATTTAATTTAATATGTTTGAGCAAAAATATAAAAAGTTACCGTTGGTTTTATCGTTTTTTTCTTGTTTTTAATACCTTTTTTTCATAGTTATTGAGAAAAAAACTGTATTTCACGGTAAATACTTTTCAGTTTTGGATTTTTGTTTTATAGTCCTGCTAATTTTCTTCAAATTAAAAAAAAAATTAGTCCATTACGACAAACGGGAGCCAAGATATTCATGATTTAAAAACTTAGGAAAGCTTACAATTTAGTATTTTAACCTTGTAGCTTGTAATTTTGGTGTCGCCAGCAACAAGAAGCAACAAATATGTGTAAGTATGTGTGGAGTGTTTGAAGGATACCAATATGTCTTGTTGCTGGCGACACCAAAATTACAAGCTACAAGGTTAAAATACTAAATTGTAAGCTTTCCTAAGTTTTTAAATCATGAATATCTTGGCTCCCGTTTGTCGTAATGGACTAATTTTTTTTTTAATTTGAAGAAAATTAGCAGGACTATAAAACAAAAATCCAAAACTGAAAAGTATTTACCGTGAAATACAGTTTTTTTCTCAATAACTATGAAAAAAAGGTATTAAAAACAAGAAAAAAACGATAAAACCAACGGTAACTTTTTATATTTTTGCTCAAACATATTAAATTAAATGCAAGTTGATAGAAAATATTGTTATTAGTAATACATGTTTTTATTTTCACTCTGCGACATACTGGGGCTGAGATATTAATTAAAACATAAAATCATAAAATGCGTGGGTGCGCTGACTTACCTATGTTCAATAATTTATTACTCGGCTTTCGTTCATCGTAGAGTGTTGATTTTTTTTTAAATTGTAGGGAATTACAAGAACTTTAATAATAAAATATAAAAATTTCAACGTTAAATGAGCTTTTTTCTTAATAATCACGAAAAAGTGATTTTTAAACAACAAAAAATTTGTTTAACTTACTATAACTTTTGTTTTCATTTGTTTAAACAAATGCTTTTTTTAGAACATAATAGATAATCTTATTAGGAATAAATACATGTTTAATTTTTGTTTGTACGAGATAGTGGAGCCGAGATATTCGCAAATGACCAAAAAATGACACAAAACACATTTTTACCAATAACTTTGGTAAAAAAAGTTGTCATGTGGTGCAAATTTGGTTTTAAGCTTTTCTCATAAGCACCTATCGATCCATGAAAAAAAAATTGACCATGCCTCTGCGCGCAAGGTCAGGCCCTTTTTCATGACGCTTTGACTGGACTAAAAGTGTTTCAATGAAGTTTGTAGAAATTTTGACTTACACATCTCAAGGGTGTGCTTCAAAAATATTTTATTTAATTCTTTATATTAATTAAATTTTTTAAATTAATTGATAAATCACAAAATTTGATAAAATATGAAAATTGTTTATATTATAAATCTTTTAATTAAATATTATAATCTGTTAAGCTAAGCTTGTAGATGAATAAATAAATTTAAATACGAAGGTAATATGAAAGAAAGACACTGAACTCAACTGGCGAAGATTCGAGGATTCAGCTTCGAGCTGATTAAGGAAAACTATGACACTAATTAATTATTAATAAGTGATCTTACAGACACTACGTCAATTGAGGGTTTCAGGTTTAAAACTCTACGTGGGGTTTCGTTAAAAGTAGGCTTAATGGGTCATTTCCGCCAAGGCCACACAAAGCGAAGGTTTATAATCTACAGTGAATGGCTCCAAGTATTTTATTGTGGACTTTTAGAAAAATTATACAGACCTATGAGACGGATTCTAGAAATTCTTTCAAAATAGTAAGTTTAAAAATATGTAAAGAAAAATCTTTTGGCAAGCATTTTAAGAATCCATGAACTAGTTGAAACTTAAAATTTAGTTGAATGCCACAGGTTCATTATTAATCGAGTACTGTTCATTTAAATTGGTAAGACATTTTCAAAAGAAATGATTTTAAAGATACAGGAAATTATTCCTCATCCTCATGTCGACACGATATCTGTGCTTAAAAGGTAAAACATCTTATGTTGATTTTGTAAACATTATAGTAGAGCAATTTCAAATTTTAAATTGTGCTCTGAAAACAGAAGTTTTTTCGGCAAAATAAGGAAATATTATTTGAAATTCTATTAAAAGCAATTTTGTTTAATAGATTGAAGGATTAGGTTAAAAAAAATATGCTTTTTTGACATAAGTCGTTTTACCAAATCAAATATGAGTACATATTTAATATTAAGTCACATAAGATATTTTTCCAAATCAACAATTAGTTTTTTTGAAAACTTAAGTCGACTCAAGTTTTTTTGCCAAACGTGGTAGAAGAAATTTGTGAAGATAAGCTACTTTTTTATCAGCTTTAACTTCTCGTTTATAATTGAAAAACACAAAAAGGGCCATTTGTCAAGGTGAATAATTTATTAAGTAATACAAAATAAAATAAATACTTTCAAAGCACAGTATTATTGTTAATACAATGAAGTTTAATATTAAATGTATACATTCAAAGTAACTTAAGAGAAAAGTTTAACATATAACTTAGGCATACCTAGTGCCTATACAAAAAAAGATAAAAGAGATAGTAAATTTTTAGCTTATGACGTTTCATTATCAGTTTCCTCAGTAAGATCAGGATGATAATTTGGTATGTTGTCAGTGGTAGTGGCAGTAGATCCATCAGATCCTTTTTCTTTTCCTTGCTGAGGGATAAAGGTTGTAAGTAGCATAATGGCACAACCCATTTGATCTCTTACCATAAGAACTTATTTCCACTTTCATCAACTTTTCGCCAGAGAAATTTTTCTTTCGAAGTTCTGGAAAAGTCCAGGAATTTGTTTCTAGTCATTTCATTTAGTGTCGTATGCCAGATCAGCATCTTCTTGGTGCTCTTTCAATTCCTTTTCGAATTGTTCTTTTTCATTTCCGCGGCTCATTTTTAATTTCATGTGCAGAATTTCACACTTATCTATTGCAAGTATCAAGCTGTGGTTTTTTAAATTTTATGTTCATAGTCTTAAACATTTTGGAGTACGTAGTAAGGAATACCGTTGTGCCATATTTCTCAGTAAATATCCGATACATTTGAGAAAGACTTAAATCGGCATGAAAGTACTTCTGCGCTGATTGTTTTCTAGTATAGTGTGACTCATATGCTGGAAAATTTTGTACATGGCTGCATATTTCCATTTCTATAGCATCATTAAGCTTATTTGGAGGAGTTTTTCGACCTCGTTTGTCTTGGAAAATGGTTGTACTTGGAGACTCTAGTTTCTTCTTCACCACTGTTTTGATAAACGGTTCTGTTTCACATTGCCTGAAACGAAAACATTTTTGACAGCCCTGTATCTTTTGGCCACCAACTTCCAAAAAAAATGTGTTCACATGTGTCCTAGTCCGCAAATGCGTTGTCGTGTTTCTCCGTGTTTTTTTCTCTGAAAGTATTATCAGCCCAGCGGCAAATGCTACTCTCAAATTATAGTTGCCTAGCTTCCAATACTGTTCAAACATATTTCGTTGAACTTCTGGTGAAATTTTTTCTTTGCACTTTATGCGACAATTCTCCAATTTCTTAACCTCCTTCTTTGTTATAAATTTACCTAAATTATTGACGTATCCTTGTCCAGTTTTCCGTTTTAATTTTCTTATCCCACGATTGACGTTTTGATCCCTTAGATTTTCTTCCAAAAGTTGTACTACCCGTTCTGTTTCTTCACTCAATTCACTATCACTATTCAAATAAAAGTCGGGATCACCTAAAGGCATCATCAGAATCAAAATCATTTTCTTGATCGTCTTCACTTTCGATGGAATCAACATTCAATAGATTCTCCAATTGCTTTTGAAATGCACCGCTTGTTCCTGGTAAATCGTTGGCATAATCAAAATCAGATTCCTGGATTTCAACCAAGGTGTTCGCAACAGCTAAACTGTTAAGCTCATCTAGAAGCAAACAAATGAAATAACATACATACATTATATTAAATAAATACGATATGATATTAATCAAAGCAATATATGACTTCTATTATAAAGCAATAATAATTACAACAAACTAACCTTTTTCAGCAGAACTCGACCCAGCAAATCCTTCTTTTTCAGGACCTTCGATGCGCTGATCGCAACCTTCATTATATTTTCTCATGGCCGTTTTATCAATTTTTTATTTTGTGATGTTAAAGCTAGCATCAACATTTAATGTGCGCGTTTCATATTAAATTTCGTTTCACTAATCAATTTTTTAATTATAATGAACACGTTTTCACTTTATAATTAAATCTTTTAGATTTCTTTTACTTTTAAAAATGTTTTAAAAACCAAAGTTAGCAATTTATTTTAGCCCTTACGTTCCAATATGAACTTCACTTGCACACGGTAAAACACTTTCAGCCGTATTAATAAAAAATGCTTATTCCACCTATATTCCATGGTTTTGCTAAACCATGGAATAGGTGTTAAGCCATGGCTTAAATATTTACATTAATAAAAACAAAATGTTCCCGGAATAGTAAAATGACATTTATCAAAAATGCTTTAAAGAAAATCTTCTACAAAAGTAAGCAATCTTTTTTTTATATTCTGTGGCTACCTAAATTGATTGTCAATTGCTTGTGTCTGACTGTGGACATTTCTATTTCTTATTCCTTCGCTAAACCACCTACTTCGGTGGCTTAACTTAATCATAATTAGTAAACGTCACTTAACAGAAAATTTGTTTTATTAATGAAATTTCGCACTTAGTCCAGGACTTAACGATAAACCTCCACTAAACCATCTTTATTAATATGGGTGTTTATGTCTACCTAAGGTCGTTACTTCGGGCAACTATGATTCGGTAAAATCGCTTAAGTAACATAAGTTGTTTATGATTTTGCAAAATTATTTCGCTATTTGATTAAAAAATTTGGTAAAACAACTTAAGTCGACCTAAGAACTGCAAAATCGTCACTTTTATGGAGGTAAAGAATCTTAGGTGCACGTAGGATTTTTTTGCTCTAACGTCAATCAGGGAATTAATGCAGACATAAGATGTTTTACCGTAATACTTTCTACAAGATTTTCAAAAAGAAAAGGATAATTGGCACATAAGTTCTTTAACCTTTTGAACTAATATACATAAGCTGTTTTACCTTATGCATGCACTACAGTTGATGACTTAAGCTATTTTACAATCAGTTATAACTTCCCCATTTTTGAACTTATTTAAGCCTCAGTTGGCTTAAAAAAAAAGCAAGAAGGATAAATTTAAAATAACGTTGAATAGCTAAAAACAACTTAAGTCGACTTAAGATGTTTTACCTTTAAGGCACAGATATATAAAACGTTTTCACATGCCGGCGGGTCAATATAGAAATGGAGTATAGAACAAGCTGTGTGTGAGGTATAAGCGAATTTATTTTTAGCTTCGACTTATATGTACATACTATAAGGCAAGTAATGCATTCGTAAAAAAAATCGAACTCGAGATTTTGATCATTAGATGTGAACACATTACGATAATACTCGTAGCAAAGACTTAAAAGGTGGGTCTCGCAATTCTGTCTATCTGTCTCTTTGTCTGTCTGTCTGTTCGACTACAGCCTAAACGGGTCGGCTGACTTTCGTTAAACTTGGAAGATTTTATTATTAAATTTTTCCCTCACACGTTTTTTTGTTTTGATTTTAATAATTTTCTATGCTAGAGCTCCCCAACAATTTGGATAGTATTGTGTATTAAATTTTTTTGGATTTAAAAAAAAAAATCATTTTTTTTTCAGAACTCAATATTTCAAAAGCTCCTGCTCTATTTTTTTTAAACTTGACATATAAAACTTTCTTAATACAATCTACAAGATGTGAAAAAACAAACTTATTTTGCCTTACAAATGTTAAAAAATTGTTTTTGAAAATCGTATTTTGCCAGAAAACGGCGCCTAGAATTATTTTTATTATTATATTTTTATTTTTTTTATTTCGACCAATTTTTACGATCTATAATTCAATAAAAAAAAAAGTTAAATTAAGATATTACTATTAGAGAACAATTTTTCCGAATTTCGAATTTCTCATTATGGGCATAACGGAGTTTAATGATTTTGTTATAGAAGATCTTAAAAAAAGTTTGGAAAACATTGCATTTTAAAACTTAAGAAAAAATATTTTTTGAATTTTTGAAAAAAAAAATCAATTTTTTTTTCAAATTCGATATCTCAAAAACGGGTTAGTATTTGTTTTTGAAATTTAATTTTTATTTGTACAATAATTAACACTTAAAGTTGGCGTACCAAAATATTTTCTTAAAAATGTTTTAAGAAATTTGTATATACATATAAGCTCATTTTTTTTAAGAAACGGCTACAATGAATTAAAATTTTTGTTCTTGCATAAATTCATATTTGCTTAAGAAATCACAGGGGATTCTGTTTTTATCTTTAGCTACCAAAAGGAATCTTTTTAAAATTCATAGTCTTTTACATAAAAGCAAGTTAGTGCGACCCAGCGGTGCATTTTAGTTTGTATGACATTTGCCATTTTGTATAAAATATGATCGCATTCGAATGTTCACAGCGGATGGTACCAATCCAAGAAAATAAGTCCTATCAGGCCAGCTGTCGGCTGGAGCTTATTGGCATTGGTTCACCTGCGACATTAAAAACTCCCACAAAAGTCGAAAGGTGTTAAATCTAACGATCTTGGTAACTAATTCAGCACGTTACCCTCTCGAGAGATAAACAAATCCTCAAGTCTATTATACAGAATTACCATTTTGGCTTTCACTGTGTGATACAAAGTTCCGTTGGTCGTGCTGGAACCACATGTCGTCTATGTCTATATCGTTCATTTTGAACCGAAGGAAATTAATTTATTTATTCATCTACTGTACAGATTGCAATAATAACGGGTGGACCATCTAGTGGTTTCTTTTTAAATCATAGGTTATTTTGACACTGAGAGATATTGGCTCATTCGCACCATAGTTGGTTCTGTCACGAATAGTCTAACTCGGATACTTCTTTCAGAGGCACATAGTTTATCAAAGATACAAAAAATGGTATACAAAATTGGTCTGTCCTTCAAAGTTCTTAAACCAAGTTAATGCCACTTTTCTGTGTACCCTGGCATTATCGACCGACTCATTTTATTGAAAATATATCTGCTAAATCGGTACTGAAAGCCTGTATTCTATTTAAGAACTAATTTGTATAACTATGGTACTACCAGTATCAAGAAAGAAATGGCTTTAAGAAAAGTTAGTTACTGGGCCACTAGCTGTTAACCAAAGCAAAAGTGTACCGATGCTTTTTACTACCAAGATACAGGCCTTCGCTCTACCCCGACTCAACGACCAAACACTTTTGCTCACTTCCAGTGCAAAATATCTAGGTGTTATTCTAGCCCCTGAGTTCAACTGGAAACTCAAAATTGAAGAAAGGTGTTCTTCTGTACCTTTTACCACTTGATTTAAACATTAACACCCATATTAATAAAGATGGTTTAGTGGAGGTTTATCGTTAAGTCCTGGACTAAGTGCGAATATAAAAAAGAGATTGCTTACTTTTGTAGAAGATTTTCTTCTTCCGGGAACATTTTGTTTTTATTAATGTAAATATTAAAGCCATGGCTTAACTCCTATTCCATGGTTTAGCAAAACTGAATTACTGGCTATCAGGGAAGCATGCAAGTTATCCAAGCCAGATTCAAACCAGAACCGAAATACGGCTATAATCACTGGCAGTCAGGTAGCTGTTCAAGCCATTCATTCTAGTACATCATATTTCAAATTGGTTCAGAAATGCCGGTATGAAGTTGCTATCGCCTCGATACTAACCACAATGTCACTCTTATCTGGGTTCCGGGTCATTGTGGAATTGATGGGAATGAACGGGCAGGCGAGCTGGCCAGGCAAGGATTAGACCTTTATAACTCACTTGCGGAAAGAGTCAACATTCCGCTCGGATTTATCAAGGGCGAAATTCTCTCAATTTTTCATAGCGAATCAAACTTTAGGTGAAACAGTTTAACTAACTGTATTATCTGGAAATATTTGGGCCACCTATAATAAATCCGGAACACTTGATCTGATATGCACACCCAGGCAATAAATAGCCAGAATCGAAGCTACCTGTTGTGAACACTGGCCAATAGGAGAGCACGCAGCCAAACTTGGTATTCCCCACAACACTCAATGTCATAGCTGCAAATACAAGCGGGAAAGGAAAACAGTCATCCACTTCCTCTGCAAATGCTCTGATCTGACCAAATTAAGAGCACAATCATTATGAAGGGCATTTTTTTACGACATTGACGAACTTTCGGAAATGAAGATCAAAGACTTGATCTCTTTTTCAACGCAAGAAATGGTTCTAGGACGAATCTCGGTTACTTCTGCGCCATGCGTTTGACTACTTAGTTCCCGAACTAGCGGGCTGAGGGCTTGAACGGATGGATACGGTGCGGGGTGCTGGATGATCACCCAATCAGATTGGCTACTTTTTGGTACCAGTCAACAAGCTGCCTAGTTTGGCACAGTGTAGATGGTATCGGATAAGTGTCGTGTTCGGACTGAGTGTGAGTGAGTGATGCATTTCCGGATGGTTGTGCAAAAGCAAACACACAATAAGTGACATCAAAACCTACTAGATCCATATTTTTTAACTTAATTCGATCTGGATGACTCCATGAGAATGGCGCACTTTGTGATGTGCTTTTTGCTTTCCTGCCGAGGTTTTGCTCGCCGGATTTCCAGGGTCGTTCTGAAGAAAAACACGAAACTTCAGTAGGAAGGTCTTTAAAACCTTATACAAAATCTTTATTAAAAACAAATCTTAACTTCATATAACAACTTAAATATTCTTGATTTCAATTAATTACACCCTGGTATCGGGTCCTGCTGGCTTCCTTTAAAAAGCTTTATTCTGGCATCTGGTTTCTCCTGTAACTGGCATTTGGTATCGGGCTACTCCTTTATAAATACGGATTACAGACTACGCCCTTGGCGCTTCCAAGATCAACAGGTTTCAGCCTCTGGTAGGCACAAGATCAACAGGTTTTAGGCCTCTGGTAGGCACAAGATCAACAGGGTTAAGGCATCTGGTAGGTACAAGATCAACAGCTTTTAGGCCTCTGGTAGGCACAAGATCAACAGGTTTAAGGCCTCTGGTAGGCACAAGATCAACAGGTTTAAGGCCTCTGGTAGGCACAAGATCAACAGGTTTAAGGCCTCTGGTAGGCACAAGATCAACAGGTTTTAGGCCTCTGGTAGGCACAAGGTCAACAGGTTTAAGGCTTCTGGTAGGCACAAGATCAACAGGTTTAAGGCCTCTGGTAGGCACAAGATCAACAGGTTTTAGGCCTCTGGTAGGCACAAGATGAACAGGTTTTAGGCCTCTGGTAGGCACAGCCAATGTATAAACACCGACAGATCAACAGGTACCAAAGCCCCTGGTGGAAATTAGGACGTTTTATTCTTCGAACCAAACTGATGGAACGAAATAGCTGGACAATTTCAGATGACTTGTAAACTAAAATCTAGCTCGTCAGCTTCGACCGTAGCAATGGTGTCGTCGGTCGGTGCTGCGGCGGCGGCTGCTTAGTCATGGTGAATTAAATCACCCAGTGTGTTCAATATTGGTGATAATACCCACAGGGCTAGACTACTGGTGGTCGCCATTTTTACATACCTTACATACTAAAGACGTAAGCAGCGTTGAAATTTTTCTTAAAATTTCGCAGTTCTTATATCTCCTTCGTAACACACACTCTTGCAATCTTATCCGTGACAATTTTCTCAGAGGATACGTATCTTTTGTCATGAAAAGTGATGCTCATTAGTCTTTCGGAATGGACAGAAAAATGTGGTCTCCATCCATTCCTGGATGGAATGTTTGAGAGTTGTAGGTCCTGATTGCTGATTCTCTTCGAGCTGTTGCACCATAAAAATTTGTTTATTTCTTTTTCCTAAACATGGATAATAGGCGACCTTATAGATCTTACATAAAAGATCAATGCACTTCATATTTTGGGACTTTCTATTTTTAATGTGAAACTAGTAGAAATACAGCAGCAAAATTTTTTCAACTTGTTTATGCGATTCATTATCAGCAATCACAGAAGCCCATTGAAATTTATAAAAAAATTCCATTATTTAGCTTACTTTTTAAATGGTCCAAAATCTAACTTAATTGTTTCATAAAAATAGTGACAAGTAGAAGTGTAGATTAAGTTGACCATTAACACTGACATCATTATTGAGGTAAGGCATGTGGAAATTTGTTCGTTGTGTAAACGCAGCATCATTTGATCATATTTGTACATCAGTACAGACAGTTTTCAAGTACTATCCAGTACTTGTTCATACAATCTTTACTCGATTTAAAAAATATATTCTTCAATTCCAGGGAAACTACTGTCTAACAGTTCCAAATGGGAATAAGATTTGAAGTTATTTATGACCATAACCCTTTGGGAATTTACTATGCTGGGCAGGTAGTAAGAGGTCGAGCTATAATTCATCTGGAGGAAAAAATATCAATAAAAGGCAAGATTTAAATTGTTAAGTTTATCTTCAAAATGAAAACATAAAAAAAAATCTTTTTCTTGAAAAGGTGTCAAATTACGGATGCGTGGATATGCCAAAGTTAGATGGGACGAACATGCTCTACCGACGGATCGAAAAAATAAAGAAGTTACTGGCGATTATTACCGTAGTGATGAAGAGCGATTCTTTGAGAACACTACAGATTGTATTCATGCTAAGGGTAAGCCTATTTAATTCCAAATCCAATGAATTTAACTAAACCGAATGTGGGTTAGCATAGGTATGATTAAATCACAATGAGACAATAGGCGTTTTTCTATCAAAGCTCAGAGCAGGGAACTGAGCTGTGTTTCTTTTTTAGCTTAGACACATCAGAGCGCTCAGGTTTTGTTTCTTTTTTTCAATTAGATTTAGCTCCAAGCGGGCTCTATGAGCTCTGAAAAAATTGTCCTAGCAGGTCAAGTAAAAGGATAAGCTCGGCTAACTTCACTTTTTTCGAGTGATATGACAGAGGCAGATGGCGAAAAAAAAACAGCAAACAAACCAAAATGGAGATCGAAGCCTTTGACAGTTCAGTGTTCCAGTGTTTTTCATAAATAAATCTGAGAGCTCTGATTAAACTCTGTTCAGATCGTACTCCACATGCTCGAGCTCAGCTCAGTGTTAAAAAGGAAAAACGCCTAACGTTCTAAAAATGTTAAATGTTGTCAAAATGTATTTTTTTATTATTATCATTAAATTAGAAAATGTAACTGATTTGCCAGCTGGAACTCACACCTACACCTTCGAATGCCAGTTGCCACTTATGTGTCCTTCAACATTTGAAGGTACTTATGGCCGTATACGTTACGATACAAAAATAATCATAGAACGACCCTTATTGTTTAATAAGTCACACTCAATGGAATTCAATGTACTTCAACTTCTAGATCTAAATCGACTTCCAGTCTTACGCGTAAGGTTCCCATTTGAAACTACATATGTATTTGCCTTAAAAAAAATAATTCTTCCTCCCGAAATTTAGATTCCAGCTAAAATGGAAGTTCTGAAATACTTTTGCTGTGGTCCCTGCATCTCGAAACCACTTGTTCTCTCGCTTGGCTTACCACAAACCGGCTATGTTTCAGGAGAATTGATACATTTTATCGTTAACGTAGTCAATCACAGTAGCACTATGGTGAGGCAAGTGCGATTTGTTTTGAATCTTATTGCTTTATATTCAGAAATAAGACGAAAAGAGACATGGACCGAAAAAATTCCCATAGCCAAGAAGGATTTTGGCCCATTTGAAGCAGATGATTTTGAAATAAAAGATACAATTCGAGTTCCACCTGCGCCACCTACCAGCGAAGATCATTGTAAAATTATAAAAATCACCTACGAGATAGAAGTGACAGCGAGCTATAATGGAGCGCACAAATCATCATTTGTTTCAATACCAATTACTATTGGAAATGTTCCATTCATTGCGAACTTGAATGGCGTATCTGAACAAACAATACTTGGAATTTTAGGAAATCGCATTGCAGCTGGACCTAATGTTAACCTGAATTTCGAAATGCGTAAATTCCTTATACTGAGTTACATTTTGTATTGAAAATAACCTTCTTTTAACATTTCAGCTTCACCTTCATATAAAAAAGCTAATTATGTTAAGTCACTAAAACCAACAATCCGGAAGGAAACGTTATTTATTCCGAGATATCCTTTTTATAAATATTAATTTTTTTTTCAATAAATATTGTTTTGAAGAATTATATTTTTTATTAAGCATTTATTATATTTAACTATAGGTACTCAGGCTTATTATTTTCATTCGAAGTTGAACTCATTTTTATGGTCACTGAAGTTGTCTGGCTGAACGTTTGACATTAAAATTTAATAAGATCATGCTTAATTCGGTGTACCCTGACAAATGTTAAAGCAAATGGCGCAAAATTTTTAACAGTTCTCCGTTAAGGAATAAAACCGGCTCTACTTAACGCAGTCGTTTAGCTTGGAGACTTTGTCTAACTTTTGCATAATTTTAAACACGTTAGACGACTCTTCTAACTAATGTGGATTTTACAACAGAACCTAAGAGAATTTACGTTAAACATCCCTTAATATGACCGATACATAACTCAAAAAAACTACACACAAAAAAAATAAAAAGTGCAGACAACTTCAAACCAAATAAGTACATTTTATATACTACATAATATACCACTTTAGTTCAATTGAAGCCGATCTACTTCTTTTTTTCAAAATATTTTAAAATCTACTTCCTAGTTCGCACCATCAGCAAAATACTGAAATCTAATTCATTTTAAAAATCTCTGTTGCAATCTACTTCAAATTAACAAAAAAAAAGCCCAAATCTACTTTTTTTCTCTATTTCACTCTTGGTAGTATGTACCAAGAGAATTACAAAAAAATGTATGTCAACAAAATAAAAATACATAAATAAGTAATTTTAAAAGTATAGAAACACAAATCTTAGGAAAATTTCGCTTGCGTGTGTTTTATTAATAAATTAATTCTTTATAGCTATACAAATTTCTTTAAAATTAAAAGAAATGTAAGAAATGTATTGAAAATTTTAAATATTTAATAATGTACATTTGAGGAAAATCAAAATCAAAGAAGCTCCTGTATGAAAATTTTGATCGAAATCGGTAGAGTCAGAAATGAGAAAGTAGAAAATCAAAAAAAAGGAACTATGACAGGTACCTTTAGTAACATTTTTTTACCAAAATGTGGACTGCATTGTTGGTATGGTGTGAACATAATTTTTTTTTATAAAAACCATTAGAGCCGTCTTCGAAACAAATGTGATAAATGATAATCATAACCGAGCTAAAAAAAACATTTCATTTTGCATTTAGGCTGCAGGTTGAGGTACGAACCTGCAAACAGACGGAATCTCTATTGCTGAAAATCTCAAGTTCTAATTTTTCAAAAAGCAAGTAAAAAGTTCTCAATTTACTTCACTTCTTTCTTCAAATCTACTTCGCCTTTTTTTCGGAAGTGGTAACGCTGATGGGGATATGCGCGCACATTTGCTATTCAGTTGCAGCCGAATCGTTGTGCTGTGAGGAGTGTAGAATGTTAATATTTGGTTAAATGGCACTCATTGTAAGATCTTTCCAGTCCGGTCAATCTACACATTGCAAGATACAAAAATTACCATCAAGCTGAAATTGAGTAAACTTGTTCAAAACACAATTAAAAACAACTTCTCAAAATTAGCCATCGTTACGACCCATGGAAAAAAATTGACTCAAGGTCAAAGGTAAAAAAAAATGGGTTTTTCACGATTTTCTTCAAAACGGTAAGTTTTATCGTAAAATTACCTCAGACAAAAATTGTAGATCATAAAATTATCTATAAAAAAAGGTATCAATCATTTTTTTCCTAAAAGCTACCGCTTCTGAGATAAAACGATTCAAAAAGTTGTAAACGTCATTGCATGCATAAGCGCGCCACGTATATACCTCTGTAGCTGTAATATAAGTAAAAATATTGTAATATTTTTGCTAGGTTCGTTAAATAAAACTTATTACTCCTTTTAGAATTTCTTCTTTATTTAAACTTTTCAAACCAAAACAATAAATCTCAATTTATAATCAACTCCTATACTTTTATTGAAACTTAAATCACACTTCTTTAATTACACTTTCCACAATCCAATAGTTCAGCTTTGCACACTTTCATAATCGAAAATCAACTACTGTGTTCCGCTCACCGTGTACACTCTCTTATATACGCAAACCAGTTGTTCTCGAAGGTTCTTGTCTAGAATATTCTATTTGCTTGGAATAAGGGGAAATTCATATGGAGATAGAAGCAGATATGCAATTCCCAACAGATGGTGCTGTAGGAGTATAAAGCTCTGTTCGCAACAATATGTTTCTATGGGTGATATATACATAAGTATCACTATGAGAATATCAGGTAACTTGTAACCCAGTCCCTTGATTCATACGCTAGTGTAACCTTGAAGCAACATCTGTCCCTCTGTTCAATAGTGTGCGTGGCTAGGGTCGTATACCTGCTTCATGTTGGAATGCGCAATAGATGAAATTCCGTTAGTCTTGAGCGCCGCTCTGTAGTGAAAATACGTGTTTATTTTAACCTATTTCGGGCTGTTTTAATTTTCAGTTCAATGTGCTGAAGTTTTCAAAAACAGTAATTCAACGCCACAAGAAGTTATCACCAGCGGAATTTGCTTTCTTCTTCGTATGTACGGAGCCCCTAAAAAAACTACCTGCTTAGATAAGTATCGATATGCATGTTTTGTTAAAAACACTACTCGGAATAAAAAACAAGTACAATTAGCTTGTCTTCCTCCAACATCAGTCGCTGCTCATCAACATCTTTTTCGGGTATATTATCAAGTTCAGACGTGGCTTGGTTATCAGCTGGACCCAACAGATTGGGGTTGGAAGTTGGTTGATAATGCATTGGAACCAATCCAGACTTTACTCCCACCTGCGCCGGAAAAACTGCTAAACTCAATTTTTTGCAACTGTAAAAAACGATGCAGTGCTAAATGTGGTTGCAAAAAAGTTGGACTGTTTTGTTCTCTTGCATGGACGAATTGTCAAGGCCGGTCGTGTTCTAACGTTGAATCACCAACAGCAGAGGATTCGTTTGATACTGATGAACAAACATGGGATACATCGCTTCTCACGCAATTTACTTGCACTCAAGATGAAGAAGAAAAAGAAGAAGAAGAAGAAGAAGAAGAAGAAGAAGAAGAAGAAGAAGAAGAAGAAGAAGAAGAAGAAGAAGAAGAAGAAGAGGACGACGACGACGACGACGAAGATTAACAAGAAGTAATTGAAGATTACGAGTAGAAGTAATATATTTTTCTACTGTTTTTTAATTTCCATCGTTTTATCAATTCCAACTTCCATTTCCATCGCTTTTATCAATTTCAAATTGTGGAATAGGCCTACAGGGGAAACCACGTTAAAAAAAACGCGCTAAGTACACTATCCTAGAGGTGGCGTGGAAACGTGTGCATAAAATGACGCTTACAACTTTTTGAATCGTTTTATCTCAGAAGCGGTAGCTTTTAGGAAAAAAATTATTGATACCTTTTTTATAGATAATTTTATGATCTACAATTTTTGTCTGAGGTAATTTTACGATAAAACCCATATTTTTTACCTTTGACCTTGAGTCAATTTTTTTCCATGGGTCGTAACGATGGGGAATTTTGAGAAGTTGTTTTTAATTGTGTTTTGAACAAGTTTACTCAGTTTCAGCTTGATGGTAATTTTTGTAGCTTTGCTCTTGTTTTTTGACCTAATTTGACCGGACTATTCCGATTTGAAACCTTTTGCACATCTAAAGTGTGCATGATTCGGTGTGCCGTGTGTGGTGGAATGCTATACCGGTGTGCACACAAGTGTCGTGTGTATTTTTGCCGTTTAAAAGTTTTCGCAATAAAATGGATTCAACATCTGCAGGTGAGTAAAATAAGTTAATAAATTTCTGAATATAAATTCCTAAATAGTACGAGTACATTGTTAGGCAGAGATATGTCAGCACCATTTATTTATTTAAAAAAAAAAAATAAAATAAGTTATGTATTTGAGCGAAAACTTTTTTTTCTTGGTAGATCTTGCTCTCAAAGCTATTTAAGATAGTTAATAAAAGTTCTGTGTACCAAATAAAATAAAATTCAGCTGCCCGTAGCTGCCCATTCAGTTTTTTTTTGTACAACAATGTAGTACCCCTTGGCATAATGGTTAGTGCGTTGGACTGTAATGCGGAAGGTCTCGAGTTCGATTCTCAGCCGCTGCAAGAAAGTTTTTTTCAGAGGTGTACTGCCTCTTGCGAGGAATTGACAAATTTCTCCAAGAGTATCTCTTATCATGGAAAGTGCTGCTCATTAGCCGTTCGGAATCAGCAGAAATTTGTAGGTCCCCTCCGTTCCTGGTAACACGCACCCAGGAATGGTTGAGAGTTAAGTCACTAGGTCCTGGTTCACTTCGAGCTGTTGCACTAACAAATTTAATTTTTTTTTAATGTACAACAATATCCCTGGTATTGTATACCTACGTTAGTTTACAAACTTTTAATTCATGGCGCCGAAATAATAAAAACTTCAGTGTTACCTATCGGTAAATGTCGGAAGATGCACAAGAAGCCTGTAATAATTTTTTTTAAATCTATCGAGCTAATTTTATGTAATAATATTTATCATAACTTGTTTTCCTAAAGCTAATTTTCCAAGTTTAAAACTAGGGAACTCAGATATTGAATATGTAAATTGTAAATACTGCTAAAAATCTCGGGCTCACTCTTAATCCTACTCTAACTTACGACGACCATATAAACCAAATTATTGGCAAGGTTTATGGCACGCTTCGAGTTCCTTGGACTGCACAATCATTGTTACCAACCATTGTTTCTTGCAAAGTTTGTAGTAGAACCAGACGGAAACTGAACGTGGCGGTGGCTTTCAACAATGTCACTCGATATGTGTACTATCTCAAGAGATGGGATTATATTTCTTCATATTCAAAAACAACTTTTGATGCTCGTTTGATAATTACCTTAAATTTCATGCTATAAGTTATATGTATATTTTCGAAATAATGCAATCACATCAACCTGAATACTTATTCAACAATGTGATTTTTGCTGTCTTACAAAGATCTTGTTTGCTTATTCAACCAACATATACTTGCTTGACCTCAGAACGTCAATTTCTCGTTCAAACCTCGTTCTTTTGAAACTCTTTTCCTATTGCGCTGATACGATGCTCGAACGCAAAACTTTTTAAAAAGAATCTTTTATCACAGATAATTATATACAGATGTCTCACCTCCATACAAAATTCTGTCATCGAAAATTTTCTCCAGCAGACAATCTCCAGCAGACAAAAGCTTTCTTAAGAAGGTTTCATAAGATGAAGAGAATTTTATAGTCGCCGTAAGAAAGCTTTTCTGAATTAAAAAGAGAACAATATAATATTCTCTCTTCTGTTTAAGGACTTTTTTTTTATTATGCGCAAGAAAGATAATACTGGCAGACAATGCGGCTACCTTTATTCATGTGAAATATATATATGTAGATATCTAACAAAAAAAGCAATTTCCTATTGGGGTATCGGGTATCCTATTTTTGTTAAAGAAAAAAGGCAAAAGGTAAGGCATTAGGTAGATAGAACATTATATTCTATTAATATCTCCATCATTTGTATTATATTAATTTATTATTTTTTTTTTTTTAAATACTTTACACCTGTTTGTCATGTTCATATTGTTTGTTTGTGTGTATACATCCATGGAATAGCCGCATGTATAGGTCGGTATTCTATGAAGAATGTGCATGTTTGCAATACAGTTTTTCAGTTTTTGTACAGAACATTTTTATGAAATTTCCTAAAGTGTAATTCCACAGTGAAGAGTGTTTAATTTTTTTTATAAAATCTACAGGGACTTCCTAAGAATCAATAATATTACTACATCTACTAATTCATTTTTGCTGAAATTGAAAAAAACACCACCTTTATGTGTTTTGAAAATAGTCAGGATCTTTTTTCTCTCACGGGTGAGACAAATAAAAGACATGGGCGCAAAATTGTAAATTTAAATCAGCTCTAAATCAATTTTAGAATGGGAGTCGACTCTAAATATTGTAGATATATAAAACGAGAACCGACTTTATGTTAATTTTAAAGGACATAAATTATACTTTAACTTTAAAGAGCTCGTCTAAATATAACAGCAGCAAATAGCTAGTTTGTCTTTTAAAAGTGTACTTTATCCATATTGTAAAGGGTTATTTCATACCAAAGCAAATCTAAGTAAAAATGTTTACTGATGTTTTATTTGATTTTCTAAAAGATGTGCTTTGTAAATAGACTCAATCACTGAATATTAGAAATTCGAAACAATCGTACAAAAGTATTCTACGATCGGAAAATCTTTACATACAAGTGTACATTTATGTTATGTACAATGTACCTATGCTATGCATGCCAAGACGAGTATAGCCAAATGAATTTGCACCTTGAAAAAACAAAATTGAATATGTATGCTATTAATTAGCTACTTATAAATACTTCATTTACATCTTAAATAATGTAAATAACTTATAAACAATCAAAGTCTGTACGGAGGTAGTATATAAATTATACTTTTTCCGGCGAAAAATTATTTGGTTTAAAGTTGGCTTTTTATGTTTTTTTAATTGTGTTGTTGTGTTCAAGTTATGTATCTGTCAAATTAAGGGTTGTTCAACGTAAATTCGCGTTAAGTAAAACCGGTTTTATTGTTTAAAATTTTGGGCCATAATTTCTAAACAGGGTATATTTTTACTTCGAATTCATTTCACAAAACGTTCATAGCTTCTATTAGAAGAACGAATAAAAAAATAAATAAAAATAATTATTGTCTTCATAAAAATTTCTAAGCAAGGAAAGAGTTTTCTAAAGTTAAAATAAAATAACACAGAAAGTTTTTAATGTTATTATAAAGTGTTAATTATACCTACACTTTTATTAAAGATATCAAAATCTAATGTATCGTTTTTAAACAGAAAAATCACGGCATTTGTCTAACACATAAATCTTGATATTAAAAAAAATATTAATTTGACTTTAGGTTGTCGTTAAAACTCATCATTGAAAATTTTTCACTTTTTAAACACCATCATCAATTATTATGTGTCAAAATTAAAATTAATCTTTTTTTATAAACTATTTTATAAAAAAATCAGAACAATTTCTTAAAATTTTAGTAATTTACAAACTCTTCGAAATTTTTAAACCTTTTTTTTCGTTTTACTAACTAGTAACAGACTAATTCCCTTTTATCAAAAACGGTGCATTTGAACACATTTAAATCATGACAGTTCGTTAAAATTAACAAACCAAACTAAACTAAATCTGGGGAACGGACCTAATAGTTTGAAATGTCGGAAACTCAAAAGTCAAAAAGACAACCTTAAATTTATTTTGTTATTTGTTTATTTTTAACATCTTTTTTCGAAATGTTTTTTCTTATTATTTCGCCACTTTGGATTGGACCATTCCAGTCTTCTTCCAAGAAAGTGTAATGTAAATACATAGTAGGTACTTGAAATTCGGCTGCAATCGGAAGCCTACGGCTTATAATTCGATCTTGGATCTTTAAGTTTTTCAACTAAAAGCCGATCTGCTATCTTGTCAAACCTATTTCTGGAGCAAAATTCTCTATAAAGCTGGGTCTTCAATCATATACATACATACATAATTATATCTATATCGTTTTCCGAAAACATTTTATAATATTTTATTTACTTTTAAAAACAATTTACGCACGAATCGAAATAAAAAAACACAATTTAACTCTTCTAAAATTGCCTAGAGATTTTGTTTGAGGAAAATGACAGATTTCATATTAATTTAGTAAACTACTAAAAGTTAAAGTAAACAGTTTGTTATTTTAACTTAAGTAAAATGTTTAGAGATAGTAAGATGATAAAATCCTTTAAAATTAGCGAAATCCTATTTTTTAACTTAATAACTTACTAAAATGTTTAAAATGCTTAAGATTTTGCATTAACATATTTTTCAAATTGGTTTAACAATAAGAATGAATGCCGTACGCACAGACTTGATATACAGTCAACTTCTTGGTAATTATTTTTCTCTCAAAATTTGTAAATGACAAGAACGTTAGAAAAACTTAAAACCTTAATATACAAATAAGAAGCTACAGAACTTAGTGAATGCTTGAAACATTTAAGAATTAAACAGTATCTATGAAAAACTAAAAATGGATTGTAAAAATAATAAATGTAAAATGGGATGAAGGGTGGGTGAACTAAGCAAATACGCAATTAACAGTATAAATGCTTCAGACATTTTATATGGAATAGGCTTAGAGCATAAAAGCTAAAAAATGCTGTTTTTTTCTTTATTAACACTATCATAATTTTTCACTTACAAAAAAAAAATAGAAAACAGAAAAACCGTTCTTATGTACCTTCGTATGGACATACATACTACGTTTTCTTATTTATACTGAAATTAAATAATTTTGAAATTTGTAGTAGGTATAAATTGTTTCATTTGACAATTCGTAACATTTATAAATTAACTTCTGCTACATTCAAGGTGTTTTGACGATGCAAACAATTTTAAAAATTAAAATGAATTAATTAAAACAATAAAATTTACTATTGTGAACTATTTAAATTTCGTCTAAAATTTGAATTTCCCGCCCATCCGGCCATATTAAATTGTAAAAATGAAAAACAGGAAGAAGAATAAGAAGAATAAAATTATTCCAAACCGAAACTCGAAGTTATCCGCACGCTTTTTTCTTTCTTAAAAAACCATTTTTCGATTCGTTTAAATTTTATCGTTAGCTTTAACCAGCTAATTTGTATGTTTGTATCTAATTGATAATTAGAAAATTGTCAGATTTTAATAAATTTTCACAAACGCAATGAGTTCCTAGGCATACGTTTTTGAAAAATTGTATGTAATACGTATGTAGATATGTACAATGTATATTCTCGTACATACAGTTATTCTTCTGGTTGCGTTTTTTCATACAAACATACCTACTTACAACCTATAATAACCATACAACCTCTTAATTAAGTAGGTGGTATTAAATAAATAGGTAACTAACCCGTAAAAAAATCTGTATCCACAATTTCTTAGGAATTTATTTTCTTTTTCTTTGTCGCCCTACTTCAAATTTTAGTTTTAATTTA